>CM062810.1:965147480-965751552 GCA_031772625.1 Pinus tabuliformis
CAAACAAGGTTCTTTAATTTGTTTTTTTTTTTTTCAGAAATTAAATGATAAAATTTAGGTGTATTGTGATTTATTATTATTATTATTTAAAATGAGTTTTTGAATATATAAATGGATTCATTTCTCCCCAAAACTCATAGAACGCTTGGATTATGTAAACTTCATACTTGAAACTATGATTCCAAAATATATATGCTAGATTTTGGTCAAATTTGACTAGAAAATATGTTTGGAAAAGAACCCTATGTAGAATATGTAAACCATGGTCATTGTGTGCAATATAACTATTCTACAATTTGTTTGTTTGTTTTTTCTTTTTTTAATTGAAATCCAACCATAAATTTTTTGGCCTTATCATGATTTTATGTTGTTTAAAAATAATTTTTGAATACATAAATGAATTTAGCACATTGAAAAACTCTTGAGGCACATAAATGCATTTAGCACCCTGAAAAGCTCTTAAGGCCATGGATTGTGTAGACTTCACATCTGAATTGGATTTAAATTTTTTCTAACAAGAATGCATGCTAGGAAAAGAACCAAAATGTATAATAATTATATTATGGAAAATAAAAATAGAAGCTATTTTTTGTATTTCTCAATACTCTACAAAGGTTGCAACATAGAGTGAAACCTGAAGCCAAATCAAAGAACCAAAATGTATAATAATTATACTATGGAAAATAAAAATAGAAGCTATTTTTTGTATGTCTCAATGCTCTACAAAGGTTGCAACATATAGTGAAACGTGAAGACAAGTCAAAGAGAAAGTTAAAGAGATTTCTCTTTTTCTCGAGAAATAGTGTTTAATGTAAGGTGTTCTGTGTTGGTCCTTAAAATATTACAACTTTCAAAGTATAGAAGGTTTTCTTTATCACATTACCCCCTTTGGAAATGCTACATTCTCCTTAAAGAACATATAGTTGATGGCCAAAATTCCAGTAGGGCTTTCTTAGAAAATCCCAAGTTTTAGTTGTAAAGTCTACACATTAAAGTATTTAAGTGTTTTTTAGGAAATTGAATATATTTATGTATTATAAACTCATTTCAAATAAAATAAAAATTTCTTTGAATTCTAATAGAAAAATAAAATATAGAACAATTTACATTAGTAAATTCTAAATAAAACTCATTCTCAATAGCAAAATTTGAGAAAAATTTTAATCTCATTGTCAGTTAAAATTTTATTGCTCCTACCCAACAACATCTATTTATAAGCCAAGGGGGTATCTCTCATATAAACCCCAACACAATAATGACACGTGGACAACATAACCTTTGAAAATTGATGAAATTATGACTTTGAATTAAGAAAGTTTGACATCTTCTTGAGCAAGTAGGGATAATGTACCAAAGTTTTATAGGAAATATATAAGACTTGCAGCTAATGGTAGGGGAGCAATTCTTTAGGTAATAAATCATTTACAATGATCACCATTCCAAACTAACCAATTTATTTTAGGAGTAATGCTTTAGGTAATAAATTGTTTACAATGATCATCTTTTTTATATTTTAGGTGTATTTTTGTCAATCACTTGTATTCTTTCGAAGTATATAAAAATTACTATGATGATTTTTATTATTTTATTAGGATTTTGATAAAATCATCTTTTGCTTAAAATTTTCCGTATCTCATACTTCATTCTATGAATGCTTTTCAAAATACCTTACCTTTTTTAACATCACATTTTTCAAATGAAAATGATCCCCTTATATATCCAAATCAAGGTTTAAAGGTAATAATGATAAAATAAAACGTTAGTATTATAATAAGTTAGTGCATATCAAGAATGATTGTCAGGAGGGGCAGGAATACAATGAAGACTCCAAAAAGGAAGAAAATCTAGTCGAGTCAAGTCCTGGTATGATTGATGAAGTTATGTTTATTTGTAATATCCCTCAATACTATGAAGAATGATTCTTAGATTTTGGTGCTTCTCATCAAATGTGTCCACATATAACTTTGTTTTTTTTATCAAGCTATTGATGGTGATATTGTTCTTATGAAAATAATGTTTATTGTGAGATTGTTGGGGTTGGAAACATGAAGATTAAAATGTTGGAAAATATTATAAGGAAAATGACAAAGGTTACACATGTTCATAAAATAAAAATGAATTTAATTTCATTATAATTTTTGAATTCTTGAGGTTACAAATGGACAAGGTGGAACACTGAAGGTGTCCAAGGGTACTATGGTGGTTATGAAGGTTACAAAGACTGGAAACATTTACAAGTTGGAAGAGAGTACTCACATTAACATTAATGAAGCAATGTTTGTTTTAGGAGGGGAATGAATCTACCTATTTATGGCATCAACAACTAGGTCATATGACTAAGAAAGAGTTACAGATATTGATAAATAAAAAATGGTTCCAAATTAAAATATTTGAGTTTAGTATAGATAGAAGTTTAAAGTAGGATATCATACTAGTAAAGGTGTTTTAGATTATATCCATTCAAATGAAAGAGGGTCCAAAAATTGAAAATCATTTAAATGTATTTCATACTCTCATAAGCAAAATAAATTATATGAATGTTAAAATAGATGAAGAAGACAAGACGGTTACATTATTGCATTGATTTCCTGAATAGTGGGACCATTTAGTCACTTCCATTAGCTTTAGAACAACTGACACTCTTGACTATGATTATCTCATGAAATTGTCGTTGTTTGAGGAGGTGCATAGAAAATCTACTATTGAAACCTCCACACCATAAGAAATGATGGCTAGAGGTTGGTCCATAGAAAAAGGGTGAAGTCATGAGGTACATCTAAATCAAATTCAAAATGGAAGAAGGGTAAAATCAAATTTTGGTACTGTATAAAGTCATGGAATCCCAAAACTGATTGTTAGAAGAGGTAGGAATCCAAATAAGACTCCAAAAATGTAGAAAATGTGATTAAATTATGTCCAAGTACGATCAAGATCTATAATATCTCTTAATATTATTATGGATGGTTATTATTTTTATAGTGCTTTTCATTACATGCATTCACATAGAAGTCGGTTTTCTTCTTATGATATTAATATTTTTTCTTATGGAAAATAATGTCTCTTTTAAAACTAGCGTGGTTCTAAATATTAAAATTAAAATATTTAAAAAAATAATATTATAAAGATATTAGTAAAAGTTAAACATGTTCTTAATCTTAAAAAAGATAATTTATTTAAGAGTCTTGAGTTTTTCAAGTTACAAATTTCTAAGTCAAGTTGGGAACATTGATTGTTTCTAATGGAACTTCGCTGGTTATGGAAGCAACAAAAACTAAATATTTATAATTTGGAAGTGAGTAATCAAATCAATGAAAAAGTACTGGTATGTAAATGAAAGACTTTGTCATATGGGTGAGAAGAGCATAGAGAGGATATATCTACTAATAAATTGAAAATTACTTCCAAATTGAAAATGACAGTGACTTGTGTCATATGGGTGTGACTTGTGTCATTGTTGTGTTGGATTTTACACGTAAAAGAAGCACCAAGCTCACATATCGATGTTGTTTTTCAATATCTTTAGAAATAATAATTAATTACATGACAGGCTTATCCCATTTTTTTCGGTCTTCAATTGAAACCATGATCAACCAGTCTAATGTCAATGTAAGAAGTATTTGCATGTGCACCAACTGCCCGTTCATAAAATACTCTAGTTGTGTGCCAAGTTTCACAAGTGATTGTCGGGCCGGAGGATACTGACGTGACAGAAAAATAAAAACTAATTTTTGTATATCTTAAAGAGGGGGTATTTGGAAGGGGTTCTCAGTTGGTTCATTCATGATCCAATATACCAGCAAACATAGCACTGGCAGTCTTTTTAATCCCCTCCCCATTTTCGTCCAATGAAAATGCCATATTCTCCTCGAATCAACACACGTCACGATTTCAATGTAAAGTGCGATGGGTGTCAGGGTTCAGAGGACTTCTTAATCGTGCGGTCCCAACTTTCCTTGAATGATAATGCCATGTTCTCGTTGAATGAACATATATCCGATGAGTTCAATGCACAGGGCAGTTGATGTCAGTTGAACATATATAGGATGAGTTCAATGTACATGGCCGTGGTTGTCAGGGTTCATAGGTATTCTTTTGATAATTTTTTATTACCATTTCTCAACAATGGTAGCAAACGGTGTCCTCAAATCTCAGCCGACGAACAGATGCACTCAGTCCAAAAGAGTGGTCAAGTTTTTGTTAAATTTCAAATCTCAGCCGACGAACAGATGCACTCAGTCCAAAAGAGTGGTCAGTTTTTGTTAAATTTCAGGATTTTGGGTGCTTAAATTTGACTGGATTAAATTTATTTTCGCTATTAAAAAAATGATTTAAACATTTCTACAGTCAAATTTCTAAAAGAAAATCTCAACTAAAAATTCACGCTCCTGAATAGAACTAAGTAGAATTGTCACCTTGTTAAACAACGCCGATGGTAAATACCAAATTTCAGATTCACTAACTGTATAGGTAGTTGCGAAGACAACGGGACTGCCATCACCACGAGTAAGGTCAAATGTGTCCTCTTGAGTGCTGCGATGCCTGTGGATGTTTTGAAAAATCAATCTTTGAAATGTTGTCCTTTTTGGGTCTTACTGCACCGGTATCGAGGGCTGGAGGGCTTCTGGACTTTGGACTTATGCACCCTTTGTCGCACTTTGGAAGAATTTTTTGTTAATGACCCAGTCGAATCCTTTACGTGTAGTGACAAGATCTTTTTTAGCTAACGCTCTAACCTACTCATCACTTAATCTAAAGTGACAGGCCTTTGAAAGTAAAATTTGGACTAATCTTAGCCTCTGTAATGCGAACTAGAAGCATAAGCATTAGCATTTTGGTTATCTAACAATTGACTAATGGTGTAAATTTGAATTCCTCACTCAAACCGACAATCGTCTGAACTATTTCTATATTCCACCTGTGCAAAGAAACTGCCTCATTATGCTGAATTGCTCCCATCTCATCTATTATGACACCAAAAAATATATGCCCAAACTCTGTCTTACATTGGTTTATTGACAGAAATAACGTGTTATAGATGTTGATATAACTCACATGTTTTCTGTTTCGTTTTGGTTAGCAACATTATGTTCAAGGATAAAGCACTGCGAAAGAACGTAATTGCCAAGCGAATTGTACCCACTAGACACAAGTTGTTAAAAATACCATATGGTTCGTTCAATGCACTCAGCAGTTTCTTATTTTGGACCGCAACAAAAAGAGATTATGCAAAATATGAACGTGGCCTTATTTAAAATATTATATTGTTGCTGATATTTTTCATAAATGTCATTGGTCAAACCTATACTGAGGAGGGAATGAATAACAATTTTTTTTAATAAGAATTATTTTATTTTCAGTATAAGAGAAAGTGTGTATGTACAGTTGTCAACGGGGTCTGTTGTCTTACAAATAAGGAGGTTTTATATATTAAATTGGTGTTGATTTGGTTTAGCTTTTCTAAGTTTTTGCTTCTGTTTTGCAGGAATATGGCTATAAAAAATTTGATGATATTGTGATTTTTTTTATTTGAACTGAGTTTTTGAATACATAAATAGATTCAGTGCCCTCAAAAATCCATGGGGCATTTTGATTGTTCAAACTTGATTTTAAGAAGTCCATATTGCATTTTAGACAAATTTGACTAGAAATTAAGCTTGAAAGAGAACCCAAACATAGAATAAGTAGATTATGGCCATTGAGTGTAGTCTAGCTACTCTACATTTTGGCTTTTTTGTTATTTTTTAATTCAATAATATTTTTGGTCAGTCAGATTGTGCATATTTCAAAAGATGACACTTGTGATTCCAACAAATCCGCATTGGATTTCCGCATAAATTTAACAAAACATGCTAGAAAAAATAACCAAAATGTAGAATAATTAGACTATGAAAAAGAAAAATAGAAGCTATTTTATGTATATCTCAATGCTCTACAAGGGTTGCAACCTAGAGTGAAACCTTAGGGGAGGCCAAAAAGCTTTCTCGTTGTCTTGGAGAGATAGTGGTTATTGTAAAGGTGTTCTTAGTTGTGTCATAAAATATTACAACATTCAAAGCATAAAATGTTTTCTTTATCACGTCATCCCCCTTTTCATCAAATTGAAATGCTATGTTCTCCTTAATGAACATATATCTGATGACTAAAATTTATCTAAAATCGAGTAGGGTGTTGTTAGAATCACAAATTTTAGCTATGAGGTTTGCACAATTCAAATGCCCTTGGGGTTTTTAGGGAATTGGTTATATTTATGTGTTCATAAACTCATTTTAAATATTAAAAAAATCACAATTTCACTAAAAAAAAATTATCTTTGTATTCTAACATAAAAATCAAAAAATAGAATACTTAGAGTGTTTTTTTTTTCAAATTAGTAAATTCTAAACGAAACTTGGTCCTCACAAAAGAATTATCATCTAAAAGGTTGTTGAACATGCCAAACAACATTTATTTGTGAGCTAAGAGAGTACCTCTCATGTAAACCTCAACACAACATTGACATGTGTGACTCATTAAAATCAATGTCAAAACTGACACACAAACTCAATAGTGTGCCTATTAGAGCATGCATAATCAAATGCTATAAATCCTAAAAGAGTACACTATCTCAAACACTTCAAGCCAATTTCCAAACATTTTTTTTCATTAATGATGAGTATATCATTTTTATTATCTCTTCCCTAAATATAAATTTCAAAACTTGTGGACACATAACCTCTTAAAATTGTTGAGATGTTGATGAATTGAGGCATGTTTGGGCAAGTAGGGATAATGTCACAAACTTATATAAGGAACAATATAAGACTTTAGCGGATTGTAGTGAACAAAGAGAGTAGTAATGCTTTAGGAAATTAAACTTATATAAGGAACAATATAAAACTTTAGCGGATTGTAGTGAACAAAGAGAGTAGTAATGCTTTAGGAAATGAATCATTTACTATGATCACCCTTCTAAGCTAACCAATCATATTTCATGATTACTTATGTTAGTAACTTTAACTTTTTTTTTTAAAGAGTGTCATAACTCTTATGATGATTTTTACGATTTTAATAGGATTTCAATAAAGTCATATTTTTCTTAAGAATTTTTAGTTGGGTGAAAATGTGAAGCTGGGTTACACTTTTTGCCTTTTTGAGAAAATTAAATATCATTTTTAGAAGTTTTTTAACTTTCGGCAAGCCAAAGCAATTTTTATGTCTAGAATTTCATTTTACAATTAAAAAAAAACTTGTTAGAAATTTTATTAGCTTTTTATTACTTATTTTTTGGAATTTTTTTATTCACATTTGATATGTCAACTTAGCAATTGTTTAACTGTGTATTCTTTAAAAACCAAGGGATTTATAACACATCATGTTTTTTAGCACTAGTATATTCTTTATTAACTTGGCTTTTTTGAAAAAAAAAATGTGTTGCGAAAATCCAAATAGTCTCTACTTCGATATCATTATATTTATGAAACCAACTGATGCACATCATAATTACTAGAATTTTTTGAATTGAACCAATATAAAAAAACTACAGATTTTGAAGATGTTTAGCTGAGTGTCAAGTTTCTCAACATATTAGTTATAAACTAAAAATCTAAAAACTACCAATTACAAAAGACAGACCAATGTAATGAACCATAAATTTTTCATATTTTTTTATAGTGTATTTTGGAATATACAAATTTTTATTTCACTGCATCATAATGACCTTAAGAAAAATTTTGTACACATTTTTTTAGAAAATTAATTAAGATTAGCAAATTTCTATGAAATTCCATAAATATATATCTACTGAAAATAGATTCAATTAAGCAAAATGTTGGTATTGATTCCGACAGTAAATTCACCAAATTTGATGGAGTTTAAGCATTCTGAAGTTGGAAAAAGGTGACTAGAGTCGAGTTGTTGCAGAGTTGCAGGTTAAAACAGTTTGGCCGAACTAAAACCACATTCAGCCGAACTTGTGTTTGTCGTCGACGCTTGTTAAAATAAACAGAAAAATAATTCGGCAAATTATTTTAAAAGTTTGGTAGAATTATTTTTAAAATTTCGACCGAAAATGTATCGATATTTTATGTCGGTTGTAAAAATGGAACAATATGACCCTCTGAAAAAAATGTTTCACCCGAACGATATAAATAAATGGAGCCGAAACATTATTTGTGAATTGTTTCCTCATTTCGAGTAAAATTCTAAGCTAAATCTTTTGGGTTGAATTTTAAAGGAAAATTTTTGTACTTAATTTTTAAAGTAAGCCTTTTGAGCTGGAATTTTAAAGTGATATTTTTTAGCTTAATTTTTAAAGTAAGTCTTTTGGGTTGAATTTTTAAAGTGAGATTTTTTAGCTTAATTTTTAAAGTAAGTCTTTTAGGCTGAGTTTTTAAAGTAACTTTTTGTGGTGAATTTTTAATATGGGTTTTTTTTTAAAGTATATTTTTTTTGCTGAATTTTTAAAATGATCTTCTTTTAAAGTAAGTCTTTTGTGATGAATTTTAAAAGTGAGTTTTTTTTGCAGGATTTTGAAATTGACTTTCTTGGGTTGGATTTTAAAAATCTACATAGATTGAATTATCATGGGAAATCAAAGCAATTGCAAAAGGAAATATGATCGAACAAGAAACATTGAGGCTTGTAGAGAACACAGGAGCAACTATTACAAAAGAAAGAAAGAAGAACGCGCAAATATTGAAAAGGAAAATCAATCTCAACTAGAAGTTGAACCAGGTATGTAAATGTAAATATTATAATTGATATTTAAAATTTAACTAGTGTATCGTGAAATTTAATTTTTATTTGATGAACTCATCTGAAAAATATTTTGCAATGTAAACAGAGAGAGATATTCCTCATAACATTGATGATGAGATTGAAAATGTTGAAAGACAAAGTGGATAAGGTAATGAACCAATGATTGATGATGTTGTTGAAGATGTTGAAAGAGATTCAAGTGAAAAGGTTGAATCACCATCATATATATATATATATATATATATATATATATATATATATATATATATATATCTGTGTGTGTGCGTGTTATGCGTATTAGTGAAATTATACATATTTATTAATTTAAATTTCATTCAAACTCTACCTTTTAATCTAATTATTTAATGAATATGTATACCCATTTACATTTAATTTTCATATGTACAGATGAAATCAATATCAATGATGAGATGTTAAAAAATGTTGACACTGACATATATGGAGATAAAAAAGTTGACCATGTTATACGATATTGTGTTAAGGTCATTATTGAGAAGTTCTTCAAAGATGAAAGTGTGACATTTCAAGCTCCAATTTTGAGAGGTCTCTTAGCATCAAATAAATTAAAAGATGCTATAACTCTATTGGGTATTCGAAAATCAATGAAAGATAAAAAGGTGAAGGAAAGAATGATTAAAAATATAAATAGTTCACTAAAAACAATTGGAAGATCTAGAAAGAAAAATGTAGTTGCACGTAGAGAAATACAAATGGAAATGGTTTCATCGAGTACTAAAGAAAATCATTTGGTAAAATATATCGCAAAAATATTAGAGACCTCACGAAAAAACATTGCACAAACATAGTAACTTTCAATTGCAAATAGATGTAAATGATGAACTCGCTTGTTGGGTAGCTATTTGTAGGCAACCACACAAAAATAGACTTGGAGAAGATGTTAAAAAATAATATATGAATATCGGATGAAAAATTCACGTGTTTCACCAAAAGAAATGGATGTGATGAGGTAAAGAATAACACAAAATCAGTATGAAGAATATGAAAAAGATATCTTGGACACCACTCAGATGGAGTTGTTCAATACGTTCATAGAATAGAATTGTGGAATTAATGTGTCAATCAGTACTTTTGTGCAACAAAAACCATGGTATGTTAAACCTATCACTTTACACAACACTTGTTGTTGTTGTTATCATGTGGAATTTCAATTATATTATGACACCTTCCTTAATTTTGGTAAAACATTTTGGAAAAATTCACCACCTCCTTCCACTGTCCATGGTTTCATATCTGAAATTATATGTGCAAGAGAAAGTCATGAGTTATTTCACCGAAAGAAATGTGTTGGTAGTAAAAAAATGTAATCATTGTGGAAATTTGACTTTATTTCATGACAAATATTATTTTGATATAAATGATCAATCATTATCTAACCTAAAAGTGAAATGGAAGAGATATGAATATAATCATACATCGATTAGTTCAAATAATAGTATAAGTGCTAAAATGATTTATTTACAAGAAGAATAATTCATGTTATAGAGTTTTTGAATAAATTTCAAATAGAAATTTATAAGTACACCAAGCATTCGCATAAAGCTCAGTGGCATGACCTGCAATTCAAAAAATCCCATGAAATTTTTCCTCCAGGGACCATTTTGTCAATAGTTGATTTTGTAGAGAATTACATATTTGTTGCACATAATGAAATACAGAGTGAATATTATCATTCCGACCAACTCTTTATGCTTGTCCATATTCTCTATAGACATGCTAAACAAAATGTTGATCATATAGAAAGCACTAGTGAGAATCAACATGTTATTAAATAATCACTTTTATATCAGTGATGATCGTACACATGATACACATTTTGTACAACATTGTTTTGATAAGATTTATGACTTATTGAAAGGTTGTGGAATAAAATTCAATGAACATTGGATATGGTCAAATAGATGTGTAGGTCAATTCAAATATTCACGATCATTCTTTTGGTTGTGTCGTCTTCATAAGAAAACCTGCATTAAAGATTGTTGGAATTTCTTTGAGGCTAGTCATGGAAAAAGAGAACATGATGGTGCAGGGGCATGTATAGAATGAGTACTTCGAAGATATCAAATGGACCACTTTGTAAATAGACTTGTTTCAGCTAGACAAGTTGTTCAATGGTAAGATTTTGCATTAAGCCATCAAACTAACCCATCAAGGGAGGTACGGAGGTATGTGCACATATGTAAATTAACTTGTATATAGTTTTAATATATGATCATTTTTATTAATCTTCTAATTTTAAACATTTATAAATTATATAGTTTAAACAATATGAGGATGATTATCTTTGATATATAAATTTTATTTTAAATAACATATTTAAATTCTTGTTTGAATTTACTATAGAGTTTTTTGGCATATTAGAGTCGAAGATGTAGATAGAGTGATTACATATGAAAGCTAAAATAGTAAAATGGACTCAAAAATTTCATTCAATTAAAACAAAGGATTACCGAAATTATGCGTTTTCATTTGACAAAAGAAAATATTCTTGTTTTTGTCTTGTTTGCATAGATGACACACAATCCAATGATGTTTGTGAAAGTAGTATGTATGTAAAACCTTGGCAACATACAAAACTAAATACAAAGAGAAAAATGCCAGTTGCAAGCTTTGAAGAGATGGAATCAAAGGAGACTATAGTATCATCTAAAGGTGATCGAGATTTCTGATCTTATATATATAATATAACATTATATTGATTTCAAATATATATATATATGATGTTTTTAAAATCAATGTGTATAAGTATCTAGATAATAGTTAAAATATAGAGATCTAGAAATAGATAACAAAATCAAGTCCATATTGATAAAGTTAGTTTCATGTTAATTATGATATGAAGTTACACTTGTTTTATTGTGCGGGAGATGTTTTTGTTGTAGTGCACCCATTAACAACATAGAAAATGTCAAGTATTATTTGATGCAATGCACTAAACGAAAGATGAAGTTATTGGAAGATTATGATGAAAACAGTTTTATATATGAAAGAGGGTTTTATTATACTAAAAGGTTATTTTTTCCAAGAAACTCGTCGAACTTAGAGTAATGTTTACTTTCATTAATGTCAACTTGGTGTCATAAGTTGTCAATATAGTCACTTGGTGTGTGCAGTGCGCAAAGAGTTGATAGAAGTTCAATCCAAAAAACAATTGAAAGTTAAAAAATGGGGGATGTCAAAATTTTACCATGAACGAATCATTGAAGATGGCATTCCATTATAATTTTTTTAATTGAACTGCCCAACAATTTATTCTACTTTGATTCATCTTTGAGATCGTAGAGTTCAAGTGTACATTGTTAGAATTTCTTTTTGTGCACTCTTAAGTTGTACATTCTTAAGAATGTGATGATATGAAATCAATACTCATTGGGTCTTGTATTGAGTTACAAAGTTATATTTATACTGCTTGTTACGTAGTCCTGTATTCATGATTTACTTATATGTTAATGTGTGATGGATACTGCACTATCACTGCTCTGTCAATTTGTGATTGTGGTTGGTTGAGCAGAGCGCTGTTATTTCTCTGTTAATTTTTTATTGTGGTTGGTTGAACCATTTACTAAGAATCATTTACTAACATTATAGGAATGATTCAATGCAAAATGTATCAACTAAATGCAAATTTAATTTCATTTCTACATATTCATGAACTTAAATTATATGTAAAGCCTTTAAAAACATCAAACCATGCATGCATCATGCAAATTGTGGGCCATGTTTTATAATGAAAATTTATCTAACTTATGTTTTTCCATTCAAACAACTTTATATTAAAAGTCAACTATCACCCGACATCCATAATAGCCTTTCTATACATGAATGCAAAATGTACATACCGTATTTTATAATGAAATTTTAAGTTATCATTGTTTTAGACATCTACACTGAATTACAAGATTCATTCAAATGCAAATTTTAGACCTCACATTTTGTAATTTGCAATTTTAATAGATTCATTCTAAATAACTCAAGACAAAACAACTTTAAACAAAACCTAGGAATCATCTTCTAACATTATAAGAATTATTTAATGCAAAATGTACCAACTAAATGCAAATATGTAAAACATTTAAAAGCATCAAACCATGCATGCATCATGCAAATGGTGGGCCATGTTTTATAGTGCAATTTTATCTAACTTATGTTTGTGCATTCAAACAACTTTATATTAAAAGTCAACTATCAACCGAAATCCATAGTATCCTTTCTCTACATGAATGCAAAATGTACATACCATATTTTATAATGCAATTTTAAGTTATCATTGTTTTAGACATCTACAACGAATTATAAGATTCATTCAAATGCAAAACGTAAACCTCACCTTTTGTAATTTGCAATTTTAACAGATTCATTTTAAATAACTCAAGGCAAAACAACTTTAAACAAAACCTAGGAATCATCTATTAACACTATATTAATGATTGAATGCACAATGTACCAACTAAATGAAAATATGTAAAACATTTAAAAGCATCAAACCATGCATGCATCATGCAAATTGTGGGCTATGTTTTATAATGCAATTTTATCTAATTTGTGTTTTTGCATTCAAACAACTTTATATTAAAAATAAACTATCAACCAACATCCATAGTAGCCTTTTTATACATGAACGAAAAATGTACATACCATAGTTTATGATGCAATTTTAAATTATCATTGTTTTAGACATCTACACCAAATTATAAGATTCATTTAAATGCAAAATGTAAACCTCACATTTTGTAATTTGTAATTTTAATAGATTCATTTTAAATAACTCAAGAAAAAACAACTTTAAGCAAAACCTAGGAATCATCTACTAACATTATAAGAATGATTAAATGCAAAATGTACCAACTAAATGAAAATATGTAAAACCTTTCAAAGCATCAAACCATCGATGCATCATGCAAATTGTGGACCGCGTTTTATAATACAATTTTATCTAACTTGAGATTATGAATTCAAACAAATTAATATTAAAAGTTAACTATCAACTGACATCCCTAGTAGCCTTTCTATACATCAATGCAAAATGTATATACCATATTTTATAATGAAATTTTAAGTTATCATTGTTTTAGACATCTACATCAAATTATAAGATTCATTCACATGCAAAATGTAGACCTCACATTTTGTAATTTGCAATTTTAATAAATTTATTTCAAATAAATTGACAAAAAAACTTTAAACAAAACCTAAGAATCATCTACTAACATTATAGGAATGATTGAATGCAAATTGTACCAACTAAATGCAAACTTACTTTCATTGCTACATATTCATAAACTTAAATATGTAAAACCAAGTTTTAAGCATCAAACCATACATCATGCAAATTATACCATGCAAAATGTACATAAACTCCAAAATTAGCATGTATTAAATCATAATAAAGAGTTGAAGATTTAAAATATGTCCAAAATTTATATCATTATAAAAGTAAATATATAATAATAAGTTGTCAAATAATAAGATGCATCAATTCACAATAAAGAGTTTTGCTTTAAATATGTCCAAAATTTATATCATGATAAAAGTAAATATAACATTAAAAGACTGTCAAATAAAAATTTACATCAACTTAGAGAATCTCGCTGAAATATATGATCTATCAACCTCCTCATTGATTCATTTGAATCATGGGTGCCCTACACAACATGTGTAATTGCATATATACATAATATTATGTGCTTTAAAATTAAATTTTAATGTTTTAAAATTAAATGAGAATGTAATCATCAAAAGAAATTATAAAAAGTTTCAAATTCCATGCAATACCTCATGGTGTTCCCCCTCCATTGTTCCCTTTTGGTGTTCACCATGCATTGCGCCCTCCTGGATGCTCTATACAATACATGTACATGTATATATTAAAAAATTTAAATTTCCCATGAAAATTATGCATAAACTCACAATATTAAAAAAAAAAATTACACAACTTTTTCAAATTGTTTAGATGATCATATCCCCATCATCAACTCCATTGCTAAAATCCCTGGAGAATGGAAATCATCTCCACAAACCTAAAATTCCAAAATTTTAAAACTATAAGATAAATCTATCTCATTTTTTGATGAAACTTGAACTCTAATTTTTAACAAAACATAAGTGAAATATTCAATACTTGTCGCACATCTCCTAATAGGGGGTAAGAGGGTGGCGCTATGTCCAAAATATTAGTCGAAATCATAATCTTTTAACAGTTAATTATATATACGTAATTATTTCTCTTAAAAATATGTCCTCACAATATATTGATATAACAAAAGTAGCATAATAATTGTATCAATATGAACTCTTCAAAAAGCCTAACATCTCTCAAAATATCTTCATTGGAACCTAAACCTGGGACCGTGAAATTATCAAAATTTTCATTCAACAAATGAGTTAATTGCAAATGGTGAACATATGATACATTTGTGTTAGATTATATCTTTAAAAAAATAACAAAATGTATGTGAATCAACATTAACACATACATTACAAATTACATTAAAATATCCACCCTAACCATTAACACATACCGATCCCACACCCTCTTCTTCATGAACAATTAGGTCTTGCCAACCATTACGACAAGCCTTTTCATATGCTTTAAGCTCCTTAGTATTCATATTATCTATCTCTTCATTTGTTTTATATACAAAATTAGCACGTGCATTAGCTCATGCTCTTTGCTGATTTAGACCGATGTCAATTCTGATAAATGCACTTTGTATGTTGTCTATAATGGCATCCCTTCCTTCTTGACCAATTTGAGAAGTGGCATCCATCTCTAACCACAAAGTTACTAGATGAGGAGGTTGGTGTACCAAAGGTGGTTGAGGGTGAGGCAATTCAGTATCACGTAATGCACCCTTACGATCATATAACTGACCTTTCCTAGTACCATAATATTCAGATAGAAGGTCATTATAATCGAGTTTCATACCCAAAAAGAATTTTGCATAAAATAATTTTGAAAAATAAATTGGAACCTCGTCATTCCATGACAACTTTCCATATGCTACAAGGAACCTATCATACAAATGGTTGGCTATATTAGGGTGCTTGAAATATTGCACCTTGAGCATCTTTCTTTTTGGCCCTTCTTTGAAATTAAACATAGATTTTGCATTTTATTTTGTAACCCTTTTATTAACCTCGACCCATTTATCAAGACCCATTACTGCTTCCTTTCTATGCCTCATCATATCTATAAATGAATTTGTGGTTGGCCCAAGATTCTTGTAAATATCAAGAAATGAGCTTAGAGAGTGCACAACTATTTCTAAGCTTTCTCTACTCTCTACAGGGAGCTCCAAACTCCCAAGATCTTTCCTCAATTTAGAATAATGACTTTTGCAGTTTTGTAATGTGCATTGTTGGAGGTTTGTCTCCCAAGGAATCTCATCTAAAATATCAGATGGATAAGTGGTAGTTGGTGTCTGGGCTCCTTAAAATGTCTAGCTTCACTTACATCTACTTGGACCAACATTTTCATCCTTTGGATCAATATATAAAATTACATAAACATAAAAACATGTGGACAAATTTATTCATACATGTATGCAAGATAGACATGTACATGCATATGTACATACAATTAATTTACATGTACACATTTTTTTTAACATAATTTTTTATATATAATTTACCAAAATTATGTGGACCGCCTAGAGAATGTTGACCACCCTAAGATTGATGACCACCCAGAGAATGTTAACCACCCTGAAATTGATGACCACACAGAGAATGTTGAACACTGTCATGTGACAACACAGTGAGTGAAGCATCTAAAAAAATAGAAAAACAATTCAATATATATGTGTGCATATATATAATATATATATACCACGATGTGAACGATGGACCTCCCCCAATTCATTTGATATTCTCTTTGATCCATGACCTTGACCTCCCCCTCTAGTAGATGCATGAGACTCTATTGATGTTCGCCTCGAAGAATCATGTGGAAAATGCTCATCCATGATATAGATATATAAGTGCATGATATTTAAAAATTTACCTCATGCATTTATAGTTCTTTTTAAAATTGCTATTAAAAAAGATCAAAATTTCAGAAAATTGTTGTAACCCTTGAAGTTACCTCATGCATTTAAAAATCTTGAAATTTCTATTTAAAAAAAATTAAGAATTCAAAAAATTGATGTAACCTTTGAAGTTACCTCTTGCATTTAATTGATGTAACCCTTGAAATTACATCATGCATTTTAAGATCTTAAAATTTCTATTTAAAAACATTGAAAGAATCAAAAAAAAAAAAAAAAAAAAAAAAAAAATTAATGTAACAATCTGAAACTCTCCATTTAAAATATACTCAAGAGTAAAAAACAACCTGAAATCAAAAAGTGTTGATGTCGATTAAAATTCCAACATTTTTAAGCAACAAAATTAAGAATAAAATATCTTGACTCCAAAAATTATTAAAAGTCCAATAGTTTTCAACAATATGTTGAAGATAAAATATCATGACTCCAAAAAAACCTAAAAATTCCAACAATTTTCGACCATTGCATTAAAGATAAATATCATGATTGGAAAAAAAATAAAACAAAACAAAAACAAACAAATAAACAAAAACAAACAAAAACAAAAACAAAAATGTTGACATTTTTCAACCATAGCATTAAAGGTAAAATATCATGACTATGAAAAACCTTAAATTTTCAATATTTTTTAGCCATGGAATTGAAAACAAATATCATGACTATGATAGACCTTGGATTTTCAACATATTATTTCGTGATCAAATATCATGTCTAAATTAAATCTTAAAAAAAATTTATATACAAAAAGTCATTATATCAAATCCTAAAAAAACCATTCTTTTAAAATCTTAGCCTAAAACAATTTGGCACATTGCAACGAAAACTTAAAAATCAACGATCAAATCGTCATATAGTAGGGTCATTCTTAATCCATTGCAATGAAAACTTAAAAAACAACGATCAAATTAACACATAGTGGAATTGAACTTGGTTCATTTTAATGAAAACTAAAAAATCAACTATGAAATGGATACATATTGGGGTCAAGTTGTTAATCAAACATCAAGACAACCCCTACAGCAATAAATAAATAAATAAAATTAAAAAGGAAAACAAAACAAAAATTTAAAAATTAAAATTAAAACATAATAAACTAAAAAATAATTAAATTAAATGGAAATATTTAAAAATGATAAATTTAAAGTTAAAATTGACCAAAAAAATATCAAATCTAAAAAACAAAAAAAATGTATAAAAAAGATAAAAAAAACCATTAAAACACACACACACATAACCGATGAAAATTTAAACATTAAAAATATTTAAAAATAAACAATATATATATATATATATATATATATATATATAGATATCCAGGTCCGAGTGTGACAAAGGACCCTTCCAAGACCTTTTACTTTCGTGATGTGTTAAATTGCATTTTTAAAAGAACATAAATGAATACATCTGCATGACGTAAAGAAGAGGAACATGTCAATCATCAACACATGAAAACATAAGCCATTGATAACGGAATTCGTCCAGGAGGGACTATGTCTCCTAGCCCCAGTGTCAAGATGGTGTAGGCCGCTGCATTAAGTGTTGTCAATAGTGATGATGTACATAAGAGGTGACATCGCTATCATACAAGGAAAAATGCCCTCACGCAAGAGTGGCTCCAAGAGATGTCCCACTACAGGAACTCTCATTAAAAAAGACTCCTATCAATATGACACAAACTCATGCATGATGATCATCCCACTAACATGGCATAAAAGGGATCTCAATGCAAACATGCATAATGACACATGAGTATCCCATCAACATACAACAAAGGATCTCAAACAAAACATGATGAATCATGACAACAAGTACATCACACATATGATTCCACATCACATCAAGCAGGAATCATGAAAACGAGTACGAAAGAAGATCCCACATCAAGCATCAAATAGGGATCTGTGCAACATAAATCATAACAAAAGAAGTACATGAACACACTGCATATACCTCACATCTAGGGGTCATCTGAAAAATCGGATGTCAAACTGCTGAAGCTATTCGGACCATTGATCTCACGGCATCAATCACATGGAAATGGTTGCTCGCACATGAATGTTGACACCTGCATTCCACTTAGAAAAGTGGCTAAAGAATAAAATGAGAAAATGAAAAATCTGAATGCACCATCAGATTTTTGGCGTCGAATAGTGCAAAATCGACTGTCAAATTTTTGAATTCTGAGAAATTGAGAATCTGGGGCTCAAGGAATCTTTTAGATTCCCCCTAGATTCCTTAAAGATTTTGCTCCATGGGTGGACTGGAAATCTGCAACTCAAAAGGCAAATCTGACCTCGCCATTACGATCCCTGTGGAAAACCGTGAAAAACAACTATAAACTTGACTATATTCCGACATGGAGAAAAATTACCTCCTTGGGAAAATTTCAAGGATCATGGTTCTACTCCCTTTTTCTATAGCAGTCATGGTTCCACCTGCATTGATTTGTGTGCATGCTCCTGGTCTCCTCCATCTGGCTCCATACACTGAGAAAAATGGGTTCTTATAAAAACTTTTGGCCGGATTACCTAATGAAATGGTTGATGCATTGGTTAAAAATAATTATTCGTTGAGGACGAGTCAAGGGATCAAATCCCACCCCTCCCTTTTTATGACTGCATAACCGTTTGAATACCATGATAGGGAGGCGTATTAAATCATTGGTGGGGTTCGGGTCCCCCTTGGGCGGCCCGCCCCTTAACCGACGTCATATTGAATGTATTAAATGGCACATTAAAGCTTGATGGGTGGCGTTTGATTAATGGTTTGGTTTGCTTCGTATATGGGGCTGGCCCACGTGGGTCGCGCAGGTTTAATCCCTGCTAGCCTCACTTAATTCACGACACTTAATAAGGTGGTGGGTGTGATGTGGGTGGCGGGGGTCATGGCCCGCCACCACTTCAAATATTGATTTTTTTTTAATTCCTATTTATAAAAACAATTGGTCACTTTTGGAAAATTCAAAAATTGACCGTAGGAGACATTTTAATGAGGTCACAATTTCACCCGGAAGTTGGCCTGAGTTGGCCGGGTTCTGTCCACTAGAAAACTTCCAAATTGTGTCTCCCTTAAGCTTTCCAAGTCACCTAGTCAACCTTGAACTTTGACTGCCTCTAACTTTCGCATACAAGCTCAGTTTGACGAACCGTTCACACCGTTGCGATCAAGACGACGAGGTCTACGCTCTGGTCCTAGTTTGAAAACGTTCTGATCACTTTGATTTTTGAGCTTCCATAAGCCCTCTTTGTCCTATGTGTGTCCCTAGAGCCACCTAGATCAATCCTCCCCACTGAGGAGCTTTTGGTCCTTCAAAATCATGAAAAACAATCTGAAACTTTTATGTACCTTGTCAACATCACAAGAATCCTAAAAGGCCTCGCTTCCATCTCCTTCACCTTTGTTCTTCAGAGCCTTAAGCGATGAACCGACACCTGCTACTTCTACAACCTGTAGTACATTGTTTTTCAAATTACATGCTTGAATTTCATGACAAACTAATGACCCAAGCGACCCACACTTGCCACAAGTTTATAACACATACTCGGTGGTCAAGTTTACAACAAGATGGACGCAATGCCCCAGCTATGAAAACAAGGCCAACATATCATTGTTGCTTCAACAAGTGATGGAAAACACTTCATCACTGCAACACATGATTTACAAAGATAAGGCCAAACACTATTGCTCCCTTGACAAGTGATGGAAACACGACATCACTTTCATTGTTTATCATGCAACTCAAAAGAAGACTAGACATCATTGTTGCTGAACAAGTGATGGAAAACACATCATCACTTTTACATTTTAAAATGCAACAAATTATTTACAAAAGTATGACCATGAAATGCTAACATATCTAGAAACCATTTTTCACTTATCAAGGTGAATGGGTTGCCTCCTTGTGGCGATTTTGCCTGTCGAACAATCATTTCACCTGGTTCATGCACTGACACTTTGTCTTTAAGGCGCTGTTCTGGATGGAGCCTCCAACAAGTGGCTCTTTGATGGCCAATTCTGTTGCAATGACTGCAATAGGTTTTCTTCCTCCAGATCTGCTTAACATGTTTCTTTACCTGTTGTTGAGAGGGTCTTTCATACCTCCTCCTTTTGTGTGCCTCCAATCTTTTCCAACACTTAGAAAATGTATGGTTATGTAATCCACAAAAGATACATGTTTTTCGATGCCATGTTTTTCATTCATCACTAACAACATGATTATAATCGAAATGAATATTCGAATATCGAAACTGATTATACCTTTCCTTGTCATCTCTGGTGTAAGTATGGCGATGAGAGCTTGCCTCAGCTCCTTTCCTGCAATGGACATTACCACGGGATGATGGGTATGTGTTCCCATCATTCTCTTTCCTCAATGATTTCAACAATGTCTCGGAAGAATCTGACACCTTTGAGCATTCTCCTTTGGTGTATCTCAAACCAGCAAATTGAGGTCTCTGCACAACCTCCAATGGTTGAGTTATGCATTGGTGACTAACACCATTTTTTTCTTCCTCCTCATGCCTTGTCCTTGTAAGGAGCCTCATGTTTGTCCCTATAACTGGGATCTCCAAATCTCCAACAGAAATCATACTATGTGAAGACAAAACCGAAAGGAAATCAACATATTTTACCTCATCTGTTGATTTGGAAAGAACTGATGAGGGCCTCTCATCATCTATTGTTGGTGGTTCGTTGTCTGTCTTCGCGCATTCCCCAACCTCGTTTCAGACATACCCAAGTCCTGTCTGACAAGGTAATTCTTCTACTTTGATGAGGTTGACAATGCCTTGGCCATTAATGCCAAAGTCTTTCCCTTCATACCCCATTTTCTTCAACAATTTGGAGCCAATTCCTGTGGTATGATTTTCAAAAACAGCGAAATCATCATCAGGGCACATACATGAATTCAAAGAATTACATTTTACCTCACATGGGTCACGCTGTAGCGTTTCCAAGGCCTCGTCCTTTTCTTGCAGCTGCCATCGCAAACTATGTTTCTCCTCTTTCTCTTCTTATAGACGCATCTTCAATTCAACATTCTCTGTTTGAAGACATTGGTTGTTATGCTTCAGTTCTTCCAAGGCCTCTTCCATGGCTCGCAACTGAAGTTGCAATTGCTCCTTTTCCTTTGTCTCTTTCTGTAGAGTTTCATACATTATCTCCACTCTTTTGGAAATTTTGAGCATAGTCTTGTACATTGCTTTTTCATCCTTTGTCGTTGCACGTTCCATTGTTCACACTTGCAATTCACATCCACGCAAAGACTGCTCTGGTACCACTTGATCCAGGTCTGGGTGTGACAAAGGACCCTTCCAAGACCCTTTACTTTCGTGATGTTTTAAATTGCATTTTTAAAAGAACATAAATGAATATATCTGCCTGTTGTAAAGAAGAGGAACATGTCAATCATCAACACATGAAAACATAAGTCATTAATAACGGAGTTCGTCCGAGAGGGAGTACGTCTCCGGGCCCTGGTGTTAAGATGGTGTAGGTCATTGCATTAAGTGTTGTCAATAGGGATGATGTACATAAGAGGTGATGTCGCTATCATACAAGGAAAAATCCCCTCACGCAAGAGTGGCTCCAAGATATGTTCCACTACAGGAACTCTTAGTCAAAAAGACTCCTATTAGTATGACATAAACTCATGCATGATGATCATCCCCCCAACATGGCATAAAAGGGATCTCAATGCAAACATGCATAGCGACACATGAGTATCCCATCAACATACAACAAAGGGATCTCAAACAAAACATGACGAATCATGACAACAAGTACATCACACATATGATTCCACATCACATCAAGCAGGAATCATGAAAACGAGTATGAAACAAGATCCCACATCAAGCATTAAACAGTGATTTGTGCAACACAATGCATAATAAAAGTACATGAACACACTGCATATACCTCACATCCAGGGGTCATCTGAAGAAGCAGATGTCAAACTACTGAAGTTATTTGGACCATCGATCTCACGGCATCAATCGCATGGAAATGGCTACTCGCATATGAATGTTGACACTTACATTCCACTTAGAAAAGTGTCTGAAGAATAAAATGAGAAAATGAAAAATTTTAATGCACCATCGTATTTGTGGCATTGAATAGTGCAAAATTGACTGTCAAATTTTTGAATTCTGAGAAATTGAGAATTTGGGGCTCAAGGAATCTTTTAGATTCCCCCTAGATTCCTTAAAGATTCTACTCCATGGGTGGACTGGAAATCTGTAACTCAAAAGGCGAATCCAACCTTGCCATTGCAATCCCTACGGAAAACCATGAAAAATGACTATAAACTTGACTATATTCCGACATGGAGAAAAATTACCTCCTCGGGAAAATTTCAAGGATCATGGTTCCGCTCCCTGTTTCTACAGTAGTCATGGTTCCACCTGCATTGATTTTCATGCACACTCCTGGCCTCCTCCATCTGCCTCTATGCACTGAGAAAACTAGGTTCTTATAAAAACTTTCGTGTAGATTACAATGAAATGGTTGGTGCATTGGTTAAAAATAATTATTCGTTGAGGAGGGGTCGGGGATCAAATCCCGCCCCTCCCTTTTTATGACTGCATAACCGTTTGAATACCATGACAGGGAGGCACATTAAATCATTGGTGGGGGTCGGGTCCGCCTTGGGTGGCCCGCCCCTTAACCTCCGTCGTATTGAATGTATTAAATGGCACATTAAAGCTTGATGGGTCGTGTTGAATTAATGGTTGTTCGGTTTTCTCCGTATATGGGGCCGACCCACATGAGCCGGGCGGGTTCAATCCCCGCCAGCCTCACTTAATTCACGACACTTAATAAGGTGGTGGGTGTGATGTGGGCACGGGGGTAATGGCCCGCCACCACTTCAAATATTTTTTTTTTTAATTCCCATTTATAAAAACAATTGGTCACTTTTTGAAAACTCGAAAATTGATCATAGGAGACATTTTAATTAGGCCAAAATTTTGCCCGGAAGTTGGCCAGAGTTGGTCGAATTCCATTCGCCAGAAAACTTCCAAATTGTGTCCCCCTTAAGCTTGCCAAGTCACCCGGTCAACCTTGAACTTTGACTGCCTCTAACTTTCGCATACTAGTTCGATTTGATGAACCATTCATACCGTTGTGATCAGGACAACGAATTCTACGCTCTGGTCATGGTTCGAAAACATTCTAATCACTTTGATTTTTGAGCTTCCATAAGCCCTCTTTCTCTTGTGTGTCCCTGGAGCCATTTGGATCATATATATATATATAAACATTAAAAATTAATAAATAAATAAAATTGAAAAAGATTTTAAAAATTTATTAAAAAAATGCAAAAATAAACATTAAAAAAATAAAAATAAAAAATGTGCATAATCCCTCGCCCATAGTGCCCACACGCGGCTACTCTCGCCCCTAGACCAGGCCCCTTAGGCGTTGTGGGGGTAGTGTCTAATTCCTAGTTGTCACCCCATAACACTCAAGGGGCTCGATCCAAGGGCAAGAGTAGTTATGCTATGGGGGTGGCGAGCTAGGGGTTGTGGAGATTTGTTTTATTTTTTTGAAATATTTTTTAGCATTTTTTTTTTAATTTTTTGATTTATTTTATTTTATACCTTTTAATGTTTTTTTTTATTTATTTTATTTTTAATAGGGACATTTTTAATGGTTTTTTTTTAATAGAGGACATTGGATTTTTTTTTTTTTTTATGTTTTTTTTAATTTGTTAATTTATTTTTTACATTTTTTTAATGTTTTAAGAAAAATGTATTTGTATTGTTTGATTTTCACTTTAATTTTTACGTGAATCATTATCTTTTGAAAAAAAAACTTTGAATATTACTATTTTTTATATTAAATTCATAAAAAAATGTTTTTTTAAATCTTAAATTTTTCCATACAAATCATTCATTTGACATGTCATTCTAGCAAAAAAGTCTAAAAATGTGTATTTTTTTGTCAAATGTTTAAAATTATTTTTTTTTAGTGACAATTATTTGATGTACATTGAAATATTAATTAACGATACATAAATATATAGAAAATCCTAACTTTAAAATATTGACCCTTTTTTAACTATGCAAAAAAATGAAGATTTCATTACAAACAAAAATAAAAATAAAAAATGAAAAGAAAAACAAAAAAACTCAAACCTGAAAATTTTTTTAAAATAAATATCTCAGGGAAGAAGAAGAAAATGACTACCTCAAAAATTGTTAAATTTTAAAAATAATTATCCACAATTAATACATTAGAAAATTTAAAGTGTCAAAAGTAAGCCCCCCAAAAAATGGAGTTGATGTTGCATCAACACTTTTCGAAATCAACATGAAAATCACTAACATTTAAAAAAATGTTTATACTTGATACATAAGAAAATTTAAAATGTCAAAAATATGCTCCAAAAAAAAGGTGTATTCTGAATCAACACTTTTCAAAATCGGATGATTTTTTGCTACCTCTAAAAAGTGAGAACTCAGTTCTCGTTTGATTGGATTCTATGATATCCATAGTTTGTCTCAAAAATGTGTATGGATTTCAGAACAAGCTTAAAGGTAGTGCTAATTGTAAAACTAATAGCTCTTCAATGCAATTTGAAGTTGTAAATTTGGGAACACAAAAACCACCTCAAAATGTTAATTTGGGAAGCAATTATACTCCTACTAAACGATCAAAGTTCATCAAATTATTCAAACAATACAAAGATGTTTTTGCATGGACATATGATGATATGAAAGTTTATGATACTAAAATAATTCAACATGTAATCCCAATAAAACCAGATACAAAACCTTTTCAACAAAAACTTAGAAAAATGCATCCAAGACTTGAAGGACAAATCAAAGAAGAATTAAATAAATTGTTAAAGGACAAAATAATATTTCCTATTAGGCATTCTCAATGGGTGTCAAATTTGGTCCCAGTCCAAAATAAGAATGGGGATATTATAATTTGTATTGATTTTTAAATCTGAAAAAATCCTCTAAAAAAAAATTACCCTGTTCCTCTAATGGAACAAATTTTACAATTTGTTGTAGGTTCAAAGATGTTCTCTTTACTTGATGGGTTCTCAGGTTATAACCATATTTTGGTAGCACCTGAGGATCAAATTAAAACTAATTTTCAACCGAGTGGGGTACATATGCCAATCAAAAAATGCCTTTCGGATTAATCAATGTGGGAGCAACTTTCCAACGAGCCATGGAAATTGCTTTTAATGTACTTATTAATAATTTTATGGGATGAATAATTTTAAGCATGCTCTTTGATTTTCTCTAACATCCTGTAAAAACCCTAGCTCCGATGGTGTACGTGGAAAGGGTTCTGCCCCCTCCCACACCTCCCCTGCCTATTATCTAACCGGAAGAAGAGGTTGCGGTCTTCCACGTGCTGGTGGCCTCTCTAACAAAGCATCAGAAATTAGCTAAGACCCATTCAAAATTCATGAAGAGGAATGACGAAATCTGAGAGATTTCTCTGCCACTTGGTTCTAGGGGAACCAATCTGGAATACTCTGAACACGCTCTGATTGGCAAGTTCACCGACATGTGGCCCTCGTCGAGAACAATAAAAACATGGATCGAGAATACCTGAAGGTCTAAAATGAAAGGTAACATACAAATATTTGCAGTAGGAAATGGATTTGGAAATACTGAGAGGGAAGTGAAGCATTATTTCTTAACAATTATCACTTTATTAATATTTTTCATAGAATTAGTTAACCTTCAATTATTATTATTATTCATTAAAAGTAAACAACAATGCAAAAGATAAAGACAGTAGGCACAAGGTATTTAGGTGGAAAACCCCCTTTGAATCAAAAATTGTTGAACTATTTTCTAATAAAATCTTTAATCTTCAACCCAACTGAAATTAAAGTTACAACTTCTTACAATTCTAGAAAAGCATTCTTCTCTAGCTCCCACTGGAAGGATGCCCCAAGGCCTTATTTTTATCATAAATCAGCTGAATGGATTCCCCAACACCCTAGCGAACCCCAACTCACCCTAGCACCACCATACCACCCTGATGTGTTTACACGCCCCAACTTGACGGTGACTTCATTCACCATCCTAGCACCACCCTACCACCCTATGAATATAAAAATATAATAAAAGTGATTGTGGACTCCCGTACGAGAGACAATGATCCATGTTATAATAATATCTTCAATGAAATTCTTGACATACCAATAATATTAGGACCTATGCCCTTGTCTTAACAAAAAATAACCCTTTTCCAAAAACAACACAAGCCCTTATCCCAAAATAAATTTTCCTTCTTCAACTCCAGACAAAGAGACAGACTCCTAACAAATGTGGGCTCCCTTACAAGGATTAATATCCCATTTACAATGATGTACAACTGACTTTTAGACAGACCCCTTACAAGACAACATGTTGATACCACAGAAATGCTTATGCTCTTTGTTATTTTCTTTCTTGTCTTTTCACTGGTTTTTTCTTGATTTCCCCTTCATGCCATTGTTCCTTGTAGCAGTTGAGAGATGCTTTAATTGTGTTTAATCTACAAGAGAGACAAACCCAAATGAAACCCAATACCCAAAGCAAATAAACATAAATAACCCTTTTAACAAAACTTACCTCTGTCTGCAACCAAGAGTTAGTATAACAAAAATAATAACATTTGATTGCAATGATGTACTTGAGATATTAAATAATAGATTTATACTAAATTTAAAGCACCAATAAAAGGAACACAGTCATACTGGACCTCGATGTTTTTTCTGGCCTTGTTTCCTTTATAACTTATACAAATTTGTCTTAGTACAAACCCTAGACAGACCTAATGAACCTAAACCCAAACTGTCCTATAACCAATCCTAAAACTGACCAAAATACCATACTTAAAATAAGCCTAGAAACTAGCCCTAGACTAAGCTAACAAACGAGCCAAAACTATTAAACAAAAAACAAAATAATATTTACATTCAATACTCACCTTTTTGTTACGACTGATTTTGAGTAAATAGTCATTGTAGCTCTCGAATCACATGTTGTGCTATATAATGAATTGAAAACTCAAAGGCATACACCTTATCTTCTGCCTTCTTTTTGTTGTTACCATAACTGTTGTAGATTTTACTTTGTGGAGAGATTTTCTTATGCTTGGTGTGAGATCTATTGGACTGAAACTTCAAACTTGTCAAATTGATGGTACCGTTCACTTGCTAATTTAAGAATTGTCGCAGTGGCAAACTTATGTATTATTGTCTTCAACAAATAATATTGTAGATCACATACACATCTATAATCCACCCTCATTTTCTAATCTTGGTTTTCAATAACATTGTCCTCATATGTGTGCAATATTAGGGTTCGATCCTTGCAGAATTGAAAAGGTAATGTGATGAGCCAAAACATATTTGATATGATCCTAGAGTCTTTTATGTTCCCTTGCCACAATAGATAACTCAATTTCAGGCCTCGGATCAGACCTTTAAATTCATGCACAGGGTTGATATTTAGGGAATGGATCTTAATGGATATATTGTAAAGTTAAGAGGTCTATTATGTTTATGCCTACAACGAATCACCACAATAATAAATCTAAAAAAAATTGATTCCTCTCTGTTATTTCCATAGGAGCTGAAGTCTCAAAAAAATTATATTGTTGAGGAATGAAAGGATCAAATCTTCGTTCCTCACGGAGCTTACTTCTTGAGATTTTTGTTCAAGTTCTTTCATGGAGAGGAGGCATAGACCTCTCTTTTATAGTTAGATGGATGGAGGTTATGATATTTTAGGAAAGGCTCCATGAGTTATACGTTGAATATTAGAGAGGGTTTCAATAATGAATTATGAAGGATAGGAGGGCTTAATGAGTTAGACATTAGAGAGGATTGTGATTAAAAATATTTTTTTTAAATTTTTAATTACTTAACAACTCATTTCTATATTATCTTAAGCCCTAAGAAAAAAGGACATTAACCTATTTAATGGATGAATGGTTATTTTAATAATTTATCAATATAATTTTATTAATGTTGATTAAAAATAAATAACCCTTATTTAGTATTGTTTGAAGGATCTTTCTTAGGAATATTTTCAATTCCACTAGAAATTTGAAATCAATGATTGGCTTAGTGCATATGGTCCTACCAATGTTGTGAAGTCAATGATTGAGTAAATAACTTTTTCTTGAATATATTTAACTTATACACAATGATATTGCGATGATAATCATTTTCATATATTGACAACCATAGGTAAATAAATGATAAGGTGTCATGTCACTACCCCTTGGGGTTTTAGCCCACAAAATTGGGTCTTCAAATTCAACCTCAATTTTCTCTCAAACCAGGAGGAACCACGAGGCATGCCACATATCAACAGAAACATATCTTTGAGGATAATCTAATAAGGTTGATTAGGAGACAAGAAACCACGAATTTTCATGCCAAATTCTCCAACAAATATTGGGGTAGCCCTTGGTGTTGCTTGGGTTGAAATAAATGACAACCACCTATCAATATTATCCCCCTTTAGCATTGATGGCAGCACAAGTCTTCCAATCATAACTCCCCCTGGCATCAATCTTATCTTCTTCCTCACACTTTCTCTCCCCCTTTCACATCAATGGAAAAGGGTAACTCCCCCTAACAACCTACCTCCCCTACGCACTTATTATTTTCCTATGTTCCCCTGATGAGAAACCTTCTTCTAGCAATTTTTCAAAGACGATCGTTGTGGACCTGTAACTTGCTTGTGCTTCCCTTGAAAAGAAGCCTTCACTGTGAATCTACAACTTGCCTCAGCTTCCCTTATCTATTGGATGAGATAAAATAATAGTCTAATGGGAACTTAGGAGAATCCCAAGTTGTTTGTGAATATACTCAAATGCCTCACGTGGTAAAGGTTTGGTAAAGACGTCAGTGATCTTTTCTTTTATCCCAATGTATTTAACTTTGATGTTCTTCTCTTAAACCTATTATCTAACAAATTGGTACTTGATATGAATGTGTTTTGTTTTTTAATGCATCATAGGACTCTTTGAGATATGTATGCCGTTCGTGTTATCACAGAAGATTAGAATTGGCTCATCAAACTTCACTTCAAGATATTTCAAGGTTTGTTTCATCCAGAGAACCTATGTACAACATGTTGTTGCGGTTATGTATTATGCTTCTGTTGTGGATAAAGAGATTGAAGATTTCTTCTTGCTCAACCATGAAACAAGACAACCACCTAGACAAAAAGTTTCTCCACTAGCACTTTTACGATTATCGACACCTCCTGCCCAATCAACATTTGTATATGTTGCAATAGTTAACTTATTTCCTTTAGGATACCATAGTCCATATTCTGTGGTTCCCTTGAGATATCAGAAGATCCTTTTTACTGCAATGACATGAGATTATTTTGGTGTTGCTTGGAATCAAGCTATCTGTCCGACTTCCTACATCACATTTGGTCTGTATAAATAAATCATCCATACTTTGCTTGCAACTTGTCATCTTCGAAATGATTTTTCTTAATGCTTGCTTGACATACTATGCTTCATATGAACTATTACTATTGATTCTATCTGTCAATATGGATTAACTTTCTTCGCTAATGAAACTATCCATAATATTCCTTTATGTCAACCTATCAATGATTGATCTTCAAATGTGTCATTGTTGCTGCTTAGACTCCCCCTCTTCAATATTCAGGGAGTCATCATGTTGGATTCTTCAAAATAATGTACCACCCATCTCTTTGGCTAGATCAACCTGAACCTTGTTATTGTCTAATGTACTTCTTGTTACTTCAAGATCTTTTTCCTTTACAAATCCTGAAAGCATTACTGTTGAAACTTTCTTATTTTCTTGATCTTCTTGCTTTGTTTTTCTTTCATGTACCTTATGTTTGGGTTTTCATGCATCGAGGATACCATCTTGTACCTACAATCTCAAGCTATGTGCCCATATTTATGGAATTTGTAACATTCATATGAAGTAAACTTCGTACTGTCAAAATCCTAGTGAAACTTGTCTTGTGATCCTGCAAACATGCTTATAGGGTTTTGATTCTATTGATAATATGATGCAGGTGCATTAGGCCGAGCACATAAAAATGATAAGTTATTAAAGTCAGACCAAGAACCTAGCAATGTGATGGATTGGTCACATGTCAAGGCTAGAACATTTTAAAGTTTATTTTTTAATTTTTTTTTATATATTCAATTAAGATTAGTTAGGAATATCTAGTTAAAATAAAAGGTTTTATAGTTGGTAGGTAGTTAGGGCTAAGGGAAATTGGTTCACATCCGTGAACTTATTTCTTGGACAATGGTTTTTTAGTTTTGAAGGAGAGAGGAGGAACATTTTTTGGGTGCTAGAAATTTTGCTATGAGATTGAAGTTAATTTAAGATTATTTCTTAGACCAGTGGTTTTTTATATCAACAAATCGAATTTGTAAGTGTGTGTGAGACAATTATTTTCATATGTGTTTGTCAGGTTTATGAACCATAATATTAATATCTGTAGATTGAAATTGATTTGGTCTTTAAAAAAAAAATTGAATGAGGAATTATTGCACTGTATTTTCTCTGTTATTTACATTTAAATGAGAACATGGAGAATCATATTTCACTTAATATTTTAATCCATTACTTTTTCATCCAAGATTGTATATTGGAAAGAGTCATTTTACATTTTAGATTCGAGAATACAAAGCACTTTGTATCAAGCAAATAGAAGAAGTAAAATTTGTAAAGGAAAACCGTCACCAATTTTTTGGGTCAATTCTAATCAAAGCAAGATGAATTTCAAAATTCTGTCATCTAGGTTTTGTGCATAGCAGTATTTATTTGGTGGCTCACAAGCAATTTCCCAAAATGATCCTTCGTTTGGGAGTTATGAAGGGATCTTTAAACTGTGCTTTTACAAACTACATGGCTGAAAAAAATTAATAAATAAATAAATGTTGTTCCTCCTGTAACAGCACTATAGTTTGTTGTGAGAGTCTGTAACAACACTGTAGTCTACTGAGAGAGCCTGTAACAACACTATAGTTTGTTGTGAGATTTTGTAACAGCATTGTAGTTTGCTGAGAGAGCCTGTAACAGCACTATAGTTTGTTGTAAGAGAAAAGATTTGTTGTGTTGAAGATAGCAACAAGAAATGCTAAAAATAGAAAATGCTAAAAATAGCACTACTATAAATAGTAGTTTCATCCAGTGTTGAACTTAGCTACAATGGATGAAAAGTGAAAGTACTAAAAATAGCTTTTCTATAAATAGCATTTCGGGATACCTTCCTATTTTAGTCAGTCCCTAAACTATAATAGGAAGTAAAATTTGAATTTGATATTAACAGTTGTTTGAAAATTAATTAATTAATTCATCTTGAGTTAATTAGTTAAGGAAAATCAAACTTGAAGTCTATGTGGGGACATGCAACAGTTTCTCCATTAATTGAGGAATTTATCCATCAGTTAAAGAGATAAGGATGAGTTCTAATTTGAGATGTAATTAGTTGGCTCAGTTAACTAAGTCAAGTCCAGTTAGATTGATTTAAACAGTTTGTTTAAATTAAGTAAGTTCAGTTAGTTAATGCATGCTTGCATATAATTGTTGCTCTTCAGTTAACTGAATATTCTCTCATACATAACTCATGCATGTCAGTTCAGACAGAGACCCAGTTGAGATCAGATGGAGGGACAGTGTACTGTCAGTTGCTAGGATATTCCTTGGTGAATATTCCTTGCATGCAGAAGGATTTCTATCCAAGAGAATTGCGTTGTTACTTCTTCTTGTTCAGTGAGTGTGATGGGGCCAATTCACACATGTGGCTTCACTGGACCCCAAGAAAAATTGTGCAAAGAAATAGGGGCTTGGAGGACTTGAGGAGGATATATACTTGTCTATTGAGTCTATGAGCTTCATTGTTTGATTACAGAGAGAGCAGGAAAGCTTTTGAGCTGATTCTTTTTGTAACTTGGACAAGATTTCCACTTGTATGATAATACAAAGTTGGGGTTTTAGGTTGTTGCTTTCCCCTGGTTATATCTTCTGTGTTATGTGTGATTGATTTCTTCTTATCAGTTATATGTGTTCTTATTGATGTTGCTCAATTCGATTAAGCTTCCACATAATTGTTTGTAGAAGTAGATCAAGTATTTTTCTTTAGTATATTGCATTATCAGGTGATCTACAGGTGGGAATTTCTACATGTTTTTCATCCTGTAACAGCACTGTGGTTTGCTGAGATAGCAACCATCATAATATATTTTATAATTTCACCTGTTATAAGTTTGAAAATCTCTAGCCATATGTCCAAGGTTAGCACATGAAAAAAAATAACCATTAAATGAAGTTGTGTATCTGAATAAGTTGTCTTGTCTAAATGGTCATTTGTATTCATTCCTTCTTGGACGATGAACTGTCTCTTGATTACTTCTTGAAATTGCATCATTTTTAGCCCATGGGGCTTTGGATTGATGGTGAATGGTTGCACTATTAAGGCACTCCTTGCGATAGGCCACTGGTTCAAATCCCCCATGGGTGCTTACCTACCAAAAAAAAAGAAATTGCATCATTTTTAATTTTATTTTGTCCTTTATTTTGATTTTTCCTTTGACTACACATGATCTCATCTAATGCTCTAGAGCTACTTGCAAGGTTCTTTGGGCATTCCCCCCTTTTCTTATTTTTTAGAGAGATTATTGATGCTTCTAGTTCTTCCCTTGCCTCGTTGCTTTCTTTTAACTCATTCATGTGTGATTCTTTAATTCGTTTGGATTCTTCTAACTGTACTCTGAGAGTGATGATTTCTTCTTCATTCCTTTTATTGAGGTTATAGATGTGTTTATTACTTCCTTCAATTCGGCTTCAAGAGAATCAATAGTTTTCCTTTCTATTTTGAGTTCTTTTATAACTCTGACAACTTCATTTTGAATATTGATTTCTGTAATTTCTTCTCCTTCATCTTCTTCTTCGTCAGGTGCTTCCTTATTTTTTTGCTTAGCCATAAATAATACTCTTTCTTTTTTTCTTCATCATTGTCAATCTCTTCTTCATATGAGGAGCTATCTTCCTTAGAGAAGAATCTTTTCTTAAATCCTTTCTTCTTGTTGAAATTTTGTTGACCCTTCTTTCCTTTTGTATATGTTTCATTCTTATGAGGACACTTAGATGCAAAATGACCAATCTCACCACAATCAAAACATTCTAATGGAATTTTTCATTTTCACTTACATGTTCCTCTTTTCATCTTCCTCGTAAGGTAGGAAAATTCTTCATCTGAAAATTCCTCTTCTTCTTCCTCTTCTTTGCAATTACTAGATCTTTGTTTAGATACTTGTTTTCCCTTCCTGGTCTTCTTGGATGTTGTGAATGTAGTTTCTATATTATATGAACCATATTCTTCTTTAATCCTCATTTCATAAGCTGTAAGTATCCCATGTAGTTTGTCCATACTTAGGTTGCTTAAATATGATCTATCTTCTAAGACAAAAACCTTAGGATTAAATCTTGTTGGAAGAGTTCTTAGGACTTTCCGAACAATGACCTTTTTGTCAACTGGTTCTCCTAATCCTTCCAAGGCATTTGTTAGTTCATCTACACGTTGAAATTAAGTTGCAATGTTCTCATCTTCTTTCATCCTTAGTTGTTCAAATTGAGCTCTGTAAATTTGAAGTTTTGCTTTCTTTACCTTCGAGTCTCCTACATATATAGTTTGAAGCTTGTCCCATAATTCCTTAGCTATTTTAAACCCATTACTTTAACATATATAGTTTTATTAATCTTGCTTATAATAACATCCTTTTCTTTGGCATCATTTTCAATACTTTTCTTACCTTGTTCATGTGTTGTTGCTTTGTAGGCCTGCTCGACTATTTCCCAAACTTCATATTCTTGGTGTGTTCCATGATCTCCTTCTAATTGTTAAACTGCTACTGAAGGAACCAAGCTCTGATACGAATTGTTGGAAATACTGAGAAGGGTGGTGAATCAGGGTTTCTTGGAAATTAGCACTTTATTAAACTTTCTCAGAGCATTAGTTAATATTCAGTTATTATTATTATTTAGTAAAAGTAGTAAAAAACAATGCAATAAATAGAGACAGTAGGCACAAGATTTTTAGGTAGAAAACCCCCCCCCCCCGAGCCAAAAAACATCAAAAACTTTTATAATAAATTCTTTAATCTTTAGCCCCAACTAAAATGAAAGTTACAAATTCCTAGAATTTTAGAAAATATTTCTTCTCCAGATCCGATTAGAAGGATGCCCTAATGACCTAGTTTTATCAATTGAAAGGATGCCCCAATGACCTAGTTTTATCAGTTGAAAGGATGCCCCAACACCCTACAAATCCCCAACTCACCCTAACACCACCCTACCACCCTGAATTGTTTACAGGACCCAACCTGAAGGTGACTTCATTCACCAGCCTAGCACCACCCTACCATTCTATAAAGATAAAAATATAATAAAAGTGATTGTGGACTCCTGTACCAAGGACAATGATCCACGTTACAATAAAATTTTCAATTAATTTCTTGACAGGCCAATAATACTAGGACCTATATTCTTGTCTCGACAAAATAAGAACCCTTGTCCAAAAACAACACAAACCCTTATCCCAAAACAAAATTTCCATATTCAAATAGAGGCAATGAGACAGACTCCTTACAAATGTGGGCTCCCTTTAAAGGATTAAAAGCCCATTTACATTGACGTACAACTAAATTTTGGATGGAGTCCTTACAAGAGAAGATGTGGATACCATTGAAATGGATCTACCCTTTGTTATTTTCTTTCTTTCCCTTTCAATGATTGTTGCTTGATTTCCTCATCATGTCATTGTTCCTTGCAGCAGTTGAGAGATTCTTTAATTGTGTTGAATCTACAAGAGATACAAACCCAAACAAAACCCAATACCCAAAGTAAATAAACAAAACTAACCCTTTTAACAAAACTTACCTATGCCTTCAACCAAGAGTTAGTATAACAAAAATAATAACATTTGATTATAATGATGTACCTAAGATTTTAAATAACAAATTTATACTAAATTTAAAGCACCAATAAAAGGAACACATTCATACTGGACCTTGATGCTTTTTCTGACCTTGCTTCCTTGATAACATGTACAAATTTATCCTAGTACAAACCCTAGACAGACCTAAAGAACCTAAACCCAAACCGTCCTATAACAAATCCTAAAACTAACCAAAACACTAGACTTAAAATAAGCCTAGAAACTATCCCTAGACTAAGCTAAAAAACCAACCAAAACTATAAAACAAAAACAAAAAATAATATTTACATTCAATCCTCACCTTTTTGTCACCATAGATTTTGAGTAAATAGTCACTATAGATCTCAGATCACATGTTGTGCTAGATAATGAATGAAAACTCAAAGGTAGGCACATTCTCTTTTGCCCTCTTTTTGTTGTTACCACAAGTGTTGTATATTTTACTTCATGGAGAGAGTGTCTTAAACCTGGTGTGAGATCTATTGGACTGAAACTTCAAACTTGTCAAATTGATGGTAGACTTCACTTGCTGATTTAAGAATTCTTGCAGTGGTGTACTTATGTATTGTTGTCTTCAACAAATAATATTATATATCACATACACATATATAATTCAAACTCATTTGCTAATCTTGGCTTTTAATTTTCCATATGACAAACCACTGATGGACATATAAGCTTTCTTCGCCCTTTACAATACAAGGATATTTAACATTATCCTCAAATGTGTGCAATGGATTAAGGCTCGATCCTTGTAGAATTGAATATATAATGCAATGAGCCAAAATAAAATATTTAATATGATCCTGGAGTTTTTTATGTGCCCTAGACAGAGTAGGTAACTCGATTTTAGGCCTTGGATCAGACCTTTAAATTCATGCACATAGCTGATGTTTAGGGCATGGATTTTAATGGATAAATTTTAAATTTAAGATGTCCATTATGTTTCTTCCTACAATGAATCACCACAACAATAAATCTAAACAAAATTGGAACCCTCTTTACTATTCCCAAAGGAGTCGAAGTCTCAAAAAAATTGTACTGTCGATGAATGAAAGGATCAAATCTTCATTCCTCGGGTATGAGACAAATGTTTTGCAATAAGATGATTCTCCAAAAAATAAAACCTTATCCTCACATAACTGTTGTGTTAATAACCCAGGGATAGCGAAAATTTTCAGAGCTTACTTCTTGATATTTTCGTTCAAGTTCTTTCATGGAGAGGAGGCATAGACCTCTCTTTTATAGTTAGATGGATGGACGTTATGATATTTTAGGAAAGGCTCCATGAGTTATGCATTGAATATTAGAGAGGGTTTCAATAATGAATGTTGAAGGATAGGAGGGCTTAATGACCAAGACGTTAGAGAGGATTAGGATTAAAAATGTTTTTTTTAATGTTTATTTACTTAACTAATTTCTATATTATCTTAAGCCCTAATCAAAAAGGTAGTTAGCCTATTTAATGGATGAATGATTATTTTAATCATTTATCTATATAATTTTATTAATATTTATTAAAAAATAACTAACCCTTATTTAATATTGTGTTAAGGATCTTTCTTAGAAATATTCTTAATTCCAATAGAAATTTGAAATCGATAATTGGCTTAGTGCATATTGTCCTACCAAGGTTATGAAGTCAATGATTGAGTTACTACCTTTGGTTATTGAAGATATTAAACTTATTAATAATGAGATTGCGGTGATAATCACTGTCATATATTGACAACCATAGGTGAATAAATGATAAGGTGTCATGTCACTACCCCTTGGGGATCCCTGCAAATTCCCTGGATTTAAAACATATGATTAAAAAAATATATCCAAAGATTCTCATACTGCAAATGACTAAAATGGAGGAACAAGAGTTCAGTAAAATAACAAGAACCTTTGGAGAGAAAGTGAAGGTGTTTTTTAGAACTCTCAGGGAGCTTCAGGGGGACTTAGCACTTTCTAGTCTCCAACTCATTTCTCCTTAGCAGACAGTGTAAAGCTCCAATTCTAGATTTTGGTTGTACTAAATAATAAATAAAATGGAAAAAGGATTAATGTGATTAATGTGTATGCACCAGTCTTGTATGGGTTGAAGTCGAAGTTTTGGGGTTCATTAGAAGAAATTAGGAGGCAAGATAGGTATCAAAATTATATATTTGGAGGTGACTTCAATATTGTGCTTAATGCCTCTTAAACAAGAGGTGGATCAATAGTCTAAGATCCCCTCAAGGATTGATTGGAAGACCTTATTTCGAAATGGAATTTGATCGATGTGGTCCCGAAAGAAGGTAAGTATACCTAGACAAATTGATGGGTAGGGGAAAGTCACATTGCGACGCACTTGGGTCATTTTCTGATCCATAGTATTTGGCTTTTAAAAATTTTTTATTGTTCATCTGTTATCAAATCCAATGGAACCTCAGATAATCGCCCAATTATCTTGCCAATAGATAAAGTAGAAAATTATTGGTTGATTATGTTTCACTTTAATTTAGCATGGATTAAGGAAGAAGGAGTGTAAGAATTAAATTTTAAGGCGTGGAAAATTTTGATTCCAGGCTCTCCAACCTTTGTTTAGGAATCCAAAATTTGCAATTTTAAGAGGGACATTAGAAAATGGTTGAAGGAATCCTTCAAACCTCTGGGGAAAAAGAAGAAATATTTAATCGAGCAGTTGGATAATCATTATAAATTAATAGGGAATTTTCAAGTAGAAGATTGGCATATGTGGAAGGAAAGGGATTTGACGAGGGATATCTTCTCTTTCAGTCATCAGGAGGGGGCTCTTTAGTAGATGAAGGGGACCTTAATACTAACTTCTTTCACAAATAAGAAAAGGAAAGGTAGGCGAGGAACAAGATCAAAGAAATTGTGCCAAAAGGTAAGCCAAAAATTTCAGACTTAGAAGAAATTAAGAACGAAGTGTATCTTCATTTTAGGGATTTATACTCTGAAGAGAAAATATCTTTGGATTAGGAAGGTGAGTTTCTCAGATACATACCAAAGGTAATATTCCCCTTCGAAAATTTAAATTCTATCAAACCAAAAGTAAAGGAAGAAGCACTTGAGGTTATCATATCTCTAAATCTCGATAAGGCCATAGGACCAGATGGATTTCCTACAAGCTTGTATCGTGCCTTCTGGCCTTTAATCAAATTCGATCTCCTGAAAATGTCAAATCACTCCCAAGTGAAGAAAAAAATGGGAGTGGCATAAATTCCTCCTTCTTGGAATTAATTCCAAAGGAATCGAATCCTGTGAATTTCTCTAGATTTTGCCCCATTTAATTTTGCAATGCATCCTACAAAATTTTGACCAAAATCATAGCCAATAGGCTGAAGCCCTTACTCCCATCCTTTATCTTGGAGAATTAGGGAGGATTTATGTAGAATAGGAATATTTTTTATAACATTATATTGATTTAAGAAGCTGTAAATTCCAACAAGGAGGCGAGAAATGAAGCAATGGTCATCAAGCTAGATATGGAAAATGCATTTGATCAAGTAAAGCATTCCTTTCTTATCTCTCCTCTAAATAAGTTAGTTTTTTGTCAAGAATTTATTAAATGGATAAACACATGTATTGGTGCCACTTGGATCTTCCCTCTAATCAATGGGCACCGGACTCCCTTTTTCATGGCTTCTTGGGCTTTGAGGCAGGGATTCCCTTTATCCCCCCTCCTCTATATTATTATGGTGGAAAGTCTTAGTAGAATAGTAGAAGCGGTAAGGAAGCAAGGGTATCTTTTGGGGCTCAGTATAACCAAGAATGTAAAAGAGATTAATCATTCACAATTTGATGATGTGACTCTCCTTCTTGGAGGAGCGTCTAGAATAATCTGGAATGTAAAAGAGATTAATCATTTGTAGTTTGATGATTTCACTCTCCTTCTTAGAGGAGCATCTATAATCATCGCAGCTTGATTCAAAGAAGTCCTAGATTTTTATTTCTAGGTTTCTAGAGGTCTGATGAATAAGAAGAAAATCCTAATATTACGATGGAATTGCTTATAAAACACAATTCACGAAATTTCTCACATCTTGGGATTCCCTCTAGCCAAAATATGGAGAGATTTCCCTTACATAGGTCTCCCAATATCCTTGGGGCTCTCCTCAAGTAAGGATTAGGAAGTGATCCTCCAAAAAATCCAAAAAAAGCAATTCTTGGGGAGCTAGATGGTTGAATGTGGCGAGGAAATAGTCCTCATAAAAAATTTTCTATCTGCCCTTCTTATTTATATTGGATTAGGCTTATTGTCCCCCAAAGTCACAATCCATGGCATGAGTAGTATGATTAGGAAACTCTTATGGCAAGGTGGGAAAATAATGAGAAGAGATTTTATTTGATAAATTGGAATAAAGTCAAGCTCCCAAAAAATCTAGGGGGATTGGCATTAAAGGACCCAAAGAATGTAAATTTATCTCTTGGAGACAAGATAGTTTGGAGATTGTTGAAATATTCCAAGGAGTGGTGGAATTATGTCTTTTGAGGAAGTACTTCCACAAAATTCATCTTCTCACGTTGGAAACTTTGCAAAGCCTCAACCTTTGTGGTGTTGGAACATTTGGGGTGGAAAATAGGTAATGAAAGGCGAATTAGACTCTTGAAGGATCATATTCTTCGAGATGATATAATGAGGGATAATCAAGAGGTTCGGAAACTGGCCAGGTGCATGGAGGAAAATGGATTTAGAATTTTGGACAATATATTTGTTTGGGATGAAAACAGACTATGGGTGGATTGGTCATGCCCCAATTGCCCCCATCAGATGTTACAGACTTGGGAAGCATTGGTAAAATCCCTCAAAGGATATGCATTGACTGCCTCTTTTCATTTGGAACAGGGAATATGGATGGGAGGAAAACAAACCCATTATTCGATGAAAGAAGGGTATGATACTTTAATTAAGCAGATCCCTCATCAACAGGATTCTATAATTTCAAGTTAGTTCACGGAAAAATACTAACAGTAGAGAAATAAAAAAAAAAAAGATAGATTTAAGTTTTGTCAAAGTGTGTGATATGTGGAAATTTTGAAGCAGACATCTCTCATGTTTTTCTTTCATTGCCCTTTTTCCATAGAGGTATGGAGAATAGTGTTACACCCAATAAGCCAAATCCATTCCATCCTTGTAAATTAGACGGAAATGTTTGAGAATTGGATCTCTCACCCTCCATGGAACCATGGTCCTTCTAAAACTATTTTAAGGTGTTGGGCATCCATTTTGAAATACCTTTGTTGGGAAATTTGGCTTGCAAGGAATAATTTTATCTTCAAGGAAATAAAGCCTGTTATATCATCCACTTCTTGGAAAGCCTCCCAGTTGCTATTTGAAGCAATATCTTCAAAAGGATTGGCTCAACATCAAAAAGACCCCATATCAAAATGGAAATCCTAGACATTACCAAAGGATGATTCCTTTCATCATTCGTATGCCAAGTGACCAGTTTGCGAAATGGAGGAAATTACTAGGAAAGTATCAGCTTCCTTTTTATGGTTCTTCAAAAGGGAATCCAGGGAGGTAGGAGCGAGAGGGGTTATCTTTCCCCGATGGAAAAGTTGAAAAAAATCATGCATGGGGGTTGGGTATCACCTCAAACCATCAGGAAGAAGAACTAGGACTATGGAAAGCGCTTAAGATGGTAGTAGCTCAGTAATCATCCAATTAAGTGTGTTTGGAGACTCTCTCATTACAATACAAAATTCTACAATCTAAAACTTTGTAGGGACTTGAATACAAGAACAACCATACAAATAATTCGTCTACTTATAGATAAATTTGAATTCTTGGAGTTTTATCATATAAAGATTGATAACAATATGTTGGCGGATGATCAAGCCACATCAAGGTTAATTTGGAGAAAGGAAACTTGATGGAGGCGAGTGGAAGATTAATCGTCACATTCCATGATTGAAATAAATACGAGGACCTTGAAATGGCTAAAGGTCATTAAGGAGGATACATTAACTGATAGGAAAAATGAATGTGGAAGTCATTCCAAGGCACATTTTCTCTATGATGATTGCTCTAGTAGAATGGTGGACCCTTCAACCACTAGGTGGATAGTTTTGAGCAACAATGCTAAGAATGAAAACAAGTGTGATGGTGTCGGCATGGATCTAAGGCAGGATAGAAGCGTAAGATTGGATAGTACTGTGACTGAGGAAGGATTACTCAGTTCGACCATGTGTGTTTATGCTTCATCTAAAGTAACAATGAATTCTCAATTGTGTGCAGGGCAGTAGAATGAGAATGATATTAAATTTGAAGGGACTTTCCTTGTCATCGTTTTGGAGCTACGTTTAGCTATAAGAGGACTCTCTATTCGATCCCTCTAAGTTGAAGAAATGACTTTGTCATCAGGAAATGGTGTTAGTATCTCCCTATATGAGATATATTAGGCTTTTAAGAAGGAAAATGAGGAGATGATTTCCAGGATAGAGGGTAAATCATATCTAAGGCTCACTCACATTTCACCTTGATATCAATCGAGATAAAAGGCTTGAAGAAAGATGTTGAAAACGTGCATGCAACGGTGAAGATAATAATATCCAAGATAGAAAAACTTGACTATAAAGTAGACAACTCTAAGGTCAAGTTGGATACTACAGTTGTTAATGTGTTAAAAGAGGTCTTTGGCCTTAGTGTAACTAGTGAATAGGACATGGAGTTTGGCGATGGAGGGGCTCACCCACCAATGTTTCCTTAATAGTAGGAGCTACAGCAGGAGTAGGGGAAGCAACTGTCATCGAAACCATCCTAGCAGGAGGAATAGAACAAGGAAGCCTTTGAATATTTCGACAAGAATAATGAGGAGGGAACTGGGTAGTCAATTTTATAGCAGTAGTTATATTATGTTATGTAGGTATGTCAGTATTAATGGGGTATTTTGGAGAATTTATAAGAACAATGATGTAGTAAATCTAGAAAATACATTTTTGCATATCCAAAGACACTGGTCAGAGCAATTTTGGAGGAATGTGGAAATTTTGTTGCTTTTGAATGTAATGACAGTGGCTAGATTCCAGTTTAATTAATCGAATTATAATTGTTCCTTTATATATATATTATGGTAGTATACTTGGTTAATATTACTATTTTTTCAAAGAAAAGGTTACAACATGTTGATCATTTAAAAAGAATTTATGATAGATTTTGTAATTATGGTATTTCTTTAAATCCAAAGAGGACTATATTCAATGTTATTGAAGGTAAATTGTTAGGCTTCATATTTTCTAAGACTGGTATTATAATAAATCCAAAAAGAGTTAAAGAAATCTTACAAATTACTCTTCCTCATAATAAAAAATATATGCAATCTTTTTTAGGGAAGATTAATTTTGTTAGAATATTTGTTCCTGGTTTTGCAAAGATTGTCAGACCAATGCAAGATATGATTAAGAAAAATCATACTTTTAAATGGGGTACACTAGAAAAATATGCTTTTGAAAATATTAAAGAAGTTATTGTTGTTGCTCCAACATTAATTAGTCCCAATTTTGATAAAGAATTCTTGTTGTATACATTTGCATATGACATTTCTTATGCAACAGTCCTTACTCAAAAGAACTTTGATGATATTGAAATTCCTATTTCTTTTATGAGTTATGGATTTCAAGGTGTTGAATTAAATTATCCAAACATATATAAGCAAGCCTACGTAGTCTATAGTTATGCCAAACATTTTAGACCCTTTCTTTTAAAGTCTCACACTAAAGTTATAGTTCCGCACCCTGTAGTCTGAAATCTATTGGTACAAAAATATCTAAGAGAAAAGAGAGATAATTGGATAACTACACTACAAGAATATGATCTTGAGATCGAACCATCTAAAGTTGTTAGAGGAAGGCCTATGTAAATTATTGGTTGAATTAGAAGGCTAGCATTCAGATGGATATCAAAGTTCTCACTTAGGCGACATAGGAGTAGGATGGTACAATGAATTTGAGGTAAGTCAAGAACAGATTATTTATGTTCCCATACCAAAAAACACTTGGTATTCTGATCTTAAGTATATCTTAACTCATGGAACTTCACTCAATCATCTATCAGTTAAACAAAAAATGGCTTTGCATTTAAAATGTGCTAAATATCAACTAATCGATGGAATTATTTTTAGGAAAAATTATGATGATGTCTTACTAAGATGCTTAGAGAAATATGATGTAGAAAAAGTATTAGAAAATTTACATGATGGACCCGCCAGTGGACATTCTAAAGGAGAGACAACTGCGCATAAAATACTATTAGTTAGTTATTATTGGTCAACTCTTTTCAAAGACTCCTACCCATATGCAAGGAAATGCAAGACATATAAAATTGTTGTTGGAAAAGAAAAAATACTAGCTCTTCCTCTTGAACCTGTTGAAGTCGAGGGACCTTTTGAATAGTGGGGATTGGACATTATTGGTGACATTAACCCAAACTCTTCGAAATTACATAAATATATTCGCACCACCACTGATTATTTTACCAAGTGAGATGAAGCAATCCCATTAAAGAAAGTCAATGAAGAACAGGTGATGTCTTTTCTTGAATTTCATATAATTATCATGTTTGGTGTCCTAACATCTTTTGTATTTGACAATGAATATTATTTTTCTTCTCTTAAGATGATTGAATTTTTCCAGGATAAAGGTATTAATATCAAATTTTCTAGTAAGTACTACCCACAAGGTAATGGTTTAGCAGAATCAACAAACAAAAATTTAATCCAAAATATTAAAAAAACCATCCAAAAACATCACAAAAACTGGCATAAGTTGTTATCCAATGCTTTGTGGGCTAATAGAGTTACTCCAAAAAGAGAATTTGGTAATTCCCCTTATTTTCTTGTATATGGTAAGGAAGTTATCTTGCCTCCAAATAATTTTCTTCCATTTATTCAATTAGCTCAATCAATAAATCGAAATCCAATTAAAGATATGGATGTAATATTGTAGACATTATTAGAATTGGCCCAGAAAAAAAGATAGAAAGATAAAGCCAATTTTCATGAACATCAAGAAATTATTAAGAGATGGTTTGATAAACATTTAGCATCCGACAGATATTTTGGTGTAGGTGACTTGGTGCTTAAATGGTATAAAAGCCATGAAGAAAAGGGTAGACACTCTAAATTTCAGCATCTTTTGATTGGTCCTTTTCAAATCTCTTCAAAACTTGGACCTTCAACTTACATTTTACAAACATTAGAAGGCCAACTGGAAAATGTGCTTGTAAATGGGAAGATTTTCAAGACATATTTTTCATAAGGAAATTATTTCTACCATATGTAAATAATCCGTTTTACCAAAAGACGTGGGTGTCCTTAAGAAAAAATCATGTTTCTTTTGATTTTGTATAAAAAGTTTATTTTTATTTTATTCTTGTTGTATAATTTCAGTAGTGGTTACATTCTATGAGAAATTTATTTTTATCGGTTAAATATATATTATTCAAATGAATTTAAAGTCTAAGGAACTATTCTTAAAATATGAGAGGTCTATGAATGCTTGTTATTATCTTAGCCCTTAATAAAAACTTTCACTAGTAGGAAAATACTTCGTTGATTATCTTATGTTATAAGAGCCCCATCGCTTTCATATTTTAAGATAAAATGGAATTTATTAGCAATGAATAATAAAATACAAAGTTTTGATTATTAGTACATTAAATTATTTTCTTAAATCAAAACAAATCTCATATCACACTCCTCTTTTGATACCTAAATTTGCTTTAAAAAGAAAAACATTAAAAGAATATTTAATGATCAAAGAGTTAGAAAAGAATGTTTAAAATGAAATGTGGGAAATAGTAGAAAACTCGTTAGAGTACTGACGCTTGCTTGCAGTGGGTAAATTCTCCTATGATAGCAACGTAACATTCACCAAGGTATTGAATAGACCTACTAGTAGTAAAGTAATGTTGGAAGCAAGAGAGATGATTAAAATTCAAAGATAAATATTTTGATAGTATAAAAATCTAAAACTTAGTATGAAAATTTCAGAACTAATTGAATTTTAAGTTTTAAAATTTAAAGAACCTCATTTATTGACTCTTATTACATTAAATTTTCATTCATTATCATAAATACTTCTATGTGATTGTTTAATTTTCATCCAATATATCAAGATAATTTGGAAGAAATTTCTAAAAACTTTATTTTTATTTGGTTTTTGAATTAATACTCACAGAGATAATTCTTCTCCCAACATGTCACCTTTTTTTTAGGATTAAGACCACCTCCTCTTTTTCATTAATGTGTATTTTTAAATTAAGGCAAATGAGGACCCTATCTAAAAAAATGTTATATTTTTGTAAATAAATTATTTTTCAAGTAATAAAACACAAGGAAACTTTAAAAATTAATCAAAAATATTAATAAAATTTTAGAAGTCTCGAGGTCGGAACCTTTTAATTTTCAAAATAATAAAGGAAGTCCAAACTCCTGACCTCCCAACTGCCTGATTATTCTGACCTATTGTATGCATAAGTCGGGATCCATGACCATTTTCACAAAAATTTTCAAATTTCCTCCCAACTACCCGACTTCTGATCTCCCCGACTCCCAACTTTAGCTCTATCCCTACCTTGTTTCAAGTCGAAGTTGGACCCAATAAAATCACACGGTATTACGAAATACCTGTCAACCACCTGACTTATGACTATTTTGATTACGGATAAAATATAAGTTTTTTTCTCGATTAAAGCACCCTTTATTTATTTTTTAATATATTTCAATGAATCAAGTCATAAGTCGTGTTTTATTTTGCACATAGCGTGCATGATATGACGGCTGGGGCGGATGGCTTTCGCTCCCCCCAGCCGGGATCGATTTCTGTGGCGATTGTGGACCTCGCGCTTTGGTCATGTGCTGGCTTCGGCTTTATGAATGATTTGTAACTGCTATGCCGTAAAAATTCTGAAATTTTGTTGGCTTCGGCCATATGTTGTAAAAATATCTGCTGGCCTCGGCCATATGTTGATTTTCCCTCTGAAAAAAAGTAGTGTTTTATTTTTAAGTTCTTCACATTTGAATAAATTACCTCCCTGCCTTAATTCAATCTCCCCGACCCTGCCTCGTTTTTTTAGAAACGGTTAAAAGTCTTTTCACATTTATATGAAATTTAATACATGTCCTATAAATTAAACATCACGTATTCTGGGATCTAAACAAATATTATAAAATATTTTCCCTTTCCATGCTTTCAAATTTTACAAGTTTAATTTACCCTTTGTCTTGGTTTTTTATTGAAATTGTAACCTGAGACTATGAAATTCAAGCCAAAAATAGTAAATCTTACTTCAAGCCTGCAGGTTCCAGTAAGTCTTTACGGTTTGAAAGTTTAGAATAATTCAATTAATGGTTTTTATGATGAATGAATCTAAGTTTTTATGGTGATTTCTTATGCAAGTTGTAAAATAGGGAAGAAAAATAAGTCTATTGCTTCAAGGCAAGACATACAGCAGACTAAGGCCAAGCTAAAAGGAGTGGAGAATCTGGAACCTCACGACTATAACATAAATCAAACTCTCATCTTTGACACTACTTTCAAAACACAGGATGAAAGTAAGATGAAATGGTAAGAAGTTTATAGTTTCTTGGAAGAAAGAGATTGGTTTTTACTCGATAGTTCAAGTAAAGAAAGCAATGTTCAATGTGAAAAATTTAGAAGAAAAGGATTGCATAAGGTTCTAGCTAAGGCAAAAAACTTCCCATATTATGATATGATTTCCTATATTTTAGGGCATGTGTTCTAGCTAAGGTAAAGATTTCCTATATTTTAGCGCATGTGCACATTCATACTGGTTCAATTATAAATTCCAATAAGAATGTGATATCATCTTGGAAACCTGAGGCCCTTACTACAATTTATAATCTTAATTCACTAAAAATCCACTTTACTACTCAATTCTTGGTTAATTTCAACAATACAATCATAAAGGAGAGTAGTTAGGCTTATAATAAAGTCATTAAGGATTGGTTGAGAAAATATGAGGAGGGATATAAACTAAAAGCATCTAAGGATTATCTTGTTGTAATATTTAAGAAACCTTTTAGGTTTATTATCAAAATGTTATCCAGGTTGTATGGAGAAAAATACCCTTAACACTGAAAAGTTCAATGGATTTATTTGATTCATAATACCCATGATCAATCAATAATATTTAATTGGGTTGTTATTCTATCTCAAAGTCTGGAAGATGCCCTAAAATTATCAATTTTAGCTCCTTTAGGTTATGAACAAATGTTTTGCATGTCAACTTATCTCATGGATATAGTGATTTCTTATGTTCCTTTCCCCATTATGAAATGGAATTATTCCTCTGAACAAAATTAATCCATTCATAATTATACCTCAATTTTATGGGAGGCCAATTTCAAGTTCCATTTTTATGATATCTACAACTATATCATGTTCCCTTTACATAAGGTCATTTTTTGGAAGACTCCTCCAAGAGTTAGCCAATACCTTAAAGAAGCATTGGAACAAATAGGTGACTAGTTCATTGATGAGTTGTTCACCTACATCAGGTTATATGGTATTGAAGTAGGTCCTCATGCTTTACCTAGATAAATTTCTGAAAGAATTACTATTAGAGAAACAAAAAATCAAGATGCACTCAATAGCCAAGCCTGAAAATTAAGTAGACTCCACAAGAAAATATGGCCTAGTTTCTCAATTAGAGTCAGAAAAATAAGTTTTAGAGACAAAGGACATGCAAATAAAGAAGTTGAAGAGCTCCAAAATGTATGGTTATACACATTACCACACTATGATTATGATCCTATGGGTATAATCAATGATCATTACAAAGTTTTCATCTATATCAAAACATCTATACATCAATAGCCTCCCTTAGATTATATTTTTGTTCATGTTGATTATTTTGATCGAGCAATTTCCAAGGGAAAATCAATGGATAATGAGGAAAGGGACAGGATTCAAGTATATAGAGAAAACACTTATGAAGCCTTTATCAAACATAAAGTATGCATTCTTCTATTTCTTTACAAGATCTCAAATATATTGAATACCTAAAATGTAGATTTACTAAACTCCCTTCATAACCGGTCTCTACATCTCAGGAAATTCAAGAGACTCAAATTGAAATTATGTCTATTTCTTTTGTTATAGTTCAGGAATCAACCAGTTTGGATACTAGCAAAGATGATAATGCCAAAGAAAAATAAAAAGACAATCAGATGGTCTAAGAGAGTGTTGGCATTATGATACATATGTTGTACTTGATGGCAACCCACTCATCTCAGATGATAAATTATAGTGCAGAAAAGTTCACGCACTTTTATGCAGAGAAAAGTTTATTTCATGTAGAGAAAAGTTCACACACTTTTATATAGAGAAAAGTTTTTTTCATGTAGAGAAAAGTTCACGCACTTTTATGCAGAGAAAAGTTTATTTCATGTAGAGAAAAGTTCATGCACTTTTATGCAGAGAAAAGTTTATTTCATGTAGAGAAAAGTTCACGCACTTTTATGCAGAGAAAAGTTTATTTCATGGAGAGAAAAGTTCACGCACTTTTATGCAGAGAAAAGTTTATTTCATTTAGAGAAAAATTTCACGCACTTTCATGCAAAGAAAAGTTCCTTTCATGAAGAGAAAATTACACGCACTTTCATGGTTGGCTCATGGTATTAGTCCGACAGTTTTTGATCCTATGGTTTTGGTCCGTGGTATTGCATCCAAAAGTGTTGATCTCACGCACTTTCATGGTTGGTTCATGGTATTAGTCCTATAGTTTTTGATCCTATGGTTTTGGCTCGTGGTATTGCATCCAAAAGTATTGATCTCACGCTCTTTCATGGTTGGTTCATGGTATTAGTCCAACAGTTTTTTGATCCTATGGTTTTGGACCGTGGTATTGTGGAAGGCCTAAGACTATAAAAGAGGAAGGAGATCATTTGGCAAAGCATCATCAAATGAATTGAATATCTAATAAGTGCTAGATCTGAAATATTTGTGATTGGGTTATGGTGCAGATCTGGATCTGAATGAAGGAGGAACCTTAGCGCATAAAGAAGGATACGTTCTTTTGATGGGTCATAATCTTTATTCTTGAATAATAGTATCTTTGCATGATTTTGATCTGTTATATGAGGCGCATGTTTGATCTATAAATCTGACAATCTGGGTTAATTAGTGTCTGAATATTTGAAAGAAGGAATTATCCTTTATAGATCTGCACGCAGGTTTCAGGTTGTTGAAGTAGCGTATATCTTTAAATTATGATCTAGCTGCCTCTGTCTATTGCTGCAGTATTCTGGGTTCATAATTTGGTGTGTGGTTACTGTTACTATGTTCTGGTACAGCTGTCAGAGAAGTGTTTACTTGATTCAGTGCTAATTGGGAAAAGGAGATTGTTTGATGCAGATATACTTGATGATTGATTTATGTTCATGGATCGAGTCTGAAAATTTATGAAACGTGGTCCCTGGAAGAAAGAGAAGGTTGTAGCCTTCAGTAGGCCAGCACCTACGTACTAGTATCTTGGCTAGTACAAGAGCTAAGGGGGTTGTAGCTCCCTTCCAGGAGAAGCTGGAGAACGAGAGAGGGTTGTAGCTCTCTGCAGGTTGTAGCCTGCGTACTGGTAAAGGACTGCACCAGTACAAAATCATTGTAAAAGGAGTTTCTAATTGAAAAAAGATAGAGACATATTGCAGCAGGTGGTTTTCACCCACATTGAGTTTCCACCTTATATCTGGTGTTCTTTTGTGTGACTATTTTCTTTTCTTGTTCCTGCTCTTTATTTTATGATACTGACATACAAAGTAATGATCAATATTTGAAGAATTATTCAAAGTATAAATAAGGAAGATAGATTGATAAGAATTTGATAATACTGATTCACCCCCCCCCCCTCTCAGTATTATTTCCAACAATTGGTACCGGAGCAAGTGCTTCTGAAGAAGCTTGATCGCTTGAAGGAAGATCTAACATCATGAGAAACTACGAGAGGGAAGCATCAATCAGGCCACCAATTTTTGATGGAACAAACTTCGTATATTGGAAGGTAAGAGTTACTGCCTATCTTCAATCTTTGGGTACAAAAGTATGGGACATTATAGAAACAGGGTATACTTTTCCATCAGCTACTCCTACAGATTCAGCTGAGAAGAAGAAATATGAAACAAATGCAAAGGCGGTTAATACTCTTCTAGGATGTCTATCTCAATCTGAATTGTGAAGGTTATGCAATATAAATCCGAAAAAGAAATATGGGACAAGATTGTTTTGAGCTACGAAGGAGATGAACAGGTAAAACGTGCAAAACTTCAAACCCTCAGGATTCAGTATGAGAATCTCAGAATGTATAATGATGAAAGTGTGGCTAACTATTTCCTTCGGGTAGACGAGATTGTTAATTGTATGAAAAGCTTGGGTGAAGAAATAAAAGAGGTTGTTGTGGTTGAAAAAGTCCTAAGATCATTGTCCCCCAAGTTTGAATCTAAAGTGTCTGCAATAGAAGAAAAGGAAAATCTACGAACTCTTACTATGTCTCAGCTACACGGAATTCTAACTGCTTATGAAATGAGAAAAGGAGGTCCATCAGACAGGAGAGAAGCTGCTTTTAAGGCTTCAAGCAAAGGAGACTACTATGAATCAAGTCGCGTGCCAGAAGAAGAAGAAGAATCAAATTTTGTCAGAAATCTTCAACGGGGTACTGGAAGGTTCAGAGGTAAGCTACCTTTTAAATGTTTTTCTTGTGGAAGAGTAGGTCATTATGCTGCCAAATGTCCTCATAAGGATAAGATTGACAAAGGAAAGGAACCTGCCAGATGGAACAAGAAACAGAATGCAAATAAGAAAATCTAGTACACTCATGAAGACAGTGATGGTCTATCAAATAGTGATGAAGATGAACGAGGTAATGACTATAAACTTTTAATGGCATTTGAAGATGATGATTGCATGGATGCTATAGATGTGGATAGTTTTTATGAAGAGATTTCTAGACTTAAGACATGTATAGAAGAAAAGAATATGATCATTGATACTCTACAATTTCAAATTGATGAAAAAGAAAAATATCTTGAAAAGTTAGAAGGTGAAATTGTTGGCCTTAGAAAAGAAATTGAGAAAACAAAGGCTATTAATCTTAAGTTTGTAAAAGGATCTGAAACTCTGGATGAGATCATCAATGTACAGCGTTCTCCGCTAAACAAGACAGGTCTGGGGTATAATGGAGAAACATCTCAAGCATCCACCTCAAAGAGTTATCTTGATGCAGCAAGAAGGAATGAGAAAAAGCACAATGGAGATCACCAAGTAAAGCAGGGACGAATTACATCAAGAACGAACAAAGACTATCAGGTAAACCAGGGGCAATTTGTCTTAACGATGAACAAAAGCTACAACCAGCCACAGGTAAAATCTTCTCAATTTGCTTCAAGAATGGATGACAATAGAAATTACAATCATTTGGCCGGTAGATTTGATAATCGCAGAAGTTTCTTCAATGGCCAATGTTTCTCTTGCCATAACTTTGGTCACAAAGCAGCTCAATGTGTTGCATATAAAACAATCATGACTAGAGAAGCTCAAAAACAAAGAAGTATGATCGGGATTACAAAAAGGACCTATAACAACTTTTCGGCTCTTGAAAATGAAGTTGAATGTTCTATTTGCAATAACTTTGGTCATGAAGATTCTGAATGCAGGAGCAGGTTTCAGCAGACAAAGGAACAAGCCTCAAGCACCAGAACATGGAGAATAAAGGAACCACAAATAGAAAGATGTGGGATAGCCTTTTATGCAGAGGGACAGGAAAATATATGGTACATCGACAGTGGATGTTCGAAGCATATGACAGGTGATAAAGAAAAACTTGAATCATATTCTGCTTTAGAAAAGGGAAAGAAAGTTTCTTTTGGAAATGATACTCCAGCAGCTATAAAAGGAAAAGGCACAACTCAGTTAAAAGAAAAGGTCAAAGCTGGAAATGTTTTGTATGTTGATGGCTTGAAGCATAACCTTCTGAGTGTCAGTCAGATGTGCGATCAAGGAACCGAGGTAATATTTCGATCAAATGGATGTAGCGTTCGTGATCTTGATACAGGGAAAATAGTGATCAAAGTTAGAAGAACTCCAAATAATCTATACATATTTGAAGAAGGACAACAACAATGCTATTTGAGCCAGGATGATGAACATTGGTTATGGCACCGGAGGTTGGGGAATCTAAGCTTTTCACAAATAAGGAAGGCATGCAAATATCAGGCAATTCTTGGTCTTCCAGATATCAAAATTCCAAACAACACTATATGCAAATCATATCAGTTTGGTAAGCAAACCAGAACCAACTTCCCGGAGAAGGAAGGATCAGCCAGCAGGCCTCTTGAACTAGTCCATACAGATGTATGTGGTCCTTTCAGGATGAGGTCACCTCGAGGAGAAGAATACTTGATATTATTCATTGACGATTTCTCCAGGTTTGTTTGGTTAGGACTTTTGAAGCACAAAGACGAAGCATTCGAAAAATTCAAATCCTTCAAAGCCTTGGTTGAAAATGAATCAGGTTCCAAAATTAAGTGCCTCAGGTCCGACAGAGGTGGGGAGTTTACCTCAAATGAATTTTTCGATTTCTGTGAAGAACATGGGATAAGAAGGGAATTCTCTACAACTAGAACTCCTCAGCAAAATGGAGTGGTGGAAAGGATGAACAGAACAGTCCAACAAATGGCCCGTGCTATGCTTGATGAGTCCGCCCGCAACTTTCTGTGGTGAATTTGCATATGCTGCGGTTGTTATTCTCAATAAAACAAATGTCCGAGTGAACAACACTCAAACTCCTCATGAACTCTGGTATGGTGAGACTCCTTCGGTAAAACACTTCAAAATCTTTGGGAGCAAATGCTATATTAAGAATACTGATGAGCAACTTGGCAAACTTGAACCTAGAGTAGATTAAGGCATTCTTCTTGGTTATTCTCCACACAACAAAGCATATAAGTGCTACAATAAAAGACTTGGAAGAATTGTTGACAGCATTGATGTAGTGGTTGATGAAAAAGGATACATTCCTAGGCAAGTAAATCATGAAAATATCGAAGAAGATGAAGACTACCCTCAAAGACAGAATGATGAAGAAGAAGAACCTCAAGAAGCACCAGAGGAACAGATAAGGGTAGAAGAGAAGACTCCATCCAGGTACGTTCAGAAGAATCATCCAGAATCTCAGATTTTGGGGCAAAAAGAAGCAGGTGTACAAACAAGAAGAACAATTGCAGAAGCTTCAAGCTATTTGGCATTACTCTCATCCACTGAACCACAAAATGTAAAAGAGGCATGCAAAGATGAATGTTGGGTCAAAGCAATGGATGAAGAACTTGAGCAAATCGAAAAGAACAACACTTGGGAGTTGGTTCCTAGACCAAAGGATAAGAATGTTATAGGGACAAAATGGGTCTTCAAGAATAAGTTGAATGAAAATGGGGAAGTAATTAGAAACAAGGCCAGACTTGTTTGTAAAGGGTATGCGCAGCAAGAAGGAATAGATTTTGAAGAAAATTTTGCTCCTGTTGCAAGACTTAAGGCCATCCGAATGTTCCTTGCTCTCTCAAGATTTCAAAAGTTCAAAGTATTTCAAATGGACGTGAAATCAGCCTTTCTGAATGGAGACTTAGAAGAAGAAGTATACATTGAGCAGCTAGATGGTTTCATTCTTGGAAATTATCCAAATCTTGTATGCAGATTGAAAAAGGCTCTCTATGGTCTTAAACAAGCTCCAAGGGCTTGGTACTATCGTTTGGACAAATATCTTCATCAACAAGGTTTTTCAAAAGGATCAGCAGATAGCAATATTTATATAAAAATTGAAAATGACAAATTGCTGATACTTGTTGTGTATGTAGATGACATTATCTTTTGCAGCAATGAAGAATCTATGAGTCAAAGCTTTGCCTTGGTGATGCAAAAAGAATTCGAAATGTCCTTGCTTGGAGAATTGACATATTTTCTTGGCCTGCAAATCCAACAAAAGGAAGGAGGGATCTTCTTGTCTCAAACCAAGTATCTCAAGCAAATTTTGAAGAAATATGGCATGGAAGATGCAAAACCAGTATGTACACCCATGGTCACAGGATGTAGCCTCAGTGAAAATGATGAATCAGCAGCAGTACATCAACCAACCTACGGATCTATGATTGGAAGTCTACTTTATTTGACAGGTACCTGACCAGACATCATGCATGCAGTGGGAATAGTTGGAAGATTTCAGGCAAATCCAAAGGAAACTCATCTTCAGGTAGTAAAGAGAATCTTCAAATATCTTCAAGGGACTCAAAATTATGGCTTATGGTATCCTAGAGATACAGATCTCACACTTCATGCTTATACTAATGCAGATTGGGCCGGAAGCGTGGATGACAGGAAGAGCACAAGTGGTGGTGCATTCTTTATGGGTTCCAGATTAGTATCTTGGTTCAGCAAGAAACAGAGTTCGATTGCCTTGTCTACAGCTGAAGCTGAATATGTTGCTGCTGCATCTTGCTGCACTCAACTCCTTTGGATGATGCAGACCTTGCAGGATTTTCAAATCACTTGTACACCACCCATCTCCATCTTATGTGATAATACAAGTGCAATCAGCATTTCAAAGAACCCAGTCATGCATTCAAAAACCAAGCACATACCAATCAAGTATCACTTTCTCCGGGAACAAGTGCTTGAACAAAAGGTCAAGTTGGAGTATGTTCCTTCTAAGGAATAGGTTGCTGATATACTCACCAAACCATTGCCTAGGGAGACCTTTGAATACCTTAGGCAAAAGCTGGGGGTTGTTGATGCATCATCTTGTTGTTGAATCTCTTCTGATTGTTGGTTGTACGCAAGGTTCATCTGAAGTATATGCGTACATGTGCTGGGTTGCGGATTGGTCAAAGATCGAATGGCACAGGTTCAGGGGGAGCATATCATGCATTGTTGGCATTATGGAGGAAGTACAGAAGGAGATCATGGATGCTGGTCTGAATATTGCTGCAATACGTCTCTATCTCTTTCATGGTCATTTATGGTGTTTGATGGATTATGGTTCTTCTTTGCAGATCTGGTTTATAGTTAGGGGGAGCATGTTCTTAGGGAGAGTGATTGGTTGTTGTTGCCATCAAGTCCAAAGGGGGAGATTGTTGGCATTATGATACATATGTTGTACTTGATGGCAACCCACTCATCTCAGATGATAAATTATAGTGCAGAAAAGTTCACGCACTTTTATGCAGAGAAAAGTTTATTTCATGTAGAGAAAAGTTCACGCACTTTTATGTAGAGAAAATTTTATTTCATGTAGAGAAAAGTTCACGCACTTTTATGCAAAGAAAAGTTTATTTCATGTAGAGAAAAGTTCACGCACTTTTATGCAGAGAAAAGTTTATTTCATGTAGAGAAAAGTTCACGCACTTTTATGCAGAGAAAAGTTTATTTCATGGAGAGAAAAGTTCACACACTTTTATACAGAGAAAAGCTTATTTCATGTAGAGAAAAAGTTCACGCACTTTCATGCAGAGAAAAGTTCCTTTCATGAAGAGAAAATTACACGCACTTTCATGGTTGGCTCATGGTATTAGTCCGGCAGTTTTTGATCCTATGGTTTTGGTCCGTGGTATTGCATCCAAAAGTGTTGATCTCACGCACTTTCATGGTTGGTTCATGGTATTAGTCCTATAGTTTTTGATCCTATGGTTTTGGCTCGTGGTATTACATCCAAAAGTATTGATCTCACGCTCTTTCATGGTTGGTTCATGGTATTAGTCCAACAGTTTTTTGATCCTATGGTTTTGGACCGTGATATTGTGGAAGGCCTAAGACTATAAAAGAGGAAGGAGATCATTTGGCAAAGCATCATCGAATGAATTGAATATCTAATAAGTGCTAGATCTGAAATATTTGTGATTGGGTTATGGTGCAGATCTGGATCTGAATGAAGGAGGAACCTTAGCGCATAAAGAAGGATAAGTTCTTTTGATGGGTCATAATCTTTATGCTTGAATAATAGTATCTTTGCATGATTTTGATCTGTTATATGAGGCACATGCTTGATCTATAAATCTGAAAATCTGGGTTAATTAGTGTCTGAATATTTGAAAGAAGGAATTATCCTTTATAGATCTGCACGTAGGTTTCAGGTTGTTGAAGTAGCGTATATCTTTAAATTATGATCTAGTTGCCTCTGTCTATTGTTGCAGTATTCTGGGTTCAGAATTTGGTGTGTGGTTACTGTTACTGTGTTCTGGTACAGCTGTCAGAGAAGTGTTTACTTGATTCAGTGCTAATTGGGAAAAGGAGATTGTTTGATGCAGATATACTTGATGATTGATTGATGTTCATGGATCCATTCTGAAAATTTATGAAACGTGGTCCCTGGAAGAAAGAGAAGGTTGTAGCCTTCAGTAGGCCAGCACCTACGTACTAGTATCTTGGCTAGTACAAGAGCTAAGGGGGTTGTATCTCCCTTACAGGAGAAGCTGGAGAACGAGAGAGGGTTGTAGCTCTCTGCAGGTTGTAGCCTGCGTACTGGTAAAGGACTGCACCAGTACAAAATCATTGTAAAAGGAGTTTCTAATTGAAAAAAGATAGAGACATATTGCAGCAGGTGGTTTTCACCCACATTGGGTTTCCACCTTATATCTGGTGTTCTTTTGTGTGACTATTTGCTTTTCTTGTTCCTGCTCATTATTTTATGATACTGACATACAAAGTAATGATCAATATTTGAAGAATTATTCAAAGTATAAATAAGGAAGATAGATTGATAAGAATTTGATAATACTGATTCACCCCCCCCCCCCCTCTCAGTATTATTTCCAACAGAGAGCTTAACAGTTACAGAGATTAAAGATACAAATATAAGATACAACATAATAATCAGAACCAATAGTAAAACAAATCTCTCCAGTCAAAGATATTATTATTATTGACTCCCCTGAAGAAATCAATCAACAAGATTCATAGATGGATAAATATGTAGGATAGATTGAGAAAATGGATGTTGATAAATATGCGGTTAAGAAAAAAAAAATTGAGTCAATATTGCGAGAAAGTTTGCACAAAGGAAAAGAGTCAACAGAGCAACAGACAAAAACTATTGAGTTATCAATTCTTAAAACATATCCTAGAGCTTCCATGAATCATATCTCTACAAACATTCCATTAAGTTCTTATCTCTTCAATATTATTTTTGAAGTAGAACGACTATCTGAAACGGTTCCCTATTTAACTAAATATTACTTTAACTTACAAACTAAATCTGTTGTAAGAAAAACAAAGAAGAGGAAATTAGATTGTTTTGAAACAATTTCTAAATTTAGCTGGAAAGCATCAAGTGATGTGAAAGATAAGGTTGAAGAAGCATCACAATCTCTTGGATATTTTGTGAATTATCAACAATATCATGTCAGTGAACTTGTGGCATCATATCAGGACAAATTATAGAAAATTAAAGAGTTGAGAATGCAAGTGGAAAAAAAAAAAAAAGTATTCGGTGAAGAAGAATGACAAACTCATTTTTGGAGCTTTTATAGGGGGTTTTGTTGTTGAAAGGGCCAATTTGCAAAATCAATTTCAAAGAAAATTAAATGAATTATAATTCAAGAATGCTCAATAGGCTGAAGACATAAGAAAATATATCAAGATCAAATCTGAATTCTAAAGAAAAAAGTTGGAAATAACAATGAAGTAAAGACTACAACACTGAAATAGAATATTGAAGCTCTTTAGCTTCAATTAAAACAAATTCATGACACTGAGCAAAGCATAAATGTGTTCAAAGAACAAAAATTACAGGTAAATCAAATATTATAGAAAGATCGAGCTAAATTTTATAAACAAATGGATAAAATTTGTAGATTTTATCAGGAAATCAAGAATCTCAATGAAAGAATTGAATCTTTGATTGGAGAAGAATGAAACATTAAGGAAGGATTCACTTCAAATATAGAGTGGGAGAAACATTTATAGCCTGAGAATATTCCCAAATATTATAAAAATGATACAATATTGATGTATGCTTCTTTGAACTAGAGAGAGTTAGAGACAAAAGAAATCCAAGAATGGACTAAAAAGGTAATTAAGAATTGTATCTCAATATGGGAAACTAGATGTGATTTCATTGAAGAAATTGATTTACCAAACTCCAAACCCTTGAGGGAAGCTATATCTAAATTTCTAAATCAAAAAAAAAAGAAGAGATAACGGGACAGAGGATGAAAAAGTGATAAAAGAACTCATAGTCTAGACTCAACAAACATTTCAGAAATTTCTTCAATTTCCCTTTCAGCAAATTAAATTATATAGGAAGAAGAAAATACTTATTAATAATTTGGTATCCATGTGTCAAGTAAACATTGATCACTCTCATCCAGTTCATTTCTCTACAGTTACGCAAGTATTCACAGATTGGGTGAGCTTCATCCAAACAAATTCTCTACATTTGCTACAGGCTGAAGATAAAGATTTTGAAGATAAGGAGGATAGAAACATGCCATTGCATTTTAGGAAAAAGATTCTTAGATAAGGATAAAATTTCATTTTTAGCATTATTTCTTATCAAGGAAAATCTTGAAGATTTTCTATCTTTAGATGAAGAAATAGATCTTATATTATTTCTTTTTAGTATTTATATGGCTCATTACATTGGTGTATGGGTCAAAAATTGTAGAAACTCAAGACTTGGATTTTATAATTAGATTTTGAATTGAATCTTTTTGAAGACCAAATTTGAAAGTTAAATGTGTTCATGAGTTATGCACCTGATATCTTGCCATCATTTTAATTATTTATTGATGAATCTGGTAATCATTCTTTAACTTATTGATATATTTATTTATCTATAATGTTAGTATTTTCATATCAACATCTCTTATGATTTGTTACAATTTATTTTTTACTATTAAAGGAAATAATGACTAGTTCCATGTTTGTGTTTTTCTTTGATGGTAAAGTTTAATTTTCAAGCAAATATAATTGTAGTTTTCTCTCGTTTTTTAGTTAGATGTCCCTTCGATTTATTTATTTTAGTTATTGCATGCAAATAAAAGAGAAAAATATTAAAGTTATATATTGATCTTCTGAAAAGAAGTTCTCTCAAATCATCTTGTGTGGCTAGTTGGACCCAAATTCCAACCAGATTCAAACACACTAATATTTTCCTTTAAATATTATGTTTGAATGAACTCCCCATCCCCCCACCCTCATTGTTGTTAGGTCCCTTAGGTCAAATATAACTTGCATACACAACAATCTATATATTTTTTGTAGATAATTGTAAATATTAATCTACGTCATATACTTTTCCTAATTTTAGTATAATTTTATCATTTGTTTAGTTTAGTTTAAATCTAGTTTAAGTTAGAATAGGAAACCAAGTCTTGGTTCCAGAGAGTATACATCCATTTCAACAAAAAAGGGGTCTAATGAGGACCCAGATCATGCTAATACTCAACTTGTTGCAACTGGGAAATCTTCCCTCTATCAACAGGTTTACATATATTTAAAATTCAAGGATGTATGGATGGAAAATACTATTCATTCTAGATGGAAAACCTTTTGTGGAACTATGAAACCCGTATCTATTTTAGGATCTTCATTCATGACTCGGCCTTGTAAATCATTGGTGTTTTGACCTTTCAACTCAATCGAGTAGAGAAGGGAAAGGATAAAGCTTAAAATGAGCATGTCAATTTCAGGTATCTTTAAAATCCCTCAAACAAGGAACAACCTCTCTTGCTCATTAAATAAGTCAAGATCTCTCTTCCACCCCAGTGCAACAAAAGACTGAATAAATTCTAAAGAATATTAAAAAAAGGTGAAGAAGAGAAAGGCTTCTTGCACATAGAGGTGAAGTAAGAAAATTCATCGACGTACTGAATAGGCCTACTGGTAGTGAAGAAATGCTTTTGATAACTAAAGGTAACTCTGTCGAGGTATTGAATAGGCTCACTAGTAGTGGAGAAACATTGTGGAAAGTACTTAACTCTGAAAATCAAAAGCTCTTGTATACTCATTATCCTTCTCCCCTATCGAAACAGTTGAGGTATGACTAGTCCTATAAATATTTTTAAAGTCGAGAAAGTGATAGGAGAGACTATATCTTTAACCAAGATAGGTGGAAAAGTTTTAGAGATCTACATGGTGAATCAATACTTCCTAAAAGACTAAGAATTTGTGCTTAAATTTAGACCCAAACAAATAAGTTGGAGTTCTTCTAGTGTTGTCGCTATGGCAAACACCATCCAAATATTTTCCTACACTTGAAAATTTTTGCCTACTTGTGATCTTACGATCTATCATCTCAATTTGTTCATAGTCACTTCATTATCAGTTGATAAGTGTTGAAATCACTTGCTTACACATGCTTATCTTTTCATACATTCATAATTGAACCCTCTTTCTAGCAATCTTGGCTCAATGTCTACCCTTGAAGATACGGATTGCGCAGTCTTGGAAAATAGTACTTACGCAGCCCTTAGAGATAATAATTGCATAGTCCTTTGTGGTAGACATTATGCAGCTCCCTAACATTGTGTCATCCCTGAGGATAGTAATTTTTCATTTCTTAGGGATAGTGATTGCATAGTCCTTATGCACAGTCAATGTGCAATTCCAGTTTACAGTGAGAGTGCAATTCTTCCATCCGGTGTTGTCATGCCTATTATTGCTAACCACCTTACTCTTGTTTTCTCTACTTGCATAAAGAGTCTGACTTATATCTCTTTTCAAAGTCATCTTTCACTTTCAATATTTGTGCACTTTGGAGCATCAGGAACATTCTCTCACTCAGCTACAATTGTACTATCATTCAGGTGAGTTTATCAACTGTCTCTTTTTCAATCTTTTGCTTCCGTAAGTGTTTCTTTCACTTTCCTAATTGTCACTTTTTGCTTCCGTTTACTTTCACAAGTGTTTGTTCTGCTTTATTTTGCTTTCGTATGTATCTCTTTCACTTTCTTTAGCTTTTGCAAGTGTAGTTTTCACCTATTCTTACTCTCACAAGTGCCATTATTTCCTATTTTCATTCTTTCATGCATCACTTGTGCTTTCTTTGTGTGTCACTTTCACTCTTGCATGTGTTCCTTTCACTTGTTGTCACACATCCTAAGAGCACCTTGGCACAATTTCAAGAGGAACCTCCAACACAATCTCTTGTATTAGTTGATTATATTTATCATTATACCATGTGTTCGACAGATTCTTTTCACATACTGCACCTTTTCGTTGCATAGCGACACTTGTGTTGTAAAATTATATATCAAGTGTCGTACTTGGGGACAAGTGACATCATTTTACTGTCGTTTCATTGCACGCTTCTTGTTTTTGGGTATTTTGCATCTTCTTTTCATGTGCTTGGGTGAATATAAGTGTGTGATCATGTGCTTGGGTGAATATAAGTGTGTGATCATGTTTAAAACTTTGCTTCATGTTCTTACTCTCTTGTCTCATTGATATCACACCTAGTCAATTTTGGAGTTCATCATGGTCCTCACATCTTGCCCAACTCACAAGCACACTTAATATTATACGAAATTGATGAGTACTTTGCACACTCCTAAGTCTCAATGATGAAATCCTTACCCCTCAGGTTCGTGCATTGTACCCATCTTGAGGACAACCTCATTCAATTGTGCATTGAGCAACCTTGGAGTACAAACCATCAATATTGTTGCTTAGCCTATCCCATTGCAAAGTTCATGATCCCTCCTACCATTTATTTCACATTGCATAGTTGCAATGGACATTGGGGTCATCTCAAGAATCTTGCAAAGCACAACCATGTAGTTCATTGAGCCTCCTCTTCAATCATTTTGCATTTCTCAGTTACAGTGCCCTAACCTACCCACCTTGTCCCCTTGACTCTCTTAAATATGTAATCCCTTTTCATGCTTTCCTTGAACTACACATTGCGTAGTTCTAATGGATAGTCGGGCCATCTCTGGATCACTGTAGTCCTCAAAAATTGCAATCCTTGAGTCTCTCTCAGTCGCTATACATTGAATAGTTACAGAGCCTAGTCTTTCCACCCTTACTGACTGAACAACACAATCCCTGGATTTCCTTCTCCTTACCCACTACACATTGCACAGTTTAAGTTCCCATACCCTCACCCTCAACCTCTGATCTAAAATGGGGGTTTTATATCTTGTTATGCTTACAATAACCTCCCACTCAGTTAAACAAATAAATGATCTAGCTTATATATGACATTTGCGGAATTAAATACTTGAAACAGGTGTATGTTTTCTTTTAATTGTTTAAGTGCTTTAAGTCCATTTATTTCTACTGATATTAAACACATATAACAGCATATAATGCATCAAATAAACAACCATGCATAAACATAAAATTTAATCTAGGAGTTCACCTGAATATCATGGGCTATGTCTCCTTGAGCTTTTGTCATCTTGACTTAGCTCTTTGGGATTATGGAAAAGTTTCTTTTACAAGTTCCACACTTAACTCCAAAGGTTACTGAACTAAACCAATGGGCTTAGAATACCATCTATATCCCTGTCATGGTTGTCATCACTCTACAAACAAATCTAAGCTCCCTTAGACTTGATTCCTTCAATTAGTGCTCTAAGATACCTTGAGCTTCTTGATGGCACTAATTGCTTCAGAATTCTTTAACTGTCACTGAAACTTCATCTACAATCTCTAGCACATATCAAACACTAAAAATAGACTGATCATTTGCTCAACATGAGCACTGCATCCCCAAACTAGGCCTTCCTCCACGGTTGGCATTGGGCTGCCTAAAAATTCCCTATAGCATCTCGGCCTTTAGAAGTCTTCAAGTGCTTCTGAAAATCCCTGCAATGGATTCAGAAGGCTCATTATAGTCAGGAATGATTTTTGGTTCACTGAGAACGAGTACTGATAGCTCCTACAACTGCCTCCAACTCATGGTGGCCCTGAGCTCCAAAATCTCCATGAAGATGACTTCTTCAGCTTCTCTGGACTATTCCATTGGCTTCAGCAAGCTCCAATTAGCCTAGCTAGCCTCTTGTTTCACTCTCTCTCAGTCTCTAGCTCTCTGTGAAAACTGCTCCTGGAGTGCATTTAATCAATATCCCCTAGGGATACTCCACCAAATTTGGTGAACTACACCTAACTCCAGTTAAACTTAGCATATCCGCCTAAGTTTAGCTGCTCCGCCAGGCTGGCTGTCGGAGGTGATTGTTACATTAACTGTTTAGCGCACATATGAGGTGGTATAATCCCAACGGTTATGGATAAAGCTGGCAGTCCTATTAATCGGCAACCGCATAGGACTATTTACTTAGCGGAATTTCCACCATCGATCAATCCCTCTCGATCCTTCTTTGAATTTCCCTTTTATCAAGCACTTCAATCTGTGCCATTGATCTCACTTCTCCAGATCCAACAGATATGTTGTCTGCTTACTAACTACCCTGGACGATCTCCACCATCGATTTGTCCCATCCTATCCAACGGCTATCACGTCACCCGCTAGCCAACTAGCTTGGCTGATCTCCACCGTCGATGTGACCCATACAATTGAATAGCTATCATGCAATCTCGCGTGAAAGCTTGCACGACTGTTATCAGATCGAGAGCGCACGAGAAAAGCAGTTTTCTCGTGCTACGTGTCGCCCACTAAGGGTAATCGCATCAAATTTAGGAATATCGCTTCCCACCTTTAGGGCGCGTGAGATACCAGTTTCCACTTTCCGAATACTACCCATGTGATTAATCCACACATTTAATAAAGGAACTTAAGGAAAGATTTAGCGCTTAAAACCAAATTAATCTTGGTGAAATGTCCATAATTTGCATTTTACTAGACTTTTTCAAATTGTGATAACTCCTTCATACGATATCAGTTTTTCGAACCGTTCACAATGCCAGAATCAGAAAGACAATATCTATCCAGTGATTTAGGTTCGACACTCTTTCGAACACTTTGAAATTTGAGCTATCATTAAGGTCCTGGATCAATATGTGATCACTCCTCCCTATTAGGAATCTTTTGGACCCCAAAAGACTTATATATTGATCTATATAGTAGATGAGAGTACAACACCCTCTTCTTTCATCCTCCATACACTTGCCTTACATGGCTAGTGCCTTTGAACCAAATCTTGAAGGTAGTCGACATTACCCTTCCTGGATGCGCTTATCCTCCTGTTAAGAACTGTCTTCCTTGAACTCATTCAGAATTTCTATCGAGAAGTTTACAGAAGGTAGCTAAACATCACTTCCTTGATCATTGACCCAAGGTGGCTCAAACAAACATGAGATTACATCATAAATATATGCATACTTAACTGAAATTTGCATATGTACCAATGAAAGTATGTTTTACTGGGTCAAGAAGTCAAACCACTTCTTACCAGGCCACTTTTATGGTGACTTTTGCTACTGCAAATTTTCTTCTGACATCTTGTCAAAAACAACATAATGCAAGAAAAAAAAAACTTGATGACATAAATTCACATCATGCGAATCATCATCATGTCTCTTTCATCTTGTGTACAAATGTTAAACTAAATCACAACCCAACAAAAGCATACCTTTTTCAAACAACTAACTCTCCAAGTCAAGCATGTACAAAAAGAACTTGACGATTATTTTTCAAAGTAGAAAGAATTCCACCTCTTGTGAAACACTTCATCATTATTGTTGACTCCTAATCTTCATGATTGGGAATTTTATGTAAATAAATAAATTGGGAAGGTGAACAGTCATTGGGAGATGAACTGAACAATCACTCCCTATTGTATATAACAATGGGTTACCTATGGAATAATACACCAATCAGTTTTTCTGCCTTTGGAGAGTTACTACATGGCCTGACATGGTATCAAAGCCAGTTCTACAAATAGTTGTAACTCCCTTCATCTCTGCCACTGCCTCTGTCCTGAAATGCTCTGCCTCCATTGCATTGCATTCACCTGATTACTCTGTCCTGAGCGCTGCTCTGTCCTGAGCGCTGCTCTGCCTCCAGCTATCAATTGAGAGCTACGTTGAGCGTCCACCGTGAGTGCTGGTTTTTGAAGCGTTGAAAGAACTATGCGTAACTCCTATGTGTTGGTGCAAAATCATTTCTGATGGTCACAGTATGGTGCATCAGGTGTTGCATTCTACGTGAAGGTGTTTGACCAGTACGCATTGTGATGGGCGTATGTATGCCTTGAAGTGAAAACCGTGAATGATGTGCTTTGTTTGAGGATCAAGCAGATATCATGGAAATCCTTAGAAGTTGTTTCCTATATGAAGACAGAAGGAAGGTATTTTGTCATGCTCTGGAATCTTGAGTCTTCTGCGAAGCCGAAGCCGAAGCCGTTTTAAAGACTTTAGCCCACGGATTCTGGACCCAATACCGAGCAACTTGTTTTGAACCCGTGACCGAGTTGCGAATTCTCTCAGACATGGAGGTTCCACCGAGAATGAGTTCCAGAACGGAGATTTGGAATGGTGAATGCGCAGTGGTATCATCGTTCTGAATGCACAGTGCATTAAAGCTGGTATCTGCTATTTTATTCAATTCTCTGAACTCCTTGAAAGATAAAAGGCTCCTTTGAAAAGCTGAAGTCATATTAACGCGCTGTTGAATTAAAGTTCAAGTCGCATTTATGTTTATGTTTTGAACGCGCTGTAACTGTGGCCTGAATGTTGTATATGACTTGTTTATGTTTTGAACGCGCTGTAACTGTGGCTTGAATGTTGTATATGCCTTGGATGCTGTATGAATAAGCCTAACATATGTTCGTTCAACCATTGGATTTATAGTGTATACAACATTGATTCTATCATGGGCATTGACATTTTCCATAGGCGGTGAACAGCTCTTTGGTTCTAGTTGGAAACATCTGGTTGTTTATAATATAGCTGATAACATTGACCTTCTTGGTGGATCATGAATTTATCTAATGTAAGTAGCATTGAGGCTTTGATATGATCACGTGGTGCCCTTTTTTTAGCTTTTGTTTACGATTGGGTTTTGTATATTACAAATGTGGTACTGTTAAGGATTTAAACACATCATATTATATTGTAAGCAGAAAGGGAGGTTGTCTCATGAATGGATCATGACGGCATTAAAATAGCCTGTACATATGGAATATGGTGGATATATTATATGAGGATCCTTGGAGGGATTTGAAGAAACAGTACATAAAAGTATTTGAAATTTTTTTTGCCCTTTTGAGTACAATTTCACTGTATATCAACAGAAGTTTTTTTTTTCTATCAGCAGAAGTTTTTTTTACAGAATGCATTCAATCATCTCTATGGTAGGAATTGTTCTCACTGGCAAGGAGAGCTACCCTGAATAGTCCCGGATGATAAAACACACGCTCATCTTCAATGAGTTGTGGAAGGGAGTGTGTGTCGAAGAAGGAGACAATGACCCAGTGCAGCCTACATTAGACAAAGAGCTCGTCATTTGGGAAAACAAGAACAGCAAAGCCTATGCATTAATCGCATCATCTGTAAATGAAGAAGTAAGTCGCCATATTTCATCATATTCAACTGCCTTTGAAGCTTTACAAAAGCTGAAATAACTCTATGACTCACATTCTACACTTGAAGTTGTTCAGCTCATGATTAAACTCTTCACTCTTGAACTGAAAAATAATGATCCTCTTGCTCTTACATCTGAAGTAAAATCCATAATGCATGATATCAAATCCACTAAGGTTGAGCTGGATATCCCTCTTATTGCTTTTCTCAAGGCACTCTATCCTACTTACTCCAATTATCTTGAGTCTTTACAAGCAAATGGAAATATTAAAGATATAACCTTTGACTCTCTTGTGAAAAAGTTTGCTGAAAGAGAGAAAGCCTTTAGAAAGAAGACAGTCCCTGAATCTTCTGAAGAGACTGTGTGCCTTGCTCATAAAGAAAAGCATCCTGCTCAAGACTCTACAAGAGGAAGAGGTGGACGAAGAGGAAGAGGAAGATATTTCAGAGGCAGGGGGGACAGACATTCTCAAGGAGAAAAGGTAGATCTGCATTGCATTCGCTGAAAACGAAATGGATCACATGATGCTTCTACATGCAAGCTACCATGGGACAAAATTGAGCAGAAAAGAAACCAGCAGAAAGGTAAAATTGATGATACAGACAAAGTTAAAGCACCTGAATCCGCTCACTATATTGAGGCACAATGTAACATTGGAGTAAATGAAGATTTGTTTAATGCTTCACTTGCTTCTTCGAAAAATGATTAGTTGCTTGATTCAGGAGCAACCTGTCATATGACTCATAGGAAAGATTTTTTTGAAGATTTCACTGACAATGTTGATGGAGCAGTATACTTTGCAGATCAGTCAAAAATCAAGCCATCAGGGCTTGGCACATTCAGGCTTAAACTGCCTGGTCTTCCAGACTTTCTTCTGGATCATGTTCTATATCTCCCGCAGCTCAAGAGAAACTTGTGTCCTTGGTTCACATCCGCCAACAAGGTCACTCCATTCATATGTTTGATGGCAAGCTTGAGGTAAGAAAAGCATCTGACCACTCACTTGTCATGAGGGGAATAGAAGAAGAAAGACTTCTCAAACTGCAAGGAACCTCTGCTCATGCACAACATTTCTCATATATTTCTTATCATGAAGAAGGTACACTTCCATCAAGTTTATTATGGCATGCTAGATTTGGACATTTAAACGATGACAGTCTCCGCTTATTGAAGAAAAATGGTGTTGCTGGTTTGCCTACAATTCCTAGGAAACATAAGCAATGTGATGCTTGCATTCTAGGAAAGCATAGCAAACAGTCTTTTCATGATTCACATTCAAGAGCACATAGGAATATTGAACTCATTCATTCAGATTTATGTGGTCCAATGCATGTTCCTTCTGCAAATGGAAATAAATATATCATGACATTTATTGATGATTACACTAGAATTTGTTGGGTTTATTTATTGAAGAACAAATCTGATGCCTTTCAAACATTCAAGAATTTTCATAAATGGATTGAAAATGATGCACAATCGCATATTGGGTCTATTCGCACTGATAATGGAAAAGAATATACATCAAATGAATTTGAAAACTATCTTCGCCAACATGGGATCAAACATCAAACAACTGTGCCTTATAATCCCCAACATAATGGTGTAGCTGAAAGAATGAATAGAACAATCTTGAATATGGTACGATCCATGCTTTTCTTCAAAAATGTAAAGATAACGTTTTGGGCTGATGTTGTTCTATGTGCTGCATATATAAAGAATAGATGTCCATCTAATGCTATAAGAAACAAGACTCCTTATGAATTGTGGTATGGACATGTTCCTTCGGTAAAACATCTCAGGATCTTTGGTTCCACCTGTTATACTTTGATACCAAAGGTACATAGAAACAAACTTGGTGCTAGAAGTCGTAAGTGTATCTTCCTGGGGTATTCAAACACCTCCAAAGCATACCGTCTCTATGATGAAGTAAATAAAAAGTTTGTTGTATCTAGAGATGTAATTTTTCTTGAATCATCCAAATCTGACAATGTTGTTGAGCGGCAACTTGATCGCTTGGATAGATTCGCAAAAATGAAATCATTTCAAGAATTTGATAATCAGATTCCACATCTTGAAGGGGGGATTCCTATACTAGATCAACATGTGGAATCTTCTTCTGAAGAACAATCTCCCCTGCATGAAACTCCAACAATGGATGATGCTTTAAGTGATGTAATTGATAGAATTGTGAGACTCAATCTTGATTCAGTCCCAACTCAATCAACAGAGCAGCCTGGACCATCTCAGGAAGGTCCCCCAAAGTGGCTGACAAAGACACTTGAAAGTGTTCATCCTAATGAAATTGGAAAAACAGGAACCAGAAATTCAAACCGACAAAATGGAGGTGATGTAGATGACTCTAATTCACCTGTTGATATGGATGTTACTTATGATTGTGAATTGAAATTGTCTACAGATTTTGAACCAACTTCCTTCAAAGAAGTTGCTTCTCATGATGAATGGAAAGAAGTGATGAAAAAGGAGTATGATGCTCTCATAAAGAATGGCACTTGGAAGCTGGTTGATCCTCCATTTGGAACCAAACCAATTGGCTGCAAGTGGGTCTACAAGAACAAGTACAAAGCTGATGGCTCACTTGACAAGCACAAAGCTAGGCTTGTGGCAAAAGGTTTTGCACAGAAGGAAGGGGTCGATTATGAGGAAACTTTTGCCCCCACAGCAAAATGGGCCACCATCTGGACACTCTTTGCACTAGCAGCTCAGAACGGTTGGAAAGTCCATCAAATGGATGTAAAAACTGCCTTCTTGAATGGAGATATAAAAGAGAATGTTTTTATGTCCCAGCCTGAAGGATTTGCTGTGAAAGGACATGAACATAAAGTATGAAAACTTGTGAAATCCTTGTATGGCCTCAAACAAGCACCGCGAGCCTGGTATGAAAAACTAACTGAGCATCTTCTGAAACTCAACTTCAATCATTTTGATCTTGATGATGCAACTTTATTTGTCAAGAAAGTTGGCAAAACAGTTGTGTATCTTGTGGTATATGTAGATGATCTTTTAATGACAGGGAACAATGAAAGCTACCTTGCATCCATAAAGAAGGAATTGGGGAAAAGTTTTGAAATGACTGATTTGGGCTATGTTCATTATTATCTTGGCATTGAAGTAACCCAACATCCAAAATCCATATTTCTTTCTCAAAAGAAATACATTGGAGATTTGTTAAACAGATTTGGCATGACAGAGTGCAATCCTCTTTCTACTCCAATGGAACAAAACTTAAAGCTCACATCTATTGAAGGAAAGGAATTTGAGGATGCAACAAAGTATAGATAGCTTGTAGGAAGTCTCATCTACCTCACTACTACCAGACCAGACATTTCATTTACTATTGGAATCCTCTCCAGGTTCATGCAAAACCCTTGTGAGGGACATTGGTCTGCTGCAAAAAGAGTTCTAAGGTACTTGAAGGGAACTCAAGACCTTGGAATCAAGTATACACAAGTGGACAACTTCAGCTTGATTGGATACTCTGATTCAGACTTGGATGGAGACAAAGAAACTGGGGTATCTACCTCAGGATATGCTATGAGTCTTGGATCAGGAGTTGTCTCCTGGAGATCACGCAAACAATCAGTTCCAGCAGATTCCACAACAGAAGCAGAATACGTGGCAGCAGCTAAAGCAACGAAAGAAATTATGTGGCTCAGGAAAATTCTTGAAGATTTGCATGTAAAACAAGTACAATCAACTCCACTCATGATTGATAACACCTCTGCAATAAAACTGGCCAATAACCCAAAGTTCCATGATCGAACAAAGCATATCAATACTAAATATCATCTGATTCGACATCATGTTGAGGCCAAAACAATCCATCTCCGTCATTGTTCCACAAATGAGCAAATTGCAGACATCTTCACCAAAGCACTTGGAAAGGAAAAACTTGAACGATTCAGAATGATGCTTGGACTCACCAACATCCCTTCAGATTAAGGGGGGGAATGTTGACACCTAATCTTCATGATTGGGAATTTTATGTAAATAAATAAATTGGGAAGGTGAACAGTCATCGGGAGATGAACTGAACAATCACTCCCTATTGTATATAACAATGGGTTACCTATGGAATAATACACCAATCAATTTTTCTCCCTTTGGAGAGTTACTGCCTGGCCTGACAATTATCTCCCTTTTTCAATCTTGGAGACAAAATCAACTTTTCCAAGTCGATATGACATTGCATGCATGTTTAAACAAAGCAATCGACCATCAAGACAATTACACATACATGTTCAAATCAAAAGACATGCAACTTTTAATTAGATAAGAAATCTAACCATTTCTTACCAATCCACATCAAAGGCACTTACTTTAACTACATATTGACATCAACATGTGAATCATCCTAAAACACATCAATTATGGAAACTTCCTTTCCATTTTTGCCATTCTCTCTTTCCACTTTCTTCAAATTTCGTGGAAGCATTGTTGGATTCAAAATCCAACACTTTTCAGAAATATGTCCTTGCTTATGGAAATAAGTGCAACACATGTTCATCCTCTTTATAGAATAATTTTCCTTGTCCAATGGACCTCTGGCTTCTTGCCTCCTTTTCTTCAAAAGCTTCCTGTATGTGGCCATTTTCTTCCAACATCTAGAAACACTATGGTTAACCAAACCACAAAAGGAACATGCAATTTTTTTCCAATGCTTATGTGGAAATTTACCATGCTTAACATAATCAAAAGAAATGTGATTGAAATCATATTTATACCTTCCTCTTTCACCTTTGTTGCCTTCATGAGAAGGTGAATCAAATGATGACGTGGCTCCCTTCAGAACACCATCAATCTCTTCAATGATTTTAGAGCTTTCCCAACTCTCTTGTTCGAGCACATTCTTATGAACACCTTCTTCTTGCAAAGTGTGTTTCAAACAATTTCATTCCCCATGAATACAATCTTTACAAATTTGAGGTAGAGAACCTAGAATGAAACTCCTTCTAGGAACTGTTTCAATTGCCTTCATGGCTGCTTTGGAACTTTCTCCATAAGATTGTCCATAGCCAAGACCCAAGAACTTAGGCCTTTCCTCAACCATTATTGGCTCAACAATTCCCTGTGCATGTTTGCCCAATCCTTTTCCTTCATAGCCTATTTTTTACATCAACTTGGACCCTATGCCTCTTGTATGTTTTTCAAAAGAACCAACATAAACATCCTTAGAGGAAATTTAAGACAAACTAGGATTGTTTACCTCTTCTTCAAATTGATGCTTGACTAAGGCTTCTTTGGCAACAAGGATTTTGTCTCCAACTCATGTATCCTTTCTAGGTTCATATTTGCTATATGAATTTGGCTTTCCATTCCTGCAATTTGTCAAAAAGAAACTACTTCTCTTCCTTCATGGAATTCAACTGCTCTCGAAGTTTAGTGCTCTTCCTTTCATCTTCATATATTTGTTTCCCCATATCCATCATGATGAACAAGTCTCGCTTCATGTCTTCATCAAAGAATCTTGTGAAGGAGGAGGATTTTGAAAACTCACTTGTAGAAGTTTTCATTATAAAAATGAACAAAAGAACTTCAACAAAATTCACAAAGCTTTCAAAGAACTAATGGTTGTAGAGTCAAACTCTTATTCAAGCAACCTTTTGTAAAACAAACCCTCTTGTGCTTCAAGGGTTGCCTTGAGGTCCTTTGGGTAAGGAGAATGCATTCAGCCCTTATTCCTTCTTGTCCTTTCCTAGAGTTAGCTATCAGTAGCTTTCCCTTCACCTTTGCAAACTCAAACAACAGTTAGTTTACAAATAGTCAAACAGTCAAATTCTTTGTACTGTTTAAACACCTTTCAAGTCAAACAAGCAACCTACTGCTCTGTCAATCAAGCAACTTATTGCTCTGTCAATCAAGCAACCTTCTCCGATACCACCTAATCTGAAATGGTGGTTTCATAACTTGTTATGCTTACAAGAACCTCCCACTCAGTTAAACAAATAAATGATCTAGCTTATATATGACATTTGCGGAATTAAATACTTGAAACAGGTGTATGTTTTCTTTTAATTGTTTAAGTGCTTTAAGTCCATTTATTTCTACTGATACTAAACACATATAATATCATATCATGCAGCAAATAAACAAGCACACATAACAGCAAATTTAATCTAGGAGTTCACTCGAATATCGTGGGCTACATCTCCTTGAGCTTTTGTCATCTTGACTTGGCTCTTTGGGATTATGGCAAAGTTTCTTTTATAGGTTCCACACTTAACTCCAAAGGTTACTGAACTAACCCAATGGGCTTAGAATACCATCTATATCCTTGTCATCATTGTCATCACTCTACAAATAGATCTAAGCTCCCTTAGACTTGATTCCTTCAATCAGTTCTCTGAGCTACCTTGAGCTTATTGATGGCACTAATTCCTTCAGAATTCTTTAACTATCACTGAAGCTTCATCTACTATCTCCAGCACATATCACACACCAAAATTAGACTGATCATTTGCTCAACATGAGCACTGCATCCCCAAACTAGGCCTTCCTCTATAGTTGGCATTGGGCTGCCTGAAACTTCCTTGTAGAATCTCAGCCTTTAGCAGTCTTCAAATGCTTCTAAAAATCCTTGCAATGGATTTAGAAGGCTCATTATAGTTAGAAATGATTGTTGGTTCGCTGAGAACGAGTACTGGTAGCTCCTACAACTGCCTCCAACTCCTCGTGGCCTTGAGCTCCAAAATCTCCCTGGATGAAAATCTCCATGAATATGACTTCTTCAGCTTCTCTGGACTATTCCATTGGCTTCAGCAGGCTCCAATTAGCCTATCTAGCCTCTTTTTTCACTCTCTCTGAGTCTCTAGCTCTCTGTGAAAACTACTCCTGGAGTGTATTTTAATTAATATCCCCTAGCGATACTCCACCAAATTTGGTGAACTACACCTAACTCTTGTTAAACTTAGAATATCCGCCTAAGTTTAGCCACTCCACCAGGCTGACTATCAGAAGTGACTGTTACATTAACTGTTTAGCGTGCATATGAGGCAGTATAATCCCGGTGGTTAGGGATAAGGTTGGCAGTCGTATTAATCATCAATCGCGCAGGACTGTTTACTTAGCAGAATATCCACCATTGATCAATCCTGCTCGATCCTTCTTTGACTTTTCCTTTTATCAAGCGCGTCAATCTGTGCCATTGATCTCATTTCTCCAGATCCAATGGATATCACGTCTTCCGCTTACCAACTACCCCAGACGATCTCCACCGTCAATCTGTCGCATCCAATCCAAGGACTATCGTGTAACCCACTCACCAACTAGCTTGGTCGATCTCCACCTTCAATGTGACCCATCCAATCAAATGGCTATCGTGCAATCTCATGTGAAATCTTGCATGACCGTTACCAGATCGAGAGCACATGAGAAAAGCAGTTTTCATGTGCTACATGTCACCCACTAAGGGTAATCGCGTGAAATTTAGGAATACCGCTTCCCACCTTTAGGGCATGCAAGATACCATTTTCCACTTTCCGAATACTACCCATGTGCTTAATTCAAAATTTTAAGAAAGGCGCTTAAAACCAAATTAATCTTGGTAAAATGTCCATAATTTGCAGTTTACTGGACTTTTACAAATTATGATAACTCCTTCATATGGTACCGATTTTTCGAACCATTCATGGTGCCGGAATCAGAAAGACAAGATCTATCCGGTCATTCAGGTTCGACACTCTTTCGAACACTTTGAAATTTGAGCTATCATTAAGGTCCTGGAAATCTGAGTGGGATTCATCGATGCATTGCACAATTCCCAGGCTTCTCTTTTAGTTCTTTTGCACTATCTCATCATAGGAAGCCTCACATGAGCAAAGGTATAATAGGTGATTATGATACTGGTGTTTTCTTGTCATGAGTGAATTTTATTTGCAAGTGAGATCTCCCTATCATGCCATGATCATGATCAAGGATGTCCGCAAGAGAGGAAACAAGAAGGACATTTGTGGAGACAAGTCATAAAGATACTATCATGCAAGAATAGAGGAACCTTGGACCATGACATACAGATGAGAACAAAATGACATGGAAGACTCTATAGAATAATCAGATCCTTTGGAGGATGATGATGAAGCACCCTTTAAATCAATCATAAAGAGTTGAAGACAACAGCAAAGAGAATAGCTTGTCCTTTATGCACTATGAAGTTCTATGTTATCGTCTCCAAGTCATGGCTTCTCAAAGTGTCATCACAAAAGTCATATGTGGTTAATGTATTTTTGTCACATTATTTGTGAAATGTAATTATGTAATTTTCAACAAAATGAGAAAATATAAAATATGTGGAAGCATAAAGGTCCCACATGGAATGTGAAAAGTGACTAGAAAGTTATAAAGTTGTGTAGAAGCTCAAAGGTCATATAGGAATTCGAAAAGTCACATGGGAGTTCAAGGATCATGAGGGAAGGGAAAGAGTCAAAAGAGAGGTGGGCAGTCACCTCATTTGTTATATATACACCCTCATATCTCAAGCAGCAAGACTTTTCACCTTGGCTTCTCTAGCTTGGCATAGGAGAGAAGATCATTCTTTCGAGGAGCAAGTGGTGACTTAATGTTCCAGTATTGGAGCTAGTGTTGCATCGTTGTAATCATGTATCTTGGAAATTTCACTTAATATATGAAGCTCTCAAAGCCATCGCACTTTCATGCATATGTCATGAATGATTGTGAGAGTATTCTTTCATTGTTTATGATGTATGTTTATGTTTACATAGACTAATGAAAATGAACTATTTCATTGGCTTTGGTATGCATCTTGTTGAATGTGCATTTTTTCTTTTATGATCGTTTTTATCTTGTGAACTACTTTATAGGTTAACTAATGATTCTTTCCATGCTCTGGTGTATCTATTTTAGGATAGTACTATTAATTTTCTTCTAGAGGCTCACTTTATCTTTCCTTCTCGTGAAAGTACCTTATATACGTTGTAGTTGTATGCCTCAAAGTGTCAACTTACTTGCTTGTTTCAAAGATTGTTTTCATAATATCATATGTTGATAATAACATATAAGGAAAACCCCTAATAATAATGGTGGATGGGCCTATAAACCAGATGGTACTCCTACTCCAAATAGTGTGAGGTCTAGTTGGTACTTCATAATGAGGAGGACCCCTCTGTTGGCGGATTTCCAGCACCGTCAATAGGTTGGTTTTAGCCATTCATGAACAAGGAGCTTATTGGTAATTTCCTTCATTTTAAAAACACAATCAAACAAAAACAAGCCTTGAATCCTAAATAACTGAATAAAATTTCAAGAATATTCTACATGGTATATGGCCACAAAAAAGCATGATCAACAATTATTAATGACACAAAATGAATCTACTATCAAATTTGTTCTTATGATTGTGGTCGAAATTTACAACTATGGAAAAATTATATCAACTAAAATACATAAAATTTATGTTTGCATGTGAATCCATGTATTAGTGTTCAAATGAGGCTTCTATCATATTTACACTCACAGATGCATCTAACATGTCTAAGTGATTTTTTGGTGTAGTATCTACACATAGTACCATGTAGGTGTTTTGTTATCCCCTAAGCAATTGACTATTTTGGATAAGTAGTAGATCAATGTTATAAACCTATTATATGATGCCTAGATGATCTAGTTTCAAATCCAAATTGATACCTATCCAAGTTTAGTAGCAAAGGTAAAGAAATAATCCATTCAATGGAAAACTAGCAACATCTAAGGTAGAGACATATCCCATTGATCATGTTCATGATGCAAAATATTTTAATCTTGATATTGGCCATGCTATTTATTATACCATTTATTTTGTTTCTTATGCAAATGACCCATTTGAAGCACATTTTTACCTTTTTGTCTAAGAAGCAAATTCTTAAGCCATTGATTATGTTCCTTATTCTGAGCTTGATCTAGCATCATCGGTGGTAGAACCAACATAAGTAGTTCCTGCAGTAACATAAGGTTAATGGAAAAAGAAGTAACAATTACATTGACTCAATGTCCATTTCCAAGAAACTTGTTAGTATGATAATTACATGGTGTTTTTCATATGTGGAAAACCATGAACCAAAACTTTGTCAGGCTTTAGCAACTCATACAAGCATTAAAACTCACTTGACTACCTCAAGTTACATTGTATGTATTTGAGGTGCTCCTGATTTTTCTAGCACCAAGACAACTTTCTTTGGTTGTTTTCTATTTCGTGAAAGGGACTTCCACCACTAGTGTGGCTCTTGTTCAAATATGATTTGACAAAAATTGTACACAATAATAAAAAAAATCTTAGGAACTAAACTTAGAGCAAACATGAGTCAACAAATGGAACACCTTTAGGTTGGAACTATTGAAGGTATCTTCCAATCTAAAGGAGAAAGATGATGAGGTTGTTTTTACTACTAATCTTGTGGGGATTTTGAGGATTTTATTTATGTTGTAAAACTTGCTTATGCTATATATTTTAGGGTAAATATGGAAGTAAAGAGGAAATGGTAGTAGGAGTACTTATCGAAGATAATAATTCCTTCAAAAATTGGAAATTTCTTATGGATGGTTTTTCCTAGTGGGATATTAACTTGGGATAATTTGCATATCAAATACTGGTAGGGACCATTTTATGTATTTATATTTTCACTTTTAAATCTACAAATAGAATGTTTATCATATTTTTCTTGTAATGTGGATTTTATAAATTAGTACGGGAATAATTTATTTCCTTGACTAGGTGAAGAGAATTTTGGGCATGGGAATCTATGGAAATTGGTATGGATAAGTAGAAATATGAGAAGGTGATTATTGACAATATAAGTTTGTTGATAGTAGTGGTTTTGCATAATTGTATTTCAAGAAACAAAGTAATGTTAGAGACGAAGATAAATCACTTATTCAAACTTTTCATGGAAGAAAATTCTTATATTTTGCATTGCAAAAGATTAGATTGAAGAAGTAGCAAAGGAGGATTAGAGAACGAAATATTGATTTTCCATTGCATGGGGAATTTTTAACAGAGCTTCTAGTGGAACTCTCAAGAATAGTAGTGACGTAGGAGTATTTTATCTATCTAAATGGCACAAGATATGTTTCTTTTTCATCTAGGAATGCATGTTAACAACCAAGAAAAAGTAAGGGATGTTTTATTTCTTATGGCCATAGAGAAGGAGAGAGGAAATGTGAAGCTCCAAATATTTGGTTATTTAAAGTTGATTAAAGGTTGGATGAATGGGAAATAAGAATAAGAAATTATTGATACATGATTCTATGAAATAAGTTATAGAGCTTAAATAGAGCATCAATCATATTTCTATAACTCAATATGGAGAGAGAAGAATGCATAAGCATATTATTTAGATAGAGGCAATCGAGTCATGGGCTATACAACTAATGATCACTGGGACTGTAGAGGAAGTGACCTCAAACCTGCCCCCAACGTATATTTCTTTTTTATTGTGTTGGTATTTTAACCATAGCCAAATTGTGGAAACCATGTTGTTGAATCTTTCAACTTTAGTTTTTATTGTTCTTGTGTATTATCTATTTTTCGTTGTGGATCTTAGATGATCAAAATGGTTTATTCTGAGGTTGTATATGATATTGATTATTTTCATATGTTTTTTAGTCATACAAAGAGGATGTAAAGAAAAAGGACAATGTTGAATGTGTCTCGACTTGTTTATATATTTCAAATAAATGTGATACAATTTTTTTCTTTGGAAAATAAACAATAAGAAAAATTATAATGCTGATAAAACGAAGACAATCTCCAAAGAGATTCCTCAACACTTAAATTGATTATATGAAGAGTGATCTCTTCATTATATACACATTAATTATTGCATATACCTATTCAAAGGATCTTAGCTCGAGTGGTTTAGTGAACAATTCATTCCCCCATTTACATGGGTTCAAGTTTATAGAGACATGTTGTAACTGGCCCATTTGTGGCATTTATGAAATAGTTGTACTTGGTATAATAGTGGTAACTAATCTTTCAAAGTTATTGATTCTTCGAAAAATTATTGTTTTTAGCTTATATATATATATATATATATATATATATATATATCTATATATATCTATATATATATATATATATATATATATATATATATATATATATATATATATATATATATATAACTTGGGATATTTAATCATTCTTTCAAATTTCAAATCAATCCAAGGAAGATATGATTTGGAACCCTAAATGAACCAGATAAGTAACAATATATAACAAAAAAAATGGATTCCTAAAAGGCATGTTATGTCGCAATTAGATATGGTTATACAAATAGTAATCACAATACAAGAAAACCATCTCTAGAAAGCATAATGTTTTGTAAGTTTTAGATATGGTTATATAGATAATGATCACAATCTCATGATGAAATGGAAACTTTACAGTATGTGTGTAAAAATCCATTATTAACATCAAATTTCTTATTTATTCGACTAACCATAGTCTCAAAGAGGCTTGTAGCCTAAAAAAGGCTTCAAAAACCAAAATGTGAAAAAAAAATCCAACACTATTGATTGTGTTAAAAACCATGTAATAGAAGGATACACGTTAGAAACCTACATATTGACTTAAACTTCAAAACAAGTGCTTATCATATCTTTTTCCAAGTCCCAAAATGTCATGAAATTACATAAACTAACATAGTGTTCAAGATCCTCCAAACAACATGAAACATACAAGAGGGTTGCAATCACCTGCCTTGAGCCCACTACATTGAAACTATTAATTTCATTGGAATTGAAATGTTTTAGCTACAAAGTGGCAATTTCCAATTCAACAAAGGTGATATTTTTGCTTGGATGGGCTAAAAAAATTATTATTTCATAATTATATTCATTACAAGACCTAAGACTTTCTTATGAATATTAATCCAAATGTTCCCAAATAAATAAACTTTAGACATAAGACATACACTTGGTTAAATACAACTTCCAAATTCTTTGCAAAATTAAAAGAAAAATATGAGTTCAACATGGGGAACTTATATATCCCTACTAATCTTCCTAGTAGAAGGCCCAACGTGGTCCAATTTATAGAGAAAAAATAAGTCAGTGTGGGTGGTAATTGAGCCACATCATAAAAACCTTCTAAATTTATAAATGCATTACATATATTTCTTGTTTATTTCTCATAATTCCAAATAAAAAGATAACGAGAAATTTCTGGTTTATTTCTCATAATTCCAAATGAAAAGATAATGAAAATGGATATCATAACTTTTTTAAACATTGCACCTTAAGGTTAGTATCAAACCAAAAAAAATACCCATTAAAAATTATTTTTTACAAATCCTATATAACTATAATAATATTATTCAATAATACTAACCAACTCAGTCCAACAAGCAACTTAATGATAACTATAATAGAAGATATATGAAAACAAATAATAATAAATCTACATTAATCAAATTTATTCATTAACAAACAAAAAATAAACAACTTTAATACAATGAATATTAACTTGAAAGACAAGGACCAGCCACCAACCTATAATTTATTCTCTAGTTCAAAATTGTTTTAAATATACGAATAACATATAGTTATTTTCCTTTTCAACCATATTAAATTTCCCTTTCCATTAAAATTCTATTATAATAAATCATATATATAGAAAGAGATTATGACATTCTCACAGTATTATTTACATACTTTCTCTTTAATAACCATTTCCTGCAACTTTGACAATGTGACTTACTCCACTCTTGGCATGGTTAAGTACACATTTGCGATGATATACTCGTTAATTATACATTTGTGATGATACATTGGATAGAAAGAAATATAATTTGACATTCTCATGATATTATTTACATACTTTCTCTTTAATGACCATTTCTTGCCACTTTGACCATATGACTTACTCCACTCTTGGCATGGTTAAGTACACATTTGTGATGATATATTGGTAAGTATACATTTGTGATGATACATTGCATATAAAGAAATATAATTTCCTGATATATTTTATAAAAACACATTAGAATTATAATTTTGTATAATATGACCTAGTACACTCATTGGCTAGTTTAGCATATATTTGTAATGATAAATTGTATAGAAACAATATAACTTATTATAAATCATATATTCCATGTATGTCGAATAAATTTGATAATTAGATATAAGTCAAAAAGATAGATACACAGTGTCCTTTATATGGTTCAAATAAAAGAATTGGAATCAATAATGAGGAAAGATTCAAAATTAACAAATAAAATTGTAAAATAGGTATAAATAATTGTTAATTTTGTAAAATATGTATAACATTATTTACGAGTAGATATAAGTGTCTCAAATTTCCCTTTATATTTTTGTAAGTTCTATTAAATGATATATTTACTATATGTTTTAAAGCAGGAAGGGCATTAAAAAATAGCGGTCCAATAAATGAGGCATGTATAAAAGTCCTGCACACACTATATGTGGCTTAAAACCGCTTCTTGTTTTTGTTCAGGTTTATAAAAATTTATGCCAATGAGAATTGGAACAAATGTTGAAGAATAATGACTTTCTTATTATGTTTGACCAAGTTTTCATTATCATAAGGATTTTGTTTTTGTTAAGGTTTATAAAAAATTATGCCAATGAGAATTGGAACAAATGTTGAAGAATAATGACTTTCTTATTATGTTTGACCAAGTTTTCATTATCATAAGGATTTTATTTAAGATTTGAAGGTAGATAATAATAAACCTAGAGGTAATGCTTAAACATGTCAAGCATACATACGAAAACCCACTTACATATATATGAATCAAAACCCAACACATGCTTTCTTTACGACTTGCTAAATGATATATTTATATGACACCTTAATGTAACCATAGCAACATGTAGATATAGTGATGGAATATTTTGAATATGCATAACACTCTTTACATTCGTATATTTAGATTAAAACCCACTTATATCATTATTAAAACTCACTAATTTATTTTAGAAATTATTTCTAATTAAGTAGTAAATTTTTTATTCTTATATAAAAGAGCTACAATATTAAACTATCTTACCATCATGTTAAAATATGAATTAACATTTGTGTTATATTATTGTAAAGTTAAAATTAATTAGTCATAATAAGAGTGATAGTTGTATAGTAGCACGGTCCGTACTTCTTATGATAGTTATTAATATGTTGGTGTGATTGAGGTAGTGTAGGGTCTGTGTTTTGTTGTTATTTCAAAATTCTCTATTTGCACAATCGTTTTCACGAGCCACACCTCCATATTCTACATAATGAAAGCTTCCTTTGCGCTTTCATACTTAGAGGAAACTTAATAGCACAATGAAAGCTTTAGTCACAAATAATATTCGTGCATCTAAACATTTTCCAAGTACGTCAAGTGTGGGAGGCCAGAGGTGCGAGGAATATTCAATGGATTTAAGAAAATTCATATCATTAATAGTGATAATGGACCTCCTATTATTCCTCAATGCTTCTTTAAGCAATCATCTCGTCAGCGAAATATGATGATATCTTACAATGAATAATGAAACACATCTAGTAAGGTTGAGTGGGAAAACCCTTTTCATTGGTGATAGCTTCATAGAGACTGAATCAAGATTGAATTGAGAATATTGAGCTTGATTGAACTCACTATGAGTAAATATCGACATTAAATTGGACTTCCCAACCCCTAAGTCTCTGAATAGCATAGCTTTAAAAAATAATTGTAATCCTCCTCCATTTTATAAGTCATTACGACAATCCCGATAATTTATGGAATAATCAATGTCAAAATATGAATAATCCTTGTATTCTTTGATTTCTAAACCCTGAGATATGCACACTTTGCAATCGCTATAGCAGTTACCCTGAACCGTTGAAGATATAGATAAATTGGCCACGTCTTATCTTAAATTCATATTAAGCAGCTAAATTAAATGGAGGCGAGGAAAACATTTACCAATATTATATATCAAGTGCATATCCAAAAATTTAAGTCCCACAAAATTAATATACCAATTTCACTCTGAGGTGTGAAGGAAGCTTTCATTGTGCGTAGTGTGGAGGATTTTTTCATTATGCTTCCTCTACACCTTCGCACTCCACACAATGAAATATTCCCCCATTGTTCATAGTGTTTCTAGTCATGTTGTTATTATCTTCCATTTGGGACTTTTCATTGGCTCCACTATCCTCTTGTTGGGATGAGGTCCCCTGGGTTAGTTTGGGGTTAGTTAACCCAAATTTAGTATACAGTTTTGTAAAATATGTAAAGTCTCTGCGATATATGGAAGCAGAGCACATAGATGAATAAGAGTCAAAGGGCTTAGCCCCTTTCTTTAAGTAAAGTTTTGCATCGATTTTGAGATTCACCCATGGTCCGCGGACCATGGACTTGTATGGAAAAATCTATAAATAGTCAATTCTTAGTGAGTCTTAGGACAAGTTGGATAGAGAATTGAGTTCATTGAAGAGTTTTGGGCAGGAGATAAGGCAGGAAGGCTCTGCTTCCTGTGCTTATGTAGAGAAGGGAAGGTCCCACAGCTGAGTGCGCGGAGGCCTAGGTAGAGCCTACAACTGAGTGCATAGACCCCTGCAGCTGCATGCGCAGGGTAGTTTGAGTCTGAAATAAGTGAATTAAACATCAATAAAGACATTTTTCCACAGAATTACTGAGTATTTTCGTTTGTATTTGTTTATGTTATATGATGCCGATGAATGAGATGTTTTATGAAATAGTGATTGAATGCTACATGAATTTATTGAATCTATCTTAATAATGTATCAAATGAATGCTTAGCCACTTCCACAAAGTTTCATATCATTTTTCTTATGTTTTCTGATGAATAAAGTAGATCTACACGAACTCCAATCTAGGTTTACTTTTTGATGCGCGTAAGTAGGTAAATTGACTATTAAGGGTTCACAAGAACTAATCATGGACCTTCGTGAAGGTCTCAAGGCTGCTTTAACTGAGTTGCAGTGACGTGCCCTAGAAGTTTATCAATTTGCTCGAAGGCAGATCCAAGGCACTAGAAGACATCACACTAGTCTACGGACCCAAAAACTTGGTTCTTGCATCCCCCCATACTACTTCGAGTGAGACTGCAGCTTGCGCTACACAGGTTATTCCTAAAAGGGCCAGTAGTGTAGGGCTTGTTGGTTGGAACAAATAACTCTGATCCTGGGTCAGGACCCCCTAAGCCAACACCTATCAATTCAAGCTCATGACATCTAGGAATTGTGATTGGATGAAGGGCATGTATGTGCAAGGGTGTCTACCCCAATTGATCAGTCTTTTTTCTAGGGCGGGGATTCTAGTAATTCTTGTCCTTGTTTGTACTTCCCGACATAATATTAGAGGGATCCAATATGTGTTATATCTAGGTATTAATTTTATGATATCTATATTAGTTTTCATATAGCTAATGGTGTTATTTTATTGGGAGTTAATAGCATATTATTCTGTGATTAACTAATATGATAACTATATTGTGTTAGAAATATTGAGAGGCGGGTGAATTAGTATTTCATGCCTAATTTAAATTTATTTAATGTATGCCTTCATTTTAAAATTATCTTGAATCATTATTTCATTAGCAGGATATTATGTGATAAACCATGAGCAGCATTAAGTATAAAAGCATGTAAACCATAACACATCAAAAAATCAAAACAAGACACATAGGGACAACAAGATTTTTAGGTGGAAACCCAAAGTGAGAGAAAACCACCATTGATATCGTCTTGTCTTCTTTTTTATTATAAAGAAAAGATTTAACATCTTGTAGTAGTGCATACTCTTACAAGTATGTAGGCTCCTACCTGCGAGAGGCTACCAACTCTGATTTCCCCAACTCTGACTGGAAGGAAGCTACTACTCCCTGTTCAAGTTTAACGACTCCTACCAAAAAGAAGCCCCTACTCCCTTACTGGTGGCTATAACCCACAGCACCTATATGGACAATGTTTTAGAATCTTTCACACTGAATCCACCTGTCTTAGTTAACCATCAAAACATGTAAGCCACTACCAAGCAAGAAACTAAACACCAAGTAACTAATAGCCTCTATGAATTGATTAATGTTGGCTTGATGGGACCTGACCCAGGTTTGGAGTTAATTAGCCAAACAAATCCCTACACTATTGGCCTTTCAACATCATCCGGCGGTGCGCGGACAAAAGTCTCACCAGAAGCAGTATGGGGGGATGCTGGAACCAAGTTTTTGCACCCTTGAGATGTCTAAGGGGTCGATTTAATCCAACTGTGCCTACCTTCGCGCAGGTTACTTCGCACAGGTTTCAAACCTGCAATACTTCACGATCTGCTATAATTTTCCTTCGTGCATCCCTAACCAGGGAGCTGAGGTGATTTCATGCTACTATGGCAGCGATCTACGCTATTTCCCCAAGTTACACCGTGTATCTCAATTCTCCTCTTATATATGTTAGTCAACTTCGTGTAACGAGATACTTTAACTCACATTCACGTAATCTACACAGTTATATATGTTCGCGCACCATATAGACAATAGAAATGCAATTTATACCTAATATATTTGACACAGAAAACAGGAAATAAATACATAGAATTGATGTAAAACTTCTCTTTATTGATGCTTCAACAGTTACAGACTCGACTCGGCCTATGCACTCAGCTTCAGGGGTCCGCGCACTCGATTGCGGACTACTAGGCCTCTGCGCACTCATCTGCAAAGCCTTCTCCTACTCTATGACCCAAAGACTCGACTTTACCCTTAGATCTTCCAGTACGCTTATATTCCATGATCACTACTTGAATTAGATGTCTCAACTACTTAGAGCCTCGCTCTATTTATACAATCCCATGGTCTGTGGACCATGGGCAGATCTCTAAAGCTGACATTACATTACAAAATTGAGGGCAGACAACCCTATGACTCATTTACAACTTTGCACTCTGCGTCCACAAAATGTAGAGTATTTACATCGAATTTACAATTTTTAGCCAAAATCTAGGCTTTAAGCCCCAAAACTTTCCTTGGGGGATCCCGCACCCAACAGGCCCCCAACACAAACATCATGACTCGCCCTCGAGTCACTCTGTCAGTGCAGAGATCTTCGCACGAAGACCTCCCAACTCTGCCCGAACTACTGCAAGATCGGCAATGCACTGAGCAGCTGCCTGTTGCACTTCCTGGATGCGTTGTTTAGAGACAGCAGTAGCTAAACGGGTGTCCTGAATCTGTTCCTGTGTACCTTACATCTACGCAAGCTTTGCTTCGATGAAGGCTGTAATGACGAAGGCCTCATCGATCCATGGTTATACGCGCACCTTCAAGACAACTTCCTATTGTCGAGCAGCATCCACTTGCTCCTTGAGCGCTTTCACTTGCTGCATCTGCAAGAGCCTCTATGTAAGGGCTACCATCTGCGTGGTCACTTTTATTTCGTCATACTACTACTATATCTTGCGTGCATCTGTTTCTAGGCGTTGTATATTTGGGTCCTCCTGCAAAGTAGTGAGGACCTCGAACGATTCTTCAAATAGCTTGGTACAGTCCTTCACTGCATTATTGATCTTAGTTATTCCGGCTATAATATTGTTGGCACGTTTTTCCTTCACATCTGGTGGAGTTGAAGGTTGCACCTTCAATTGCAGATCGACTATCTGAAGGTTCAACTCCAGCTGAACCTTGGCCATCTCTTCCTTCGCCTCGTGCACCCCTGCTGCAAGTTTCTAGATGTGTGCCTCCATTGGGTCTTCTGCTAGGATGGTCAACTCCGGGACCATCTGGTAGGCATCCTCGACCACCTGCGCAATCTGTCAGTTCTACATGACTACCTCATCGTGTTGCAAGCTCAACTGTTCCATATTTATTCACTCCTCGCTCATGACCTGGAGCGCACGACCCTCCCTGGCTCACAGTTCTATAATCACTCTGTCCTGCAAAACATAAAGAATCTCCCGAGGGAGCGCAACCATGTTTATTCCAACTCCCTTCAACGCACTCACCATAGACATGTCGGCCTCGTTTTCTGTAACCAGTGCTCCCTCTGGTAGCACTATAGTGCTGGTCATGTGGGCGCACAGCATTTCCTCAACCACGGTCATGCCTACTGCGAGGCTGGTTGATAGAGTACCATCCTGAGGAGTGCACACCTGCAACTCTTCTATCTATGCCTGGAGGGCCCCCAACACTATCTAGTTTTCCTCCATGAACTGTTGGAGGGCCTCCACGGTGATGTCGCACACCGTCTCCCCAATGTCATGGAGATCCCCCTCAGTGAGGGTGATCGGGTCAAAAGAAGTCTTTGAGGCCTTTGACTTCTTTTGCGGCCCCACCTGCTCTCTTGGGCATTGTCGCTTTAGTTGTGTGGATGATGTCTGTGGGTCTGAACCAACTTCCTCTAGATCTATCTCTTGTTCGGGCAAAAGTGACTTTTCACCCTCGCGCTCCTTCTCAGCTACCCTTTGCTGCTCTTCTACTGCCTTCATAACATCGTGCGCCTCCTGCACCTTGGCTGCTCCTACTTCGTTCCGTCTCTTCTTTTCCAACTATGCCATTTGCATTTTTGCCTCCTCCTTTTTCCTTTGTGCGGCGGACATCTCCACTTCCACCGCGGAGCTGGCTGGAGCATGCCACTCCAGTGGCCACAACTCAAGGACGGTGAATATGACATCGTCTGTCATAAGATAAGGTAGCTCCTTCCATGCCTTTTCAAGGTCCTTCATCGCCCTCATGTACACTTGATGAAAGTCTGCCTTGAACTTCACGATGCTCTGCAGACTATTATAAACAGTGGGCGATAATCGCGGCTTGTGGTTAATCCCCATTCTAATGTTCATCTCCATGAACACCCAAAATACTTTGTTGTCTCTGATCCTCTGCGCATCTTTAGTTGCCCATAGTGAAGCGTACTTCGCTGCCTCTAGAAGATCATGCGAAATCGCTGGGAAATGGCTTTCCTCGGGCAATTCCCAAGCCACTAGCACTATGGATAGTAGAAGCCATGCATAGTGGAAAGTCTTCCCCTACTCCTGCGCCTTAGGAAAGTTTTCCAGGAACTCTCTGCACGAGTAATCCACCTAGTTAAACTAGACTGCCTCTGCGCACTCCGCAACAAGTGAAACCACTGGCACTGGCACCTCATCCGTGCAGAACTTCCGCATAACTTTCCCAGCTAATATCTACGTCGTGACTTTGACTGCAACATTATTGATACTGGAGATTACGTACCCTCTTTTTTTCTTCTCCAGCTTGAACTTCTTCTTCATGGCCTCCGCAATGGCCAAATCATCACTTTTACCCTCGGATATGTTTGTTGGATCCTCCCCTTTGCAAGGGAGCTGGGTAATTCTGTGAATCAGATGATCTGTGATGGGGATGGGCTCCTCCAACCTTAAACACCCATCATGCACCAGGCAGAGCAGCTTCCTAATGACGAAAAAAGTCACTAGGGTGCGATGGTATTGTGGCACCCAAAGCAAGTTTAACAATCCTACTTTCTTTACTCCTCGTAACCCCTTGTGCAGTTCCAACTCTATGACTCCCACCGATGTGTTTTTCTTCTGGCGCATTAGCTACGCAGTTGCAAATGTGGGAATTTCTCATGGTCCACGAGATCCCAGTCTTCAAATTTTAGCGCAAGCACTCACCCCAAGTGCGCTTCATCAAAAATGATGTCATCGGGGAGCAACGGAGTCTACAGAGAGCTCTTACTCTCATCTAGGTCCTTGGGCACCCTTGCTTTCCCCTTCCGCGGAGGAACATATGCAGGTAGCCTGGTTAGAGGCTCTGCACCTTGGGTTTCTTCCTCTATTTCTTTATCCTCCTCCCCTACCAGGATTTCTTCAAAGTCTTCTTCCTCCTCATCGACTTCCAAATTGATCGTCTTCCCCTTTCCTTCCATGGTGAGCTTCGTCCTTAATGGATTCCTGGGGGACACGCACACCAGTACCATAGGCTTCTTATCTTTCTTGGGTTTTAGTGTGTGCGGAAATTTAGGGATATTTGTGACTATCCCAACACTTTTTGGGGCTTCTCCTACTATTATGGCCTATGCGGCCTCCTTAGCGGTCATCTCTCCAATATCCATGGCTTCCTCTGGTGCGGCCATACTGCTATTCCACAATTCTCTCAATGGCTCAAGTAAGTGCTCAAACAATGCCTTCAACTTCAAAAGATCGAATAAATCGGGGTTCATGAATCTCTGGGTGCGCAATAGCTCAATTCTCAAATTTCCAAGTGTTGTTTGCTGGGCAGCCCTTTGCACTTTATAGCGCCTTTGAATTTGAATTCAACTGTTCCCCCCACTTTCGGTCCATTAATGCTCCTTTGGCGGCAGATTTTCCCAAATCTAGCCCATAAAGTTCGCCTTAAATTCCTGTCACCCACTCCATTTGGTCTCAAACCAAGCATCATATCGTGAATAGTGACTATAATAGTCACTTTCCATCCAACTTGTGCAGCAGCGCAGCTACCCTCACACTGTCACAGACCTTGTGATACTTCACTACTACATGCAGTCCTATCATCTCGCAGCTCCCAAGTAGAGTAGTTTATAGTCCTGTGCCTCCTTTCAGCTGCCTAGAGCACTAAGACTATGCTTCCTGTGGCTAGTCAGATGGTCAGGCCACCTATGTATAGCTTCAAACGACTGCCATTTACTTTCCTTGGGAAAGGTTCACCATTCAGTTTTACCAATTGCACCGCGCCACCATCTATGATCTCCTTAATAACATACGGTCCCAACTAATGCATCACACTGGTAAACTCTCAGTGGTAGTCCCCAAGTCTATTAATGTAAACGAGCTCATCTTGCTCTATCACCACGGTCTTTCTACCAAGAAAGTCCTTCTTTATTCCTTCCTCAAGCTTCTTGACTTCTACTTCTGCCATGGTGCTTTTCTCCCTCAATCGAACTCTTTCATCCATGATTTCTTGGAGCCTAAGATCACCCTGCCTGATCCCTTCATTGAGTCCCAACCATTCTTCTTCAAGCTCTTCCAACTACGCGAGACTCTCCTCCAGGGCTCCGTGGTTCGTCATACCTATGAGTGCTACTATGCGCAAACTAGGCACGATATATTCCATCGACATTATAGATTCCACTCCATAGATAAGCCTAAAAGGTGTCTATCCCGTCAATTTCTTGCATGTCGTCCTATAAGCCCTTAATACTGTGGGTAGGCGCAGGTCCCAATCACCTCGTTGCACGTTACATACCTTGTTCAGCACCTTGCATACCTTATTGAACACTTCCGCATGGATAACCTTCTGTGCGATCGTTCTTCCTACATATTGTTTTTCCAGCCTAAAGAGCCATTTGCACATCTGTCCCCCCAACACATACTTATTAACCATCCCTTTCAGCGTGAAGTTCTTTTGCATCCGCACAGGTTGTTTTCCATATACTTGCATCCACTCGGCAAGACTGGCACACAGATCATTTCGTCCATTGTATTTCTCTATCAATCGCACCCTAGGCTTCCCAAATCTTGTGCACATCATCCTTCTACATTTGCGCCAGTCATCAAATCTCCCTTTGTGTATACCCCACCACCTCACAGGCCTAGCACAGTACCCAATTTGAGGCCTGGAAGCATTGATTTTTCAACACCTCCCTTTCAAATTTATTCAAGAAGGTATCTACCTCACTTAGGTCGTCATAAGTAGGTAGGTCTCTTACTTCTGTTGATACACAGCACAGTGACCTTGTCATCATATTACAATTCGGTGTAGTCACCTCATGTAACCGATTCTTCCATCTCTCTGTTTCCTCATCTGAATTTGAAGTACAAGAGCTCTCACGCTCCCATGCAAGTTGTCCATCCACAGTGGGATTTACCCAGACCTGTTTTCGCGCTATTATCTTATAGATGTAATCCAAATCATCATCGCTTTCATAGTCGCACACCGGCTCTGTATAGCGCGATCCTTCAACATGGTCTAGAGGTTTAACTACACATAGTGACTTCTTCTCAAAAATCATCTTGCACTTCTTCAAATTAATCACCTCATTCATGTCAATGGCCCAATCAATTCCTAAGAGCGTGGGATAGGGATTATTTTCATCAACAATCTCTATCACTTCAATGTCTTCTAGCGCACTCACTCCCTCAATATCCTTAGTGATTCCCTGCAATCACCCCATGGATATTATCTTCTGCTGGTTTACCATTCGCAGCTGAATAGGAGACCATTGTAAAGTAGGTATCCCCATTCATTCCCATGTCTTCTTCAGCAGAACGTTCACATCTGATCCTAAATCTAGAATTACTTGGTCCATCTCATATTCTCCAATCTGCACGGTTAGCCTCATTTCTCTTCCCGTTCCTGTCTTATGCTTTCCAATCTTCCTGAATACACGTGGTTCTCCTGGCGCAGTCCCAGTGCATTTGTTAATGAGTTCCTGTAATCCTTTTATAGCTTTACTGTCATGCAGTAAATTCATGCATGTTTCCAGCAATGTTGTGAGCATAGATGGGTCGATCTCGGCTCTAGTCCATCTTTTCTTTCTGAAGTGGAGGCATTAGTGAAGCTCTTCTTAGCTTCCATGAAGGTTTCCCGAGCACGCTCCAAATAAAACTCCACTTCTTTCACCAAAGCTTTGCGAACCCAAGTACTATATTCCGGTTGTTTTCCTTTATCATCTCCCATCGCAATTCCACTTTGGAGCACAATGCTTACATTTGGATCTTCCTCGCGCGGCTCAGATCTCATCATCTACAGGTTTTGAGTCGGGGGAAGCAGTAGCACTCCTTTGTCGTGTATCCTAGCTATCAACGTAGGACAATATTCTGTCTCATGATAAAACAAGGTGAAATATAAACACGACGGTCGCGTCGAATTTGTACAATTGCGGGCATAATGTCCTGGCCCTCTGCAATTGTAGCATATCAACTAACCGCGACCTCTTCCAGGTCCTCCTCTGCCTCAGCATCCTCTATGCCCCTGAAATCTTGTTCGCGCCACTCCTGCATTCTGGTTTAGGGGCCACAATTCAGCCTGAACTCTGTAGGTGGGAGCTCTATCCATCATCAACTCATAGCTTCTACAAGTGTGCTCATCGTGTCCTACTGACCTACAAAAGTTACAGAACAATTGTTGCGAATTTTGTGTATACTTTTGTAACAAATGGCAGTTGTTCGTAGCGTGTTTTCCACCTATTTGACAAATCGCACACCACAAAGCAGGCACCACGCTAGGTCTTGTTTGTGCTTCTGGCCTTAATGGCATCATTCCTCCTCCCATGAGGTAATTTACGAACACCGGTTAGTGGTCCTTATCATGACCCTAACCCTTGCATTTTATGCACCACACCTCTTCACGCACTTGTGGTCGAGCTGTTCTATCTTGTTTCAGACTCTGCATCTCCAGGCATAAATTCTTCAGTTGTGCATGGATCTGTTGAACTCCTAAGTTAGGATCCTACATCGGGGTCTCATGCAGCCTCATCACGATCTCTAAGGCCTCTGCCTGAGTCATTAACTTCTGTTGTGATAGCGCACTCCTTAAATGTGGTGTTAGTGATGCTACAAACCATTCGCGATGTTGTCCATCCATCAGATTCATATTAGCTTCACAAATCATACACTTCAACCTCTGATCCAACTCCCAAGGAGTCTCGCCTGGTAGCATCGTGATCTCTTTGAATCCAATGATCAACTTTGCTTCAGAATTCGGTCTGCTAAATTCTCTATTTAGCATTGCTTGAATATTTTTGATTCCCACATTTGGATTATCATTGGAGTGCTTAATATACCAGGTCATCGAGCGGTCCCGCAGGGCACTAACCAGTGTTACTTTCTTTATATTTTCATCCGTAACTCCCTGCACTTCCCATACGGATCTTACAATGAACCAAAATTAGTCTGGATCCTCATTTCCCAATCCCTTGAACACAGGAAACTTTATCATGCTTTCCATATTGACTCGCAGTGGTGGAAGAGGTGGTACGGGTGAAGATGGAGGTGAAGGTGGTGAAGCTGGTGGTGCTGTGGGTGGGGGTGGTATTCGTAGAATTCTTTGCCTTATAAAATGGATCTCACTTCGCGGAGAGACCTTCGCGAAATCTTCCTCGTCCCCCCACGGAGGTGAAATCAAAGGGCTAGTTTCTGGTCCCTTATTTCCTTTGTTCCTGTAAGCTTTTCGACTTTGCGTAACCCCGAACATCAAGGTAATTGAATAACCCTCTTTTCACACAATAAAATTTTAATCCAAGTATTCAGAGACTTTACGTACTTACCTCGCAGTCCCTTGAGAAAGCGTCGCTTTGCCTCGTTTTAGCTAACTGAAGTTTCAACCGTGAACTCAGTAATGAATCCTCCTATAATTCAATCGAGCCAATGATCAATGGCACGCACGATCTTATCCTCTAATGCTTCCAACCTTCGTACTAATGCTAGGGTCCATACAATAGGATTGTCAAGTTTCCACCTTCCTTAGCTATCTTCTAGCTTCACGATTTGTTCGTACAGCTCAATAGGGAAAGATGTGAAGAAGATTTCGTGGATCTCTATGTATAGGTAGTAGTCTAACCACTCTTCTTTTGTCAATCATGGGTTCCTATTCTCCTACGTCGCGAACTCATGAATTCTTTTGTCCAACCAGCCTTCAATTTCCTTTTTAGTTGGATTCCAATCATATGACATCAGATATCTCTATGCAGATTCCGGTCCCGGCAACGGAACAATTTGTTGGCTTGATGGGGCATGACCCAGGTTCGGAGTTAATTAGCCAAACAAATCCCTACACTACTGGTCCTTTTGGCATTAGCCTGCAGTGCGCGAACTGAAGTCTCACCCGAAGCAGTATGGGGGGATGTTGGAACCAAGTTTCTGCACCCTTGAGATGTCTGAGGGGTCAATTTAGTCCAACTGTGCCTACCTTCACGCAGGTTACTTCGTGCACTGTTCTAACCTGCGATACCTTCACAATCTGTTATAATTTTCCTTCGCGCAGCCCTAACCAGGGGGCTGAGGTGATTTCGTGCTGCTATGGCAACGATCTGCGCTATTTCCCCAAGTTACACCGTGTATCTTAATTATCCTCTTATAGATGTTAGTCAACTTCGCATAACCATATACTTTAACTCACATTCACTTAATCTACATAGTTATATATGTTTGCGCACCATATAGACAACAAAAATGCAATTTATACCCAATATATTCGATACAGAAAATAGGAAATAAATACACAGAATTGATGTAAAACTTCTCTTTATTAATGCTTCAATAGTTATAGACTTGACTCGCCCTGCGCACTCAGCTGTAGGGGTCCGTGCACTCAGCTGCGGACTACTAGGCCTCTGCGCACTCAGCTATAGAGCCTTCTCCTACTCTACGACACAAAGACTCGATCTTACCCTTAGATCTTCCACCATGCTTCTATTCCATGATCACTACTTGAATTATATGTCTCAACTACTTAGAGCGTCACTCTATTTATACAATCCCATGGTCCATGAACCATGGGTAGATCTCTAATGCCGACATTACATTACAAAATTGAGGGCGAAAAACCCTATGACTCATTTACAACTTCGCGCTCCGCGCCCACAAAATGTGGATTCGTTACATCGGATTTACAATTTTTAGACAAAATCTTGGCTTTAAGCCCCAAAACTTTCCTTGGGGGATCTCGCGCCCAACAATTAACCAAGCCAGATCTATCAATACCAAGCCACAACCAAATTAACCATGTCAAGTGCCAAACTCTCTGCACTGTCAAAGTGTCAAATGCCAAATCCTTAAATCAACCAAGCCATAACATTGTCAAGCCATACCAACCCAAATCCTGTCAAGTATAATCCAAATCCAATCAAGTAGACTATCAAAACCTTCTCCCAAGAATATTGTCATATACCAAGCAGCAACAACTACATCATCATTATAATGCCAAGCCTTCTCTGCAATCTCATAACATGTGACAAACCTCAAACCCTAGTTCATCATATACCAAGTCAAATTATTAAATGCCAATCATTGTCAAATAAAATAGCAGCAAACTCAAGCATCGATTTCCTTCAACAAGACACATCATATATCCATATTATGACAAGAAGCATCATATAAATCAAACAATAGTGAACTTTTTTGTCATTAAACTTTTGTCACAAATATTCATCAATAAGTAACTATGTCACGAGAATAAAAATTGTATTCATAGGAATACCACTACTGTCACAAGAAGCATACTGATGTAATAGGAACTCAGCCTTAGTGAACACTATTATATCACCATATGACATATCACATCGCCATCATAAAGAATGCTCAACAGAAGACAAGCAGTAGCATGAATCACTTAAAAAATTATGAATAGTATAAGATCTTTGAAACAAGGGTTTTTCTCTGCAATCATCACCATATACCTCTAATTTGAATAATAGGAATAAGATCTACCACACTTCAATAAGCATGAAATATCACTATTAATACCCTACCTCAAACATCTCTCCGGGGAGTTATCAAGTCATTTGTAAATAGAACATCATGAGGACTAAGGAACAAATTGTAGCATACATTGTCCCAAAACACTTCTACCCCTGTGAGCATCACCCAATGCAGTGAGTGCTAAGTGAACTATTCAAAAATCATGAGAAATTAGTTAGTTACGACTACCTCTCATGGAAATGGTCATACGTGAATGACTTAATTAATGCAGTTGAATATCTAATATAATGCACTGCGTAAACCCCCTAATACTTAAATTCAAGAAAGAGTGAAGGTATCTCTACTTGAATGGTTCATGAGGCACAATACTTGCTAAGGTTTTGCAAATGGGGTAGCAAGATAAGTGGGCTTGATTATGGGGAAAACTCCACAGTTAAGTGTGCTTGAGCCAGAGGCGATCTAGGATGGGTGACCTCCTGGGAAGTCCTAGTTACCGGGTGCAAGCCCCATGTTAGTTCTAGTCTTCGCAGCCTGTCACCAGGGATCAACATGAGCTCTTACTATGTCTAGTTTTGTTAGATGTTTTGCACATGATGTTCAGCACAAAACATGTCACAAGTGTGTCCATCATAAGAATCTCGAAAAAATATTTCCAATGGTATATCACACTCCCGTAACCAACTCCCGGATTAGAAGATATGATTGAAATGAATGAGTGATTCTTGGTTATGCATGTTTTGAGGTTAGTTGCTGCATATAATGACAAGTTTAGTACAAAATCAGTTTCTGAAATAATGGTAAGGAATTTTTTAAAAATGAAAGAGGATTTTGTTCATCACATACCAAATAAAAAAAACCTCCTTAAATTTATGCACAGGTGCTACTATGTGGTAGATATACAGTGATATTTGGAGCCTACATTAAAACAAAGCAAATTTTTCATATTTTTTATTGTTTTCGTCATTTTAGTGCGGTGCCATTTTACAACAGATGGAAAGTAATTTTGCAAAACCTAAGGATTTTTTTGTTAATCACGAGCCATATAACAAAAACCACTTTCATTTTATTCACATGTGTCATGAATTGGGATATGTGACCAGATCTTTACAGCTCATTTTCACATATTTAAATTTTTAATGATTTTCTATTTTAGAGATGATTTTGTGGCACAAATTATGAGAAAGTGGAAATGAATTTCCAAAATTTGAGAGAGGTTTTTCTCTAACATGGAATTATCTACAAAAACCTCTTTCAGTTTTGTAACAAGTGCTGTGGTTTAGGAGATACGAGTTCATATTCAACACCTATTTTCAGAAATTCGGTCCAAGTTTAATGTAACTGATTCTATTTTGAAGAAAATGGTTGAGCTCAATTCCCTTAGTAAAAGGATGAGAAAATGTATATATTTTATGAATTTCATAGTGTAGGGGTTGGACTTTGGTAGAAGGTTGGACTCTTGTGGATGCATTGAGCTACTTTGTACATCACTTCTGCAGTTTGGCAAGGAAATAAACCAGGGTTTTGCAACATTTTGTGGGATTCTTGTGGTAATGTGATTTAGCATTGTGTTCTTCTTTGTAATTCAGTTGATCTTATGTTTATGTGTGCCATCATCTCTCTCTTTCTGCATAACTAAATGAATCAAGTTTAAAGGTGGAATTCATTGGTGTTTCAGTGCTCTACCTTGGGGTTTATTTAGTTCTACATGTTTTATGTTGTTTGAAGAGGACTCGCGATATTTGTATGCCCTCTCCAACTCCTCACCAGTCTTTAGACTCACCATCACATTCATTTCAAAGTGCTAAAACACTTGCCTACCTCACCCCACAGAAACCTCTGCAAATCTGAGTTGATTTCCTGGACCCAAAGCTGCTTTCCCCATTTGATCCAACAACCAACCATTAAAATCAAACAAAATCCTCTGACCAAACATACCTAGTCTAAAATTAGAATTCATATCAGTCATCTCAAGCCTTACTTGCCATATTTCCTTTGATATTGACAAGGAGAGAGCCCTCTCCCGACCTGGTAGGGCTAGCTACCAGGTTAAGCATGGTTTGATGTTACCCTAGACCTGCCTTTCTCAGCCTGAGGTCAATCTAGGCTCTAACATAGTGGTGACCATACTTGGGACGAAAAGTTTGTTGGTTTTTTATTGTTGTTTTCTTTATAAACTACAGATGGAGCCTGAAGTTAGCCATGTAGCCTTCAAACTGCTCTTTCTTTGCAAGTGCATAGTAGATGAATGCTGCTTCAGTCAATCTCTGGTTTAGTTTATGAACTGAACTCAACTGGGGAAGAGGTGACAGATCTTCTCCAGGAAAGATCATTCAAGTTGCAGATTTGATTGCTGATGGTGGACAGCAATCAGACACATATGAAGGTTGAAATCATCTACCTGGCGACTCCACTGTTCAAAGTCTTGAGTTTCAAAGTATTGATGGTGGCTCCACTGCCTAAATGAAGGACTCAGATGTTGCTTCTATTTGTTCAAGGTATTCATGTATCGATTCTTCTAATCTTCCTGGTTTTCCTAATCAATTACCAAAGGATGCATACATTTTGAGTAATGGCCCTAAATTCAATGGGGAAGATCTGACTTTGACTCTAGAACATGTAGAAAATTTTAAAACATTTGTGGAAATTCTTAGAGTTAAAAAGGAAGATGTCTTCATAAGATTGTTCTTTGATTCGTTTCAAGGCAAATGTAGAAAATGGATTGAAGGTTTTCCTATCAGATCTATTAAGTCCTTTACAGATTTTTCGCATGTCTTTCTTGAAACATGGATGGAGAAAGAGGATGAATTCAAAATAGAGGTGCCCTCTATTCAAGGTTTTATAGAATGGGAAGATATGTGCACAGATGATGAGGTAGATGAGAAATTTGCTTCATCTCTTTCTTCTTATCTAAAATCCTGTCGATGCAGCCATGAAGTTAAGATAAATTTTTTGCAAGAGTTTGCCATCAAAATTGAAGGAGATCTAATTGAATTGGAGACCCAAATACAGTCCCAGGATCTGGACTGTCGAGTCCCATTCTTTGGGGACCTTTTTCAGCATAAGGAACAGAAGGTAAGGCTGCCCGTGGATATTTGCATTCATAATTTGCCACTGGAAGCATGTATTTAGGAGTTGGGGCAGCAAACAGTGTCTAGTTTTTTCGATCCTATTTCAACGTACATGGATTTTTTTTTCAGTTTGAATGATAGATCAAATTGTCTTTTACACAACCAGACTCATTATGTGCATGTATGGCTATCAGCATTTACATTTGTGTCTTGGTTGAAGCACTTTCAAGCAGCATTCTTGTCACAGTTACTTGATTGGTTGATATGGCATTACAACATTACTTGATCTATCAATTTTGCAGCAAAGTGGGTTAGATTTGTACATAAATAAGCTACCAATGGTAGCATTTTAGTTTTCGGTATTTGTTTATGTACATGTTGCAGTATGTATATGTTTTTGGATTGGTATGAGTTGTTTTGGGTTTGCAGTTGTTTGACCGTATTGCCCAATGGATGAGGCACTTGGTCTACGGTGTTCTTGACACCTCCAAGGAGCTACCATCCCCAATGGAGCCGATGTTAGTTCCAATCTTCGCAGCCTGTCACCAGGGATCAACATGAGCTCTTACTATGTCTGGTTTTGTTAGATGTTTTGCACATGATGTTCAGCACAAAACATGTCACAAGTGTGTCCATCAGAAGAAGCTCAGAAAAATATTTCCAACAGTATATCACACTCCCGTAACCGGCTCCCGAATTAGAAGATATGATCGAAATGAATGAGTGATTCTTGGTTATGCATGTTTTGAGGTCAGTTGCTGCATACAAGGACAAGTTTAGTACAAAATCAGTTTCTGAAATAATGGTAAGGAATTTTTCAAAAGTGAAAGAGTTTTTTAATAATCACATACCAAATAACAAAAACCTCCTTCATTTTATGCACAGGCGCTACTATGTGGGAGATATATAGTGATATTTGGAGCCTACATTAAAACAAAGCAAATTTTTCATATTTTTTATTGTTTTAGTCATTTTAGTGCGGTGCAATTTTACAATCGATGGAAAGTAATTTTTCAAAACCCAAGGAGGTTTTTGTTAATCACGAGCCACCTAACAAAAACCTCTTTCAGTCTATTCACAGGTGTCATGAATTTGGATATGTGACTAGATCTTTACAACTCATTTTCACATATTTAAATTTTTAATGATTTTGTATTTTAGAGATGATTTTGTGGCACAGATTACGAGAAACTGGAAATGAATTTCCAAAATTTGAGAGAGGTTTTTCTCCAAAATGACCATATCTACAAAAATCTCTTCTAGTTTTGTAACAAGTGCTATGTTTTAGGAGATACGAGTTCATATTCAACACCTATTTTCAGACATTCAGTCCAAGTTTAATGTAATTCTATTTTGAAGAAAATGGTTGAGCTCAATTCCCTTAGTAAAAGGATGAGAAAATGTATATATTTTATGAATTTCATAGTTTAGGGGTTGGACTTTGGCAGAAGGTTGGACTCTTGTGGATGCATTGAGCTACTTTGTACATCACTTCTGCAGTTTGGCAAGGAAATAAACCAGGGTTTTGCAGCATTTTGTGGGATTCTTGTGGTAATGTGATTTAGCATTGTGTTCTTCTTTGTAATTCAGTTGATCTTATTTTTATGTGTGCCATCATCTCTCTATTTCTACATAACTAAATGAATCAAGTTTAAAGGTGGAATTCATTGGTGTTTCAGTGCTCTACCTTGGGGTTTATTTAGTTCTACATGTTTTCTGTTGTTTGAAGAGGACTCATGACATTTGCATGCCCTCTCCAACTCCTCACCAGTCTTTAGACTCACCATCACATTCATTTCAAAGTGCTAAAACACTTGCCTACCTCACCCCACAGAAACCTTTGCAAATCTGAGTTGATTTGCCATACGCAAAGCTACTTTCCCGATCTGATCCAGCAACCAACCATTAAAATCAAACAAAATCCTCTGAGAAAACATACCTAGCCTAAAATTAGAATTCATATCAGTCATCTCAAGCCTTACTTGCCATATTTTCTTTGAGATTGATAATGAGAGAGCCCTCTCCCGACTTGGTAGGGCTAGCTACCAGGTTAAGCATTGTTTGATGTTACCCTAGACTTGCCTTTCTCAACCTGAGGTCAATCTAGGCTCTAACAGGATCCAAGGGAAAATCTCTGTGTATATGTGTTTTATGTGTTATGCTCTCGCATTTTTTATTTTCTGTGTTTTTAGAATTCATATGCAGGTAATTTATGTACGAGGTTAAAAACTACAAGTTCCGAAAGAAATATCATCATTTTTTGGATTTTGGGATATGCAGGGAGAATTAGTTTGTCTTCACTTGTGCAATTTCGATTCTATGTACTTTACTTCTGCTATGAATTTGTCAATGCTAAGAGTTTTGGAACTTCATTGTCATGGCGACAACCTCGATAATTTATTTCATATATTCGACAAGGCAAGTATTTTTTTCTCGTTTATTTTGACTATTTTGTCCATATCCTTTTAAAATTTGGCACGAAAGCTTATGTACATTGCAACATTCTTGGAATTTGAGTGAGCTGACTATTAATGTAAAATACCGTATACTACGAAGTATGTCAAGCAGTCTACACAACATCACACCTTTTTCTTGTAGTTTTCTAGAACATATAGGAACAAAAATGAAAATTTTACAAAAGATAGTGTTGTATAAATTTTGATAGAAATTGCAACTACTCAAGATTTCAAATTGAAAGAGAGAGAGAGAGAGAGAGAGAGAGAAAGAAAGAGAGAGAATTCTACTATACTGATTTGCAGAATGAAAACCAAAATTTAGAGCAACATGCATAAACATGCAATAAGAAAAACCATAAATACATACTGACTTATAGGGGAAACCAACTAGGAAAGACCCATGAAGCGTTTTTGCATTAATCAATTCAATAGAGAAACTATTACAATTGCTAGCTCTAGCTCTGAGCTCAATCTGCAAAAGAATATTTTTTCTCTTTGCTCAATGAGAAACTCTAGCCAACACTTAGCCAATTATTTTCCAACCAACTCTCATATTTCCTTACGCAAATCCTAAGGAAATTGGCCCCTAAAAGATAGGAAATTCCACTAAATTGATTATGCAATTCCCAAGGATTGATCTTCTGACTCGTGCAACACTTGTACACTCAAAACTAGTCTATAGTTGATGTTACATTGCCTTGCCATCTCCACTTCAGCTGAGGAACTCGAATTATTTGCATGCACTAGATATTTTGGGTTGATTGATAAGTTAACTGACAGATATATGAGTTAGGTTGTTGTCCCACTGCACAATTGAACTTCCACTAACTCTATCAATAGCTAGAGGTTAGTTAATTGAATACAACTAAAAATAATCAAACTAGATTACTAAAATTTAGCAATCACACATGCATAACTGAACTCTAAGACCTCTAACTCGAATTCACTGAGCTAACTGAGTGACAAGATCCATATCACACTAGCTAACTACCTCCAAGTTGTCTTGATGATGTGGAAATTTGATTTCCTCAATTTTACTAAGGCTAAAGTCAAATTGATCCCTTCTTGCCACATTTGTTTCAACACTTTCTCTTAGCAAGAAAGGGATTTTCCACCACCCATATCCTGCACCTATGGAATTCGAATTTACCTCTTAACAATGCCTTTGTAAAGATGTCAGCATCTTGCTCCTCAGTTGGATTGTACTAGAGCAACATAATTCTCACCTACACACAATCCTACAAATGATGATACTAGATATTAATGTGCTTGGACCTGTCATGAAATACTGGATTCTCAGATAGCTTAACGCAACTCTAATTATCACAATATATAATTGTCAGATCCATCTCTTGACTAAATAGACCCACAAGTCTTTTTCTCATCCATATTACTTCACATGTTTCTTGGCTTGTAGCCATGTATTCAGCCTCCACTAATTTGAGCACCACAGACCTTTGCTTCCTATTGTAACATAAAATAGTTTTGGACCCAACACTAAAGATGGCACCTGATGTAATTTTCTTGTCAGATCCACTATCTACCCAGTCTGCATCAGTGAATCCTTACAGCTTCACTCCCTCTATATTTTTTTACCATAATCCATATTGGGTAGTTCCTTTGAGGTACCATAACACATGCTTTGTTTCCTTCCAATATAATTTTATAGGCCTCACCATATCTTAGCTAAGTTGGTTGACTGCATAGCCATGTCAGGTTTTGTGTTCACAAGATACCCAATGAACCCACAAGTTCCCTATAAATGGTAGCATCAACTTCCTCACTTAAAGAAGTATACTCCTTTCTCCTGTTGGTAGCTAGAGGTGTGTCCATGGGCTTACAATTCTCCATGTGAAATCTCTAAAGTATCTCGGTAGCATACTTTCCTTGAGACACAAACAATTCACCATCACCCTACCATACTTCCAACCCAAGGAAGTAATGCATGAGGCCCATGTATTTCATCTCTAATTCCTTTTGAAAGATCCTCCTTGTAAGAGTGGATAAGCTACTCATCACCTGTCAATATTAAATCATCGACATAAAAAAAAGAATAAGAAATTTACCATCTACCACAACGTGATAGAGGTTTGCATCTGCTTCACTTTTAGTGAAGCCCAATCCAATGAGATAATTGTCGATCTGAGTGTACCATGCCTGGGGCACCTATTTGAGACCATACAATTCTCTCTTAAGTCTTCACAAAAGTGACTTTGGGTCATATGTCTCAAATCCTTTTGGTTGCTCTACTTAAATTTCATCCTAAACAATAGCATTGAGAAAGGCAATCTTTACATCCATCTGGTGTGTTTTCCACCCCATCTATGTAGTCAATGCTAGAATGGATATGATTGAGGAATATCTTGCAACTGGTGGAACTGTTTCCTCATAGCCCACTCCCTCTATTTGAGAGAATCCTTTGGCCACAAACTTGGCCTTTTACTTCTCAATGCTCTCATCAGCTGAATGTTTTACTTTGTTGATCCATATGGAAACAATCACTGGTTTCCCTTCTGGTCTCAACACCACCTCCCATACATTGTTCTTCATGATGGATTTGTATTCTTCCACCATGGAATCAACCGAAACAGGTTAAGAAATTGCTTCCTCAAATGAATAAGGATTTGTCTCAATGAGCTCTATCATGAGAGTCATGAAACCAATGCCCCTATCAGGTGACCTCCTATGCCCGTGTTGTGATGTGGGGGCTCCCACATTCTCCCTAGCATCCTTCAAAAATATATCAAATTCTCTCGCTCTCCATCTCCCCACTCTGGAAGATTCTGGTTGAGTGGGTGCCTCCACTCTCCCTCCTGTCTACTCATCTACATGTGGCTACTCCACAACCACTTGAACCTCATCCTAAGGCTCCTCCTTTGGATCTAGAATCTCTTGTTCTGGTGGGATACTCAGCTCTCATTCCAAAGAACATCTCATAGTCTTGTCCTCATCGAACTTGAAATCTCTCCTTACAAGTTTCATTCTCGATGAAGGAAAATACACCTGGTAATTATGTGGATTTTTGGTGTATCCTAAAAAAACTCCCAACTTTGTTATAGGCTATATTTTATTCATCAAATCCTTGGAGACATGAGAATAAATTGAAGCTCCAAAAACCATGAAATGAGACACATCATGGTTTCTCCGAGAGAAATCTTCGTCAAGAGTGTTCATACCAAGTATTTTATGAGGAATCTAGTTTTGTAAGTAGACTGCTTTGTTGCATGCTTGTGCCATAGATGCAATGGAAACCCCTGATCATGCAACATGGCCCTTGCAACTCCTACTATTATCTTTGTTTTCCTCTCAGCTGCCCCATTTTGATGTGGCTTATGGGGTGTTGTTATCTCTCTTTAAATACCTTCTTTCGCATAGAAATCCTTGAAGGCATGCGAAACAAATTCACCTCCATTATCGCTCCTGAGAGCCTTTTCCATCTTCCCAGACTCCTTTTCTACCAATTTTGTGAATTCAATAAATTTTGAGAAAACTTCATCCTTCTTCCGCTTGAATAAGATCCAACATTTTCTAGAGAAATCGTCAATAAATATAACATATTACTTATTTTTTGTTGTGGAGGATGTAGAAAAGAGTTCATAAAAATCAAAGTGGACTTACTCCAAGATTGCATCTACTCTACTATCTCGGCCATTGAAAGTGGATTTGACATATTTCCCCAATGTCCAGCCCTTACAGACATCTTGCTGGTCAAGGAAACCTTTAGGGAGTCTAATGGTAATTTTCTGCATAATTTTCAAGGCACCATGGTGTATATGACCCAATATCCTATGCCAAAGTTCTCCAACATCTCGACTCTGCACTTTTTTACCTTGTTGGTCAATGAAATAGAATCTCCCACCTCAAGTTTGTATAGGTTCTTAACTTGAACTCTAATATGCTTCACTTGCCCGATAACTATGTGTCTTAGAAAGGCTTTCCCTTTATTGAAAATAACATCATAGCCACGATCCTCTAATATTGCTATAGAGATCAGGTTTTTCCTCAGCCCAGGTACAAACATAAAATATTTTAGGCGAAGAGAAGATGATTTCTCCCTCTCAAAGGTGACAATACCAATTCTTGTAGTATTGTACCTCCTATTATCCCCCAATTCGATATGCATCTGGAGATCCTTCTCCTCCAAGCTACTGAAAAACTCCTTGCACCCAAACATATGGAATGAGGCACTAGAATCAAGGTACCACACACTCCCCATAACAGTGTTGGCCATGCATGTTATTAGGGTGAAGTCTAATTCGAATTATGAAGCCAGTGGTTCACCTATTTCTCCTCCTCAAGGATTCTTGTTGGACTTCTTGTGTGGAAATTTAGTTGCATAGTTTATTCGTGGCAGTGGAAGCATTTTATCTTTCTCAAGTCTTTCTTCTTGCCATTATTTTGGCTGGATTGAGGTTTTCTCTGGATATTCTTTCCTTTTCCCTTCTTCCCTTTCCAACCAATGCAAAATTATCTTCATCCTCAACTTTGGATGATGTTCCATATCTGTTATTTCCCTTGAACTCTTCTTAAACCAAATCAAACCACAACCTTTCCTAATTCGGTAATTTATCCCTTCCATTCATAGAGTCCTAGTAGTTGTTTAAATATTATGGAAGTTCTAGAAGAGTTAGGCTCACCAGGTCATCTTCTGCTACATTCACCCTGGCCCCTCCAAGCTCATCTCGAACTTGTGTAAATGTAGAGAGATACTGCAGAATAGTGTCATTTTTCTACATCCTGATATTTCGAAGTTTGTCTTTCAGTGCCAAATTTTTATGGTCACTTTTATTTTCGAATAGCTTAGTCAGTGTCTTCCAGATAGAAAATGGTTTCTCTTTCCCATGGAGATTTGAGACCACATGGTCTCTCACACCTTACAAAATAATTATTCTCATCTTTGCAACATCCTTATTCCACTAAGTTAACTATTATGCATCCAACTATGGATGTTTTGCAATATTAGTTTTAACATATTCTAACACACCATTGTCATCGAGCACTGCTTCTATTTGATCCTTCCATACTATGAAATTCGAGCTATCCTCTAGGGAATACTCCAATCTCAGACCATTGAAAGACATTCTCTTGATCCTGAAGAAAAATTGTTGCCCTAAAGCTGCCAAATCAAAATTCCTAAGAGACAAGTTCAAAATACTAGCTCTAATTTGATTTCAAGGCTTCAATACCATGTAGAATTTCTTATAGAAATTGCAACTGCTCAAGATTTCAAACTTAAAAGAAGAGACATAATTCTACTCTACTAATCTGCAGAATGAAAACCACAATTTAGAACAACATGCATAAACATGAAATAATCAAAACCAAAAATACACAGTGGTTTCTAGGGGAACCCAAATGGGAAAAACCCCTCAAGCCTCTTTACATTAATCAGTTGAATAGAGAAACTATTACAATTTCTAGCTCCAACTTTGATATCAACCTCCAAAAGAATAATTGTTCTCTTTCCTCAATGAGAAACTCTTTCCAACACTTAGCCAATTATTTTCCCACCAACCCTCCTATTTCCTTGCACAAATCCTGAGGAAATTGGGCCCTAAAAGATAGGAATATCCTCTAAATTGATTGTGTAATTCCCAAGGATTGATCTTTTGACTCATGCAACACATGTACACTCAAAACTAGTCTACAACTGATGTTACACTGCCTTGTCATCTCCACTTCAACTGAGGAACTTGAATTCCTTGCATGCACTAGCTATTTTGGGTTGATTAATCAGTTAACTAACATATCTCTGAGTTAGACTGTTGTCCCACTGCACAAATTACCTTCCACTGACTCTATCAATAGTTAGAGGTCAATTAACTGAATACAACTGAAAATAATTGAACTATATTACTAAAATTCAGCGATCGCACATGCATAACAGAACTCCAAGCCCTCTAACTCAAATTTACTAAGCTAATTGAGTGAGAAGATCTATGTCACACTAGTTAATTTCCTCCAGGTTTTCCTGCTGATGTGGAAATTTGATTCACTTAATTTGACTAAGGCTAAAGTCAATTTGAACCTTTCTTGCAACATTTTTTCAACACTCCCTCTTAGCAAGAAAGGGATTTTCCACCACCCCTATCATGCACCTATGGAATTCAAATTTACCTTTTGACAATTCCTTTTTCAAGATTTCAAGATTGTTCTCCTCAGTTGGAATGTACTTTAGCAACATAATTTTCCTCTACACACATTCCAACAAATGACGATACCAAACATTAATGTGCTTGGACTTATCATGAAATATTGGATTCTCAGAGAGCTTAATGCAACTCTGATTATCACAATATATCATTGTCGGATCCATCTCTTGACTGAATAGTCCCACAAGTATTTTCCTCATCCATATTACTTCACATGTTGCTTGGCTTGCAGCCATGTATCCGGCCTCTAATGAGCTGAGCGCCACAGACCTTTGCTTCTTTTTGTACTAGGAAATAACTACAGACCCAACACTGAAGATAGAACCTGATGTACTTTTCCTGTCAAATGGACTCCTTTTCCAACCTACATCAATGAACCCTTGTAGCTTCACTCCCTCTATTTGTTTGTATCATAATCCATATTGGGTAGTTCCTCTTAGGTACCGTAACACATGTTGTGTTTCCTCTCAATATAATTTGGCAAGCTTCAGCATAGCTTGGCTAAGTTGGTTGACAGCATAGCACATGTCGCGTCATGTGTTCACAAGATACATCAATGAACTCACAAGCTACCTATAATTGGTAGCATCAACTTCCTCACTTGAAGAAGTATACTCCTTTCTCTAGTTTGTAGCTAAAGGTGTGTTCATGGGCTTACAATTCTCCATGCAAAATATCTAAAGTATCTCGGTAGCATACTTTCCTTGAGACACAAACAATTCACCATCACCCTTCCATACTTCTAGCCCGCCGAAGTAATGCATGAGGCCCGAGTGTTTCATCTTGAATTCCATCCTATTTGCAAGAGTGGGTCAATTGTTGATTTCCTATCAATATTAATTCATCAACATACAAAACAAGAATAAGCAACTTACCATCTACCACAATGTGATAGAGGTTTTCATACGCTTCACTTTTGGTGAAGCCCAATCTAATGAGATAACTATCAATCTGAGTGTACCATGCTCAGGGCACCTATTTGAGACCATACAATTCTCTCTTGAGTCTGCACACATGCGACTCCCAATCATATGTCTCAAATCCTTATGTCTTCTCTACGTAAATTTCCTCCTCAACAACACCATTGAGAAAGGTAATCTTTACATCCATCTGGTGGATTTTCTGCCCCATATGCATAGCCAATTCTAGAGTGGGTATGATTGAGGAATATATTGCAACTGGTGCAAAATTTTCCTCATAGTCCACTCCCTCTATCTGAGAGAATCCTTTGGCCACAAATTGGCCATGTACTTCTCGATTCTCCCATCAGCTGCATGCTTCACTTTCTAGATCCATCAAGAGCCAATCATTGGTTTCCCTTCTAGTCTCAGCACCACATCCCATACATTGTTCTTCATGATGGATTTGTATTCTTTCACCATGGCATCAACCCAAACAGGTTGAGAAATTTCTTCATCAAATGATGAAGGATTTGTCTCAATGAGATCTATCATGAGAGAAATGTAACCAGTGTCCCTATCAAGTGACCTCCTCTACTTGCGTTATGATGTGGGGTATCCCACATTCTCCCTAACTGTTATAGACATATTTGTGCACTGCAACCCCAATCACATATGTCAATAAACCAAGGTCTCTCAAACCCCTAAAAGCGTTGTTTCATACCCTAAAGGATCAAGTTCAACTGATTACATCATTTCCCAGAAGTTCTCCCTGAAAAACTGCTCAGAACTGGTCAAAACTGGACCATACAAACTGCTCCATGCTGAGGGTGAGATGCATCTCACCTACTACACACAAAGGATGCGATGTATATTGAAAAGCCCTTCTTTAGGGTGCAATGAGCGAGAGTAAACAAATGGCAGAGGCAGTTTGATAGGTGGAAACTCAAAGAGTCTTCTAGAAACTGCTCATATGACACTTGCCTCTCTGAATTCGCCCAGGGATGAGTAAGAGATCATGAAATCTCCAAGTGGAACCAAGAACTATTAGTGAAATGACACTAATCAAAATCCCAGAAGCTGACTCACTCCCCTGCAAACATCTATATATGGATCCCTCATCCTAGAGATCCAGAGGCTGGAATTTTGTAATTTTTAAGGAAGTGTTGTTGGTTTCTCTTTGAGACATTGTATTGTTGGGTGATCTTGCTTTTTATGAGGTGAAGAGAACTTTCATGTTGGGAGGATGATGTTGGATTAGACAGCTGGGTTGTAATCCTCTCTTCTACTACGTCTATCAATAAATCTATTTGATTTTTCCTTCATATATTGTATATTTCTGAATCTTGTATTTGTGTATGCATTTGTATGGTTAATGTACATCTGATTCTGCATTATTTATGGTTATAGATCTCTATGCTTTGATGGTACTTTTCTTCTTTGATTCTACAGGTGTTCTTTGAAGTGGGACAAGTGAGAAAGGAATGGTGAAGCTCTATCAAAGGAGAGAGGAAACAAGTAAGGAGCCAAGCGAAAGACTGAGGTTGGTACTCTCTACTTCTCTCTCATCTATCTCTCATAAAGGAAAACACAACTTACTTTGAGTTGTTCGTTTCTAAGATAGCTACTGTCTTAGTGGGACTAGCAGCTCTGAATAGACACTATTTTTCCCCTTAACACTAACATCTTGCAACAATCTATCATCTCCTTTGGTTTTCTCTTTCTCCCCTCTCTAGAAGATTCTAGATGAGTGGGTTCCTCCACATTTCCTCCTATCTACTCCTATACATGTGGCTGCTCCACAACCTCTTGAATCTCATCCTTAGGCTCCTACTTTGGAGCTAGAAGCTCCTACTCTTATGGGATACTCAGCTCTCATTCCGGAGATCATCTCATAGACTTGTCCTCATCGAACTTGACATTTATCCTTACAACTGTCATTCTTGGTGAAGGAAAATACACCTGGTAATTGTGTGGAGTTTTCGTGTATCCTAAAAAAACTCCCAACTATGTTGTAGGCTCAATTTTCTTCCTTGAATCCTTGGAGACATGATAATAAATTGAATCTCCAAAAATTCTGAAATGAGACACATCAAGCTTTCTTCCAAAGAATGCTTCCTCTAATGTGATCATACCAAGTATTCTATGAGTAATCTAGTTTTGTAAGTAGATTGATTTGTTGCATGCTTCTACCCATAGATGCAATGGCATCCCCTAATCATGAAACATGGCCCTTGAATCCCCTACTATGCTCCTATATTTCATCTCATCTACCCCATTTTTATGTGGGTTATGGGGTGTTGTTAGCTCGCTGCAAATACCTTCGTTCTCACAGAAACCCTTGAAGGCATGCAAAACAAATTCACCTCCATTGTCACTCCTGGGAGCCTTCACCTTCTTCCTAGACTCCTTCTCTACTAATTGTTTGAATTCAAAAAAAAAATGAGAAAACTTCATCCTTCTTCTGCATGAAGAAGATCCAACATTTTCTAGAGAAATCATCAAATAAAAATAACATAGTACTTATGTTTTGTTGTGGAGGTTGTAGAAAAGGGTCCACAAACATTAGAGTGGAATCACTCCAAGATTGCATATTCTCTGCTATCTCAACCATTGAAAGTGTATTTGACATATTTCCCCTATGTCCATCCCTTGTAGACATCCTACTGGTCAAGGGAGACTTTAGGGAGTTTGGTGGTAATTTACTGCATGATTTGTAAGGCACCATGGTGTAGATGACCCAATATCCTATGCCAGAGTTCTCCAACATCTCGACTCTGCACTTTTTCTGCCTTGTTGGTCAATGCAACAAAATCTCCCACCTCAATTTTGTATAGGTTCTTTACTCGAACTCCAATCTGATTCACTTGCCTAGTAAGTATGTGTCTTAGAAAGGATTTCCCTTTACTGAAAATAATATCATAGCCATGATCCTCAAATATTTCTACAGAGATTAGGTTGTTCTTTAGCCTAGGTACAAACATAACATCTTTGAGGAAAAGAGGAGATGTTTTCTCCCTCTCAAAGGTGATAGTACCAATTCTTATAGTATTGTACCTCCCATCATCCCTCAATTCAATATGCATCTTGAGATCCTTCTCCTTCAAGCTACTGAAAAACTCCTTGCAACCTGTCACATGGAATGAGGCACTAGAATTAAGGTACCACACACTCCCCATAATAGTGTTGCCCATGCATGCTACTAGGGTGAAGTATAATTCAAATTGTGTATTCGATTCTTCACCTACTACTCCTCCTGAAGGCTTCTTGCTAGACTTCTTGTGCAGAAATTTTGTTGCATAGTGCCCATATTCATGGCAGTGGAAGCATTTTATCTTGCTTGAGTCTTTCTTCTTGAAATTATTTTGGTTGGATTCATGTTTTCTCTGGGTCTTATTTCCTTTTTCCTTCTTCCCCTTTCCAACCAATGAAAAATTATCATCATCCTCAACATTGGATGATGTTCCATCTCTGTTATTTCTCTTAAACTCTTCTTAAACTAGATTAGACCACAACCTTTCCCAATTCGGTAATTTCTCCCTTCCATTCAAAGATTCCTAGTAGTTGTGCCAATATTTTGGAAGGCCTAGAAGAGATAGGCTCACCGGGTCATCTTCTCATACATTCACCCTGACCCCTCCAAGCTCATCTCAAACTTGTGTAAACCTAAAGAGATATTATGAAATAGTGTCATTTTTCTGCATCCTGATATTTCGAAGTTTTTCTTTCAGAGCCAAATTTCTATAGTCATTGTTATTTTTGAATAGCTCAATCAGTGTCTTCCACATGGAAAATGGTGTTTGTTTTCCATGTAGATTTGATACCACATGGTCTCTCACACCTTCCAAAATAATTCTTCTCGTCTTTGCAACATCCTTCTTCCACTGGGTTAATTGTTGTGCGTTTGACTGTGGATGTTTTTTAATATAATTTTTAACATATTTTAACACACCATTGTCATCAATAATTTCCGACATTCGATCCTTCTAAGCTATGAAATTTGAGCTGCCCTCCGGGTCATACTCCAATCTCACACCATTGAAAGACATTCTTTCGATCCTGAAAATTGTTGCACTGAAGCTTCCAAATCAAAATTCCTAAGAGACAAGTTCGAAATACTAGTTCTAATGTGATTTCAGGAATCTAATACCATGTGAAATTTTGATAGAAATTGCAACTGCTCAAGATTTCAAATTGAAAAACAAGAGACACAATTATACTCTACTAATCTACGGAATGAAAACAACAACTTAGAATAGCATGAATAGACATGCAATAATCAAAACCACAAATACGTAGTGATTTATATAGGAAACCAACTGGGAAAAACCCCTCAAGGATATTTACATTAATCAGTTGAATAGAGAAATTATTACGATTACTAGCTCCAGTTCTTAGCTCAACCTCCAAAAGAATAATTGTTCTCTCTACTCAATGAGAAACTCTGGCCAACACTTAGCCAATTATTTTGCCACCAAGCTATCGGCCGGATAAATCGTTCTTGTGGACAAGACCGATCTCCCTAGTATCAACTGATATCTAGCAACAAGCAGAACAAGAAAATCTACCTTTCTCTAAATATTGCGATTTATAAATGAAAACCAAGAGGTGTTTTATACCCTACCTTAAGTCCAACACTAGTTTGTGGCAGCCACGCTTCTACCGTCCAAATGAGTTTCCTTTTAAGAACCTGCAAACACAAACAGGAACCCATCAAATAACACCTGCATAGCCAATATAATAAATCATATTCATCATGGTGATCAAGGAATCCATGAAATAAACCATAAAAGACGGCTTATTGAGAAAAATAAACTTTATTGTATTAACTTTGAAAAAAGAAGAACTTTACAACCTTTGGTGCCTTGATGTTGTACAAGCTCCTCCCAGGGTCCAAGCAAGAATCTCCTCTACTTTGACAAGCCTCACACTCTTCCCAATGAGATCAAAAAAGGTATGTAATCTCTCCTCTCAAGCTCAATTAGGAAGACTAAATTCCAACAGCATTTACCCTCAAAAATATTCAGCTTTCAACCTCCTCAGTAACCAGCCCAATGCCTCATTTTATAGTGCAAAGGAAGGAGGTTACAGGTCCACCTATGAAGGGATAGAGTCCTCCTTCAAAGGGATAAGCTCCTCACATCAAGGGGTTAGCTCCTTAAGGTATGGGATGCATGAACCTTAAAGGAGCGAACTTGCCACCTCAATATTCCCTCTAGAAGCTTCCAGAAATAACCCAAAGTGAGTTTTTAAGAATGTACTTGCGCCTTTTTGACTTTTACAGGGGTCCGCACCCATTACACAGAGACAGAGCAGTCAGGTACGCAGGGGACATGACCAATAGGTGCGGGACCGCAAGTAATGCTAAGAGAAAGTGCGGAACCAGAGTTTTAGAGATTTTTAAGGGCTTTCTCTCATTTTTCAAGGCTTGACATGAAGAACTGAGGTTTAAGACTTGTAAAGGAGGAAAGTATGAGCGGTGATAGACTCACACAGATTTCAGAATGTCATGGTGACAATATTTTGTGCAACAGATTGCCCCCTAAAGTGCGAAGTCTGTAATAGATGAGGGTAGCATTTGTCATCTAAGAAGAGTGAAGTACTTTATCATTTCAAGGATCATCCTATGGACACCTTGGTTGGAACCTGTAAAAACATTCAATACAAAATATATATGTGAACATATCATCGTTGAGGTAGGCATTCCCATACTCAGATCAAAACTGACTAGAAAACTAACTAAACTACTATGATACAGGAATGATTTTGTAATACATCACAAGTATAGACATATGTAGACACAGTATGGGTGCAGCCATCTGTTTATGAATAGTCTACTGTATAATGAATAACAAAATTCCTCGCAACCTGGATGGTGGAAACTAGATCCAGGGTCTTGATTTCTGCTTCCCGAACTAGTACGATTCTATCCATGTGAATGAATGTGTCGAAGTTGAACATGGTAGAAACCACTTGATTACTAGTCAATGATGTGAACTGTTAACAAGTGTGAGAGAAACCACCAGTAATGTCAATGGCTCTCAAAGTACTCAGTACAATCCATGAAATGTGAATAGACGAGCTAATGTCGAACATGTCATAGAATCCTTTGATCGAAGTTCAATGATGAAACCTATCGTTAAAGGCGAGAAACCTGCCATTGAGGCATGCAGATTCCAAGGTACTGGCGATTTCTAGATCATCTTCCTAGATAATGAGCTGAAGTCGATAGAAAGCGATCCGTCATAAGCAAGCCCACAACACGAAATCATAGATCAAGTTTGAAGATATATATTTGCAAGGACTAACTCAGGGATGGTCAAAATGGATGACAGATATTTTGCAGATGAATGGTTTATTTGAGCTGACCTCTTGAACACATAATGACACTACAGATGGTTTGGTGACAATTGACCCAAAGCTAATACCCAGAAACCGGCTGAAGACTTTCAATATGGTTTGATTAACTGTTAGGCAAAGGATTTCCCAACCCAGGTGAACAAAAAGTGTCGTGTTCAAGAGTGGTTAAACGCTTTTTTAAAACACAAAGTATAACAAACAGGTTCATTTTTCTCTCTTTTCCCCCACCATTTCTGGCAAGTACCTCTTTATTTTTGACAAGCTTGAGGAGGATAGCATTTGCTTGGTTATAAGCTCATCCTTCGGATGAGTCCAACTTAGTTTAAAATTCGAACCCTACGAAGGAGTGGTCCGTTCCTATTTTAAAATTGAACAGGTCATTTACTGTTAAATTTTAACGAGTCTAGTATAGGAGAAACTCGGCTTTTTTCAATTTTAGGGAGTCAGAAGAAAAACTTAAGAAAACTCCATGGTTGTCCTTTTTCGTAAATTTGTGTCTCCCAAGCCCGAAAAAGTATAAAATAATACTTGAGAGAACCGCTTGACCATTATGATCAAGGAGTAATTTTCATAATTAATGTCTCTGATCTGAAAAAGTAAAAAAGCGACCAACGACACGTCGTTTTATAACCAATATTGAACTTGAAATGACAAAATCTCGGCAATATTTTCATGCTTATACGGTTAGAAAAGAGTTGTAAGTGGACCGTCCTTTTAATTCCGTTTTAACGAGCTTAAAAATAAAAACTCGGCAATCTTTTCATATTTTACGAGTCAGAAAAGAGCTTAAAGAGGACTCTAATTTTTTTTGTTTGAAAATGATCAATTTTGCCTGAAAAATCCAATATTCTGCACAAAAACTCAAACATTACTCATACCTGTTTAAAATAAATAAAAATGCATCAAAAAGTTACCTTTTTAAAGTGAAAAATAAATAAATTCAAAATTCATTTATTCAAAAAAGATTATAAAAAGGGCTTTTGTAAATTCATTTTTACCGTTTGACTTTAGAGTGAGAAAAGAGAGCTTTTGGGTAAGAAACTTCATTTGAAGATTGCGGAAAATCCGTCCGTTGGAAACGAAAACAGTCACCTCCAGGTAATCCACATCAGTTTAATCTTGCATTTCAACCGTTTGAATTTTGTTTTTAGGCTTCCATTTTGATTTTTTAGAGAAAAATTAGTTGAAAAGACCACTCGCAAGGGTCCGCAGGCGCAACACGCAAAACCTGCGGACCTCGATTTTTTCCTACAAAGGAAAGAGCCAGGGGCCCGCACCTGCTGCTTCGACAGAGTGCGGACCTACGCACTGTCCCTAACTGGAGGATGCAGACCCCGCGAAATAGGTTTTAAAACTTCAATTTTTTCATTTCCGCCCAAAAATTTTTGAACTAAAATGTTCTAATCTGCCGTTTTTGTAATGTAGGATATACACAATGCTCATTTGGTAGGAACGAGAGCACGAAGATGTGGACCTTGCCGCAATTAATCATCAACCCTCAATAGATGCATTGAGATCATGCGGGCTATTTAAATTCTGGGCCATACTTGGCATGAGCGCCCAAGTAGACTTTTTGCGGTGGCTGGTGGATAGATGGAATATACAGGACCAGTGTTTCATTATTGGTGGCCACCGGCTCGAAATGGAGCTAGAGGACATTTACTTCTTGACTGGTCTTTGCAAGAGAGGTGAACGATTATCTCTATTCGGGACTAGGCCAGGTGGCCAGTGTGTCGTTAGTCTCTGATTAGAGTTTTGTAATGACCAAACAAAGGACAAAGGGATTGATATCAAAACTATCTCCCGTCCTGAACTTAAAGTGATTGCATTTGCTGTCACCAAACTCTGCAGAAGCACAGCACTGCATGTAGATACCGGATCCCAAATGTGAATGGCAGTAGACTGTTATCGAGGCACCATCTTCAACTGATGCGAAGCTGTGTTGGCGAATGTAAAATGCCAACTGACTAGAGCAAAGAACGGACAACTAAAAAACTTTGGATATGGTTTCTTATTTGTGAGCTTTGGTCTAGAGAGGGTTCCAATGTTGATCCCACAGCAACTTTCCGTTGGAGCTGGACTTCCCCGAGAACCTAACCTGATGTGTTGGGTTACAGTTATGGCCCTTCATCCTAAGGAGGGTTCACAGGTTGTTCGATTTCCTCCTAAGTATTTCCGTTGGTTGAAGAACCAACTTTTCGTGATTCAGGATTTTCCTTATGCTGGGATGGATTATCGTGGTGATCCAGACATGACACTTCCACCAGGAGAGTAGTGGGATGATTCAGGTAAAATCATTCTCAACATTTTCTAAGTTTTTAATTTTCTTTTTGTTTTTAAATCGTCCAAAACTGATAGTAAAAAGTTTCAAATGCAGATGTGGGTCCACGGGGACCAACCACTCTCCGGCCCTATGAGAGGAGACACCCAGCTACAACAGTACCGGCCCCATGGGACGAATCTACAGAGACCCTGACCGAATTGGAAAATCATCTAGGGCATTTGACAGCAGATATTCCAGAGACTAGCATAGATGATATTCCTCTTAGGTTACAGCGCTATGTAATTGGGGTCCCAGGACCTTTTAGGAGGTTCCTTTGTAGGGTGGCCCGAGCAATGGTTTCTTATTGTGATCATCACTAGTGATAGGATGATTGCCTTTGTAGACTTATACGACACTTTTGCTTTTTGTACTATCATTTTTGCCGATCATAAGGTGTTTTTCAACCTATGATCGAAGACGATGTATATTTGACACGCTTCTATGCTATGCTATATCACTATTACTGGCTATCTTGTAAAACATGTTATGGAATGTTTTTAAATTTATTGTTTGATTATTGCAAATTTCTATTTAACATTCGAGAAGCAATTGCATCTGCTAATGTATTTAAATATCTTTGAATATGCTGATATTCAATGTAGTCAAATTCACGTTCCAAGAGACGAGCTCTAAAAAATAATATTAATAACACTGGATTTCTAATGGCATAAATTCTATTAAGCTGTAGTAATACAACGAGTTCAGAATCTAACCTAACAATCAAACTCCGAATCCCAAATGAGATGGTTTCAGCTAATAATTCAATCACTGCACTATACTCTGCAATGTTGTTCGTTGTTTGACCGAGGCTTACCCCATGCATAGATACCAACTCATCATAGGGTGAATAGATAACCCAAGCCGCAGAAGAAATGTTCTGTGTATTACGACAAGCACCATCAGCGAAACCAATGTATGTTTGAAGAGATGTCGACATCTGCAATATCAAGAGTAAAATCAAGATAAGCAGGAATAATGATAAAAACACTCTCTAAACTAAGCACACTTTTCTAATCTAAAACACACCAGCTAGAAAGAAAAACTAATCTAACTAAAATCTCCACACCTAGATTTAAGCATAATATCTCTTTAGATAAAGACCATTTATGGGTTTACCCAAAGAGACACCGTCAAAATCTACCAATTCATAGGCCCCTTTTGCCAGCTTTCGCTTAACAACATAAGGACCATGCCACATAGGTACAAATTTTCCAGCCCCTAGCTTATCATTTGCTTGATCGTATAGTAAGACTAGGTCTCCTTCCGAAAAATTATGAGGTGTAACATTTCAATCGTACTGAGCTTTAATTCGTTTGGCATGAGTTTCGATTGCTAACACAGCATCACGTTAATTCTCATCTAGCAGAGCTAAGTACAACAAACATTTCTCCTCTTCGGAAGTGGCTGGTAGTAACTCTATGGCTATTTGCAATGACGGAATTTCACATTCAATGGGTAACACAGCTTCCAAACCGTAAACCAGTTGAAAAGGAGTGAAACCAGTTGATGTTTTTACTGAGGTTCGATACGCCCAAAGCGCTGAAAATAACATGTTATGCCAATTCGACCTATGAATACCAATGATTCGTCGGATCATAATGACTAGAACTTTGTTGATGGCTTCAACCAAACCATTAGCCTGTGGATAATATGGAGTAGAACTATCGTGACGCAGGCCAAGCTGATCTATTAGTTTAGTCATCATGATGTTTCGAAAATGACTCCCATGATCGGTAATAATCGCTTGAGGAACACCAAATCTAGTAATTATATGATTGAAAATTAAAATTGCAACAGTTTTGGCGTATGCTGAAAATGTAGGCATCGCCTCGGCCCACTTAGTAAAATAATCTACCACAAGGATGATATACGCATGCCCCCTGGCCAAGTGAGGGTTACATGTAATAAATTCGATACCCCACTTTGCAAAAGGGCCGACGGCAATTATAGGGTGGAGAGGAGTAGGTGGAGCACGCATCTTTCGATCAAAAATTTGACAATTGTGGCATTTTCGGACCGCATAAATACAATCTTTAAATAAAGACGGCCAGAAATAACCAGCGCGCAATATCTTTTGGGCTATGGCATACCCAGACATATGACCGCCACATGCTCCAAAGTGACAGTCATTTAGAACCTTTTCAACTTCTTCATGAGTTAAACAACGTCGGAAAACAGAATCCGCCCCACGACGATAGAGTGTATCTCCAATAATTTTGTATTGTTGGGATTGGAAACGTATTTTCCGTCACTGAGATCGTGAAATTTCAGGCCGAAAAGATTGGGTTTGGAGATAAACAATGATATCTCCATACCATGGATCAAGAGTGCTGATAAGAAACAAGGATTCGTCCACAATGGGCTCTTCCGCCACAGTTTCAGTATCAGCACGCGGGAAATCACACATCAGTTCCGCAAATACCAAAGATTTCTTTGCCTTGGATTTTTCAAATTCCAAGTCAAATTCCTGTAGGATAACAATCCATTTGGAATACTTGCCCCCTAGCAATTGTTTGGTCAAAATATAGATAATAGGCTTACATTCAGAAATTACGGTAGTTTTGCGTAGTAAGATGTAATGACGAAATCTTTGGATAGCTTGAACAGCTGCCAAGGCCAATTTCTCCACATGCGAATATTTAAGCTCAGTCGGATTCAAAGTTCGACTAAGATAGTAAATCACATGTTCACTATTGAATTCATCTTCCTGAACTAAAACCATCCCGATGGTGGAATGAGAAGTGACGAGGTACAAGAAGTAATCCTAGCTGTAGTTGGGAGGATGCAATAATGGTGCATGGGTCAACGCATGTTTAAGTGCATCAAAAGATTTGTTAGCTATCTCATCCCAAAAGAATGGAGTATTCTGTTTCAACAACCTGGTAAAACCCTTTGTTATCTCGACGTAGTTAGGAATGAAACGACGTAAAAAGTTTGCTTTCCCTTGCAAACCTTCGAGTTGGCGAAGAGTTGAAGGAGGACGCAATTTGACAATAGCTTCAACCTTCGAGGGATCGACACGGATGTCGGCTTTTGAAACAACAAATCCCAGTAAACGACCCATTTCTATACAGAAAACACATTTGTGTGGATTCAGCCTAATTCGATAATGCCTACATCTCATAGAGATTGCTCGTAAATGAGTGAGATGATCATCTCTATGTAATGAATGGACAGGTAAATCATCGAGATATGGCTGCACAATGTGCTTGATGTCATGAAACGTGTAAGACATAGCTCTTTGAAAAGTTGCTCTGGCGTTCTTTAATCCAAAAGGTAATTTGCAATAAGAAAATGTCCCCCATGGGCAAATGAAAGCCGTTTTTGGTTGATCAGTAGGGAGTATGTTAATTTGATTGTAACCGGAAAAACCATCCATAAAGGAGAAAATTTCACTGCCAGCACAATCATCAATGATTTGATCGATATAGGGAGTTAGGTAATTGTCTTTGGGGAAAGCTCGATTAATATCCCTATAATCAATACATATTCTTATCGTTCCTTACTTTTTGTTAACAGGAACAATATTTGATACCCAATCCGTTAAGGGAATTGGATAAATGAAACCTGCTCGAAGTAATTTCTCAACTTCTGCTTTAATAGCAGCAGCTTTTCGCGGATGTATCTGACGCAAACGTTGCCGGACAGGTTTAGCATCCAGGTAAGTTTTAATTTCATGAACAACAATCACTGGATTGATTCCTGGCATCTCTTCGTATGACCAGGCAAACACGTCATGGAATTCTTGAAATAGGGCTTTATAAGTTTGGAGTTCATTGTCCATACAGGAAGCACCTATATGAATGTTTTCAACAATTCCAGGTTTAACTGAAATGTCAATAGGAACCGTTCGAGAAATATTTCCCAAATTTAACTCAGAATCAGGATGTTGCAATGGATTCTGTGGTTCTTTGACATAATCAGTAGTAAAAATAGATGAAAAATCATTTTCAAAATGATCAAACTCAAGTAAGAACGAAGATCGATGATGAAGATCTTCCCATGGTAAATCATCAATAGACAAAATTTCACGAATCTGCTCATCCGTATGAACAAGCTCGGAAAAAGTTGTTGAATCTGAGGTTGACATTGAAAGTGATTCTCCATGGACCAAATTCATTAGATCAATTACGGTTGAAGAAGGGTCGGAAAACGACTGTACAGCCTAATATGCAATTTCATAGGGACTCAAAGGCATCACATCACGAAATGAATCCACCTCAGATTCGGAAGGTACGATCCAAGGATCATCGAAAACAATAGTGTTTGATGAAATCATATGAATGGTTGCAGTAGAAGGCGATACATTAGGAGGAGGAAAGGAAAAATTTCCTAGTAAACCAGAATCTTTAACCAATCCTACCCCAACATCCTTGTAAGGGATAGTTGTTTTACCGACATGCTGGATACTTTCAGAAGAGGCTGGGTTGGATGAAAAATAAGTCAGCTGGTCTATGGTTACGATCTTTCCATTATGAGGAAACTTTATAAGCTGAAATACTGATGAAACAACAGCAGTCATAGCGTAAGACCAACTGCGACCCAAGAGAAGGTTGTAATCTAGAGGGGCATCAACCACTTCCACATCTAGATTAACAGTTTTGCCTTCAACCCCTATAGGTAAATCCTGTAGAATTCCAAAAGGATGGAACCCACGGCCATCAAAAGCCTTTAGAATCGTCGGGGATTGAATGAGTGTAGGAGAACCAAGCGATCTCCAACACTGGATCAACATAATACACGTAGAAGCTCCCTCATCAATTACAGTCCTAAAGCAAGGTCTGTTTTTTACTAACACTAGAATCTGGAAAGCCATTTGATGAGGTAGGCAAGGTGTACTATTTCCTAAATCGAATATTATAAGGTTCGAGTCCTGAATATCAACAGCTCCTATAGCCGACAATAGCAATTTACGCTATGCTGGGCATGATTACAGCACCTCCAAAGCCGACATTGTTGAAGGGGAAATAGCTAAGTCTTCAATAATGTTATAATCCTGAGCAGCTCTTGTATGTGGATTGAAAGCTGACTTTCGAAGTATACCTTTAGCAGGCGGTTTGATTACTAAGTCTGGATTAGGTTTCTCGATCTATAGCATATCAGAACCAGAAGGAGTTGAAGTTGATGGGTTTGAATTAGAAGATTCTGCTTCCTTACCACCAACAGGACATTTACCGCCATAATCTTGCGATCGCGTCGCAACCCTGACATGATACATCATCATTATGGGTTCTTCTGAGGCATTTGAGGAAGAACCGATCATCTTACTATCTTGACTAGGAAAAGGATCCTTCAAGACAGCAGGCATTTGAGAACCTTTGATGATTTTCGCAACCTCAGCGTGATGTGGGCAGTCTCTTGTAAAATGCTCTTCATCACAAATGAGACAAGGATATCGAGGTTTACGTTTCTCGTCAGTAGATTCTGTTTTATCTGATTTCTCTTTTGAGTTTTGTTTATTTTTCTTCTTCCCTTTCTTTTTACCGCCGGATTTTGATTTGGCCGTAGATGATTCTACGACATGAATATCGGCAGGAATTTCAGTGGAAGAGTCTCCTGTCGGGGAATCTGGTAAAGTTATAATAGGAGAAGAATTCTTTGAAGATTTCTTCTTGCTTTTGGTGTTAACTGAACCAATCATACCATCAGCGGCATGAGACCCTGAAGGAGCTGCAATTATTTGATTTTGTTTCGGAAGGTCGGGGATTTTTTCGTGTAAAGTACCTGACTGCGTATAAACGAGGTCAAGGTACTGAGCTTGAGCAATTACTTGCTCTTCAGTAACAACTCTTGCCTTAGCTACATCCTCGGTGATTTTAGGTAACAATGATTTAACAAACCATTCTGCTAAAATTTGATCCGGAATAAAAACTTTCACTAAACATCATCGATGTCGCCATTCATGAATATGATCTGAAATATATGTGGACGTTGACTGTTTTAATGAAGTTAATAATTACGTGCCATTGTCATATCTGACAGGCAACTGAAAATGAGTTAAGAACGAAGTGGCTAACTGACTAAAATTATAAAAAGAGGGTCGCCGCAACTCAATGTACCACTTGGCCGAAAGACCAATCAGAGTGCGTTGAAAAAGAAATAAGCGAATTGAATCATCTATAATGGAATTAGAAGCACACCAGAGGTGATAAGTCATCACATGATTTGACGGATCCTCTCCTGATTTACCTTCAAACTTTGGGATATCACTGGGCAACTTATTCGGCATTGGCGGCCAAAACGGAAGATAATTAATCGAATCGTTCGTAAGGCGTGACAAAGCAGGCAAGTCCAAAGTTGCTATAAACGGTAACTGACGATTAGGGTCACGAAAACCTTGGGTCATAAGACCAGCCCCGGGAGGAGGATATCCATGATAACTTGGAATTGGAATTGCATTTGGGATATTATATCGTCCCGGAAAACTAGGATTAACCGGACCATACTGGGGTTGTTGAGGTTGCTGATAAGTATATCCAGGGTACAGTTGATACTGGTAAATTGGGCTTTGCACAGCAGGACCGAATTGGTACTATCCTTGGTATGGTTGATAAGTGAACTGTGGTTGAATTTTGACAACCGTACTTGGACCAGGTTGTCCTACAGGCATCTGAATCGAAGTCTGAATTTTAGGTCTGGACTGAGGTAAAGATGCTTGAGGAGTTGATGTAGGAACAGTAGAAACCGGAGCTGTCGATACTCCAGAAGTAGGTGGGGTAGATTGAACAGAAGCTGCAGTGGTTGAAGCAGTCTTTTGAGGCGGAGTTCGAGGCGAACTAGGCCTAGACTGATGAGCTACACTAGGTGCGGAAGTTTGAATAGTAGGCTGGACAGGTTGCTGGGTTGAACCAGAAACCAAAGGTTGTCCAGATTGAGATGAAAACTGCACATTAGGTTGCAAAATCTGTTGAGTTTGAGATGGATCCCACACCATGTTCATTCCGGGGTATGGACCCATAGAAGGTTGAGCATATTGAGGACCATAACCAGGTTGAGCATAGGGCTGATAATTCAAAGGTACATTTCCAGCTCCTTGTACAAATGATTGACCAGAAGGTGGTTGGAAACCTTGGGTTGGGTACTGACCTTGAGGTTGATAACCTTGAGGCACGTACTGAAACTGGGGTTGACCTTGAGGTATATATTGATACTGGGGTTGACCTTGAGGTATATACTGAGTCTGGGGTTGACCTTGAGGAATGTACTATCCCGAAGGTATGTACTGTCCTTGAGGTTCCCCCCAGGCGGTAACTGACTACCTTGAGGTTGCCCCCCAGGGGATAACTGAGCACCTTGAGGTTGCCCCCAGGCGATAATTGACTACCTTGAGGTTTCGGATTTGGAATAGTACCAGACATCATAAGAATTTCTTCTACGCTCAACGGTTGAGTACCGTTATTACCAGTTGATATCCCATGTTCAATGGGTTGAGGAGATGCCCCTGAAAAAGTACCAGTGAGTGACTGATACCCAGAAGGAACAGAAAGACCGCCATATAAAAATGCTTCCGGTGATTGGGAAAACATGGATGACTATCTCGACATGTTCAAAGGAGGATAATAACCTCTAGGTGTTCGATGAAAAGGAATTCGAGGTGGTGAAAAACTAAGACCCGGATTTTCTAAAAAGTTGGTCAATGAGAGATACCAAGCGTCCCTCCTAGGTGGACTGTAGAAAATTGATTCACGCTCCCTAAGTTCTAAAGTTGGTTGATTTTCACGGAGACTTACATCTTCTTCTAGACTAACAAGTTCTTCAATAGAAATAAGTCCCGAAGGAAGATTTTGGGTAATGATCCTTCCTACCCTTGGTGAACCAGGACCACTGGAAGTTGGAGAAGCAAATCCTGAGGATGGAGTAGCAGTAGGTTCAGTTTCAGGCTTAAAAATTTCAGGTTCTTCAGCCAATTCACTAGTAGAAGAAATACTACCAGTGACTTTGGAAAATGAAATTGGTTCAGAAATATACTCTGTTGCTTGAACTTGATAATCAGGATGAACAACTAAAGAAGATTCTCTATCTTCCGGTGACCCAACTCTACTGTCACTAGGAGTTACAAGAGCTCATAGCCCTTCAAGTTGGCTTGGTGAATACTCGGGAGGTTTCCCCCGAAGTCTATGGGATTGTCTCGGTAATTCAGCCACGATTAAATATTTTAATTACTTCACACACAAACAAAGAAAATCTCAATAAAACCACCTAAAGTCTCTAAAGAAACAAACAATTGAATCACATGCCTAAAAAATATAAGAGATCAAACCACACATAAACAGTAACTTTCCGTACCAAAAACACTATTTGGTGATGAAATCCAACGTCGCAGAATTCAATATAGAAAGGGCGGTTGGAACAGTTACCCCGACAACCTGCTTAATGAAACAGACTAGCACAAGTTTCTTCACAAAACCGTCTCGAGTGAAGAGAACCCCCCAGAGATTCCAAGTGAGTCTAGTCGACGTCTGCTCCAGGTATAGTGGGATCTTCCCTCCACCGTCACCTTAGGAAAGAATCCTATAGATTATGGTCACTATGGTTACCGGCGGAAACAAATATACCTGGGGGAACAGTCTACGATCCGATACACACCCAAGGGCAGAGTAACAAAGCTCAATCCCCTTGAAGGCTCGTTGACATAATCCAAGGTTTACCAACAAGTGACCCTGGGCTCCTCGACAATGGTCAATCCAAGGTTTACCGTTTTTAATATGTGTATGTCTGCTATCGTTCCCAATGAGGAAGGATTGATTAACCCACTGGTTCAGATATGATCTCGTGCTTGACTCCTTTAAGAGGAACTTCCCAGAGCATAGATGTAACAATTGGAATTTATTTCCTACCGCAAGATATAGCTACATGTTTGTTTTAACTATCTTGGAGAGTTAATTACTCCCTACTCCAAGATACTAGCCTAAGCTATGTTGGTGATAAGAGCCCTAGAAATAAAAAGATTGCTAGATCAATTTTACTTTAAGCGTTATTTTTATAGGTTGTTTCTTAAGTCAATAGGAATGGAGATGAAACTTTATGGTGTGAAGACTCGACTCCAAAACACTAAAAATGCACCTAAGATGATAAATAATTCTTTTTCTTCAATGAATTTCTAGCTAAAGAAAGAGTTGAGAATGCAATTCTTTGAAAAATAAATCTTTCTTCAACATATAAACGAAAAGAAAATCTTTTTGTCTTTTTCAATAAACTCAAAACGAGACTACAAATTATGCTCACGAAAAATCCCTTTCTTTTTCAACACTCAAAAACTACAGAAAACAATTTCTTTCAAAAGAGATTCTAAAATTTCTAGAAAACACTCAAAACTATAAAAAACTATGCTTGAGATCTAAAAATTTCTAAAAACTTAATTGAAGTAAAAGCTTTAAAAAATTTCTTTTTGATGACGTTTTACTTATTTATTGAGAAAATTAAGGACTAATTTGTTCATAATAACAAATTAATCAAAAAAAACACCCAGCTATGTTTTCTTTTTTAAAAATGAAATTCAAAACTTTCAAGCAAGTTCTTTCAAAGCTTTGCAAAGAGAAAAACAAGATCTATTTCTCAACAAGGGCAGATTTCACAAATCAGTCAGACTCATCAAGAAGACCAAAAAGACCAGGGTAATCTGAGGTTTCTTAGGCTTCTAATCTCTGAGTTACTACAAAGACCAAGTGAAAATCAAACCAGACACGCAAAACTTCTAGAAAATCACCTAAAACCAAAATGCCAATGGAATTTACTTACAAGGAACTTTTGACATGACACATGTAGATCTGGGCAGAGGCTAAAAATGTAAATAAATCCTAAGCTTAACTGGACAAAAATATTTTAGGTTTTTTCAAAAATTTGACAGGGTCTACAGGCCTCTGGTATAACCAGATGCGGTACCGCTCTGTGTAGTAAAGTAACAGTGCGGGGATGTCCGCACTGTGTTACAAACAGAATCTGCGGTCCTCTTTCGAAAACGTGAAAAAACAAAAAACAATTCAAAATCTAAAACCTACCCAATCCCATGCACATCAAGCAAATACCAGAAACAAGAAAAAGTTTCTCAAGTCAACGTAAAAGTAAAGGTAAAAAACCAAAAATTCAAGTCCCCAGTGGCGTCGCCATTTTGTCGGCCAGATAAATCGTTCTTGCGGGCAAGACCGATCTCCCTAGTATCAACTGATATCTAATGACAAGCAGAACAAGAAAATCTACCTTTCTCTAAATATTACGATTTATAACTAAAAACCAAGAGGTGTTTTAGACCCTACCTTAAGTCCAACGATAGTTTGTGGCAGCCACGCCTCGACCGTTTGAATGAGTTTCCTTTTAAGAACCTACAAACACAAATAGGCACACATCAAATAACACCTGCATAGCCAATATAATAAATCATATTCATCATGGTGATCAAGGAATCCATGAAATAAACCATAAAAGACAACTTATTGAGAAAAATAAACTTGATTGTATTAACTTTGAACAAAGAAGAACTTTACAACCTTTGGTGCCTTGATGTTGTACAAGCTCCTCCTAGGGTCCAAGCAAGAATCTCCTCTACTTTGACAAGCCTCACACTCTTCCCAATGAGATCAAAAAAGATATGTAATCTCTCCTCTCAAGCTCAATTAGGAAGACAAAATTCCAACAGCATTTACCCTCAAAAATATTCAGCTTTCCACCTCCTCAGTAACCAGCCCAATGCCTCATTTTATAGTGCAAAGGAAGGAGGTTACAGGTCCACTTATGAAGGGATAGAGTCCTCCTTCAAAGGGATAAGCTCCTCACATCAAGGGGTTAGCTCCTTAAGGTATGGGATGCATGAACCTTAAAGGAGCGAACTTGCCACCTCAAGATTCCCTCTAGAAGCTTCCAGAAATAACCCAAAGTGAGTTTTTAAGAATGTACTTGTGCCTTTTTGACTTTTACAGGGGTCCACACCCATTACACAAAGACAAAGCGGTCAGGTATGCAGGGGACATGACCAATAGGTGCGGGACCGCAGGTAATGCTAAGAGAAAGTGTGGAACCAGAGTTTTAGAGATTTTTAAGGGCTTTCTCTCATTTTTCAAGGCTTGACATGAAGAACTAAGGTTTAAGACTTGCAAAGGAGGAAAGTATGAGTGGTGATAGACTCACACAGATTGCAGAATGTCATGGTGACAATATTTTGTGCAACACAAGCCTCCTATTTCCTTGCATAAATATTGAGGAAATTGGCCCCTAAAAGAGAGGAATTTCCTCCAAATTGATTATGTAATTCCCAAGGATTAATCTTTTGAATCATGCAACACATTTACACTCAAAACTAGTCTACAACTGATGTTACACTACCTTGTCGTCTCCAATTCAACTGAGGAACTCGAATTGCTTGCATGCACTAGCTATTTTGGGTTGATTAATCAGTTAATTGATAGATCTATGAGTTAGATTGTTGTCCCACTGCACAATTGACCTTTTGCTGTCTCTATCAATAGTTAGAGGTCATTTAACTAAATACAACTGAAAATAATTGAACTAGATTACTAAAATTTAGCAATCACAAGATCCATGTCACACTAGTTAACTACCTCCAAATTGTCCTGCTGATGTGGAAATTTCATTTATTCAATTTGACTAAGGCTAAAGTCAAATTGAGGCTTTCTTGCTACATTTTTTTCAATAAGTGTTGAGGTGTGAGTATTCTTAAATCTTCAAGCATTCCACATAATGAAAGTACAATGAGGTGTGGGAGTGTGGAGGAATCACATTGAAATATTCCTCTACCTTCCGCACAATGAAATATTCGACGAAATTTATACTAATGAAGTAGTTAATGTATTATACAGCTACAGGGCTTATACAATACACAACCCTACCATCGAATACTCACAGTTGAATCAATGTGAATGCATAAGTGTTAATTATGACAATATAGTATCATTAGTTAATATCATATGATAATACTTCTAAAGTGTGTGAGCCAATGGATTGATGTGGAGAAGTGGGAAAATGGGAGTCCTCTCAAATATCTCGCGGCTTTGTCAGATTTGTTGGTTGCCTCCTCAATGGTATCAAACGTGCGCAGCCACAAACGATTCTTACTGAAGGGATCTTTGATTTTTACATATTTTTCTTAGAGATTGTTCTTTAATAAATTGTAAATTGTGTGTCTTTTTCATAGGTGCAGAGGTGCTTCTCCATAGTTCTCCGCACTCCCACACTTCCACACCTCCACTGTTAGAGCCTAGATTTACCTCAGGCTGAAAAGGTAAGATTCTAGGTCCACATCAAACCACGCTCAGCCTCGTAGCTAGCCCTACGAGAACAGGAGAGGGCTCTCTCCAGGTCAATCTCAGCAAAAGGTAATTAGATGGGGCTTGAGATGACTAATTTAGAAACTAATTTTGGACTAGGTATTAAGTGCAAGGATTTAATTTGAGTTTTTGGGGGTTTTTGTTGGAAAAAAGGGACAGGCAAATTTTGGGTCCGGGGATGAGGCCAGATTTTTGCAGAGTTTAGGTAGGGGCAAGATAGGCAGTAGTTTTGATGCTTTGGATTGAATGAATGGGTGGATCAGACTGGTGAGGATCTAAGGAGGGCAAGAGGGTCTCAAGATCCCTCCTTAAACAGATGAAAACATGTAGAATTAAACAAAATTTCCAGGCAGAGCATAGCAGTCCAATGAATTATGCCTTAATCACTCATTTGTTTAATTGCAGAAGACAAGAGAAGGGAAAATGATATACATAATCATCAATGAACTTACAAATACATAGAGAAACACACCATCAAAACACAGAGCCACAAGGATCCCAACAAGTGCTGCAAAACCCTGGTCTTTCCTTTGCCAAAATTGCAGAAATGAAATGTACAATAGAGTGCCAAGAAATCCCAAGTATCCAACCCTGAAAATGACTTAGAAATTATATGATATAGACTAGCCCAACCCATTCCCTTACCTATAGGGGTCGAGCTCATCATTCTAGGAGCTGTTTGAACTAATTCTAAACAAGGAACTGAAATCTAGGTAGTCAAACAACTTACCCCTATATGCTAGGAAATTGATTCATTCATTTAATTTTCACCTTTTAGTGAATGAATCCTCTATAACAAGTAAATATGTACCAAAATTACATCATAGTCATCAAGTTACATCAATATATATCAATAATTACATCAAGATATATCAATAATTACATCAAAAAGTAAAACTGGTCAAAACTGGGCGAAATTCTGAGCTGCTGAGTGAAAAACAGGCCAAAATTCTCTAGGCACCGCACCAAAATTTGTATGTGTCGCGCCATTTTGGAGCTGATTTTGAGGCACTTCCTGAAGTCCAAATTGAGCGCAAGTGTGCTTGTTGGAAATCCCTACCTATATGCTTTCCAACCCAAGTGGAATTTCTGAATTTGGATGTCATTCTCCCCTCCAAAACCTCAATTTCCCAAGACTGCTTCCTGTGTGTCAAAATAGGGGCAGTGAGGTCATTTTTAGGGTGTTTTTGACCCTTTAGGCAACCCATAATTTGATGAAATCCTTAGGTAATCCATGAGCATACATAAATTTTGATTACAAATCCAAAAATGTAAATTTTTCCTCCTGGAGATTTCCCAATTATAAGCGCGCGCCAAGTGGCGCTACGCGTTGGGCAGAAAAACCTGTTTTAAAGCCAAAAAATTCAAAATTGACAAAATCTTCTCCAAATTTCTTGAAATTTGGGCTGTAGGTCCCCAATCAAGTACCATGCTCAGCCAAAGAAGCTTCAGCCAAAATTTGGAGTCGATCATGCTCCTTTTGCCTCTTTTGCTTCTTTGTTGCTTTCTTCAATTTTACCTTTAGATTCCTTATTCGTGCCTTGAAACTCATATGTCACACCCTGTAATGGAAAACCATGTGTCTCAACAATGCTCTATCTCTATTGGCCTTGTCTAGTAGTCTCTCCAAGTGGATGTTGATTCTTTTGAGCCAAGACTCCCGATCCTCATTAATCTCTTGCTCCAATGAAGTGAGCTCAATCCTCCTCCTTTGTGCAGCTTGGTGATTCTCGCGGATGTTTTGTAACTCCATGATTGCTTGCTAATCTTCAAGTTGTTTGTTCCTCTGCTCCAAGTATTTCATAGTCCACTTATCCCTCTCCAATTCTAGGGATAAGGCTTTGATCTCTGTTTGTTGCTCCTGGATGATCTCTCTAAGTTTGGCACTTTCTAGGCCCATATCTGTATCATCATCATGAATGAGAATGAAGTCGGTCTCTCATTCACCTGAAGGCCCCTCATCCTGCATTGGCCTCTTGCCTTTGTCTTGTACCTGTGGTGCTGATGGAGGAAGCGAGGCCCCTTCCACCCCAGGTGGAGATAACACTCGCTTTGCTGCTGCAAACAATCCTCTCGTGCCTCTCTGATAGGTGACATATGCCGGCACACTAGTAGTCTCTGCCTCCTGACCTCCATGCTGATATGAAGGTTCACCGGTATGATGGACAACCTCCTGATGAACTACTGAAGCTGTGAAAAACTCACGGGAAATGAAATCTTCCCATGTGATACCCTGCAAACCAAGCTGATGCACAACAATGATCTTGATGAGCGCATAGTGGTAAATGCTATTGTACTGTTGTTCCAGAGTCTTCTTCTACACAAGAGTGGTCATCCTCTTGATGTTTTGGCACATGAAATATGGAATGTTCATGAACCTCACTCTCGTGAAATGCATCAATAACCTGATATGGTATGCATAGAGGCGTGAGAAGCGACCTTCACAACTGAAGTATCTGATAATGAGTCTCATCAATGGCGCATAAGATTCCTTCAGAAACTGAAATGGGAATACTCTCCTGAGTTGTCTCAAATAGCTAGGCCTAATGTAAGGTTCATAATATGATCTATCCAGCTGCTGCCTCTTGTTCCACTCTTCCCCTATATTCGGTATCCCGGTGGCCTGAGAGATGGTTTCTAGTGTCAAGGTAAAGTTTACTCCAGCAAGAGTAACATGACTATCATGCAAATGTAAAACAAACAACCGAACTAACTCCTAATGATGTTGGATCTGAGCAATCATCTCACAATATTGAAAGCATGACATTTGCTGAAAGCATGTCATTGCAAGCAGGAAAACCTGCAATTGAGTTAAGTAGGCTCTTCTCTGACATGTCTGCCACCTTTTCGAGGCCTTCTCGGCACATTAAGCTCAGTGGTTGAGTCACTTTCTTACTCATATTCTTGCTCATATGATGAATTTGTCTCTGTCATGGTGCTTGTTTGATTGGTTTGAAAAAGGAAAATAGGTGATGTGTTTTTCAATGCCGAATGTGCCAAAGGGAAATGGGACTGTGGTAAGTATGATAAGCGGGAATAATGGGGGTTTGTGATGGGGAATTTGTAGTTTAGAGGTGGGATAAATGAGAACAACATATATTGAAGTCAAGTGGAATTAAGGATGTGGGGACAATCACTTGACTGTTTTAGGAATGGGGAGTTTATAAGTGATATGAAAAGAGGAGGGCTAGTAGGGTTTAGTGATAGGGAAAATGGGTTTTGGGACAAAGGGAAAATGGAAAAGGACTGTGATAACAGTGTGACAGTGATGGGGAATAAAGTGTTAACAAGCAAACTTTAAACTTCAAACATAAACCCTATGGAGCAATTTTGATATAAATATTGGGTTTAAAGTTTGGCCTTCAAACTCTTACAACCACCTTTCCAAATCGCAGCAAACACGAACTGAAATCAATGGAAAAAATCCTCTAACACTTACTTGGAGCAAATGAGTTGAATTGATTTGATTTTTATTGAAGCCGTGATGATTTTTGCCTTGGAGGCTCTGTGCGCCGCGCACAAACCCAGTGCGTCGCGCCTCCTGGATGCGCCGCGACAGTGGAAAAAAGCACTGTGGATTTGCGCCCAATGCGTCGCGCGGCCTATGTGCGCTGCAACCTCCTCCAATGCGCCGCGTTGTATTCCAACACACAGTCAGCTTTCTAAACTCAAAGTTTCATCCCTTCAAACTCCAACATCGACCTCTCTCTTGGATTTTTAAATGTCCCTTGATGCAAATGAATTAATAACTTGAGAAATATCTTATATAGAGATGGATTAAATTTTTGCTTCTCAATAACCCATTTTGTAATGTTTTTAACTTTGGCACTTTTTGCATTTAATACAACTTCTGTCTTTTCAAATGTCCTTCTGATTTTTGACTTGAATAATGAATCTTTTGGCGATTTTTGTAGGGATAATGGCATGTTTTGACAAAGGAAGACCAGGGCTGCGCCTGGAGATTTCAACAACTGAAAATTTTTGAAAATTACATGGCAATTTATTACAAAACAGAATGACGAATTTTCTTCAAAACAGAGTTTTGAAGAAAAGTCATAGTCGAGCATATGATGATGAAAATATTGAAAATGAAAACTTATTAAGGACCTCCCTCATGAGTCATGCTGGCATTGTTTGACATTGTTGAAGACAAAATTAATTAACCCTAGACCTAGTGACTGAAATGACTCTTGTTGATCAATAGACTAAAACAGGACTGTAAGTGATTTTAAAACTTGATTTTGATGAACAGACCTGAGCCAGCAATGATAAGGCATGAGGGGTAATGAATGACAAGACCTTTCCATCATATTATGGCATGCCCCTAGCGGAATGCAACTGAGTGAATCGAGCGAGACACCTAAAAATGAAATGCAATAAGAGAAATGATCTCTGACGGAGGGATGACCAGACCAACTCTAGCAATCACAAGATCCATGTCACACTAGTTAACTACCTCCAAATTGTCCTCCTGATGTGGAAATTTCATTTATTCAATTTGAATAAGGCTAAAGTCAAATTGAGGCTTTCTTGCTACATTTTTTTCAATAAGTGTTGAGGTTTGAGTATTCTTAAATCTTCAAGCATTCCACATAATGAAAGTACAATGAGGTGTGGGAGTGTGGAGGAATCACATTGAAATCTTCCTCTACCTTCCGCACAATGAAATATTCGACGAAATTTATACTAATGAAGTAGTTAATGTATTATACAGCTACAGGGCTTATACAATACACAACCCCACCATCGAATACTCACAGTTGAATCAATGTGAATGCATAAGTGTTAATTATGACAATATAGTATCATTAGTTAATATCATATGATAATACTTCTAAAGTGTGTGAGCCAATGGATTGATGTGGAGAAGTGGGAAAATGGGAGTCCTCTCAAATATCTTGCAGCTTTGTCAGATTTTTTGGTTGCCTCCTCAATGGTATCAAATGTGCGCAGCCACAAACGATTCTTACTGAAGGGATCTTTGATTTTTACATATTTTTCTGAGAGATTGTTCTTTAATAAATTGTAAATTGTGTGTCTTTTTCATAGGTGCAGAGGTGCTTCTCCGTAGTTCTCCGCACTCCCGCACTTCCGCACCTCCACAATCCTCAATAATTAACATAAATGATCATTGTAAGTGTTGAGAAATGGAAACAAGAAACTCCAATTTAATTTGTCCTTGAATTAAACTGTGAATTAAAATCGAAGTTTATTCTCATAGCAACTTGTAAATAGTTAATTAAGCTTAATCAACTTAATTAGCTTAGGAATTTCGAGTTGGAAGTCTTTCTAAAGTCATGTATATGTTCTCCTTAATTTTTAGGGGTCCAATATGAGTTTAATTGAGAGTTGTAATTAGAAAACTCAGTTTACTAAGTTACGGTCAATTAATTTAGTTCTAACTATTTGTGGAACTAATAGAAGACTAATAGTCAGTTGGTGCATTATTGCATTCACAAGTGTTGTTCCAGTTAACTGCAGATTCCGTCATCAAAAAATCATGCATGTCGATTCTGAGAAAGACCCACTTGAGACTAGAGTGTGGGGACAATGTACTAATAGTTGTATAATTTACTGAGTTGTAAATATCATGCATACAAACAGATAAGGACCTATGTTTGGATTTTTCATTTTTGGAAGCATGAATTCCCTTTAAATATGAGCTATTCATTCTAGAAATTGTGCAAGAGATTAGGGGCTTGGTAGGCAGTGGAAATTGGCTAAGTGTTGGCCAAGAGCTTGCTTGTGAGCTGAGAGAGTTGAGAATGCTTATGCGGAATTTTTCTAGCTACTAGATACATCATTAAGATCTGAAGAATATCTATTGACGCATCCCCTGATGATGGACTCACTTGGTAGTCTGAAACGTTGAGTTCACTAAAACTCTATAACATGTCATTCCTCCTATCTAAAAGCTTTGTATCTTCAATCCTATTTCTTATATATGCAATACAGATAGCAAAGTTTTGAGCAGTGGCTTTCCTCGTATACATCTTGTGTATGTGCCATTCATTTATCTTCTTCTTGATCATATTGTTTTCATCGATCTATTGGCTTCCGTTGGTTGAAAGTATAAGTATATTCTTGTCCTGTGCTTTAGTAAATTGCATGTGCTTGTGAATCTACAGTATTTTCTACATGGTATCAGAGTTGAGAATAGTATACTAGAGGAGATTTCAAAGTTTTGAGTTCAAGGTTACATGTGAAATTTGAATTTTCAATACATACTTCAAGATCGATAGATGGCATTCTACGGTTTGCAACTCGAGTATGCCTTGGATGGAATCTCGATTTTTAGAGCCTGGAGGGACAGAATGGAGAATGTGTTATAGGATAATGGCTTGAAGGAATTCGTTGATCAAGAAATTCCTAAGCCAACTACATCGAATGCACAGAATTTGGATGAATGAAATAAGTGTTTGGTGAAGGTGAGGTGGATAATCCTTGAGGGAGTTGGAGACCACGTTGCCTCAAGTATCCATGGCAAGGAAAATCTATATGCTATATGGAAAACATTGACAGACTTATATCAGAACAGTAGTGACCAAAGGAAATTGGCACTGAAGGACAAACTTCGAAAAATCAAAATGGAGAAAGGTGAGATTATTCCAAAATACTTGACCAAGTTCACTCAATGTCATGATGAACTTGGAAGTTTTGGAATCACTGTTTCCGAGGATGATATGGTGAGTCTTGATCTTCTGTCACTCCCAAATAGTTGGCATAGTTATTGGGACTTTGTCAATGATTGGGAGAAACTTCTAGATTGAGAAAAACTGTGGTCAGGTTTGATGCAGGAGGAGATCAGGAGGAACACCAAGGATGGCTCTTCATCAAATACTAATGATGAAGAGAATTGTGCCTTAGCAATTACAGTGAAGAAGAGGAAATGGAAAGCTTCCCATTCCAAACTGGATTCTTTTCATGGAGGTAAGAAGAAAGACATGATGAAAGTGAAATGATTTCATTTGCATGAGCTAGGCCATTTTGCTACAAATTTTCCACTCAAGAAGTCCAAGAAGAATTCCTTAGGAGGAGTGGTGGGTGAGGCTTTGGCCTCTCAATTTGAATTGGAGTTTTCCCTCATTGCATGTGTGGTGTCATCAATGATGGAAAGTGTATGGTACTTAGACAGTGGAGCTTAATTCCACATAACTGGCAACAAGGAATTATTCAGTGACCTAGAGGAGAAAGATCTCCATATGAATATCGAGATGGGTGGTGAAGGGAGGTATCGTGCTACTGGATTGGGCATGGTTACTTTTCAAAGGGAGCATGGGGCTCCACTCACCTTGAATAATTTTATGTATGTGCTCGGGTTGAAGAAGAACTTGGTATATGTTGTCATGCTTGAGGATAGAGGATATGATGTGATCTTCTCAAAAGGAAAGGTGTTCCTTTGACACATAGCCACAGTCAGGTAAAGAAGATACGGATTTGAGTGAAGAATATCTATAAGATGGAGGTAGAGGATTGTGCTACTTTGAGCATGAAAGAAGAGATGGTGCATATCTGAGATGTTGGCAAGTTGTGGCATAGGCGATTGGGCTACTTGCATCATGGGGATTTGAAGATAATGCAGCATATCTCAACCGATTTTCCCAAAGGTACACTAGAGCAAGTTGATACATGCAAGGGGTGTACATTGGGAAAATACACCAAGGCTTCCTTTCACAATAGAGACATTCGATCAGAGGCTATTCTAGAGTGATTCCATTCATATGTGTGTGGACCATTCTCAACAAAATCCACAGCCAAACACATGTATTATGTTATATTTGTTGATGACTTTTCTGGAAAATGTTGGATATTTTTTATGCAATCAAACCTTCACAAAGTTTTGTGGGTTTAAAGCATTGGTGGAGAAAGAGTCGGGCAAGAAGGTTAAATCTCTACGAAGTGATAACGATGGTGAGTATGTCTCAAATGAGTTTAAGAATTTCTGTGCAGCGGAAGGGATTAAACAGGAGTTGACGGCACCCCATAACCCTCAATAGAATGGGGTGGCCAAGAGGAAGAACAGAAGCATAGTAGGGGAAACAAGGGCAATGTTACATGATCAGGGCCTACAACTACACTTGTGGGTTGAGGCATGCAACACAGTGGTTTATGTTCAAAACTGTAGCCCACATTGGATACTTGAGATGAAGACACCAGAGGAGGCTTATTCTGGTAAGAGGCCAGATGTTGGTCACTTCAGGATTTTTGGGTCATCGGTACATTTCCATGTGACCAAATATGCATAGAATAAGCTTGAGATGACAGCAAAGTTAGAGATATTTGTGGGGTACGCAGATACACCTCACAACTATTAGTTGTACTTGCCGACCAGCAGGATGACAGTGGTTCGCAAGGATGTCAGATTCGATGAGGAGAAGGCCATGTGATTTTTCCTTGAGAGGGAGTTTGAGATACATGTGGATGAGGAGATTTTAGCTCCTAAGTTGGGGAGCCTCAGATTGATGTGGAGCATCCACATGTAGAGGATCCAGGAGTGGAGACATCCACTCAAGAAGAATCTTCTAGAGAGGGAATAAAGCACACCAGAGAGGCTAACAGATTGTTGCATGACACATGGGAGAATGTGGGAGCACCCATTTCTCAGCGCAAGAGGAGGAGGTCACCTGAGAGGTACACTGGATACATGGTTCTTATGGGTGAATGTGTTGTGACAAAGCCATGTTCCTTTAAGGAAGTAGTGTGGCAGCCAGTTTGGGTTGATGCCATGGTGGAGGAGTATGACTCCATAGTTCATAACAGTGTTTGGGATGTGGTCCTGAGACCGGAAGACAAGTCAGTGTTGAGCTCCCATTGAATTTACAAGGTAAAGCAAGCTATAGATGGTAGTGTGGAGAAGCATAAGGCCAAATTTGTGGCCCATGGATTTTCACATGTAGAGGGGATTGACTATGATAAGACCTTTGCTCATGTTGCAAGGTACTCGTCGATCATATCTATATTGGAACTATCATCACAGCTGGGTTGGAAGATACATCATATGGATGTAAAGACAACCTTCCTTAATGGTATGATTGAGGAAGAAGTGTACATATAGGAGCCTGAAGGTTTTGAGACCTTTGACCATGAGTCGCATGTGTGTCATCTCAACAGAGAATTGTATGGGATGAAGCAAGAACCTTGTGCTTGGTACATAAGGATAGACAGCTACTTCATCGGGTTGCGATTCATGAAGAGTGAAGCAGATATGAACCTGTACCACATAGTGATGTAAGGTAAACTGTTGATCATTGTACTTTATGTTGATGATCTCATACTGACAGGTGATGATAAGTTGATCAAGTCTTGCAAGGAGGACCTTGAAAGAGAGTTTGAGATGAAGGGCATGGGGCTCATGCATTACTTTCTTAACCTAGAGGTATGGCAAGGTGATGGGGATTTGTTTGTGCCTCAGGGAAAGAATGCCAACGAGATACTCAGGAGGATCCACATGGAGAGATGCAAGCCTATGGAGACTCCTCTAGCATGTAACTGGAGGAAGGAGGATGCTACTTCAGGGGAAGTAGTGGAAGCTATTGTTTACAGGTAGCTTGTGGGTTCACTCATGTACTTCGTGAACACATGACCGGATTTATGCTATGCAGTTAACCAGCTTAGTCAAGTGATGGTTAGGCCTACCAAGTTGTATTGGAATGCATCAAATCATGTATTGAGATACCTCAGGGGAAATTCTCAGTATGGATTATGGTGCAGATGGACAGAGGGAGTGAAGCTTTAAGGCTTCACAAATGTAGATCATTGGGCAGGGAGTCCATCCGATTGGAAAAGCACATCAAGAGCGGTTTTCAGTATTGGTTCAGTGGCAGTTTCTTAGTACAGCAAGAAACAAATATCAATTGCACTCAGTTCGGCAAAGGCAGAGTACATGGTTTCAAGTTAGGCAACATTTTAGGCCATCTGGATGAGGAATATCTTGGTTAGTCTGTTTGGTCAGCAGATGGATCTGGCAGTGATTTACTATGATAATCAGAGTTGTATCAAACTCTCTGAAAAACCAGTTTTTCATGATAGGTCCAAGCACATTGATATCTGATATCACCATCTTAGAGATTGTGAGTTGAGGCAGATCATGTTGTTAGAGTACATTCCCACGGAGGAGCAAGATGCTAAAATTTTGACAAAGACATTGTCAAGATGTAAATTCGAGTTTCACAGAGACAAGATTGGGGTAGCAGATAATCCCTTTCTTGTTGAGAGGGAATGTTGAGAAATGGCAACAAGAAATTCTAGTTTAATTTGTCCTTGAATTAAACTGTGAATTAAAATCGAATTCTATTGTCATAGAAACTTGTAAATAGTTAATTAATTTTAAATAACTTAATTAGATTAGGAATTTTGAGTTAGAAATATTTCTAAATTCATGTATATGTTTTCCCTAAGTTTTAGGGGTCTAGTATGAGTTTAATTTAGAGTTGTAATTAGATAACTTAGTTTACTGAGTTATGGTCACTTAAATTAGTTCTAACTATTTGTGGAACTAATATAGGACTAACAGTCAGTTGGTGCACTAGTGCATCCACAAGTGTTACTCCAGTTAACTGAATATTCCCTCATCATAAATTCATGCATGTCGATTATGAGAAAGACCCAGTTGAGACTAGAGTGCAGAGACAGTGTACTATCAATTGTATGATTTACTAAGTTGTAAATATCATGCATACAATCAGAGAAGGACCTATGTTTGGATTGTGCAGTTTTGGAAGCATGAATTCCCTTTAAATATGGGCTATTAATCCTACAAATTGTGCAAGAGATTAGGGGCTTGGAAGGAAGTGTAAATTGGCTAAGTGTTGGCCAAGAGCTTGCTTGTGAGCTGAGAGAGTGGTGCATACTTGTGCAGAATTGTTCTAGTGAAAACAAGCTTTGTATATTCACTCATATTTTTTATATATGAAATATGGATAGCGGGGTTTTCAGCAGTGGGTTTCCCCAGATACATCTTGTTTTATGTGCCATTGATTTATATTCTTCTTGTTCATATTGTTTTCATCGATCTATTGGCTTCTGCTTGTTGAAAGTAGAAGTAGATTCTTCTCTTGTGCTTTAGTAAATTGCATGTGCTTGTGAATCTACACAATTTTCTATAGTAAGTAGGGTGGACACTAGATCCTTCTTGTCCTAGACATATCATTCATTCAATATGAACGAACACTTGCAAGGAAATTATTTCTGTATTATGTATTTAATAGTTTTATGAAGTATTACTAGTCGAATATTGGTACATCTTTTATACTGAAATACTTTGTCCATAATCAATCATTATAGTGATAATTAGTGGATAGATCATAAAAAATGTTTTCAAATTGATGACAAACTAATGGAATCAGAATTTATGTTGAAAATTTACTAATGAAGTAGTTATTGTATTATACAGCTATAAGATGTATAGCTTTATAATACAATAAGATTTATAGCTCTTAAGACCTATATATTTTATGTTTGCGACATGTTTGACGAAATGTTTGTCATGGCTAGTAGGAGTCCAATCTATTCCTTGTCAATGTTTTTTCAAATGCATCACTGTTTCGTTGTGATAATTCATTTCTGAACCTATCATTGAGTTTTAGCCAGTGACCTGGGCTCTGGGCCTAAAAATGTTGCACAAATCCTGAAGTCATAGGTACGGGTTTGAGGAGAAAATTCCCCAGATGCATGCATACCCATGTTGTGGGAGCGTCTAGAGCCTCCTGGATGTATTCGTGTCCATATCAAGGGAGCGTTTGGGGGTTTAATGTTCTAAAAACTAAGTGGGACCTATGGGTTGGTTACCTAAGTGATTGGGATGGCTCCTGAGAGTTCTTTTGTTGTTGTGGAAGGTTTGTATGGTATGTTTCTGTTAGTTCCACTTCCTTAACTAACACATAGGGAGTTGAATCATATCATAGTAACTTCTCATGACATGTTTACCCTGGTTGGCTGGTTACTTGGGTAGATGTGGGAGGAGGGTGTTATAGAGTGGTATCAGAGCATGTTTTGTTCTCTTTGGGTGGTGTCTGGTTTACGTTCTTTTTGGGTGATTCCTGATACCACAAAGTGGTATAAGAGCATGGTTCACCCCTCAAACTGGATGGGCCGTGTGTTGGTCATCCATTCATGTCGGTTGCATATTTGTTCCTTATGCTTGTTGTTAATTTGCTTATTGTATTTGCATGGCGTTGATCATGGTTGTAGTGATGTTAGCATGCGAAGGTTAATGATGTTTTTCTTGGGATGCTTTAGTCATGAATGCATGTCAAATTTATATGTATTTGTTATGCATGTCAGTGTTTGTATGTTGTTATGCATTCATTGTCATGGTTATAGTTATGCATGTATAGTAAGTCAATCATGCATTGTGAGATTGTTGTATGTAGTTTGTGTCATCGTGATGTTGTTGTTATGTTATGATGTTGATGTGTTGGCTCAGAAAGAGCAGGATATGTATGAGAATATCGTCATATAGATTTGTATGTTGGGCATGTAGGTATGTGGTTAATGGTTGTTATAAGAATTAGGGTTACTTATATACTTGTCATTCTATTGTTGTTTTGGTTACATGCATGGTAGATGCTAGTTGATCAGTGCAATCATATGCACACTTGTTGCATAGTCATGCATGTACTAACTTGTAGTTGTTTTATATTAGTTAACTTGATGATATTGCTATATGTTGTTGATGAGTATGTTATATATTAAAGTGTTGTTGTTATAGGTTAGTTAACTTGATGATTAGGGTTATTTCATTTAAGATCTTGATGTTATATGTATTGTGTTAACCTGGATTGGCCTATGTAGATGCTTACAGTTACGATATTCAGGTATGAGCTGACATATTTGTGATATGGTGTTGTACTAATCTAGAGTAACTGTGCATATGTGATTGTTAGGCATGAGTGACAATTTTTTACGCGTTTATGATGTGAACATGTTAGCTAGTTACTGTTATGGACATCATGACCTTATTTATGTTTGAGTTGATATGTTGTGAATTTATATTGTGCTAATATAGATTGATTGTGCAGAAAAGATAGCCTCCCCTAAGATACATTAAGGTATGAGTTTTATTATGTTGTCTATTTGGTGTTTGAATGTTTGACTATGTTGTTTAATTTGGTGTTTGAGTGTTTGGTGTCTCTTATATCGTCTATCTGTTGTTTGAATGTTTGACTACTTGAATTACATGAGTATGTGTCTATAAGTTTTCTTGCCAAAATGATCTTGTTTTAAGATGTTTATACTAATACATATGTGTTGAGACAGTTGATATGTACTTGAGTGTAAGTAGGTGATAATTGTAGCATTATGTATTATGACTGATGAATGTGAGTTTATTTTTTAGTATGACATGGTTGTTAGTCTTGGTAAAGGTAAAAGAAAGGAATCGGGTGAGAATTCATTTGGCTATGTTTGGAAACTGCAATTCCAAATGAATGAGTGCTTTTCATACAAGAAGTCTTTTTAACCCTAATTTGTCTCAAATTATGTGGATATGTGCTATATTCATGGACATGTATTTGACAGGTATAATAGCTAGTGTCTATTTATAGCTATATATGTCAAGGGAATTGGAGTCCCTTGAGACACGATATAGATGTGTTCAGCTACAGGGCAATGTGCTTGGAATAACAAGGTAAGATAATTGGTATATTATTGTGTTTATTTATGCAATGACGGTCATGTGTTTATGGCAATATGATGCTGGGGATTACATGGCAAAGAGACTTCCATGAAATTCTAAAGAAGACTCAAGTTGATCTTTCCTTTGGAAGCACTAGGAACCATGGGGATTTAGTCATGGTCACTGTTGTGAGTTTTGTGATTTTGATTCTTCGTGCTTTTTTTGCTCTTGATTTTCATCTGTGTTTATGTCTAATATATTGCCATACCACTTTGTTCGCGGTGTCATATTAGTTTTTGTTCTCATGGTTTTCTTCTTGTTTGCGTTTTTCTCTCCTTTTATGTCTTGAGGGTCTTGGGAATTGATTGGGAAAGCAGAAATTTAATGGAGCTTGAGGAGAGATGAATGAAACCTAGTAGGTAATGTGAGACCTAAATGAAGCTCAGTGCATGAGTAAGGGAAGTTGAAGGTAATAATATGACAATCGGTTGGACTGGTTGGGTCCATTGAATAAAACAGACGATGGCAGGACAGTCATGAGAAAGGTAACATGAAAGGTGAAGTAAATGGATCTGAGGTGTCAGATGCCTTGGCTATGTTGGGAAAAATTGTTCTCAATGTTGTGCATGGTGTGCATAGATAAAGAGAGTTCTCTTAACCTTGACCTTATGTTATCTGGTAATTATGTTATGATCATGATTTTGATGATGTTTATATATGTATGTATGTGTGTATGTATGTTGTTGTCTGATAGGATCATGTTTGTTTTATGAAAATTTTTATGTATATGTATCTATGTATATATGTATATATGTCATTGTCTGACAGGGTTGTCAGGGATCATTCTTGTGGAGGAATTATTACTTATGCAGTTGAGTGGCATGACGAGGTTCTTGGTCTTATGAGGAATCAAATGGGAAGAGTAGTCTTAACAAATAAACAAGGTCAGTATCATGTGGATATGAATTGATATTGTATGCTTGTATTATGCCTATGATTATGTTATGATAGGTCTAAGGGATACATCAGCTGAATGAAAGCAGTGAGATCCATGACATGCTAGGATAAGCATGGACAGCAGAGAGACATTAGAAGCAAGGTTGTATTGACGGTTTTGGACCCACCAACATTTAGGGAATATACCCGATATGAAGTCCCAACCATACCTCACACTGTTTCGTGTAGGAGTCCCATCTGGTATAAATTCTCGGTTGCCAAATACTTAAATATTTTCCTTGGCTCTAGCTATCAGCACAAGAGATTGATGCAATGTATCTTCAAAAAGCAAGGTGAGTGTGCTTGGTGAGTGTGTAGTGCATGTGTGTCTTGGTTCTCTTACTGAAAAAGGGGGAGAAAAGTAAGCCTCTAAATGATAGGAAATAGTACCACCCAGGATGAGACACACATGAACCAGAAGGATATTTCTAGCACCCAGTGGAATAGTCCACAGCGGATGTGACAGTCGTTACAACCAACAAACAAGGGAAAATCCATCTAGCATCCAAAGTAATAGTCCACAGCATATGTGACAGTCATTATAAACAATAAGAAAGGAAAGATCTATCTAGTATCCTGCAGAATAATCCACAAAGATGGGACAACAATAACAACCATTACAACACATTCTCAACAAGATAAGCACTAAAATAACCGAAATAGTTCAACTATCTTAGTACATGTCAAAGAAAACATGAAATACAAATGTCCATAGAATAGTCTTATAAACATTCATAAGTCATGCATGAAGAATGTGCTACCCTTAAAAGGATTCTATTATTAAGAAAAAGTTCCAAGACACATATTTACATTATACATCACTAGCCCCAGGACTGGGACATTGGAGCCACTCCTTGCTCCTCAAAGAACTAGCAGGTCTCTCTAATGCCTTGCAGGGAGAACCAAGGTGAAAATTCCTCTGCTCATACAATGAGGGGGTATATATAACCAAGGGGTGATGCTTACCCCTTGTGACTCTTTGAATACTCTCATGATTGTTCAACTTCCTATGACTTTTCAACTTACATGACTCTTAATATTCATGCATTTCCATTGGAATTCCACTTTACAATAAATTTGATTTACAATATACATGGCCCACAATAGTGATGTAACTAATTTGAAAACTCATGACATGACTTTACATGATATTGTTGACATGGATTGGTTGATGATGTGGCAATGTCAAGTCGTTGTTGTTGTTGAGTGCTAGATGTGTTCTTTGATATGCTTTCTCTTCTCCTCTACATAGCTTGGTAATGTGAGATCTTCAATGATCTTCGGTCTTGGAAGGTGGTTGCAAAATTGTGTCCCTTTTCTTGTTCTTGGTAGATCCACTCATCCGTTCAGCTACAAGTGAGTCTTTAGGCATGCTTCCCTCCTTATTTTCCTTCTTCATCATCTCGCCTTGACTTGATACTGTACCTGTTCTTGAATTCACTCCTGGCTGGACGACATCAATCTGAAAACTCCCTAGTCTAAGATGATGCATTATTATCCATGAATTGAGCCTGTGACAAGTGACAAGTTGGGAGAGAGGGCCCAGTAAATGCGCATTATGCAATTCCAGATGACAAGGGAGAGATCTTCATCACTGAGACTACGCAGGGAGCATCTCAGGCTTGACTAAGGAACTTTTCAGCACAGTCCCCACTGGGGATAAAAATTGCACATTGGCCACTGAGAGTCAGGATTCTACAATTCAAGAAAGCAGTGGTTGATGCGAGATGAGGCCTTGAGAGGTCAGTTCTGCACAATTTTTAGAGGCAAGGGGGATTGGACAGTAGAGAGACCTGGAGGACAAATCTGCGCAATTCTTGAGGACAGTGAGCTCTGGCTAAGAAAATGACACTGGAGGACAAATCTGCGTAGTTCTTGAGGACAGTGAGCTTTAGCTAAGGGAGTGACACTAGAGGACAAATCTATGCAATTCTTGAGGACAGTGAGCTCCGGATAAGGGAATGACACTGGAAGACACATGTGTGCAGTTCTGTAGGCTAAGAGAGGTTGGGATATCTACTCATTATGGGGTTACAGTGGGCAAGTGAAAAATCTTGAGGACTGAAAGTCTGAAGTGCATAGTTCAAGGTAGACTAGGAGGCACAAGTACGCAATTCTGGGGTTCAAGGAAGGTTGTTGGACTCTACGATTGTATAGTACAACAACCCTGGAGGACAGTGATTTCACACTTTGAAATTCCAAGCAGCAAGGTCACATCAATGAGAGTTGATACTGCACAATGGGCAACTCAGTCGGGGCCCGTGTGAACCCAAGTTGCCTAGTCAGGAAGATTTTCTGAAAATGGCTAAGTGCAGGAGGAAGACAGACTCGTGATGAACTTGAATTGTGATCACACACTTATCATACTTTGACAACACGACAACATATACCATCAGAACAATAAACGAATCATTACCCTTTGTGTGACTGTCTCTTGACAAGAAGCGACAAGCGTGACACTTGCAATAGACTTTAGGACGATCGTGACGACACTTGTGCGACATTGCTCAATACTTTGTGTATGAGTGTGATAGGTGTTTACACAGCAAGGAAAAATTGTATACACATATACCAACCTTCGAAACCACCATAAAAGGTATGAAAACATGACATAACAGTCAAACATGCCAAAATATGATAATTAATCGAACAAGCGAAAGGGTTCAAAGAACTTGGGAAAATCTCATGAAATGAGCTTAAGCGTTTGCAACAGTCAAGAGAAATACCAAGGAAGGCTCTAAAATTTGAGTGCATGCCAAAATTTTGGAGGGCGTTGCAGCAGCTACAACACTTAGTGACACACTCATTCAACTCCAGCTTCTCTATCTTGGTTAGTTTCTTCTGTGTAAGGCCTTGGTTCTTCAAGGTGTATTGATTCATCATGCAGATTACTTTGGCTTCCCCACTTACCACATGGGAAGACATGGTCCCCTCTATACCTTCTCAATTGAAGACAACATAAAATTCATCATAATCACAATGTTTCGAGTTGGGAAGGGTAGTTTGGCTCGCGAGCTTAAGATTTTCAAAGTCTAGTTTTCCATCTCTGGTGTTGCTCCATTGCTAGTAGGCCTAGACAGTACCCTAGCGGAGTCACATAGGAACATAAACATTGCTTCACTTCCAATTAGCTTGGGCAGTACCTCGGCGGAGTTGCTTGCTTCACCTCTCTGTGCAGGAAGCCTTTCTCTTCTTTCGCCTTTATTTATTTATTTAAAGAGAATTGTGCATCGACACTTATTTATTTTGGGGTGAAAGAGGGATCCTGAATTATTGAGAGCAGGAGAGGTTGTTCCTTCAGAGAAGCATATAAATACCTCTGATTTAGGTTTTCTCATTTAGATTTTTCCCTTCTCCATTTCTACTAGTTGGATAGGCTTGAAAACACCAAAGCAGAAAACTGAGTATAGGCATGAAGTTTTCAGACTAGACATGAGTTCATTGTTAGACCAAAACTCTACTTATGGACGGATCATATTCTCTGTCAGAACTTCATTAGCCAAAAGATGTGACCAACACAAGGAAGATGGATATAGGGCTAACCAAATGTTGTAGTGTCACAAAAAACAACAAAATACTATGTACATAGTGTGGGGCGCAGCCCCAGATCTTCATTGAAAATATTGTTTTAAGTCTTGTCCATTGAGAGGGAGAGAGTCAATCTTCCCATCAAGTGATTGAAGATGATAAGTGTGTTGGCAAAGCTTCTCATGCACAATGTATGGACCAATCCACAGGGACTGAAATTTGGTGTGTTTTCCTTTGTCCTCGTGGGCTTTATCCCACTTCAAAACTAAGTCATCCACACTAAAGCTATTGTTCCCTGCATACTATCTATCAAACCATCTCTTGATACGACTTTGGTGAAGTGAAAATTTTTCTTTTTCTTTCAACATTTCTTCCTGTAGCTTGTGAAAAGTGTCCATCCTATGCTGAACTAAAAGAGATGTCTTGCCTTGGGACTCTTGGGACAATTGGGACAATTGGAGAGTAGGGAAGTAGATGTTCGGTGGTAGGATGGCTTCACATACACCAGGAAGTAAGGGGAGGTGTTCAGATAAGGCTTGGGTGTGACTCAGCCAGTCCATAAGGCATTTACCAAAGCAGAGTGCCAATTTTGTTGTTCAGAGAATATGGTCTTTTTGATGATACAGATAAGGTTCTTGTTCATGGATTCAACAAGGCCATTACCCTGCAGATAATAATTAGCAGAATGTTTCAAGATAATACCATTTTCCAATGCAAAATCATAAAGTCTTAATGATGATAAGTACATTTCATTTTCAAAAACAAGTGACGTAGGAATGTCGAACCTGGAGATGATGATCTACTACAGAAAGCTAATGACTTCCTGATCATTCACCTATTTTAGCAGACCTACCTCTGTCCACTACATGAAATAGTATGTAGCAATTACAATATAGTGGTGTTTCTTTGATGAGTGCGGGAAAATTTTCCCAATGATATCCAAGGCCCACTATTGAAAGGGTTCTTCCACTGCAACTGGCTGTAATGGGGTTGCTGACTTCTTATTTCTGTCGACACACCTTTGACAGACCAGACACTTGCGGGCATAGGCATGAGCATCCTTGAATAATGTAGGCCAGTAGAATCTGGCTCGTATGACCTTATGTTTTGTAATGTTTCCTACAAATTTTCCCCTGGCTAGTCCATCATGGAGATCACATAACACCTTTCTGAATCATGTGCCTCCAAACACCTGAGCAATACTCCATTGTGGTGCTTCCTGAACAACACCCCATGCACCAACTGATATGACAATGCTTTAATTCAGAGTGCCCTCTTCTTCCACATAGAGAAGTGAGAGGGAATTGTGCCATGCTCAAGGTATTGGTGCACATCCGTGTACCAAGAGTTTATGTCTAAAGTGGGGGAGGCTCACTCAACATTGTACATTTCAATCTCTTGCTCCCATCTTGCGAGCTCTTCTTCTTCCTCTTTTGCATTAACTTCTTCTGTTGCTAATTTGTGAATACCATGACCCTTGATTGTGTGAATTGGATTAATGTCAATATCATATTCCTATGATCCGGTCATCCATATCACCTCCTTTCACCCAGCTCTTGTTGAACAAGCAGTGATCTAACTGTTGGGTGTGGAACAAAGATGATACAACGGTTTTTTAATAGATAGGGTCTGAATTTCCTTACCGCCTTGTACATTGCATAAGCTTATTTATCCACTGTGTGGTAATTGAGCTCTGGTCCTTGCAATATTTCACTCGTGAATGAGATAGGTCATTCATTGTTTAACTCATCCTTCTATGTAAGCACAGTAGCGAGAGAGGTCTCAGAAGAAAAAGTGTAGAGAAAGAAGTATTTACCGAAGTTTGGGTTGTACAATGTGGGTGCTTCTGCTATAGCTTGCTTGATATGGGAAAACATGTCATTTTCCCTCTTATCCCATTTATAAATTGTGTCCTTCTTGATCATCTCCTGTATTGGTTTAATAATCTAATCATAGTAAGAGATCAACTTTCGGAGGAAGTTGATCTTCCTCCGAAATTTGATCTTCCCCAAGAAAGATTGCATGGATTTCTTGTTCACTAGGTGGGGAATCTGCATGATGGTCCTGACCCTATCTGGGTCCACCTTGATCCCACTTTTAGCAATGATGTGTCCCAGGAGGTTACCTTCAGACACTGCAAAGATACTCTTCTTTGGATTCAAGGATATCCCGTATTTTCGACATCGCTCAAAAATCTTCTTCAAATGGCGTAGGTGGTCTGACCTTTGTTTAGAAAATATTGTCACATCATCAAGGTAGACCACTACACTCTGTCCAATAAGTCTACAAAAGGTGATTTCCATCACACGTTGGAATGTTGCACCGGCACTGACTACCCCAAACAGCATTCGTGGGAATATGAGCGTGCCCCACTTTGTTTAGAACGTAGTTTTTAGTTTGTCAGGCTCTGCTACCAGAACCTGGTTGTAACCTAAGAATATAGCGAGAAAATAAAAAATTTCATCCCCCAATACTATTTGCATCATTTTCTCCATGGACGGCATGGGGTAATTATCTTTGTCTGAGGCGCAGTTTAGATTACGAAAATCTACGCATAGGTGGGTCTCCCCTGACTTCTTTCTCACAGAAACCAATTTTCATACCCATGTTTAATGTCGCACATTATAGATGATACAAGCATCCAGAAGTTTTCTCAACTCCTTCTGTATGAGGGGCTCAAGCATTGGGTGGACTTTCCTCGGTTTCTGTTGGAATGGCTTGGCCCCTTCCTTGATTGGTAGCACATGCTAGATGATTCGTGTGTCATATGTCCCGAGTCCATCGTATGTCCACGTGAAGACATCACGATACTTCTTAAATAAGTGGATGAAGGCTTGCCGCTCTTGTGGTGTGCAGCAAGTATCAAGATTTACATATTTAGGGTCTTTCCCATTTCCCAAGTTGATTTTCTCATGCGAAAGTGCAGAACTGTGGGTCTTAGCATTAACAGGTCCCCTGAATAAGTTCTACAAATCATACATATTTTCCAGTGATGCCACACCCTTAGGGATGAGGTCCTTTACTTGCAGTGGCTACATCCTGCGGTGTTTGTTCATGCTCATCCTCATCGATCAGTGCATCTTTGAATACATCACCATTCACCATAAAGTATAGTAAATGTTGGTCGTCATCAAAAACATGTAAGTTAGTTATATTATCTGGGACAGATAGTTTATACAAAATTTCAATAGAAAATTCATCCCTTAAAGGTAAAATCCTAGCAGTTACGTTTTCCAAGGCATCTGTGGCTACATTACGTATTCATGGTAATGAAATAATAATGAAAGTTTGGAAGTGATAAATAAGTCGCCATACCTCTTGTTGATAACTCTTAAGATGAGGTGACACACAATGTATAGTGTTACGTACCTGGCGCACCACAATTTCGGAGTCACCTACCACTTTTAGAACAGTGGTGTGAGGTCAATCGCCTTCTGTAAGCCCAAGAAAAGTGCTTCATACTCTACAATGTTATTTGTGCACTCAAATTCCAAGCAACTAGAGATTAGATTTTTTCCCTGCAATGGGTCTATTAAAATGCAACCAGCTCCAGAGCCCTCCTGTGTCTTGGATCCACAAAGTACATTGTCCACATATCATATGTGCAGGGACTACTCACTGCACTATTGCTACTACTACTACTACTACTTGTTGTACAAAGATCATTATCACCAATTGGACATGGAAGGATATCCAACTGTGTGTCTGGTGGAAATGGGGATGGCTCTGAAAGATAGCACCCCAACTGTGTTTCTAGAAAATAATTTCCAAATAGAAGTTCTACAAAATCCATTGTCTCGTTATGCCCATTCAAAGGAGTCATTGTGTGCTTCATGTATGTCTCTGACTCTACCTAGACCTGATTGTTCCTACCCCTGTACGGAAGCCATAATTGTGACCAGTCTATGGCAGAGTATCCTTGAAGCTTGCTTGACCAGTCTATGCTCAGTAATACTACATATGCTTCTGAAATGTCCACAATCACTATGTTGTTACATTGGTGAACTCGCCCATCAAATGATAACCAAATTATGACATCCTTAATTTAACCAATTTCCTGGACGTGAGTTTTTTCCAACTTAATGATTTGTGCATATGCCTTATCTCATTTAGCATTGATCTTCTTGGCCACAGATAGTATCATGACATTTAGCGATGCACCAGAATCAACCAATCAATTGTGTACATTGAAGTTGAAGATTTCAAATGTTAACAAGAATGGTGGGCAGAGTGTGTTTGCCTCCATCGTGAGTGCATTGATTACAGATGTGAGAGCATCAGGAGACTTACTAGATCCCTTGTTTGAAGAGGTAGCATCACTGATAGAGGTTTGTCCAAGTGCCCATAGAAGGATGTCCCGCTAGCTCGTGATATTTTCAAGTCCAAATAGGGAAATGTTTGTAGGAACATTCTTCATATCATCTACAATGTTATAATCTACAGCGGGAAGACTGACCCAGGTGTCGGGGGATGGAACTTGGTTTATGGTTTCTAGAGGGATGGTTATGTCCTTACTGCTGTCAAAAACACTTTCATTGGAATTGTTTTCCTGGACTTGCTCTGAGTGTTCTGCACTGAGTTAGTCAGAGGATTGAGTTTTCTTAGCAATTTTTCTTTGAATTTATGTTTCAGCACCTCAATCATAGTGGTCATCCCTTGTCTTCTCAAGTTATATCAGTTTCTCTTCTTCTAGGTCAGACCATCACTCGAAGGCTTCTTATCGAAAGTACTCTTCTAGGCTACGAGAATTCAATGATACATGTTCACTACATGCCCAGTGCTTGGAGCTTCATCAGCTACAACAACTTCTTCCTTCTCTTCATCGGGCTCAGCCTGTTCCTCAACCATGACTGAGTCCACAAACTGTGGAACCATTCTTCTCATGAGATGGTTCCATTATGGGCATGTCTTCTCCAAATGATGCTCATTATGAAACATGCAATATGAATATGTGCCAATCTTCTCAATGTTCAGAATAACATTGGAACTCTGCACATATTTTTCTGACTAATTGTTGCTACTACCAAAAGACAAATTCCTTCTAAGCATGAAATTGGGGGCCCTACTTCTCATAGTAATCTTGCTTGTCCTTTGTTTGATTTTAGCCATTTCAGTGGTCAAGGACTGCATGAGATGAGTTAGGCTTTCAATATCATTCGGTTCCTTTTCCTTATCCTTGCGCATGGATTCTTGAGACCTCTTAACCGTGTCCTTAGAGTCCTTAGTTGATTCATCATCTGTGATGAATTCAATAGTGCACAAGTCCTTCTCAATGGAAATAGCCTCTTTGTAGTTTTTTGTCAATGTTTGTTTCACAGTTTGCTTTACAAACTACGCAATACCTGTTGGTGAGGTAGAAGTGTAGTAGTCTATGGTGATGGAGTCATGAGGTTTTGTGTCATCTGAAAACTTGTTCAAGATGTGATTGAACCTTTGATTAAAATATCTAACTTTTTCCTTCTACTCCATCTTAAGACTACCCAGCACCTTTAATAACATGGCAAGGGTCTTGTATTCAGCAAATTTTTCAAGAAATGTCCTTTTGAATTCCCTCCAATTCTGGATGGATTTTGGGGGAAGGTTGTGATACCATATAGCTTCTCTACCATCCAAGGTACATGGAAAAATTATGCATGAAATGTCATCGTAACGTACCTTAAGTGTTTTCAGATGTGGGTAAAAGTTATCCAAGTGATCTTCAGCCTTCACTATCTTTAGTGTCATATTTCACCAAGAGCTTCTTTGTGTGCCTCGACATCTTATGCAAGATACCCAGAAGTGCCAGTGGGCCCTAAGTCATCATCCAGATTTTTCTTTGTCATCTCTTCTTCTTCGTTGTCCTCATCTTACTCTTCTGAATCTGATGGTTCCTCCTCCTCTTATTCCTTTTCCTCCTCACCGCATGCCCCACCATAATTTGAACCTGAGAGTAAGGAGTTACCTCCTTCTCCTCCTTGAAAGAGTGGAGGATCTTCTTCCCTTTCAATGATTTTTGTTAGTTCTTCAAGAGTGACAAGGACCGCTTCTTCAACAAACGAGACCACTACTCCTATGGGGGTGGTCTTGTTCTTCTTTTCAAAATATGGAAGAGTGATTACTCCTGGAATCAATCCAAAAGATTTTGCAAATTGATAGGTGATGGGGTGGACAGCCCGAAGTTGATGATACGGGAATTCACGTTCAGGCCTGGGTAGTGAAGAGTCACCAACTTCAGAATTATGAGTAGGGGAGACGGAGTGGACGTTATTGCCTTGGCCAGAAGATGGCTTAGTGGGGTCGATAGGACAATCAGCCATAAAATATTGGATGCCCTCCTTCTAGCGCCAGAAATGTTAACGGTGCTGGACCCGCAACATTCAAGGGATCTCCCCAATATGAAGTCCCAATCAAAACTCACACTATTTGGTGTAGGAGTCCCATCAGGTATAAATTCCTAGTTACCAAATCCTTAAATATTTTCCTTAGCTCTAGCTGTCAGCACAAGAGGGTGATGCAATGGTATCTTTGAAAATCAAGGTGAGTGTGCCGAGTGAGTGTGCAATGCAACCTTTTTTAGGTTCTCTTACTGAAAAAGGGGGAGAAAAGTCAATGTTTAAATAAGAGGTAATAATACCACCCAGGGAGAGACACACTTGAACCAGAAGGACCTGTTAGCATCCAGCAGAATAGTCCACAGCGAACACGAAAGTCATTACAACCAACAAGCAAGGGAATATTTGTCTAACATCCAGCGTAATAGTCCACAACACATGTGACGGTCATTATAAGCAATAAGCAAGCAAATTTTTGTCTAGTATCCTATGGAATAGTACACAAGGATGGGACAATAATAAAAACCATTACAACACATTATCAACAAGATAAGCACTAAAATAACCGAAATAGTTCAATTATCTTAGTACATGTGAAAGCAAACATGAAATACAAACGTCCATAGAATAGTCTTACAAACATACATAAGTCATGCATGAAGAATGTGCTAGCCTTAAAAGGATTTTTTATTAAGCAAAAGTTCAAAGACACGTATTTAGATTGTACATCACTAGCCCCAATAGTGGGACATTGGAGCCATTCCTTACTCCTCAAAGAACTAATTGGTCTCTCTAGTGCCTTGCGAGAGGAGCCAAGGTGAAAATTCCTTTAATCATACAATGAGGGGGTATATATAACCAAGGGGCGATGCTTACCCCTTTTGACTCTTTGACTACCCTCATGATTGTTCAACTTCCTATGACTTTTAAACTTACATGACTCTTGATATTCATGTGTGTCCATCAGACTTCCACTTTACAATACATTTGATTTACAATATACATGGCCCACAATAGTGATGTGGCATATGAAAACTCATGACACGACTTGACATGACATTGCTAACATGGACTGGCTTGAAGTTGTGGCAATGCCAATTCATTGTTGTTGCTGAGTGCTAGACGTGTCCTTGGATATGCTTTCTCTTCTTGTTCGCATAGCTTGGTAATGTGAGGTCTTCAATGATCTTTGGTCTTGGAAGGTGGTTGTAAACTTGTGCCCCTTTTCTTGTTCTTGGTAGGTCCACTTGTTTGTTCAACTACAAATGAGTCTTTAGGCATGCTTCCCTCCTTCTTCTCCTTCTTCATCTCTCTCCATGACTTGATAATGTACATGTTCCTGCAATTCACTCATGACGGGACGACATAATTCCAAAAACACCCTAGTCTAAGATGATGCATTATTATCCATGAACTGAGCCCGGTATAAGTGAGAGGTTATGAGAGAGGGCCCAATAACTGTGCATTGTGCAGTTCCAGGTGACAGGGAGAGAGCTTAATCATTGAGACTGCGGAAGGTGTAGCTTAGGCTTGACTAAGGAACTTTTCAGCACAGTCCCCACTAGGGAGAAAAATTACGCAGTGGCCACTGGGAGTCAAGATTGTGCAGTTTAAGAAAGTAGTGGTTGATGCGGGGTGAGCATGCCCTGAGAGGTCAGTTTTGTGCCGTTTTCAGAGGCAAGGGGGGTCTAGGAAGCAAAGAGACATGGAGGACAAATATGCGCAATTCTTTAGGACAGTGAGCTCCAACTGAGGGAAGGACATTAGAGGACACATCTGTGTAATTCTGGAGGCCAAGGGAGGCTAGGCTCTCTGCGCGTTGTGGGGTTCCAGCAGGAAAGGGGGAAATCTTGAGGATTGAAAGTGAAAAGTGTGTTGTTCAAGGCAGACTAGGAGGCACAACTGTGCAATTCTGGGGGTCAAGGAAGGTTATTGGGCTCTCGTGTTTCACAATACAACAACCCTAGAGGACTGTGACTACGCATTGCGTAGTTCCAGGAAGCAATTTCACATCAATGAGGGTTGAGACTGCGCAGTGCGCAGCTGATTCGGGGCCCGATGAATCTAAGTTTCCCATTCAGGAATATTTTCCGAAAATGGCTAAGTGCGAGAGGAAGATAGACTCGTGATGAACTTGAACTGTGATAACACACATATCATACTTTGATGACATGACAACATAGACCATCGTAACAAAAAAAGAATCATTACCCTCTATGTGACTCTCTCATGACAAGAGGTGACAAGTGCGACACTTGCAATAGACTTTAGGACGGTCGTGACGATACTTGTGCGATAGTGTTCATGAATTCGTGTATGAGTGTGATGGGTATTTACATGGTGAGGAAAACTCGTATACACATAGACCAACCATCAAAACCACAAGAAAAGGTCCACAAACATGACATAACATTCAAACATGCCAAAAGAAGACAATTAATCCAACAAGCGAAAGGGTTCAAAGAACTTGGGGAAAGCTCATGAAATGAGCTTAAGTGTTTACAACAATCAAGGGAAATACCAAGGAAGGCTTCAAAATTTGAGTGCAAGCCAAAATTTTGGAAGATGTTGCAGCAGCTACAACAGGTTTCCTGGTAGAGACAGTGTGGTTTTGGTTGTGTAGTTTTGTATATGTTGTGCATGTTGTATATTCAGTGATTGTACCTATGGTGATGTGAACATGTAATATATTTAGTATTGTGTACATATGATGTTGTGTGTCTATTGTATATATGGTGTTGTGTGTGCATATTGCTTATGCAGTGCTAGGTATAAATGGTGTTATGTACATATTGGATATGTCGTGTTGTGTACATATTGTATTGTGCACATGATGGATATGTAGTGATGTGTGTTGGTGTTGTGTGCATGTTGGATACGCAGTTTTGTGTACATATGGTGCTATGTACATGGTGTATATGTAGTGATATGTACATATGGTGTCGTGTGCATGATTGTACATGTGATGTTTTCTGCACGTGGTGTTGTGTACATGTTGTACATGTGGTGTTGTGTGAAAGTGGTGTTGTGTGTATGTCGTGCATGTAGTGTTGTGTACATGTGGTGTCGTGAACATGTCATGCATGCAATGATGTTTACATCTGGTGTTGTGTACACATTGTACAGGTGGTGCGGTGTACATGTGGCATTGTGTACATGTTGTGGAGATGGTGTCATGTACATGTGGTGTTGCGTACACGTTGTGAAGGTGGTGTTGTGTACAAGTGGTACTGTGTACATGTTGTACATATGGTACTCGTGCACATGTGGTATTGTGTGCATGTTGTACATGTTGTGTTGCAGGCATGCAGTACTATGTATGTGCTTTGTGTAGTCGTAGTATCATGACATATGTATTCATTGTTTTGTACTTTGTGTACGTATTTGAGTTTTCTTGTAGACCGAGTGTGGGTGTATGTATTGTTTTGTGGTGTACATCGGATGTAGGAATATGTGTGGTGTTGTCTTGTACACTGGGTGTAGGTGTATGTGTTGTATGTCAGGTGTAGGTGCATGTATTTCATGGTGTTGTATGTCATGTGTGGTTGTATGTGTGTGATGCACACTATGTGTATGTGCACATGGTTGAGGAGAAGGCATTGGGTGTTTTTCGGGTGTGGAAATCGATTCAGTGTGCATACGGAATAAGGAAAAAGGTAGAAGCTAAGGATTGATTAAAGGATAAGTATCAATATTTTATTTCATTTTTATTATGCATGTAATTTATGATTCTGGTCTATGATGATTACATGTGATTTATGATTCTGGTTTATGATGGTTACATGTGATTTATGATTTTGATCTATGATGGTTGTGTTTTGAGCTAACCTGATGTGATATGTTTATACATGATGATTTGGTCAAAGATGCTAGTTTGACTTCTTGTGACAGGAAGCAAACAAAATTGCAAGTATACCTTGTTGACAGGCCACCAATGACGTATGATTTTAATTTATTTCAATTTATTTTGAATCTAATGGAAATTATGTGCTTGGTACAGGAAAGCATGAAATGCCTAGTTGGGTGGTTGAAATCGACTGCAAGAAATAGTAGCAGCAGCGAAAGGAATTAGAACATGCAGCAGTATGTTGGTAAAGCATTCAGGAGCAGGGCCATTATGGGACATTGGTACCCAATAGTTTACATTGATTTTCATGAGCATGCTATGACCAGCATGCTAGTTTTAAGGTAGGGATATGCCTTAGTTTTTGGACTTTCGATGCAAGGAAACCTTGTTGAGGGATGGACTGCACGGGATGGGCGTGCCAACAGAACTTGTAAGGTGTGTGACTTCACGATAGGGGGTGACCAGATTTCCCAAGGGATTGTGTAAAACAGAAGGCAAGGTCGGGGCTATATTTTTTTTTGGTCATTAGCATTTCCAGATGGAATCAAATGCACATTGGGAGTGTGCCCTGGAACAATGAGTCGGTAACTGTTCACTGAGAGGACAAGCGACGCAGGATTATAGCATTGGACATTCGATGTAACTTTGACTTTGCAGTGAATTCTGGACATCCTGGGAAGGAGGTGAATCCTAGTATTACTTTGAGGGTAGAGGTGTGAGCCTCTGGATTCCCTTGTTGTGGATGCAGGCACCATATCCTTTTATTTTCTAGATGAGAAAATGTGCATATGTGTATATCATTGTAAATATTGTATCGAGTTGGATTTATAAAGATACATAGACAGTATGGTTATTTGTTGGTTGAAGCAAATGTGTATGTGTGTATATGTGGTTATTATTGTAAATATCGTAATGAGTTGTGTTATAAAGCTCCTTTAAATGGTATGTTTGTCATATTTTAGCATATTCTCATTGTAAATACTACAACGGGCTATGCTATAAAGCTCCATGGGATGTATGTTTTGTTTTCAGTGGTTTTTGGTTTGTAGGTGTCAATGAACACTAAGGGCGGTGTTCCCCCAAGAGGGGGGGTTCTGTAACAGGGCTAGTCAAAAATCCATGTAATAAAAGTTAATAAAGGAATAATAATAACCATGGTCATGGGACACGTATTCCAAGTTGAATGGTGGGCAAAAACATCCTAGTGGGGTGTCACTTTGATTTATTATGGCTAAGGAAATTGACAAAGACAAAGGTAAAGGCTTAGGAAAGGCATGAGGCATTTATTGGCATTTTATTTATGAAAATAAAGGAAATTAGGAGAAAAGGGAGGTGAAAGGTCACGGGTTGCATGTGAGGAGGAAAATGAAGGAAAATAATGGAAATTGAATAAAATAGAGGCCTCATTGATAAAAAGGTTTTTGAGGATTAGTTGGCAAGTTTTTCTTGATAGGATTTGGTGGAGCTCTCTTCTGTTTTCTCTCTCTCTCTCTCTTATACTCTTGGACACTTAGAGTTTTCTTGGATCACTCTTGGAGGAGTGTGGCATACTTGGATTTTTGGAGCAAGAAAGGCATAGGAAGAGTAGGAAAGTGCAAGAGGACATCAGGATCAGCAGTTGAAGTGGGTTTTTCTTGCATGTATCGAGTTGCATGTATGATTTTCTTGCTAGTTTTGGAACGCATGGCATATGAATGTGGTTTATTGGTCATGATTTTTCATTGGCATGGAGGATTGCCTGGGTTGACAATGGATTTTCCTAGCCTTGCCATTTCTTGGATAGCCATGGTGTTGTAGGTTCATTTCTTTGTTTTTCTAGTTGGTTATTATGTTTCCTTTAGCTTGGGTTGAGTTACTAGTTCCTAGAAGCCTTAGTTAGGCAAACGATCTAGAAGCCCTGTAACAGCTTGGGTTGAATTACTAGTCCTGGAAGCCTTGTTGGACAAATGCTATGGAAGCCCTTGGTGGGTTGAGTTACTAGTCCTAGAAGCCCTGGTTGGACAAACTCTTCAAAAGCCCAGAGAAATTTGTGGGTTGAGTTACTAGTCCTAGAAGCCTTGGTTGGAACAAACGCTCTGGAGTCTTGGAAGGCTTGGGTAGAGACCAATCTGGTGATGGTTTTGTGATTTCTAACTGTGAGGTGGAATCATTGTTTGATGGGTTGAGGTGGTTTGGCCTCTAGAAGCCCTGGATGGTTTTGATTGATGTGTTTTATGATATCCCAAATTCATGCTTGGAATATGGAATGAGGGTGACTGGCTGAAGAGAGATTTGGCTCAGCCATGTCTATGGTCGGGTGGTTCATGGAAGTCCCGAACCTAGTTGGCCTTTGCATCATTAATATGAGGTTATTTCTCCTTATTATTTCATGAGTATTGTACTAGTTTATATGTGGATTATATGGTTGTTGTTTCCTTAGTATTTCTGTTGTTATTATGTTGGTTATGAACATGTATTATGATAGTGGTTATATATGGCCCTCATCATGTTTTTACTTGTAAATGAATGTACAATGTATCTATGGCCTAATAGATGAAATTGCAGCTAATGTGTTGAGGCGTCAATGCTTCTTAGCGATTCTCAGATAAGTATGAGACCCCTATGCTCAGTTTTTTTGTTAATACCTATAGCTTTTATGTTTGCGAAATGTTTGACGAAATGTCTGTCATGGCTAGTAGGGGTCCATTCTATTCCTTATCAATGTTTTTTCAAATGCATCATTGTTTCGTTGTGATAATTTACTTTTGAACCTGTCATTGAGTTATTGGCAGTGACCTAGGCTCTGGGCCTAAAAAAGTGGCACAAACCCCAAAATCGCAGGCACAGGTTTGAGGAGAAAATTCCCCAGATACATGTATACCCATGTTCTGGGAATGTTGAAAATAGCAACAAGAAATGTTAAAAATAGCATCTAGAAATTCTAATTTAATTTTCCCTTGAATTAAATTAGGAATTAAATCAAAATTATATTCTCATAGCAACTTGTAATAGTTAAATAAGTTAATTTGACTTAGTTGGCTTAGGAAATTCGAGTTGGAAGTCTATCTAGAGTCATGTAGAGTGATCCCTAAATTTTAGGGGCCCAGGTTGAGTTCTTTTGAGTTGTAATTAATTAACTCAGTCTAACTGAGTTATAGTCAGTTAAACTAGTTCTAACTATTGGAGGAAATAGTAGAAGGTCTAGTATTGGGGATGGGCATCAGTGCATCTTCACTTGAACACTAGTTAACTGAAGATTCGCTCATAAATAAATCATGGATGTCAGTTCATAGGAAGACCCAGTTGATATTAGAGTTCAAGGACAGTGTACTATCAGTTGTATAATTTTCCAAGTTGTATAGATGGTGCATGCAATCAGTTGAGCGCCTATGGATGGATTGCACAGTGATGGGTGGAGAATTTCCAAATTAAATATGGGCTAATTCTCTCAGGAATTGCGCAAGGAAGTAGGGGCTTGGCAGGCAACAGATTTGGCTAAGTGTTGGCTTGAGCTGGTTTTGAAGCAGAGAGATGGATTGTACTTGTGCAAGAATTGTTTAGGTTGAAAAAGCATTGTTTCTTCTCAAATCTTCTGGTTAATGCAATATAGATAGTCGAGGTTTTGAGCAATTGTTTTTCCCAGAGAAATATTGTGTTATGTGTGATTGAAATTCTTCATTTTTTTGCTTCGTGATTTCATCAATCAATTTTTGTTTCCGCTAATGAGTAGAGTAGATTCAAGTCAATTGTTTTAGTATATTACAATCTATTATATAAATCTACAGCAAAAATATACATGGTTTTAGAGCTGAAGATAGTATAGAAGAGGAGAATTTGAGTTTGTTGTGTGGGTGAAATTGAATTTGCAGTTCATACTTCAGAGTCAACAATATGTCATTCTACAGTTTGAGACTTGAGTATGCCCTAGAGGGTGGCTCGAATTACATAGCTTGGAAGGACGGGATGGAAGCAATGATGGAAGAAAATGGGCTAAAGGAATTCATAGATCATGATATTCCAAAGCCTCCAACATCGAATGCTAAAGATCTAGTTGAATGGAGGAAGTGTGTGGCAAAAGCAAGAAGGATTATCCTAGAAGGAGTTTGAGATCACATTGTCTCGAATCTTCATGATAAGGAAAGTCCATTTTCAATGTGGAAGGCATTGAAGGACCTGTTTCAAAATAGAAGTGACCATAGCAAGTTGGCACTGAAGGACAAACTCATAAATATCAAGATGGAGAAGGGTGACTCAATTCTAAAGTATTTGACCAAGTTCACTCAATGTCAGATGAGCTTGGAAGTGTCGGGATTACTATTTCCAAATATGATCCAGTGAGCCTATCACTTCTATAACTTCCCAAGAGCTAGCACAGTTACCAGGACTCTGTTAATGGGAGGGAGAATCTACCAGAGTGGGAGCGGTTGTGGTCCGACTTAGCACAAGAAGAGTTTTGGCAGAACACCAGAGATGGGACCTCTTCCAAAGAAGTGGAAGAGGACTTTGCGTTAGTCAGCAAAGAAAATAAAGCCAAGGGAAATAAGTCCCAAGGCAAGGAGGGCGGAAAGAAGAAGGACTTGTTGAACATCAACTGTTTTCATTGTCACGAGTATGGGCATTATGCCACAAATTGGCCACAGAAGAAAGCAAGCAAGAAGGAGCTTGCAGTAGCAGCAGTAGGTGAAGCTCTAGCTTCACAATTCAAACTTGATTTCACTCTCATTTCATGCACATCCACCACTATAATGGGAAGCATGTGGTATCTTGACTGTGGTGCCTCATTCCATATGACGAGGAATAGAGATCTCTTCAATGACTTGGAGGAGAAAGACCTCAAACAGAACATAGAGTTTGGAGATGATGGGAGGTATAGTGCAACCAACATCGGTACAGTTACCTTTTAGAGGGAGTCTGGCTCCCCTCTCAGAATCACAGATGTGATGTATGTTCCAGGACTAAAGAAGAATCTTGTTTTTGTCGCGATATTGGAAGACTATGGCTACGATGTGATTTTTAGCAAAGGAAAGGTTTTCCTTAGACACATCACCATGGGACAGATGAAACATATTAGTGTGTGATTCAAGAACATGTATGCTCTCGAGGTCAAAGATGAATGCAAAGCTTTGAGGAACAAGGAAAATGTTAGAGACTTGGTGGTTGAGAGGGATCATGAATTACCTCTCAACATGTAGCCTCAAAAAGTTGTGGAGCAACCACAATTAGAGAAGCAGAGAGGAGACCAAGTGGAGGCATCCACTTAAGTAAATACCTCTAGTAGGGGGGGATTTCGAGCCAAGTGGGCAGAGGGAGCACATGCAGCCATACCTCCAAGTGAGAGGTGGAGCAATGTGAAGTAATAGTCCCAAGAGTGCAGAAATTTAGGTAGGGTCCATTGAGATGTTTTGTCACATGGATCATTACCTTGCTATAGGAGCCCATAATACACAGTAGCAGGATGGATCAATGGCGGTTGATGCAGTTAGATGTCAAAGTGACAGAGGCAGAGACTATAAGTAGCCAGATACTGGGGAGCGTAGAGCAGAGTTGGAAGCATTGCAGATGGCACAATGCAGAGTCGGTAGAAGTGCAGAGTTTTCAGTAGAAAGTGCGGTAGCTAGTAGCAGCTAGAGACTCTGGTGATAGGTGCATCATATTGATTCAATTTGGATGTTTTTTCATTTTCAGAAGTTACAGCAGCAACAACACTAGAGAGAATTGTTGCATGCAGAACATTCCAAAGGTACCATATTGAGATAGAGTTGAATTCCTTTCTTGTTGAGAGGAAGTGTTGAAAATAGAAACAAGAAATGTTAAAAATAACATCTAGAAATTCTAATTTAATTTGTCCTTGAATTAAATTAGGAATTAAATTGAAATTTTATTTTCATAGTAATGTGTAATAGTTAACTAAGTTAATTTGACTTAGTTGGCTTAGGAAATTTGATTTGGAAGTCTATCTAGAGTCATGTAGAGTGATCCCTGAATTTTAGGGGCCCAGGTTGAGTTCTTTTGAGTTGTAATTAATTAACTCAGTCTAACTAAGTTATAGTCAGTTAAAATAGTTCTAACTGTTGGAGGAACTAGTAAGAGGTCTAGTAGTGGAGACGGGCACTAGTGTATCTTCAATTCCACACCATTTAATTGAAGATTCACTCATAAATAGCACATGCATGTCAGTTCAGAGGAAGATCCAGTTGAGATTAGAGTTTAGGGACAGTGTACTATTAGTTGTATAATTTTCCGAGTTGTACAAATGGTGCATGCAATAAGTTGAGGGCCTATGGATGGATTGTGCAGTCATGGGTGGAAAATTTTCCAATTAAATATGGGCTAATTCTCTCAGGAATTGCGCAAGGAATTAGGGGCTTGGCAGGCAGCAGATTTGGCCAAGTGTTGACTTGAACTAGTTTGTGAAGCAGAGAGATAGATTGTACTTGTGCGGGAATTGTTTGGGTTGAACAAGAATTCTATTTTCTTCTTAGATCTTTTGGTTAATGCAATATAGATAGTTGGGGTTTTGTGCAGTTTCTTTCCCCAGAGAAATGTTGTGTTATGTGCGATTAAAATTCTTCATTTTTCTGCTTATTGATTTCATCGAATAATTTTTGTTTCCGCTGGTGAGTAGAGTAGATTCCAGTCAATTGTTTTAGCATATTACAATGTGCAGTTTGAATCTACAGTAAAAATATATAGGGAATGTCTAGAGCCTCCTGGACGCATGCTTGTCCATATCAAGGGAGCGTCCGAGGGTTTAATGGTCTAAAAACTCAGTGGGACCCAGGGGCTGATTACTTGAGTGGTTGGGATGGCTCTTGGGAGTTATGTTGCTGATGTGGAAGGTATGTATGGTGTGTTTCCATCGATTCCACTTCCTTAATTGACACATAAGGAGTCGAATCATATCATAGTAACTTCTCGTCACATGTTTACCCTGGTTGGCCAGTTACTTAGGTAGATGTGGGAGGAGGGTGTTACAATATCATTAGCTAATATCATATAATCATAATTATAAAGTGTGTGAGCTAGTGGTTTGATGTGGAAATGTGCGAGAAGGGAGGATCCTCTCAAATATCTCGCGGATTTATCACATTTGTGGCTGCCACCTCAGTAGTATCAAACATGCCTAGCCATAAGTGATTTTGGTCAGACAGTTGTACTATCATCTTCGTGATCACGAGTTGAAATTATTTCTCACCGAAGGAGTCGCAGAAAGGAAACAGAATAAAGCCCAAGATAGCAAACACCATTAAGATCACCTCTATCCATATTGCCATTTTCTCTACAAGCTATGCAGAATCAGAATGGTGTATGGATGATCTTGCACTCATGGCCCAATCTGAGTCTAACATTATTCTAGTTTTCTACGATGTGAAGCGTAAAGACGTTTGGTGGAATCGTGTGCATGGCATGAATAGAGTGTATGTTGAATCCATGTGTATCCTCAAAGAGGAAAAAATATTTGACCCTAGAAACTCATCAACAGAAGCCTCGATATGACTCCCACACTATTGAAATATGGAAAGAGACTCTGATGAAAGTTACAGGGAGAGACAGTTATACCATTAATGCAATAGTGCGGAAGAAGTGATGTGCGGGAGGTGCGGATGTCTCTTTCGCACCACCCACACATCACTTCTTCCACAATATTTCATTATCATCTCTCAAAATTCATTATCTCCCCAACTCATTTAAATATTTTGAGCATCATCAATTGGTCCAACAATAATCATTTATTCTATAATTAAGAAAAATGGTGAGTCTTATGTTTTAAAAGTTACCATTATCAACGGCTTTACCCCCTCCCATTTTTGTGCCTCAAGAAAGAAAGATTGGTGCTAATATTGGTGTTACCCTGGCCATAAATCTCATGGAGTAGACATAGCTTACAACCGTGAGGACTCCACCTACATAGTAGTGTCTCGCTCTTTTTTATTTGTGGTTATTTAAAAGCATTACAAGGTGCATCAAGCCTTGTTGCTAATGGGATCCTGACATATCGCTTTTTTCTTTAGCTCTGCAACTTCGCATCTTAGGCAAATATCTACCTAGATACGCAAGGTATTGCAAATCCTTAGCTTGCTACTTGCTTATGCAGCAATACCATTCTTGATACCCTTGCCTACTCTTATACTGATACACCTACATAGCATTTCTCTCTTGTTGGATACGCTTGCCAGATCATCTTGGTTATGTTGCCTTAAGTGTCATAGGCCTTGATCTTCTTGCTTTGCCCCTGCACAGTTTGTGAATTTGCTTGATTTTTCGATTCATTGCTTGAGTAGTTCATGTCCTTCATTGGATCGGGTCACTTTACAGAACTACGTGCTGCAATTATAGAACCCTTGCAATGGAGATAATAGCAATGGTAGAGGAAAACGCCTTAGTGTGGAAGTAGTTGTGTGGAAGAGGGATGTGTGCAAGAGAACCTTTACTTCACACACATCCTTGCCTTCATACACTTGTTTTTGCACATCTACTCCTGTAATTGGATAATGTTTTACCTATCATGCATTTGTTCAGGGCTCGATAGTTGTTTAGCCCCCCCACAACCCTTCACTTACGTAAGGGACCTAGCACCTCATCAATTCTGGCATCATTAGGCATAGTAGTAGCAGTGTGAGGCATAACAGTGTTAGTGTCAGTGCCAACGCACTCATCGACGAAATGGACACTTATAAATTTATCATTTTTTATTTTAAAATTATTTATCAAGCACTGAAAAATATCGAAAATAAATTGCCCTCCACCAAGGGAATTATGTCACATCAAGGCTTGCTCAACTAACAGAAAATAAAAAATAAAATTTCCAAAAATTAGAAAATTATTTTTGAATTTATAGAAAAATAGAAATATTCAACATTTTCTTGAAACTTGAGTTAAAGTTACTAAAAAGTCACACAAAAAAATAGACAAACTAATCAAAAGTAAAAGAAATTTAACCACAAAAAGATTGCTATTGCTATAGTCTTTGACAAAAGCATGGACTAACTAACCCTACTTGATTCCTCATGACTTTCCATTAACCAATAAAAACACTTCCTAACATTAAAAAATATAAAAATATTATATTACTAAAATTTATGCAATGTAGGACCACTTTACCATGTCTATTGTCCATGTTCATCTCCCTTTAGTTTCATATTATCTCCTTTTAGTTTCATATTTCGTATGATTTCACTCTGATATCTAAACAAATGGGGGTCAAATGACTTAGCATGTTGCTACATTGTATTTTGTGCTTCTAATATATATAATAATCATATTGGAGATTAGCATGTAGTTGAATTTCTCAACAAGTTACAAAAGGAGAGTGGACACAAGCATGTGGCGTTTTTATCAATGTTACATTCCACTTGGAAGTTGAATTACAATGAATGAGATTGTTTGTGAAGACCTTAGTACTACCGGTAGCTTAACCATATTTAAGATAGTGATTGCTTTTTAAATTGCTTTCTTCATGAAGCATAACAAGACTTTGCAATGATCAAGTCGTTATCTCTTGACCACTCAAAAGATCCATCACCTTCTTTCTCCAGTATTCTAAGTCTAAGTTTATAGTTTATGCACCAAATGGGAACTTTCCAAGGTTTCCAAGCTAAAGCAGATCCAAAGATCTCCATGGTCCTCAATATCATATCATGTAAAATGCTCCTCAGTATCATATCACATGACAATGTGATATTATATGACATGCCTCCTCATTATCTATGGTTCTTTGACTGTTATATTGTTTGTTTTAATTTTTTATTATTAAATTTTAAACTGAGCTATTTACATTTTATTTTATATATGATTGACTTATTTATATATAAGAAATTGAAATAAATATTCTCTCATCTGCAATGTACTTTTTTCCCTAAAAATAATTCAAGATTTGGTATGTATTCACACTAGCCTTCACTTTTATCTAAAATATTTATCATTAAGAAATGGAATTATATCACTAAGATGTGGAATTATATGGATTTTTAAAATGATAGATGATGGGACTATTCATCCACCATATCAGACAACCAGAATTTCAGTGGAAAAAAATGGAAAAGAAAAAGGGAAAAAGTTAAAGAGTGACCACAACATTTATCCCCTTAACCAGTCAAGATAGGTATTCCTAACCATCTGGTGAGTTCCACCTCAGAAGAATCACTTTGAAGAAAAAGTGTGGCATATCCTTGTTTTCCACAGGGACATATTTTCCTGCTCTGGCAAGTTAACCAACCCTACCCTACTCTACCCAACCCATCAACCATTTACCTCGTTCAAAAGTCTTACCCCAAAAGGAGTGAAAGAAATACTTGTTTACTGCTCGGCTGAAACCCCTCTGACCCGCTCTGACCCAACAGACAAAGGAGACTCAGTTTTACTAACTAACAGATACCTTTTTGAGCAGGCCATGTCAGCACACCCAGATATTGTCTCCCAAAAAAACAAAAATCACAATTTTAATTTTAAATTTTGCCTATCCTGTGAAACACAACCCATCGCTACACTCTGAATGATTGAGCTCTCGAGTCTGCCATGGCTTCTTCTTGCAGGGGCTGCTTGCAGAGGCTACGCAGAGCAATCTTAACATTGTTTGTAATGTTTATGATGGTGGGTTCTCTGTTAGTATGCTCTACTCCTCTTCTCATATGCATTCTGGACGTTGTGCTCCCATGGATTCTGCTTTCCAGCAGGCTCGGATATGCTTATGATTTGAGGGTGCTCTGGGCTTCATATAGTTTGGGGTCTTCTCTCCTTGATATACCCACAATTTCTCTGCTTCGCTCTGTTATTATAATATGTAAGCTTCCTGTACTCAGATTTGAGTCATTAACGTAGAAGTTTGTACCCACATAGTGAACTTAATTTCCCTAATAGTTTAATGGCGATTGCATGTAGTATCTTGTGCTGATGACTAACACAGTGCTACTAATGCAATGTATGAATTTTATGCCCAACTATGTGATTTATTTCAGTAGCAACCGTGTTCTCAGATGAAGTGACAACGCTTTTTTAGCTCCGCTGATGCCGTATGAGATTGTAAATGTCTTGTTAATTTATTTCAATGTATATATTTTTCTCGTTGTATCTTACAGTGACAGTATGCCTATTAATTCAGATGATCATGTTGATTCCAGGTGTTTATTCTGTATTTGATGCACTTGGCCTGTCTTTTGGGCCTTACCTGTGGACAACGGTATTCTGTGGCCTGGTTTCAGGTGTGCTTATTGTTGTTAAGGCATGCTTGGTTATGGCTTCTTCTGCATTAGGAAGCCCCTCAGCAGAGTCAGGAGGTTTCCAACTTCCATGGAGTATGCTGGAAATGCTCTTGTTGTCTATTGCCTTGGCTCTTGGTCACATTGTGGTGGCATACAGGACTAGATGTAAAGCTAGGCGTAAAATGCATCACTTCCAGCAGCTTGATCCTGAAGCGGTAAGATAGTCTCTGATGGTGAAATGGGTTTTCAAGCTACATATTTGAGGTCTTTTTAGCTTTTTGTAAGAACTGATACTTATATATCTTTGAAAAAGATGCAATTGCTATCCTTTCAAGGAGTAACCCATCATCACATTAAACAACCGTTTCCCTGCCCATACCTACTTGTAGTGCATAGAGATCTAATTCATATATCTATTTTTCTTGAGGTAATCATATGGCTAAACATTGAACAGCTATTGAGTCCATAATCAGGAATATATCAATTTTAGTTACCCATTCATCTGGCAAATCTTTAATCTTCTCACACATCTCTTTCACCTCTAGAAGTAGAGAGTCACCACCCTCATTGCCTGTCAAACATTCCAGTCAGATTTGTGGCAGAGCCAAAGGTTCCATAGAAGGACAACCCACCAGTAAAGTTTATATGTAAACATATTGGTGAACAAGCATTGTATCCGAGTCCAGGCCTCCTTAACGAATGGCCAAAAAACATGGCCAAGATCTTCGGGTTTCCTGAAATAGCTGCAGTTTTCCATCGTTAATCCCATTTTATGAACCCTATTTTTAAGATTTGGTGCAATAAGTTTAAATCAATGTTGCACAAGTCTGGGTGTGAGTATTGGGTATTGGGTATGGTATGATTAAGGATGAAACATTTTGAATTACAAGTAGGGGTAGTGGTTATGGTAATTTTCCTTTGTAAAGGGGCTCACCAGCATGTGGGCATGGTCCAGGGGGATAGAAGTGGCCCAGGGGAATAGAACTATCGTTTGAAATAATTTATCTTACAGGTTATCTTATTTGTCATATAAAGGCTGCACTGAATAGGGCCTACAAATGAAAAGCAAAGCCAAATTTCTGCGCTCTGAATGACTTTATCTTTCATAGGTCTGCAACATGTACACCTGCAAAGGAAATAGAAACCAAACTCCGAACTCTGAAAGTAATATGCATGTTAGCTTTGCTATGTTTTCTAGAGTCTAAGGAGCGTTTTTACACCATTTGAAGACTGCCACATAAGCAAGGGTGTTATTTGGCATACATTCAATTATGATATTTGTACCAAGGTTACTATGATATAGTGTGGTGGTATGAGAAAGCCATATTGGGCACTGGTGAGAAATTTTAATGCTGAGAATCCTATCATATCTGTGAAATGTAAGCTCTAATATGAAAGGAGATAGGCTTCTGTTGCCATAGACAGCTCATAACTGCATTGTTCAACTTTTCTCCAGTTTCATGTACAGTAGTAATTCTTATTCCTTTTGATCTTTACATTTTACTCCATTCAAGAGTATCAGAAGCATTATTTATTAACTGTCATTACTCATCTCGATCGATAATGAACTGATCTGGTTATTGACCATGTCTTGCATTTTACAGGTTCCACTTTACAACACTGTTTTCCATGGTTATCAGAATCTTCCTTGTTCTCCCAACCCCAATATGGGTAGAATTGTTAAAGCTAATTCTGAAGAGAAATATTTCTTTGATGGAGGGAAACATATGCCTTCAAGAATCCTTCCTGATGATGAGAGTCTTTTCATGCTCTGTGAAGGTCTGGTTATCCATTACAAGATTACAAATAGTCATTCTTACACTTCCAGCGCTTTCCATGATAGTAATGGTGAAAATTATGGGTCTATGCTGAGAAGGTTAAGATTTGATGACCCTTTGCTTCCAAGATCTCATAATCTTGCCAGGAAGTTCAGTCATACTTCGACAAATGAGCCCTTGTACACTCCACTATTGAGCGGCTCTACTACTATAGAAGTGAATCCAAGCTCCAAGTGTGGCTCAAATAGCTATTCTGGTTTCTTTGAGCATATACCCTTACTGAATTTGGAGAAATATAAGCATGACAAGTTTGGGTTAATAGAAAAGTTATCAGAGCCAACACCATATAAATTTGGACGCATGGGGGTGATTTTGATACATGGATTTGGTGGAGGGGTTTTCTCTTGGAGGTATGTTATGAATCCCCTGGAAAGGCAAACTGGATGCACTGTCGCTGCTTTTGACCGGCCCGGTTGGGGACTTACTTCTTGTCCCAGCAAATCAGAATGGAAAGTAAAAGGACTGCCCAATTCATGTGAACTTGAGTTCCAGGTGAGACCTGGAAGCCATGTGGATTTGAGTGCCATCTCATCAATTCAGAGTTTTAACTATTTTCCTATTTGATTTTTTATCTGCTCTTTCTTGCAATTTCAACCTCACTTTGTTTTGTTTGTGGTTGTAGCACTTTTATCCCTTATACTCTGGGAAAAATATTGTTTTATTTCATTTCCTTTCCTAGACTTTAATTGTAATTGATCTTCTGGGAAATTTAAGTGCTTGATTTAAATATAGCTCGCAATGATTTTCATTATGTTTGCATTGTCCGTGGTAGATCTAATTTTGATGCTTCTTGCAGGTTAGTTTGTTATCATCATTTTGTCAGAAGCTGGCATTTTCTTCTATTGTGCTTATTGGTCATGATGATGGTGGATTGCTGGCCTTAATGGCAGCTGAAAGGTTGTACAAACGACAAGATATTTCCAATGTGAGTTTCCAGGGTAGTTTGGTGACCTGTCACATAATTTTCAAAGCTGAATACGGTATTTACTTATCAGCTTGTTACATAATAGATAATAAAGGGAAGGCTAGTTTTGGATATCACCACTAGCAGCACGGGACACGAATAGAACCTCACCTGCAATTGGCAAGATAAACAGCTTCTTGTTTCACTGCACACCCACCGACGTTCCTGTCCAATAGAAATTTATTGCAAATCCCTTCAAATATGTAAGTGTTGAGGTTTATGATGGTGATGCAGGTAGAGGTCAAGGGAATTGTGCTGGTCGGTGCAGAAGACACATTAGCTCAACTAAAATCAGCTCAAGCCTCGGTATCCAGAATTCAAAATATTGTGAGAAAATCTATCTATTTCCTTTCTGTTGCCTAGCTTAAAGCCATTTGTACATATCCTGTGATGCTAAAGAAATCTATATCCATGTCAATTGTAGTGTTGTAGATTTATAAATGACTTATATTGCCCCCTGCTTGCAGAAAGTGGTCACAACTTCCAAATGTGGGCACCTCCCTCATGAAGAGTGTCCAACAGTACTATTGACAGCACTGGTACCTTTTGTCTCTGAAGTGAAAATGGAGCTATCCTTAAAGCAAGGTTTGGCAGGCACTTATTCTTAACCTGCTGGTGTGGACCTCCTGAGCCATTGTGAGAACATGGAACTTGAAATTTGCCATCTCAAATTTCAAAAAGAAAATCATGTATGCAGGTGATATAGCCAAGTTCTGCCTCTGCACATTGACTTTTCTCATCCTTTCAAATATGGAAGATCGAAGTGCTAGTAGCATGCACTCTGTAGTTTGTAAAGTTTTCTTCAAGTCCTGGGTAGCATGTATGCAGGTGATATGCCCAAGTCCTGTTTCTGCACATTGAGTGTGTCATTTTTTTCAAATCTGGGAAGATTGATCATTGAAGTGTTATTTTTGTATAGTTTTCTTCACGTCCTGGGTAGCTTTGATGGCACAGATACGCCCCTTATGGTGTGGCGGCTTAGCCAAAGGGATTCTTTAAAGAGTATCCCCACTCCCAAAAAAACGAGTGTACAGGTAAATCTCCAGAGAGATACAAGTTAACTAAAATACATGAATGTAAATGTATGCTGAGATATAGGAATGTGGATTTCTCTCGGGGACTTACATGTTGGTGGTTGAAATTGAATTGTTGTAATGATTTGAACAAACTCTGAATATAGACGTGTGGAACCCATGATCTGCGATTCTGTCATGATTCTCCACATGAAATGATTTAACAGCTGGCTACTGAAACCCTGACTTTTCTCAGAGAAACACTGCAATAATAGTATCTAATCATCTCATACATGGAATTACCAGGTTAAATAATTCAGGCACCATGTTGCTAAACACCCTTTTCAACCTTGAGATCCACTTGGTCAATGCACCGTAAATCACAGTTCATTTCTCTGAAATGTTTGTCATGCTGGCTAAACAGACCATAAATACAATGGTAATATATATATATATATCAATTTGTCTTTAAAGAAAATTTGATGACCTGGAAAAGATATTTGTATTAAGCATGGAAATGGAGAATTCGCCAGAATATAGAATGGGTAGACGATTATGAGTCCAGCATTAAAGGGTGACATCGAAAAGCCTCGTGGAATTTCGTAAAGGATCTATCAGGGTGACATCGAAGAGCCTCGTGGAATTTTGTAAAGGATCTATCCTTATGTACAACCCCGTAGGCTATCTCACCCTACATATAAACTTCAAAGCAAACCGCAAACATCGAATAAATCACCTAGACACCGCTTTTGCATAACCCACGGTACTGGTTCAAAAGCTCATTTAAATTTCAGTTTCAGTGTGAATGAATATTAATTATATTTAGAGGCCTTTCCAGTTCAGTATGGTTCAGTATCATAAAAGTGTGGTAATGTAATTAAATATTTTAATTGAGTTAAAATAAAAGTAAGTTTAATTCAAAGACAAGGGTTGAACGGGACGCAGAGCTAGGGTTTCAGAGAAGTTCCGAGCTTGATCTATGGAGGGCCGTAAAGGAGGGAGCTCCACTCCCTCCTATAAGGAAATCGTTGCTAGTAAAGGCAAATCACCACTGGATAATGTCAGAGGATCTGAAGAAAAAGAAAAAAGAAATAACAAAAAGGAGTCAGAAGGGGCCAGGTCCAAGGAAAATAGCAGCACTAAGGACAAGGAAGAAGAAGACAAAAACCAGGGAACAAGGGATAAAAAACAAAAGGGACTATGCAGACCCAAAACAGAGTTTACTCCTAGAGTTGTGTTAAATGATCCTGCACTGCAAGCGCACAGGAAACACATGGGGACTTACGCCATTATCTGTAAATTCATGGGTTTATGACCCACCGAAAAGGCTTTACAGAGATGGATTAAATATCACTGGAAACCCAAAGGTTGCATTGATCTCCACCTTGGGTCAAAGGGATTTTTTACTGTGGTATTCACAAACATCGAAGACAAAGACAGAATATTCGAAGGAGAACCCTACTTTTATGCAGCAGTTGGCCTCTATATGCGGCCTTGGATGATGAACTTCGTTCCAGAGAGGGAGACTTTCACCTTGGTACCTGTCTGGGTAAGACTTTATTCCCTACCTCTTGATTACTGGCAAACTGAATCGCTTGCTGCCATAGGCAACAAACTAGGTCGTTTTGTGAAAGCTTCGGAAGCCACAAGAAGGGGTAAATACACTTCCTATGCAAGGATTTGTGTAGAAATGGATCTATCAGGAGCTCTTCTAGATGAAATTATCCTGGAATTTTTTGATGAGGAATGGGTGCAAACTGTGGATTATGAGCATATCCCATTCAAATGTCGTAAATGCCACGAACATGGTCACTTGTTCAGAGACTGCCCACTTAGTAAATCAGACATCAAGGGCAAACCGAATACAATGAAAGACACAGAAAGCTTTCAGAAAGTGGCAAGCAGAGGAAAAGGAGGCAAAAAAGGACCAAAGCAACAACGCAATGAGGGGCAAAAGACCAGTCAAAATAGATTTCAAGTACTGGAAGAGAATGAAGAAATGACAAATGAAGACCAATCAATGGAGGAAGGCCCTAATGTTAAGGAGAAAGAAGAGAACTATAACCCAACACAAGAGATTGGTAATAAAAAAGAGACTATGATGAGTGAAACAGAACTAGAGATGGATCAGAAAATGAGCCAGAGTGAAACAGATCTGGAGGACCATGAACTTCAGGAAATTATAGATAAGGAACACCTAGATCTGGAAGGGTTCTTGATGCAGGGAACCACGGGAAAGATATATTCATTACCTCAGGAGGATTGCAACAGAATTCAACAGTTGTTTTTATGGAAAACACAGGAAAGAGAGTTGGGCACAGGAAAAACCACTGACAAGTTGGAGAACAAAGGAGTGAAAACTATGAAATCAACTCCAAGATTGGCTACTAGAAATGCAGGCAAGAAGAGGGGCAGGAAAAAGCAGAAGGAGCTTTTGATGGAGTGTGGAAAGTTAATGATAGACTCAGGTAAGATGAAAGACTTAACCAGTTACTCCTTTACAAGTCTTTAAATATGAAGTTTACATCTTGGAATATCAGAGGTCTAGGCAGTAAAAGAAAACAAAGAATGCTTAGTTATAGAATGAAACAAGATATGCTGGATATGATCTTCATCCAGGAAACGAAATGTTTCATTCAGAAAATAAGACTTATACATAGTAAATGGCTCAATAAATTTGAGTTTCTAGAGGTTAAAGCTGAGAACACAACGGGGGGCATTCTCACTCTCTGGAACCCCCAAAGGGTCAGCATAATTGATGCAGAGACATCTAGAAATTACTTATCAGTGGTCATTCAACCAGTAGGAGTTTTGGAAACATTCCTGGTCACAAATGTTTACGAGCCTCAAAGAATAGATGATAAACTCAAATTGCTAGAATCCCTTATTGACCTCAGGAACAAACAGGTTGGAATTCCTTGGATCATGGGAGGGTATTTCAACATGATCAAATCTCTTTCGGAAAAAAAAAAAAAAAAAAAAAGAGGTACCAAAGCACTAAACAAAGACTCCTTAGCATTCCAATCTTTCACAGATAATATGAAATTTGTTGATTTAGAATCGGGCAACGACCTCTTTACTTGGAACAACAAAAGAGGAGGTGAAGCACTGGTAGCCTCTACGTTAGACAGGTTTATGATATCAGAGGAGTTGATGCTTAAAGATAAAGAAATAACAGCAAGAGTTCTTCCCTTTGGAGGTTCAGATCACTGGCCGATCCAATTGGAAATCAAGGGTATTGATTCTCCCAGAAATAGACCCTTCAGATTCGAAAACATCTGGCTCTCCTACCCGGATTTCATCAGTAACATTGAAAAATGGTGGTCTGAAGACTTGCAATTCCAAGGATCAAAAATGTACCTCCTTCATAAAAGACTAAAACACATTAAGTTTAGACTTAAAGAATGGAACAAGAAGGATTTTGGTAACATTTTTGTGGACAAAAAATCAGTGGAAATAAAAATTCAGGAACTCAACCAGGCACTAATCAAAGATGGCTTTGACAAAGTCAAAAGTGATGAGGCTGATAAACACCATCAAGAATGGGAAAAGTTATGCAATCAAGAGGAAATATTTTGGAGACAAAAGTCTAGAGTTCAATGGCTCAAGGAAGGAGAGCGGAATACAAGATTTTTCCACAGATCTACTATGGCTAACAGAGCTTACAATAGAATCTCTACGATAAAGGATGAGGATGGGGAGTTTCAGAACACACATAAGGGTATTGAAGTTGTGCTTGTTCAGCTTTTCCGAAACATCACGAAGGAAAACAATCTAGATAGGGATCATTCCATCAGGGGAATCACAAGGCATATCCCTAAGTTGGTGACCAGAGAGGACAATTTTAACCTCAATAGATCAGTTACTGAAGAGGAGGTCAGTGAGGTTCTCAAGGACATGCAGAATGGCAAAGCACCAGGTCCGGATGGTTTCAATGTGGATTTTTTTAAAGCTTGTTGGCATATTGTCAAAGAGGACATTTTGAATGTGGTGGAGGATTCCAGGGGTAGCAAAACCATCCTGAAAGCCCTTAACACCTCCTTCATTTCCCTGATCCCCAAACAAGACTCAACTCAAACTGCTGACAAGTACAGACCAATAGCTTTATGTAATGTGGTATATAAGATAATATCCAAGGTAGTGGCTAATAGACTCAAACCTCTCCTTCCTGCTTTAGTGTCAAAGGAACAATCAGGTTATGTGGAGCGCAGACAAATTTTAAATAACATTATTCAAGCCCATGAGGTGGTTCACATGCTAACCAGCAAAAGGCAAGCGAGGATGATCATGCAATTGGATATTGCCAAAGCATATGACAAGGTGAACTGGATTTACATCAAGAAGGTTCTCACTGCTTTTGGGTTTGATCACAACTGGGTCAGATGGGTCATGGCGCTGGTGACTTCTTCCAGCTTTTCAATTTTGGTGAATGGCTCCCCCTCTGAGATCTTCATTCCTTCTAGAGGCCTCAGGCAGGGAGACGCGCTATCTCCCTTTCTCTTCATTCTCATGATGGAAGGCCTAGGTCGATCCATTAAGCATGCCAAGGCTATGGGCAATATCAAGGGTCTTCAATTATCTGAGCATGGTCTAGCTCTAACTCATCAACAATTTGTTGATGATACCTTACTTCAAGGAATCCCCACAGTCAAAGAGGCTTCTGCCTACAATCAAATCTTGAAGGATTTTGCCTTGGCTACAGGTATGGAAGTCATTCTCTCTAAGTCAAAAATCTTCTTCTTAAATACTAACATTGCTATCCAGAGAAGTATCTCAAGAATTCTTGGGTTCCAAAGAGATTCCCTTCCATCAACGTATTTAGGAGTTCCTCTTACATCCAGACCTATGCACAAAAACATTTGGGAACTGGTGCTTAATAAGTTGCAGGACAGAGTCAAAAAATGGACCTTTAGAGCCTTGAACCTGGCTGGCAGGTTGGTACTGACAAAGGCAGTTCTTCATTCTATCCAGGTTTTCATGTTATCAGCTCTCCCAACACCCAAAGGTGTCTTAGAGCAATTCAGGAATATACAAAGAGATTTCCTTTAGGGCAAGGAGGAAACTAGGAAGAAATGGGCCCTGGTCTCTTGGGATAAAATCTGTAAACCCAAGAGCCATGGGGGTCTAGGCTTAAATGATCAGGAGATTCTTAGTAAAGTTCTAGGAGCCAAGCTTTGGTGGAGATGGGTTCAAGAGCCAAAAGCCCATTGGGCTAGGATCTGGAAAGAGAAATATGCCAGCTCTTGGCACACTAATGATCTCATAAGAATGTCGGGAGTTATAAAAAGCTCTCACATATGGAATAGAGCCTGGGAAAACATAAGCCTAGTACAAAAGAACAGTTTCTGGGAAATCAGAGCAGGAGACCTAGCACTCTTTTGGGAGGACAAATGGCAACAAGAACCAACGTTGTTAACAGAGGATCTTTTAAGCCTCAAGCAGGAAACAGATTCCCAAGGGTTGACCAAAGTAAAAGATTTCTGGGATCTTACTCATATCTCCAGAAACTGGAGAAGCTGGAGAAACATTGACTGTAGATATGTCAGCCCCATAAAGAATAAAGCAGAGGCACTTAGGGGCTTGTTAAAACAAAGGATGATCTTAGTAACAGAGGAGCAGGATCAATTGAGATGGGGTAATAACAATAAAGGCACCTTTAATCTTAAGGAAGCAAAAGGTTTTCTCCTTGGGCTTGATTCCAGTATTCCAGACAGGACCTGGCAGCATCTCTGGAGACACCAAGGTTGGATGAAGATCAAGATTTTCACGTGGTTGGTTCAACATAAGAAAATATTGACTTGGGACAACGTTAGGAAAAGAGGAGTTACGGGTCCTTCCAGATGCCAACTCTGTGAAGAACAAGAGGAAACTATGGAGCATATTCTCAATAGCTACTCTTACACCACCTGGCTGTGGGATTCTTTCTCTACAATTTTCCATCAGTCTGATAGGGATAGAGGAAGTATTACTAATACTCTAAACAGATGGAGAAGGAACTATATGGAGAATGAGTTCCTTAATTTGGCCTGGGCCTTCTCACCATGCTTCATTATTTGGAATGTTTGGAAAGAAAGAAATAAAATAATTTTCAAGAATGAAAAGTCTTCCCCTCATTGTCTTTTTGATCTGATCTTGAAACAGCTCCGGGAGACAGTCAGCACCACAGTTCGTAATATCCCCAAGAATCCCCCCTCTGAGTCTGAGCTGAGAACTCTCAGGCAACTGGGAATGCAAGGTATTATTCCCCAAGGACTAAACGGGAAGGATATAACTATGGATACAGAGAAGGACTTTTGGCAACCTCCACCGAAAGGCTATCTGAAATACAACATCGACGGGGCTTCAAAAGGCAACCCGGGCACAACTGGTTATGGGGGAGTTTTAAGAGATAAAGAGGGCAGTATTATCTTTATCTTCCACTGTCATTTAGGAAGAGCCACCAATAACATGGCAGAATTGATGGCTCTGGAGCATTGTCTAGAGTTTTTGATTCAGAACCATCACTCAAATGTCATTATAGAAGCGGACTCAGAGATAACCATTAACTCTGTGAAAAGAATCAGCGGTGGTTCTCAGCCGGAGAAAGTCTCAAATCACTGGAAACTAATCCAGGTTTATCAAAGAATTCAAGTGCATCTCCAGGGACTTCGAACTGTAAGTTTCAACCATGTTCGACGAAATGCCAATAAGCTAGCGGACTTACTAGCCAATCAAGGTGTGAACAATGCAGACTGTGGGATGGCAAAAAAGTGGCAGGAGATACCTCAAAGTCGTCTAAAGGCTCTCTGCGATGATCAAGCTGCAGAGGACAGGGAAGTTTTTCAATTTCGGCCCAGGATGAATAGCATGAAATGACTTTGCAGACAAGCACACCCACAGCCCATCAGGATGCACCTGGAAGGAGGACATACCAAGTTCGGTCTCACTCAACGAAGGATGGCAATCCGCGGGGTCAATTTCCAAACAATCACGGCATCGGGTTCAGGTTCTGTTGTAAGAATTGGCAGAATGGGCGGTTGGTCTTTTCCGGTAGCTGAAATTTCCCCCCTTTCCGCTTTCGGACTAGGATTCCTTGCCCCTGCCGGTTTTCCGGTGATCGCACGTCCTTTGAGTGGTAAGTGGTTTTGCAGTTTCGGGAGCGATCCCATAGGGAATACAACACGTGGCAGGGTGGAAGATTTGGAAACCGCCTTCCATCGTGCATTAAGGTTCGGTCGTGTTAGGCGGCGCGAAATGGCTCCTGACCGTTGGATCCAGCCGCCCAGATTAACAGTTGGGATAGTTCGTGATTGGTTTTGTGGGGCCAGGCGGGTTATTTCCACTCATCCAGATGGCGCGTCTTTTGCCTTTTTTGTTCTTTGAGTACATTGCGTGGTCAGGGGTGACCGTTGTCGTTGGTCGACTCCGGGGGCGGGATTTCACCAGTTCTTCCCTAGTGGTTGGGTTCCTGCAGCCCTTCTGAGTTTGTTTCTTTTGGATTAGTGGTGTTCTGGCCCTAGGTGGGAGGTCTTTAACATTGACAGGGCTACATTTTCTCCTGAGTTTTTGTATACTATGTAATATTGCTTTTTTTGAATTAATGAAATAGAAGGTTCGGCTTTTGCTTCAGTAAAAATAAAAAATAAAAAAGGTTTAATTCAGTACGATAGAGATATTATAATATAATATAATGTTCATAAACATTTTAATTAGTTTAAATAAAAATAATTATAAAAAAAATAAAAATAATTTTTGATAGTTTATTTGGTATAGAATAGATGGTGATGGGGTGTATTGTTAAGTCATTCTATAATGTGAAGGTCACTAGTTCTAAACTTTGTGGGCAAAAATCCAACCATGTTAAAACAGGTGTGGCCTTAATGGGTCAAGCCCGATGTAATCTCTGGAAAACTTAAACAACTGGACAAACAAATAAACAAAAAATAACTCATAATATTCATGTAGAATATAGCCTATTTAAAAAGGAAAATTAAGCTAATTTAAATTTATCTTAATTCTAAATTTAATCAGTGCCAATCCAAAATTAAAATAAATTTTAACTGATTTTAACTTAATAATTATGATAATTAAAAATATATTTAATTATTTTTATTATATTTAATCATTATATATTAATTTAATAATTATGATAATAAAAAATATATTTAATTATTTTTATTATATTTAATCATTATATATTAATTTAATAATTATGATAATAAAAAATATATTTAATTATTTTTATTATATTTAATCATTATATATTGATATTTTTAAACTCAAATTTATATATTCTTACCAATATGTACTTAATTCTTAAACTGGAAAACTGAAAATTTTCCAGTATCCCCCACACACATAACATATATGTAAAAGTTGATTTAATCTAGAGTTTAGGATGATTGATTTTTATTAGCTTCCCTATGGTGTGACCAAATCATCGTAATGATGATTTTATGGGTACAATTGAAATGGTACACAAAGAACGATTATTGAGGATACTTTCGATTGGTGAAGACATGATCGAATTAGCAAAGTTTACTAAATTTATTTGCGTTTCTTGGTCTTCCATATAATAAAAGGACAAAAATAAATATAAAGATAAAAAATAAAAAAATAAACTTGTTATAAAAAAATTATGAATGAAAGTGCCCACCAAATTTATACACATTGCGGGCCATGGATTCTACTTTTGGTTAAAAAAACAAAATATTAGCATTGGAGGTGCCAATTAGTACTTTAATTAGTACTTTGGCAGTGGTGAGCCATGGACTCCATTTTTTATGGCATATTTGACCATTTGCCAAAAATAGAGGAAATGGTGAACCAGAGCCTGTGCACTTAGCCGGGACCTTACATTTACTTCCCCTCCAAAACATCACATCTGCAGGCGGTGTTATAGCCATTATTTCCCACGCCCGCAAAAAGTGCATTTCATATAACAAATAACTAGGCTCCTCATAAAGCCCCCGTCAGAAGGAAAACTAATTTTCGACCATTAAAATTGTGTTTTAAATCAATTTTCCGACCATTGAATTATTATGTTAATCAATTATTATGATGTTGGAGAATCACTCATGTATAACCAATATTGTTTATTTATGAGGCATTTTCTTTATGAAACCTTGGAAGCCCTGAATTCACTCATCATATGTGTTATCTTCAATTTCATGCGAATATCCAACTTGCCTATTGCTTATGGGAATGTCCATGATTTTAAATTATGGAAATTATGAAAATGTTGTGGGTAAAAAAAAATTCATAATTTTATATAGATTAACTTAGATTCATTTTAATTCTGAATAACATAAGTGATTCTCCAACATCATAATAATTGATAAACATAATAATTCAGTGGTCACACAATTTTAAAAAACTTTACCTAACGCCACCTCTTATAGGGTGAATCCATGGTCGAAAATTAGTTCTTCCTTCTGATGGGAGCTTTCTGAGGAGCCTAGTTATTGTTATATGAAATGCACCTTTTGCGGAGGTGGGCAATAAGGGCTATAACACTCCAGATATCTGCGCTTGATAGATCCAGAGTTAAATGGATCTAGATTGGCTTTCTGAGGAGCCTAGTTATTGTTATATGAAATGCACTTTTTGCGGAGGTGGGCAATAAGGGCTATAACACCGCCTCCATATGTCTGTGCTTGATAGATCCAGAGTTAAATGGATCTAGATTGGTTTCATTCGTGTGCAATGTCTGTGCTTGATAGATCCGGAGTTAAATGGATCTAGGTTGGTTTCATTCATGTGCAGCCAAAGAAAATCTAACGAACAAATGATTGATTTTATCAATAATATATAAAATCGTCTAATATTAAATATAATCATTTTAAATATACTAAATATGTCTCAAATTAATCTGGACATTTTAACTTTAAATTTTCTTAGTTACCTCACCTTTGTCCTAATAATGAACCACATATTTTAACTTTAAATTTTCTTAGTTACCTCACATTTGTCCTGATGATGAAACACATTAGATGGTTTGAAATGTCCACCAAAAACTCATGATGTGATTCATCCGAAAGAATTTATCAAAATCAGTATGGATCACAAAAGTCTAAAATCAAGCATGATAAATATTGTGAATAACTTTAATGATGAAATAAAAATTTTGAATGTAAAGTGACAATGTAATAGTGTTGAAAGATAGAAAATGTGAATAATAAAAATATAGCAAATTACAAATAGTCTTTCATTGTGATTAATCTCAAACTATTTTCTTCTACTATTCTTATTATCATCCTTGTTACTTTTGTTGTCTTTTCATATAAACAGGTTAAATCATAAACCATTTAAATCTTTAGCTCGAAATATTGTAGTAAACATCATACATTGTCTCTCTTTCTCTCCAATATTAATAGGTTGAATTACTATAACACAAAAATCAATGTACATTGTAAATAATTTTTTATCCTTACACTGAAATCAATGGACAATATTAATCCGAAAGACTTCGTTTAATATTAATCCAATCACTTTAAAATTAATGTACCATCATACATCCAATTACATAAATTAGAAATCAACATCTACACGGAAATCAATCCATCTAATGCAAGAAATAAAATAAAAATAGAAAACAGCATTTACACTAAAGTCAATGCATCTAATGCAAGCAATCAAATACGATTAGAAATCAACATTTACACTCAAATCAATGCATCTAGTGCAAGTAAGCAAATAGGTTTATAAACAACATCTACACTGAAATCAATGCATCTAGTGCAAGCAATCAAATATAATTAGAAATCAACATCTACACTAAAATCAATGAATTTAGTGCAATAAATATTCTTCCCTCTCTCCCCCTATATATATATATATATATATATATATATCCCTCCATCTCTCCATCTTTGTCTCTCTATCTCAACCCCCCAAATACACATGCTCTCTCACTCCATATCTATCAATCTCTTTGTCCCTCCCTCTCTCTCTCTATCTCTCTCTTCTTCCCTCTCTTCACTTTCCATCTATATCTCTATCTCCCTTTGTCTCTCTATATCACCCCCAAAACATACACTCTCTTTCTCAAATCTATCTATCTATCCCTCCCTCCTCCTCTCCCTCCCTCTCTCTTCCCCTTCTCTCCCTCTCCCCCACTTCTATCTCTTTGCCCTCTTTTTATCCTCTCTACCTCTCTCTCCATCTTTCTTATCACTCCCTCTCTCTCTCTCTCCACCTTTCTCTCTTTATTGCTTTATTCTTACCTCCCTCTCTCCCCCTCCAACTCCATCTCTCCCTCTCTCTCCATCTCTCCCTCTCTCTCTCTCTCTCTCTCCAACTCTGTTACTATATCCTTCCCTCACTCCTTCTCTCCCCCATTATCTCCATCTCTCCTTCTTTGTCTCTGTATCTCACCCAAAAACATACACACTCTCTCTCCATATCTCCCTTGTCACTCCCTCTCTTTCTCCACTTCTCACTCTCTATGTATTTCTTCTTCCCTCCCTCTCTCCTCCTCTCTCTCAAGTCTTCTCTCTCATACTTCCTCTCTCTCCCTTTCTCTCCTACCTCCCTCTCTCTTCCCCCATCACTCTCTCTCTTTTCCCTCCAATCCTCTCTCTTTCCCCACCACTCTTCTCCTCTCCCTCAAGTCTTGTCTCTCATTCTTCCTTTCTCTCTCTCTCTCTTCCCCCATCACTCTCTCTCTCTCTATCTTGAACTATGTTACTATATCCCTCCCTCTCTCCTTCTCTCCCCCCCTTCTCTCTATCTCTCTTTCTTTGTCTCTTTATCTCACCCCTAAACATACTATCTCTCTCTCCATCTCTCCCTTGTCACTCCCTCTCTCTCCACTTCTCACTCTCTATGTCTTTCTTCTTCCCTCCGTCTCTCCTCCTCTATTGCAATTCCTCTCTCACTTTCTCTCTCTCTTTGTTATGAAACCAGCTCACCAAAAGATAGAAAAGATAGATCAACGCCCTATAAATAAGCCTCTTTGAGGGGGCAACCTCCTTTACATTACACAAATGAACAATTATTGGATGATACAAATGACAAGACCTCCTTTCTATATATAGAAGTCTAAGGGGTCATAATATAATCAGAGCCGACATAACAATAATAGTGTAAGGGCACAATAATAACAATATGGGGACTACATCGGTACAACAATATAATAAGGGGGTTGTACTAATAACAATAAGGAGTTACACTAGTAGTATAAGGACCTAACACACTCTCTCTCTCTGCCCTCCAATCCTCTCACTATCTCCCTCCCTCTCTCCTTCTCTCTCTCCCCCTCCATCTTTGTGTCTTCCTCTCCCTCTCTTACCCTTCTCTACATCTCTCACTCATCTCCCTCTTTCTTCATTCATCCTCTCCCCTATCCTTAAGTTTATCTCCATCTCTCCATTATCACTCCCCCTATCTCTCCACCTCTATCACTTTGTCTTTGTTCTTCCCTCCCATATATATCTAGAGTTAATATATATCATGATATATTAATATATATTATAATATAACAAATTTAATATTGTATTAATCCAAAGTTATAAAATTTAATAATAATAATAATATTAATCTCCCCCTATCTCTTCACCTCTATCACTCTGTCTTTTTCCCCATATATATCTAAAGTTAATATATCATGATATATTAATATATATTATAATATAACAAATTTAATATTGTATTAATCCAAATTTATTAAATTTAATAATATTAATAATATTAATATTATAATATATTAATATGAATATTATATTTAATAATAATCTTTTAATATTAATACTAGGGTTAATAATGTTAATAATGTTTTTTTTTTATGTTATTAATAATAATTTGGCCCATGGTATTTGGCCCATAGGTGTCACCTAAATAAAACTTATTTTTTGAGTGTTAGTAAGTATAAAAATGTTTATGGAGTAAATATAAAAAGAGGTTTTATTTATTTACCATACCTCTAGTTTATTTATATTTTTACTTATTTATCATATCTCTTTTATTTACCATGGTATTTTGTCCATAGGCTTGGTATATATTTTATTTATTTATCATACATCTTTATGCCTCTTTTATATTTATTTATTTACCATACATCTTTTATAAATATGGTATTTGGCCATGGTATTAATAATTATTTGTCCCATGGTATTTGGGACACAGGCTTCACCCAAATAAAACATAATTTTTTTTACTTTTCATAAATATAAAAAGGTTTATGGAAAAAATATAAAAGGAGGTTTTATTTATTTACGACACCTCTAGTTTATTTATATTTATATTTATTTACCATACCTCTCTAGTAAAATATATATAGGTTTGGTAAATAAATATAAATGTAAATAAACTAGAGGTATGGTAAATAAATAAAACCTCTTTTTATATTTATTCCATAAACCTCTTTATATTTACGAAGACTCAAAAAAGAGGTTTTATTTAGGTGAAGCCTATGGGCCCAATACCATTTTAATACCATGGGCTAAATACCATATTTATTAAAGAAGTATGGTAAATTAATAAGAAATATAAATAAACCAGAGTTATGGTAAATAAATAAAATATTTTTTTATATTTATTCCATAATTCACTTTATATTTAAGAACACTCAAAAAAGAGGTTTTATTTAGGTGAAGCCTATGGGACAAATACCATGGGCCAAATTATTATTAATACCATGCAAAAAAACATTATTAACCCTAATATTAACATTAATAAAAATAAAGATGGCACATGGTATTGACACATGGTATTCACATGGAACGCAGTCTATTTAAAGGGGGAAATTAAACCAGCATAGATGCCTCTTTACGTTTTTACGTGAGATCTACCTCCATACTAGGCGGTTTACATTTACATTTATGTTTTTATGTGAGATCTACCCCATACTATGTGGTTTACATTTATGTTTACGTTTACGTTTTTATGTGTAATAATGGGTTTTGTGCATTTTTTAAAATTAAATATGTATATCTTTAACAAGTAAAAAAATTATGCATCAATCATGTTTTTAAAGTTTATTTAGGTTATTCGTAAGTAGTCTCAATTTGTTGCAAGAGAAACCAAATTGGTTGACTGCTTACGAGCAAAATGTCTAAGCAAATGCATCAATTGCTGAAACTAAACGGACCTATCTACTATAGAGTTTCATATATAAGAGCCGCACAAAAACAGCATAGAGATCATGAATCCGATAATGTGACAAGGATTGGATCTTTAGCATTGGAACTTGAAGGAGTTGGTGGATTTTCCTCACACAAAAGGTGGCTCTCCAAACGAGCAATTTTAGCATCCAGGGACTCCAAACACAATCGTTGGTATCTCAGTACATGCTTGATATCCTCTAGGGTAGCAAAAAATGTTGTACTAGTCCTCCTGCTTTTCTTTCAAAACTCAACCCAGAAGAGTCTTGAGGTGCCAATGCAAGATAATAGAGTTGAGGTATTGTTTCCATCCTCCCCTTGTGTGACCAGGATCAGGGACCCATTTAGAAACCTCCTCAATAATATCTGAATCAGAAAAGCTTGACAGTCAGCAATGGTTAAGGATTCAATATGGTGGATTTTAGCACACATTTCAAAGGGGGTGGCCAAATTATATGTAGATGCATCTTCCTCTACTTCAACCTAGGCACAAGTTCTACCTTGAGGTCCACGCCCTCCCACGCCTCAACCACTGCACATGCGCTACCAAGGCATGTTTTTCACGATAGGTTTGGAGCAGGAATAAGGGACAGACACTCGAAGAACAAAAAAAAGGACTAAAGGAAAAGGCAGTAATGCAACGAATTCATCCAAGAGTCGAAACGAAGCTTGGACAGAAAAAGGTGAAGAGGAGGGGATATACCAAGGAGCAGGGGAACCACAAGTGACTTCAGGCCCAATGGAGAAGAACCCAAGCCTCTGAGCAAGCTATCAAATAGATGATACCAATAGCAATGGAATTTCCATAAAGATACACACATTTCAAAACAATAAGCTTAGAATTTACCTCGATATTCTCGCCCTTTGTTTTCTAGTCCCGTAGGAGTGACCAGCGAGAAGGTGAAGAGGCAGACACTATCAAATTACTCTCTAGGTCAAGAGGGTGACGTCGCAACCATCGAGTAGCTCCATCCCCATTCTTGTCCCCATTTGAATGATAATTTTATGACTCAACTTGGTTTTCCAACCACCTAAACACCATATACAATCCCAAACTAGGCTTGATGCCAAACTTCCACACCACCGAGGTCAAGAACCAATAGGCACCATGTTAAGAGATTTCGATAGCAAATCACCAATGACGTTGCAAGAATTTTTTGAACCAAATTCTCAACACAGAGTTTCCATAGATATCCCACCTGTGGCAGGGGGCGAGCAAAGTACTAGCTTAGAAATCGTAGCAACACAAATACATTCATGGAGGATAAATCAAAGAGGGGGTAAGTCATATACATATTGATACAAATGAACAGTCGCATGCTTTTGCATGTGAGGGGGTGGCCACGCTACCCTCCTTTTAATTTCCCTATGAGGTGATGGGGTGGCGAGCTCGCCCCCCAAGCACTTATTCATCATTAATTTGCACCCCCATTGGAGAGTTTTTGTGCTCTTCCAAGATGATTTGCAGCGAATCATTCCAATTAAATTGGGTTCTTGAAGGCCATGGAGCAACAAGGTCTAGATCTTTATCCTGGCAACCTAGATTGGCAAGAAAATGTGTTGCTTTATTTATTGTTCTCCTATAATATGTTGTGATCACATAGTGGATTGAGAGTATCAACACTTTCAAGTGATAGATCAGATATTCTAACCTCTATCTCTTGGACAATTTCTCTAATGGATACCCATTTATGAACTTCTTAACTATATCAATAACTATTTGAGTGTCTCCTTCTATCTGATTTTTTGAGTATCTTGTCTCCAAAGCTAACTTCATGCCTCTTTCAGTGCCAGAAATTCTGCAACATTATTTCTTGTAATCCCACGGTTAGATGCATAAATCTGTAATGTATTTTTGTGCCTCAAAAGATGCCCCCATAACCTGTAGGCACTAGGTTCCCTTTAGAAGCCCCATCAAAATTAAGTTTTATAAAGCCCTCCGAGGGGGGATATGTAGCATGCAATGAAGAGGATGGAATCATTTAATAAGATAGATTTAATTTGCTCAGGATTTCAACTTCCTGTGGATTCACTTTCTAACCCTCCTATGAAAAATATTCTGAGAGTATGGTTTCTTGGATGTTCCATTGAATGGTGTTCCACATTGATTTCGCTGATTATTTTTATTCTTGAAAATCCTTTTATTTTGTTCCTTCCACAATTCCTAGAGAACAACCCCAACCACCAAAATCCAAGCTCTATTTACAACTAGATTGTTAAAAATATTGAAATGCCAATGTTCCAAAGTTTCCTTCATATTATTAAGATTGCGATCCAGATGTTGAAAAAGAGAAAATACCCTTGACCAAATTGAATTTGAAAAAGGGCATGTGTTTAAGAGGTGCTCCATAGATTCCTCCTAGTTACCACAAAGTTGGAAAATAAGAGGCCCTGAAAACCTTTTTTTCAGATGTGATCCCACGTTAGTATCTTTTGTCTCCCCACCAGCCACAGGAAATGGGCTACCTTAGGCCAAAAATCATTGGTCCAATTTTTTCTCCACAAGGGATCTCCAAGGAAGAGTATGGTGAGCTGCAAGTAAGGTATAAGCCTCCTTCAACACGAACATTCCTTTTGTTCGATACCCCCATCAAAGTTTATTTGGATCCCTAGATATGGGGATTTTTCGATCCTTCAAGTCATGTTCTACAGCAGGCCAAGAGTTCATGACAGGATGGTATGGCCAATCATCCTTATATTTCCACTCTCATCATAAAGTGAATCTTTAGGAGGGCTTCCAAAAATCTGACACTGTGATAGCATCATGTCTGAAGTGAAATTTTCCATGTCTCTAAGGTTTGCTCGGTCCCCCAACCATGGAAGTTGATACTAGGAATCCTGTCGAAATAGAGAAGTATGACCATATTTAATCTCCCAAAAGGCATGTTCTTGAATGATATTTCTATTATCTTGTGCTAGATTCGATATCAAAGAGCCTTGAGGATAGATCATAGCTCTCAATCTGTCTTATTGATTAGAGGAGAGGTTGTATTTTTTGTCCCATATCTTCTTCCATAGTTCCTCGCTGCCTTCAAGTCATCTCCACCATATTTTTGCACCTAAAGATTTGCTCAAAATCTGAGGATCTCTCAACTTCAAACCCCCTGCCAGTTTGGGAATAATTAATTTCTCCCAAGCCACTAGTTCCCATTTCTTAGCATTCTTGGCTTCTCTCTAAAGAAAATCTCTAAAGAGAGAGGTGATTGACTTACAAAAAATTTTAGTAGTTACTAAGGAAAATAATTAATACATTGGGAGAGCTTGGAGAATCGATTTAAGTAGCACCAATCGCCCTGGTAGGTTTAAAGATCTAAATGCCCAATTGTCAAGCTTAGAGGGGATTTTCTACATAATACGCTGCCGGTAGGTTGCTCTTAATGAATTGTCCACTAGTAGAACTCCTAAGTATTTTGCTAGGATATTTCTAATATGAAAGCCCAGGAAACGAGCAAGATAACCTTAGACATTAGCATGGGTGTTGAAAAAATAAACATTGGATTTGTCTTCATTTATAACTGTGTTGAAATCCTCTACAAAGTTTGTAAGGATAGATTTTAAAGACTTAATTTCCCACATAGATATTGAGCTGGGATATTTCCCAGCTCAATCTATCATAATCCTTTGACATATCCAATTTAATTAGCATCTCAGCCTTTTTAGATTTCTTTTATGAGTGGATAACCTCATGAGCAACGACTATTCCATCAAGGATTTGATGCCCTTCTACAAATCTCGTTTGTTTGGGTGAAATAAAACCATGCAATAAAGATCTAAGATGATTAACAATAACATAGGAGATAAATTTATATATCACATTGCACAAGGTGACAGGTCTAAATCAACAATGGGCCCTTGTGCATTGAAATTGATTTGAGTATCGATTTTATTTTATTTTAGAAACTCATTTTAAATTATTTTGTCAATGTTGATTCTTATCATTCAGTTATAAATACAATACCCTTTTTTTACAATGTTAGTTTTTTGTAGGACTATCTACAAACTTTATCAAAATGTTAAAGCTTATTCCCAAATTATTTCTTAGGCAAATAAGCATAGAAGCCAAAAGCTCAATTGATGGAAGGACACTTAGATCAATCATCACTCTGAAATCAATCTTGGGTCATGTTAATCTTGATCTCCTTGATCCTATTAACATTGTTGAGGAATTTATAACAAATAACATCGTAGAAGTTCCATCCTCCTTATAGTAGTTGGTCTACTTGTAGTTAAAGAAAAATTGCAATAGACAAGAAAAGGAAGGAACTATGTGACTATTGATTTAGTAGGTCAATAAAAGCACGCTGGTGTGATCTCCCTTGCCAAGGTTCAGGTCCTTTCAATTGAAATTTGAACCTCAACTTGTTCACAAGAAAAGTTCATATTAATCAACTACAACTTAATATAATATTTAAGTTTAATTATTTTTAACCAATTATTTATATATAATCCATCAAATTATAGGACAATTATGACTAGCCCTATTTTAGTCATTGTAAAAAATTATTTTGAAGAAGTTGATTCACTTTCGGTTAGAATATCACAAGGAAATAGCTAAAAGTTGTGATTTTTCAAAGCTACATTGAACCTTAGACCGTGTAAGTTATCTCTTTTGTTGCTTCATTGACTAGGAAAGCTTTTGACACAATGCTTAGAAATAACCCATGGAAGACATTGTAAAATTTAAGGTTCCTTTTGGGTTGAGCATTGTTGTGATAAGGATGTATGAGAACATAATTGCTAAGTTTAGGATAGCAAGGGTTTTCCAAAAGAAACAGTATTACAATATATAATTTAAGCAAGGATGTCCTCTATCACCTCTTGTGTTTGGAATTCATATTTAGAAGCTAGAAATATTAGGGAACACAAGTTGTGTTGACATTACTTTAGCGTAAATAATCACCATTGTTATTTTTCACATGGAGGATACTATTCTTTTGATAAGGAGCCCTTTGGATCATGACCAAAAACTTAAAAGTCTTAAAGATTTTTGTGTTAGATGTTTGGAATGACAATTATTGATGACAAGGCAAAATTGATGATCTTTAATTCTAGTCAACTAAACTACCCTAATTTTCTATACGACCATGAGATCCCAGAGGAAGTACTTTCACACAAATATCTTGGAGTTTACCTTCATCACAAGTTCATTTGGAATTATAGATTAAAAGAATGATTAATAAAAGCAAGAAATGATATTTTGACCTTAAGAACATTTGTTTAAAGCATATATATATATCTATATATATATATATATATATACAAAATTTTGGAGAGAAAAGAATATCTTCTTTGATATGCTTATTGCTTCAGTGATTTTATATGCATGTGAGGTTTGAGGTTGTAGCATTTCTAGAGAAACTTCAACAAAAATTGAACACATCCAAAAGAGTTTTGTAATAAATCATCTTAAAATTAAAAACAATAGGCTCTATCTAATTCTTCTTCTTAGACTATGATCAAATACTTCATGTACCAACACAAACTAATTAACATGAAGATTGAAAGGCTTCCTAGTGTTGCATTAAATACCATTGAAAGTCATTCAGGCCTGAAAGAGTTTGGAATAGAGTGGAATCTTGGCTTAACCATTCATTGAGGATAAATGCAGATTTCTTTCGAATATTGATGCCAATTAAAGTATATGATTAAATTGAAAAGAAAAATGTGGTGAAATGAAGAAATTGATTATGTGAAAAATTAATTTACTAAAAATATATCATAAACTCCAAGTAAGAAGATCAAAATTGTCTTTTTAATGTATAGAAAAGAAGAAAATTAAAATTGCTAAAATGGAAACAAAATTTCATCAACTTCAAAGCGAATTGGGTGTCGCATTACACTAAAAACACCATGAGAGGAAATATTATGTAAAGCAAGGCATTGTACTAGACCAAAACCACCATGGAAGTAAATATTATGTCATTTTTGCAATATGAAAAAAGGAGATGAAAAACACTTTCTCCCTAACTAGACTAGCAACATAGACATTAGATCTCATTTTCAATCAATTTGTAGAACTTCAAAGATTCATAAAATGTTGACTAATAGTTTTTGCTTAACTAGCCTGGCAAGTTTTCATTTTCAATCCATTTGTAGCACTTCAAAGATTCATAAAAGATTGACTCATGATAAATAATGAGAGTTTGGAAAGTTTATTTCCAATATTTGTGATAATATTGAAAAAAATTAATTAAATTTCATAATTGTAACATACCCCCTACTATACTATCCCTAACCCCTATTAAGGGTAGAAGGACGCAGTTACTATGATGACCCGACCTCCAATGTCTCGTTGTGGAAATGGGGTCTAAATTTTGTGATCCTTTACAACTTCATCAAGACATAAAACAGGTGACATCGTTGTATTTTTCTCGTCAAAAACTTTCCCATGATATAAAATTTGCTCCAATCTGACTCCGGGATCAAAAGATATGGTCAGTTAAAACTAGTCTATCAAATAGTACCATGTCATTCAGCCTACCATGTGGCGCCCACATGCTCCCCACATGATTGTCCAATTCATGCACCATGTCATACCACATGGAAACTTCCAACCCGCTCATACCAAGTCACGAATTAACTCCTCTTTATAACTTAAAAGGCCCAAACTATAACATAAAATATAATCTATATTCAATGTACATGGGTGTGGTCCCTCTATGACCACATCCACCCGAAAACAAAATCCTGGGAATTTGGTACCGAACACTACAAAATATCGTCGAAGAATAAACATCGGAGTGACGTGTCCTACCCCGATCCCCACCTTGTACCAAGACTAACCATCATTCGGCCTAACGAATATAGTCGTGTCGCTCCTAGCCACAACTCTTGCCAAGATGGTCATGGGTCCCACCAAACCCTCAAGGCACGTTAAATGCATAAATCACATTAAAAACATATGCGGTCCTCACGGGGTTACATCGGGCAAACCATCTACTGGTCCCACTGTGCCACATTGTCCTAGTGGATAAATCTTGGTGGGAACAAACCATGTATCCTTTTGCAATCTATGGGGAAATTCTTTCAAGATTCATCCAATAGTTATATATTGCTCTACCCTTAATAGCCCAGATTCCTCCTACTCCTCCATTGGATGTAGCGCCTGATCACTTAACATGTAAGGCTTAAGCCTCTTATCTCCTCTGGGCCTTAATATTCCAACCCCACGGCCATGTAGAACTATATGGTTTGGGCTATTATGCCCTCAGTGCTTGGTTACAAATATCTATTGCACATGGTTTGATTGTGACTCGATGCTCAGGCCCTTAATGCTCCAAGGCTCAATCCCCATTGGTTCCAAATGCATATAGTTATAAGTATAGACTGAATCTGATGGTTTTCAAGGGACTCCTCCCTTAACACTTGTCACATATATGTACAAGGGTAGATGCAGTCCCTCCTAGGCTATCTCTCTTGAGATTTATGTAAATGCTCTATCAAATTCGTCCTTTGGCCTGTAAAATAAATATATATACAATATATATTTATACATATACAAATATTATCCTTCCTGAGCTTGTGGGTAAATATTGTCCTAATAGTAAAAAAAAATTGATGTAGGCACTCATTGATAAGCATAGATTGATCCATCTCTTCATACACATTCCATTTAGAACAATTTGCAGGCTTGGGATCAAAACAAGGATGAACCCATTCCTAGGAAAATATTCAGGAAGCACTTCTAAACATGGAATCACATTCCTTATTATTAACACGAACAATTTATCAACACAGTGACCAGATATCCAAACATGTCAGTGCAATTATTTATTTATTAACAGAGATTTCCATCCCTTCATGCTCAGGCATTCCTAGGTTTATTTCCAGCTCAAAAATAGTCATAGGAAATGAACCATTCCTTAAAATCAATACACAAAATATTGATAGCACTCCTCAACATTATCATGAAAATATGTTAGCACAATACACAGAGACATGATAATCACATGCACAAAGACATAAGATAATACTTATCTTATAAGATATATGGAATCTAAGATTGGGACTCTAACTCTCCACCCAACCTTATATAAACTATGCCCACATTTACTAGTAGTTGTCACCCTCGAGCGAAATTCTAGTGCCTGAGGTGGAGTGCTTTTGAGAGGAAACTTAACCAATATCGATAACTAAAACAAGATGTCATAAGGTCACTCTACCTTCATCCATCAACTACACAAGCTTCCCCTTAATCTTTCCACAATTTTTAGACATTATTAACATCCATGCCAAGATACCACAGTACAGAGAGTCTCATCTCACTTTCAAGAGAAGAAATTACACATCAAGGGAAGCTTCATCAGTGGATAATCTAATGATGGGTAAGATATCACCTCTTGGGGTAATTCATCAGTGAGTCAAGCACCAGAGCTTCAGCCCCAAGGCAACCCCTAGTGGTTCGTCATCCCTCACAAATACCTAAGTGCCTCTTCCAAATACAGTAGGTTCATTAATCCACAAGTTTCTAGTGGGTTTTTAAACCTTCAGGAAAGCCACTACTCTCTATAATGTTTTCACCCAACAAGCCTTTTTTATGGTTCCATAGCTGGTTCACTTTCTCCAAAGCTTGATAATTATGAATTTGATCGTTTCTCTCCTGTGACACCTTTTACCTTTGGAGGAATTTCTTCCAGTGTTCACCACCATCTATTTTTCCAGTGTGTATATGTGAAAATTTCCTCTCTTCACACCTCCTAGACTTTTTTAGTGCCCCCTCAACAAACCAATTGTCTATCATTTTCGAGGCTCCACACAATCAACTTCCTTCTTTAATTTGTTGTCATTTATTGCTTGTTGTTAGAGCTAAGAGACACATGAACCTATCCTTTTATTTTTTAGTTAATTTATCACATAGTCATCCCATTAAACTTCTCAGGCAACCCATGGTTGTCGTATATAATTGCACCAAATCCTAAATCAATCTCCCTCCCCAAGCAACTAGAATTTGTGTCCCTTTCTCTCAGCCTTTTTAAATAATTACAATTATTTACAATGAGGGAATATTAACTGGGGGAAGTCACAATCCCTTCCCCTTTCGGGGAACACCATCCACAGTATTCAATAACCATATACAAGTAACACATGCTTAAAAACCAAGCACATTTAATATGGAGCTTTATGCATACAGCTATGTTCATCATTTACAATGTATCTACATTCACTTTACTCCAAAATAAAAAAGGATATGTTACCAGCATCTGGTCAGCCATTTTCCATGTGGCTTCCTTAGGTTGAAAGTGTCTCCACTACACTTTGACTTGCTCTTTTTCTCGATTCTAGAGCGTGAATTGCCTCTAATCTAGGATGCATAGAGGTTCTAGTTGGAACTCTCCCTCTAGTTCTACATGTAACATAGACCATTTAATTACATGATTATCATCATACACATCTTTTAAGCAATGAAACATGAAATACATTAGGAGGAAAGGCCATCCTATAGGCCATTGGCCCTATTATTTTGAGCAATTCAAATGGCCCACAAAATCAAGGTGTCAGCTTGGCACATAACCCAAATTTTAAGGAGCTCTTCTTGGGTTTAACTCGCACGAAAACATGTTCCCCAACTTGGAACTCCTTGTGTACTCTATGTTGTTCTGCATAGCTCTTTTATCTATCTTTTTCCACTTTTAAATTCCTTCTGTTGGTTTGCATTTCTTGTTCCATGTCCTTCAACATATTAGGCCTATTAAATACCCTATTCACTAGATCACTCTCATTGATAGGAGTATTACAACTCCTCCCATAAAGTGCTTCAAATGGGCTAATTTCTTAGCGATTCTAGATACCCATTATTGTATGCAAATTCTAAAGTGGAAGTTATTCTTCCCACTTTCTTATCTAGTGCATTACATACATTCTTAGCATGTCCTCAAGAATTTGATTTGTCATTTTTGTTTTCCCATTAGTCTGAAGATGGTAAGTTGTGCTAAACACCAGCTCAGTTCCTAGTCCTGCAAATAGTTCTCTCCAAGACTCTGAAGTGAACTTGGCATTGATATATGAGATAATCTTCTTGGGAACTCCATGAAATCTCTCAATCTCCTTAATGAAAATTTGAGCCACTTCACTTACTGAATTTGTAGACTTAACAACTATGAAGTGGGCCACTTTATTCAACTTGTCAACCACTACCATGATTGCATCATGTTGTTTAGAGGTATTTGGAAAACTTATAATAACGCCCATAGAAATCACTTCCCATAGGCTACAATAAGCCCGTTGGGTGCTTTCACTTGGCTTTCACCTATTGGAATTCTATGCATTTGGAGATGAAATCAGCCACCTCCCTTTTCAAGTTGGGCCAATGGTAAAATTTATAATTTAATGGTTGTAAGCTTCTTAAATTTGTAACCTGAGTGACCAAAATATGACTTTGCATGAAACTACTTCAATATAAACTTCTTTAGGTTGCCCTCATTTGGAACAAAGATTCTATTCTTGAATCTAATAGATCCATTTTCTAAGAGGGAATATTCCTTGTCTTGTTTACCCTTAAACTCTTGTTGCAATTTCTCCTTTAATTGTTGATATTTTTCATCTCACTGCCCTGCATTTTTTATCATTTCTTCAAGATCAGTTTCACAGGAACTTATGGTTGCTATATGGTTTATTTGCACTCTCCTGCTAAGTGCATCAACCAATCTGTTCTCTTTTCCTTTTATATACTTGATGTCAAAATCAAATTCATTGAGCATGGGCAGCCATCTAGATTACCTTGCATTTAGCTTGGGTTGTTCAAAAAAATATTTCATCCCTCAATGATTAATCATTAGAGTAAATTTTCTACCAAGTGTTAGGGTCCTATGCCTAGGAATCTTGCTCATGTTAGTCTTTCTATGTATCTAAAGTCTAATTTGTAAATATTAGTCATGATGACCTGATTATTATTGTTTAAAAATGTTTAGGTTTAGATCAAGTGTCATGTAAAGGTGTCTATTTTGCTAAGAGTTCAATGTCTAAAGTCAGGTGTTTTCCTTACTAAAGGGTAATCATAGGAAGTCTTTGGTCACATTACAAAAATCATGTTATGCATATCCTTAGTTATTATGAGTTGGTCACCATCCTAGTCATTATAAGTGGGTCACCTAAGTCTAGAGGCTATGTCTACATCAACGCAATCATGGGATGGTATATGCACAAATTTGGATCTTTGGAGTCAGTTTGAATGTCATTTCAAGGAAAACTCATGATCTTAGCAGGAAATAACGGTCAGAAGGATAGTCCTTCCCTTTTCCCAAAGCATTGTGTTTTCAGAAGGTGTTGCGCATTCATGATTTCCCTTTCTTATCATGATCAACACTCTCATTTCCACTCCAGGTCATTCTGCATGTCTATTTGAACCTTCATCCCCATTCCACAACGCTAAACTCTTCACCATTTTCATCGGAGGCTCTGGTTTGCTCGATTTGTTCACTGTGAAAGGGAGGCAGGGGCGCTGCGAATTCACACAGTGCTACTATTCTTGCATGTCGGTGGTCAAACTTTCCTCACATGTGCAAATACAAGTATATCTTTGTTCCTCAGTTTTGAATGAACTCTCACATTGCATGTAGAAGCTAGGAGAAACCATAAAAATCTTGCAAGAATGATAAATTCATCGTCGTTTATCTTTTGAAGTCATTGTGGTTTTTCTTTTGTGTTGTGTTTTATCCTAATTCATTGATTCCACACAGTGTGATATATTCCTCATTTGTCGCTGCCAATTTGCATTTTCTCTGTGTAAACCTTTACATGCAATAGGTGCTTAGGGTTTTAAAACTAAACCAAGGTTGTTTCCCTTAAGTTCTTAGGCTTGAAAGTGTTTTAAAGATCAAATACCTTCAGTGTTGTGTTTTTGGCTTTTTGCGCTGTGACTGTCCCTTTTAAACTCTCTGTCAACAGTTGTGAAATTGCAAGTTTTGTAGGGTTTTCTGAGGATGTATGCATTGTTTAAGTTTTTTTGAAATTGATTGTTGTCTCTTGAGGCATCATCAAAGGTTTTAAATATCATAACACCTCCATTAATACACAAAACCAATTGCTCATAACCCTAAAACTAGTCATTGTTGCAAAGAAAGATCATGTCAACTCCAGAAGACAAGAAACACAAGGGAGGTGCCATTGTGTGATTTGAGCCACAAGATGTCATAGCCATCAACACAGATCTAGCCATCAGAATGGATTTTGAACAAGTAGGGTGTATGACGTTTTGTGAAAGGATTCAGGGGTATCATCTACAGTTGACAAAGGAGTTTGCTAGGATTTTTTATGGTTTGCAAGCAAATGTGGGAGCATTAAATTTTCCAGTCTCTACTCAATCAATAGTTGAGGCTACTGAGATCCCTTTGAATGGAGAGGAGTGGTTCAAAGGTATGGAGTTTAATTTGGCTGATTTCAAAGACTTTCTCAAACCAAAACACCGGAAAGGATATGGTTCTGTTGTTCCAAGAAGCCATCTACAAGACCATCATAGTAAATTGTTGGAAGTAATTCAAAGGTACTTCACATGTGAAGGGAGGTTCAATAAAGTGTATCACTATCACATCAGGCTCTTAATGCATTTTACTAGAAAGAAACCTTTGAATATTCCTTATTATTTGTTTAGGAGTCTATGTAAGATGGCTAACAAAGTTCAAGAAAAAGGAAATCACATTGAAGCCAGTTTGTTTCATTTTTCATTAACCAAATTGCTGGTGATAAAGGAGCTTGAGAAGAAGGAGCAATCATGGCAGGAGTTTTTGGTTTCTTTAGGATGGGTAGCACAATATTCAAACTTCTAAAAGACCAATAAATACACCCCATCAGTTGTGATTAAAAAAGCTTCACCTACAGTAGCAAGCTCAATCAAAAAGTCTTTGACTAAAATCAAACCAGTTGATAAGAAAAGTGCTAAGAAGCTTCATTTATCATCTGAAGCAGAAAAAGTGACAAGAGTACCAAGAATAAGAGCTACATCCAAGAGGTTGCTTGTAGGTCATCCATCTACACCTATTAAATTTGTGGAACTAGAAAGTACACAGAAGGAAGTGGAAATTGATGAAAAGTACTAGAAAATTGGAGATTTACAAGATCAGTTGGACAAGGCCCATATAACAATAGCATATTTGTAGCAAGAGAATAGGGAACTTAGGCATAAAGTATCACAAGAAATTATTTATCCTAGTGAAGGAGAGCCATGAAATAAAACATTAGCACATGCTGACAAAGCCAAAATAAAATTGGTCATTGATGTTGAAGAGTTAAAGGAGGCAGATGAGCAGTCAAGGAGACCTAGAATTATGTCTACTTCCAAGCTTCAAATGCAAGTAAAGGAGACTATTCAGCCTAAACAGAAGATGGTTTTTGATGAGCACAAAGAATTTGAGAAGCTATTGGAACAGCTTGAAGGAGTTCAATAGCAAGTGGACCAGCTTGCAGAAAAGGATCATAGGGATAAGTTATATTTGTTTAGGAAGTTAGAAGTTGTTGAGCCTGTCCTTGACAAGGCTAAATACAAATTGAAGTGGACCTTTCCTCTGCATAGGCAAGTGAAAAGTTTGTATGTACAAAATTTGGTGTTAAAAAGAAGGCTTAGATTGGTAAAGCAGAAGCTCACTGAGGCCAAGAAATATGGAAGAAAGAGAAAGAGAGGTAAGTTGGACATACTTGTAGAGGCTAGTACAAAGGTGAATCTTCAGCAAGAGGGTACCACTCAGCTCTAAATTTTTGTCTTTTGCTCATAAATAAGTTAGTTTTTGTGAAGTTTGTAAAACACAACAAGGACTTGCTGCAATTTTGTATAATCTTTGGTACTGGTGGGATAGTGAATTTTTGAAGGTTTGATTGTCATAAGGGGAGTTATATGAAGGTTAAAACATTCACATTGATGCTTCCAACATTTTATATCAGATAAAAGTCACCTTATGTTCATATTTTTGAAGGCGCTGTGAAAGGAGACAGTCTTGCTGCGAAAGTGGGGGATAGTCCAAAGGGAGGTCTGCAAGCACTTTGAATCTTATCTAAGAGGTTCAGTACCATCACAGGGATATTTGAAGCATACCCATTTTCTTATTTTTTACAGAGGAAGGCTGCAACCATACAAAACATGGAGGCTACTTCATTTTGTTGTGAAATTGCCTAATGCGCTGCAAGTCTGGACAGTCAGCACCATTTCATTTCAAAATTCAAATTCTTGACTTCTAGAAGCAGTTTCGAGTAGTTGAATAGGTGTCTAGTAGCATTAAGTCATGTAATTAAATTTGTTAAGAAAATATTCCATTTAGTTAATGTTTTGAAGATGTATTGGTCGATAGGAAAACCACTCCTATTTTTCAGTATATGCACTAAAAATTTGATGTATTTAGTTAAAAGTTTGTTTTGGTCAATGATTTCGACCACCTAGAGTGGGAGATTGAACCTCATGATGTATTTAAAGATGAAAAACATGGTAATGGGTTCTTTTGGTTAGATTAGAGAAGAACATACTTTTGTGCACTGTATTTTTTCTAAAAAAATTGTCAATGAATGAATGAAAGTTAGAAGGTGATTTGCAGGGATTCCTGTGTCAGAATCTTGGTGGTTTTGTGCTCCTTTGATCTTGTAATTTGTCTCATGTGTTTACATCTCTTAAATGTATGTCTTCTTACTTGGAAAAACCATATGTTTATTTCAGAATTCATCTTAATGGTGCTCTGATTTAGTTTTTGCCAAGTGATCAATGTTTTCATCTTAAAAGAAACATTTTAGAATTCATCTATGGTTTTGATGCTCTATGTGTTGAATTTCACCTTTCTACACTCACCCTCTACAGCGATTTAACCTAAATTCCACCACCAAGGTTTCCTACCTTGCCCTTGTGGAGAAACCTTTTCTCTTTTCATTATATCACTGGACAAAAAACTGACTTGACATGACTCCATGCCCAATGGATTTGTCCCTTCTCTCATCAATAGACCTTTGAAAATCAGACCTTATTGACCATCATCCTTAGCCTAATATCATATAATTTTAAGCAATCAAAATGAGAGATCCCTCTCCAAGACCAAAAGGGCAAGATTTTGACCTAGAAGTGGTTTGTGGTTACCTCTGAAATTTCTCTCCTCGGCCTAGGGAAATTTACAGAGTGCTAACACTAAGGAGATGGTGTCTCTACATTTTTAATGAATGATGATGGTAGTAAATTCCAAGTCTTGAGTTACATAGTTTTTCTCATGTTCATTTAACTTTTGAGATTTATAACAAATTTCTTGACCTTCCCGCATCAATACTCCACCAATTCCCTCCTTGCAGGCATATGTGCATCCAACGAAATCCTTCTAAGGGTCTCTTATTCTTACCATTGGTGCATTAGTTAACAATTATTTGAGTTAATTAAAGCTTGGATTATAATCAATTGTCCATTCAAACTTATTACCCTTCTTTTGCAATGCAGTAATTCGGTGGCCAATCTTAGAGAAGTTATTGATGAACCTCCTATAATAGCAAGTTAGTACCATAAAGAACCTAATTTCAGCCACATTCTTAATTGTTTGCCACTCCGTTATGGACTTAACCTTCTCTAGATAATTATGACTCCCTCTTTTGAGACAATGTGTCCCAAATAATGCATTTGTGATTGGAAGAATTCACATTTACTAAGCTTTGCATAAAGCTTATGTTCTCTTACTAATTGTAGTATTGCGGCCAAATTCTCTTCGTGTTCCTCCTTGGTCTTTGAATAGACCAAAATTTCATCAACAAAAACTACTACAAATTTGTTCAGGTAAGGGTGCAACACACTATTCATCAAGCACATCAAACATGTAGGGGAATTAGTAAGCCCAAAGGGCACTACCACAAACTTGCAATGCCCATGCCTAGTTCTAAATTTTGTCTTATAGATATCTTCGTCTTTAATACGCACTTGATGATAACCTAATTTAAATTTAATCTTGGAGAATACTGTTGTTCCACTAAACTGCTCAGAAATATCACCAATTATTGGCAAGGTATACCTATTCTTCATGGTCACCTTGTTCAGTTCTTTATAGACAATGCACAGCCTGAGTGTGCCATATTCTTCACGAATAGAATAGGTGCTCCCCATGGAGACACTCTTGGCCTTATGTAGCCTTTGTCCAGAATCTCCTTGAGTTGTAGCTTTAGCTCAATCAATTATAAAGTGCTCATTCTATATGGAGGCTTTGATTTTGGATCTTCTCCTACCATTAATTCAATAGAGATATCCACCTCTCTATGAGGAGGTAACCCAAGCTTCTCGTCAGGAAAGACATCTAAAAATTATTTTAAAACAGGGTATTTCCTCAAAACATCACTGTTGGCATTCCCAACGTTGCAATTAGATTCAATGCTACTAGATATTTGCATAGAAAATAAAATAAATCCCTGTCTACAACTTTTTTTGGCTTGCATAGCTGAAATTAATCTCACAGAAGTAGTTTTCAGTGTTCCCCACAATATTCTATGATCTCCGGCTAAGTTCATCAAGGAATTTGATGGTCTTCTCAAAATAATCAACCTTGGTGTGATGCATATACAACTTGTGCATACCCAACAGTGTGCAATATGCTATGAATGCCAATACATTGAAATTGGTGACAGTCGGCATGTTATTTATCTCAATCAGAAATTTCCTTACTATGTGCTCCACTCTCCTTCTCTTCCCCATGGCGAGTTGAACTATCCAAGGCTCAATATGCACTTCCTTTTTTAGTGCACATTTTTCAACAATGGTGGGACTGGTGTAATTGAAATTTGAACCAAAGTCAATCAAAACTAAAATGTTTTAGTCACAGAGCATACCTTCCATTTCTATAATCATTTCATGGTGATAAGCTTGATGATTATCCACTGCTACATAAATTTTGGGTATATTTTGTGCCATGTCTTTGATTATCTCTACTTTTTATGTGTTGTACAGTCTCAGGCCAGCGTGCTTGTGTTGTGGGAAATCCTTTCTTAAGTGATTCCCTCCATAATTCCAACACTTATATGGACCCTTCTCATAACTCTTGACTTCATCTTGAATAAAGTGGCTTCTTCTAGTTTGATTTATTCTCAGGCCTACACCTAGACTACTCATAGTGATGTCTAAGTTTTAATTGCATCCTCTACTGTCTTGGACTCGTCGAACTCAATTTTATCCTTAAAGGGTAGTGGTAGTCCACTGACATACATCTAAATCTTTGATTTTTCTTCCTTAAGGTATGGGATATACAAATCTAAGAATTTGGTGGTATAATCTTCATCTGACATTTTTCCCAATATGAGTTCATAAAACTCTTTAGCCTTGTTGTCGAAGTATCTCTCAAATAGATACTTGTTCCTGAAATATTCCTTAAATTCCTTCCAGGACAACTCTTCTTCTTTTATACCTTTTACATTTTTCATATCATCCCATCAGATGTCAGCTTTTCCCTTTAGGCTGAAAGTAGCTACCTCCACTTCCATGTTCTCTTAGTATTCATGAATTTGTTGGCATTGTAGTGTTGGAATTTATGTCAACAGGCTCATGGTGTTGCTATTCATATGCATGTGAGATGAATGTTTGGCTTGGTGGTCCTATTGATTGGCATTGATGTCAACTTGGTTGTGCAATGACATGGTGGAGGTGATTTGGAGGCTGAGTAGAGATGTATGAAAGGCATGTTATGATTGGATTGTCATATGATTTTGTTGTTGCAAGTGTTTGGAGTGTTGCTACATATGTTACATATGCTTCTACATGTGTTGGAAGCATTGGATATGTTGCTACATATGCTGGAGGTGCTTATACCAGTGTTGGAGACAGTTGGATGACATGATGTTGTTGTTGCAGGAGTTGGATATGTTGCTACAGGAGTTAGAGATGTTGCTACAGGTGTTGGAGGTGTTTAGACAAGTTGTCATCGATGCTTAAGGAGTTGGAGGTGTTGGTCTTAGTGATGAGGTTGGCACACTAGGGACGATTTGTCACTGACTTGTTACAGGAGTCCTTGGCTTATTTCATATGTTGCAAAATTGTCACAAATGCTTGGAGGTGTGTTCCAGAGCTGATGAAGGTGTTCATGAAGTTTGGAAGAGATTTGGGCTAACTTGGTTGTGTTTTTCCTTCATCCTCTACCCAGTCGAATGGATGGTGAATCATGGGAGTGACTCAAACTTTACAGTCACTGGCAGGCAGGCCTGTGGGAGTGACTGAGGAGCCCCAGTAGAGTTTTTGCAGTGTTGTATGTGCGAACAAGTCTTTTCACGAGTTTTTATTTGGATTCCTCGCGCAACTTAGCTAATTTTGGTATTATAGAGACATTCTTTCTTGGAACTTTTTGGCATATGGTAGGAAAAGTTAATGGGTCCTATAAAAGCTAATCAAAGTTGAAAATATCAAAAGGAAATTGGATTTAGTGGCTTGATCAAGTCAATGAGATGAATCTAGATCAAATAAAGCATATGAACAGGGTTTGTGAAGCTCAGTGGTTATTGGTAATTATTAAGTTGAGCACCTCAATTCATATATATATTGGGGGAAGCTCAATGTTAGTATGGTTGAATCTCTTGTGTGTGGAGTGACTATGAGTTTGGAGGATTGTGTGCAAGCTGTGTGATTTTTTAAATCCAGAATTTATGAAGTAGTTTGTAGGTGTTGTAGGAGATAACCATAATATGTTTTAGCCATCCTTTATGTGCAATGAGTGAGGCGATAAAGTGTGGATTCGTAGATGTGTTTGGTGAGATGGTGATGATTTTTTGTTGTAGTTTTGATTTAGATTTTGTGTGCTTTAATGATACGTTGTTGTAGTGCTCATGTTGAGTAGTTCTCATTTCCAATCTGAAATATTTTGTAATGAGAACCACATAAAGGAGTGGAGTTAGAGGACTCCGGTGAAATCAATATAAGTGAGAAGTTTTCTCAATCCAATGGTGGTTGGATAGTTCGGCAGAAACTAGGAAAGGCTTGTTGGTTGTGGTGGCTTCCAACAGATCAGAGTCTGTAGAGTTGATTGATAGTTCAGGAGTAATTGGGCAAGGATCGTTGATCGTGGTGACCCTCAGCCGATGGTAGTCCATAGATACACATGAGAAATAGTCTCCATTTGATAGTAGTCATATCTATATCTCTATGTAAAGAATTTGCTTGACTAATAGAATATTTGAGCAGCGCAACAACAATGGGTCGTTTTTTTCCCTAGAGAGGGTTTTCCACTGGAAATACTTATGTCCATGTTGAATGGTTTTCATGATTTCATGTTAATTTTTTATGCTCTAATCATTATTTGTGTGTTTCAATTCATGCATGATTAAATATTAATAATTTGGAGAAAATGTTATAAGTGCCTTCACTACTAATTCACCCCCAACCCCCGCTCTCAATAGTGATCTAGTTTTCAACAATTGGTATCAAAGAGGGGCCCTCGGTTGCATCTTGATCGCTGGAGTATGTATCTTGGAGTTTTTGGCATAATTTTTGCAAATTTTCTGAAATGGATCAGCAAGGAGTTCCAGTAGTTCATAAAAGTAAATTTACAACTTGAGAGAAAAGTTGGATTCATATTTTCTATCCCTTGATGAAAATATTTTGTTGTCAGTAGAATATGGAGTTAGAGACGAAATTAATGATAAAGTTAAATAGATTATCATGCATGGAATTTCAATATCTAATAAGATGTATGTCAAGCATTGTGAGGCTGCAAAAGAGATGTTGGACAAGTTGAAAAATTTGTATTTTGGAGGAAAATTGTAGATTTCAAATATGGAGAACCATGCAAAGGATTCTACTCTTGTTGCAGTGAAATATAAATCCTCCTCACAAGAATAAGATGAAAGCTCTAGTGATAGCGAAGATGATGATAAATCCAAGATAATGCCACTAGAAGCAAAAATTCAAAGACTCGTGGCTAAAAATAAATATCAACAGATGTTGTTGCAAATGTTTGATGAAAAGGAGTGTGCATTCAAAGAAGAAATTCCATATTTGAAGACTCAACTGGAAGAAGGAAGGAAAATTGAAAATGGGTTGAGGAAGCAATACAAGGAGCTAGAGGATGAGTGTCAAAAATTGAAATTTGAAGCAAAATCTACAAGAGAAGAACTAGCAACGATCATATCTAATGCTCAAGAAACAAGAAGAAAATCAGAAAATTTTGGAGCAGCCAGCAGTAGCATGAAAAAGGAGAATCATCAAAAAAATTAGTAGCCATGCAAAAAGTTGAAGTATAAGAGAAGGAGGTCAAAGAAGAAGAATAAAATTGGCAAATGTTACAATTGTGGAGTACGTGAACTTATAGCAACAATTTGCAATAATGAAGAGATCAAATATTCTCACCAAAAGAAGTAGCAAAATGAGATACAATCTCAATCACGCATTCAAAGAAGATCTCCATCTGTCAGGCATAACAATTTTTTATGGTTATTGTTTCCCATGCAATGATTTTGGGCATAGGGTTATTGGAGGTAGGGCACATGTAAGGAATAGATATCATATCAATAGAAGACATCAACCTATTCCTATATTCCTTGGTCCAATAATAATTTTTGTGTGTGAAAATGTTCGCCATAAGGCCAAGGATTGCAAGTTTTCCATGTGTTATAGGAGATTCAATTAGAAATAGGAAGATATGCAAGGAAAATCGTACAAGAAGAAGAAGGATCAGAAAATGAAAGTATGGAGGAGAAAAGAGGAGCAAGGAACTCCCATCAAAAACTTAGGCATGCATGGTCTCAGGGGGAGCACATGGTTGCATCATGAGTTGCATGAATATTCTTGATGTGAAACCAACTTTGGAAGAGTACTTGAAGACAAATCTGCATATTTTAGGAGATGCATGTGTTTTGGGGGAGTTAATGAGGTTTGATGTGTATTTTCATTTCAGATCTATCTCTATTTCAGTTTGATTTTAGTTTGATTAGCCATGTACATATGTTACTAATGGTTTTTGGAGCAGTTTCATGTTGAGTTGTTGTTAACATCATTGGAAGTATGGCAGCGACACGGTTATCTTATGCACATGGTCATGGTGTGATGGAGGATCACACATTCATGGGGAGCATATGTGCTTCCTAATGGAGTTGCAGATGGTTGGTATTATGTTCCTATCTAGGAGCATGCAGTGCATATGCTTAGCATTAATTTGAGTTAGTTTTTGATGATTTCTTCCATTGAGATTAGTTGATGTATTGGCATATTAACACTTATATATTCTATTTCTAGATGCATCATGTTGATGCTCATGTGTTTTAGGTTGGATGAGACATGAGGAGGATGGTTGTTGTTGCTCATGATATTTTGATGCATGCTGATCGATGAGATATTGTGTTGCTTTGTGACATATTTTTATGTTGCTAATTTTAGTTGATTTTGTTGTCAATGCACATGTGGAGCATCATGGTGGTTGCTACTGGTTATCTTGATTTTTCTGCAGGATATTCATTGTTGGGATGGCGATGGACAAGGTGTTAAGTAGCCATGCACTAGCATATGATTAGGATAGTATTTCTATTGTTGCTACTACATATTGGTGCATATATATTTGCTCATTAATGTCGTGTACTCATGTTATTTCATGTTTTGGGCATGTATAGAAGAGAGTGTCATTGTGTGCAGTTGTAAAATCCATGTACTATCATTGTGTCATATTTTGGGTGTATTGCTCATGGAGAGACCCATGGTGTCTAGTATGTCTTGTCATTAGCTATGTATGGTTCAATGGAAGTCCAAGTTATGTCTTATTTTGTATATCTTTGATGTAGCCCCACTACATTGGGTGCACGATGTAAACTAGGTTCCATAGAAGTCTTGGTTGATGACAGGTGTAGGGGAGTCATATGGCATTCCTATGTACTTGTCACAACTATGTATTTGATCCATGAAGCATTGTATGTATTGTACTTCATGGTATATAATTTCTCAAAGTCAGTTAGAGTCATGTTTCATGAATAGTAGTCTCTTACGCTTGGAAAGGAGGCTTATTGCAGTAGGCATATGTGTTTCAATAGTAGAGAGAGTGTGATTGCAGCGTCATTACATGCTTAAGGGGAGAATGTTCAGTTTGAGAGGTTGCATGATATTGACTAGAGGTGTTGGCAGCAGAGTTTCTTGTTTCATATCCTTATATTGCAGGAGATACATCTTTGGGTTGCATCAGTATGGTGTTGAGTATGATAGGGGGATTCCTACTCTCATCCGACATTATTGGCATTATTCTTCAGTGTAAGGATGGCCCTTTATAATTGATTTCAAAGGGGGAGAGAATTTGGATGTATAGAGATCAGCTTCAGAGTTGCAGCTTTAGTTTTGGAGAGTGTATGTAGATCAGCCTCAGATGTTGGATTGAGTTTGACATCAATGCCAAAGGAGAATTTTGTTCGCATTGTTGTGTTGGAGTTGATGTCAACATGGCCATGGTTTTGCTTGTCATATGCATATGTGATGGATGTTTGTCTTGGTGGTCCTATTGGTTGGCATTGATGTCAACTTGGTTGTGGCATGACTTAGTGGACGTGATTTGGAGGTTGAGTAGAGATGGATGAAAGGCATGTTATGATTGGCTTATCATATGATTTTGTTTTTTTAGGTGGTTGCAGTGATGCTACATGTGTTGCATATGCTTCTACATGTGTTTGAAGCATTAGATATGTTTCTACATATGTTGGAGGTGCTTCCACCAATGTTGGAGGTAGTTGGATGACATGTTGTTGTTGGTGCAGGAGTTGGAGATGCTTCTACAGGAGTTAGAGATGTTGCTATAGGTGTTGGGGGTGTTTAGACAAGTTGTCATTGTTGCTTGAGGAGTTGGAGGTTTTGGTCTTGGTGATGCAGTTGGCAGACTAGGCACTGTTTATCACTAACTTATTGCATGATTCCTTAACCTATGTCATCAGTTGCATACTTGTCATAGAGGCTTGTAGGTGTTTTTTGGAGTTTGTTATCACTTGGCTGGGACAAGTTGGGTTGTATCAACCTTCAACCAAATCTAACTATTTCAAACCAAATTTTAACTAGAATTTAGTCCTTCTAGTCTGAGAGGGCTCTCTCAAAATATTTATAAAATCACTGTGTTAAGCTCAAAACTCAGATGACTAACTCTGATCTCCTTTTTTGTTATTTCGGGGGAAAGAGTGTGAGGGTAGCCACCATTGGGCATGGATTCAGTCAAAGAAAAACAACAAAAAACAACATTGTTTTATGGAAGTTGAGGCATCTTTGGTTTCCTAAGGTGGGTAAGACATTCATAGTGATCATAGAAAACTGAAGGAAGTTGGAGCAATACAACATTGAATTCCAAGTAATCAATAAGGTGTGAAAACTAATAACTAAGAAAGGAGCATGATAGGATGAGACTGAAACCAAATGAATCTCAGGTCAAAACAGAGTTGTTGCAACTATATTTCTATTAACTAAAAATATGTACCGTAATGGTTCTCCCCACCTCCATCCCCCTCCTGTGGAGAGTCGAAAGTCTACATATTTATAGAGAAGAGTCTCCCATTACATATCTGCCACTTGGGCTAGATCCAATCTACCACTACAAGATATGTTGTATCTGATTAATAAAACACTGAGATTTTAAGGGATTTCTGTTATAACAAAGTTCGAATACTGTTATGAAACCAGCTCAAGAAAAAGATAGAAAAGATAGATCAACGACTTAGAATTCAGCCTCTTCGAGGGGACAACCTCCTTTACATTACATAAATGAACCATTCTTGGATGATTCAAATGACAAAACCTCCTTTCTATATATAGGAGTATAAGGAGTCACAATATAACCTAGCCGACCTAACAATAATAATATAAAGCCACAAAAATAACAATAGAGGGATTCTATGGGGCACAGTAATAACAATATGGGGATAATAGGGGCACAACAATATTAATAAGGGGTACAACTACAATAGTAATGGGGTAATCACTAATATTATAGGGACCCAACATGCCCCTCTCCTTCAAAAAAGTGTTGTCCTCAACGCTTGAGAAGTTCTGGATGCTTCTGTATAAAATTCTCATCCTCCCATGTGGAATCTTCAGCGGATAAGTTCTTCCACTTGATAAGATACTCCGAAATTGATCGATTTCGTAGCTGTCGAGTTCTTGTTTCTATGACTGCTTCCGGTTCCAATATAATTTTTCCTTCCTCGTCAAGTTCTGGCAATATTGTTTAAACTGGGAGCTTGTCACCTATAACCTTCTTTAAACATGAAACATGGAAAACTAGGTGCAATCGAGAAGCTGCAGGAAGCTCCAATTTGTATGCCATAGTACCAATCTTTTGCAACACCTTGTATGGACCATAATACTTTGGTGATAATTTATTATCCTTCTTAGCTTGCTTGAGGGACATTTGCTTATATGGTTTTAGCCGTAGGAATACCCAATCACCTACATCAAAACTTCTTTCGCTACGATGTTGATCTGCCTGTTGTTTCATTCTATTATGTGCCAACATGAGGTTATCCTTTAAGAGTTGGAGGACTTGTTGTTGATGTTCGATGTGATGTTCTACTGCTTGAACCTTAGAATTTTCTCTTAAATATGATGTGATGGATGGTGGCTGATACCCATAAAGTGCCATAAATGGGGTCATTTTTGTTGTTGTATGGAAGGAAGTGTTATACCACCATTCAGCCAGAGGCAACCATTTGACCCATTGTGACTGTTTATCAGATACAAAGCAACGAAGATATCCTTCCAAACATTTGTTTACTATCTCAGTTTGCCCATCAGATTGAGGATGATAAGATGAGCTATGAGCTAACTGAGTACCAAGACAAGAAAATAATTCTATCCAAAAATTTCCAGTGAAAATGGGATCTCTGTCACTTACAATAATCTTTGGGTTTCCATGTAGCTTTTGAATTGTTTCCATAAATGCGGTAGAAACTGTACTGGCTTTAAATGGATGTGATAATGCACAAAAGTGTGCATATTTGGTAAGTCTGTCAACTACCACCATGATGACACTCTTTCCCTCAGACTTGGGTAAACCTGTGATAAAATCCATTGAAACCTCCTCCCAAACGTTGGCTTAGGTTGTAATAGACCCGGTGTCTTAATTGTTTCAACTTTATTTTGTTGGCAAACCAAACATTCCGCCACAAACTTTTGAATATCTGATTTAAGGCCATCCCAAAAAAATTCCTTCTTAACCCTGTGGTAAGTTTTTAAAAATCCTGAGTGCCCTCCTAAGGGAGAAGTTTGCAATTCCATAAGAATCTTTTGTTTTAGCTGGGAATTCTTACAGAGGTATAAGCGATCTTTGTACCATAACGAATCATTTTGCCAGCTAAATGTATCAGACATACTGGAATCTTGTTGTAACTTTCGAATAAGTGCCCACACTTCTTCGTCATTCTTCCATTCCTCCCTTGCTTCGTTTATCCAATCTAGTTGGATAATAGAAATGGCGCACAACAATGCTTCCACATCCTCATCCTTTCTTGAGAGTGCATCTGCCACCACATTTTGCTTCCCTTTTTTGTAGATGATTTCAAAGTCATAACCCAACATCTTTTTGACCCACTTTTGTTGCTCTTCAGAGGATAATCTTTGTTCTAAAAAGTATTTAAGGCTATCATGATCCGTTTTTACCTTGAAGTGTCTTCCCATTAGGTAGGGTCGCCATTTCTTAAGTGCATGGAGTATTGCCAACATTTCCTTCTCATAAATAGCTTTGTGTAAAAACTTTCCCTTGATTGGACGACTTTCAAAAGCAATGGGTCTTTCATCTTGCATTAAAACAGCACCAATTCCATTTCCTGAAGCATCACATTCCACAATAAAGGTTTTTGTGAAGTCCGGTGTAGCTAAGACCGGTGCTTGGCACATTGCCTCTTTAAGATGTTCGAATGCCTTTGTTGCTTCTGGAGTCCATGAAAATTCATCTTTCTTCAATAATGTTGTTAGATATGCTGCTATTCTCCCATAATTCTTAACAAACTTGCGATAATACCCTGTCAACCTGAGAAATCCTCGCAGATGCTTTATGGATGTGGGAATTTTCCATTCCTTAATGGCTTTAATTTTGCTAGGGTCTACCTTAACTCCTTCATGAGATACAATATGACCCAGATATTCAACCTCTTGTACTCCAAAGAAACATTTGGATCTTTTTGCATATAATTGTTTCTCCTCCAATAGTTGTAGCACTCTGTCAACATGTTCAACATGATCCTTCCAAGACTTGTTGTAGATTAGTATGTCATCAAAACATACTAACACAAATTTTCTAAGGAATGGTTTGAAAATTGAATTCATCAAACCTTGAAATGTTGAAGGTGCATTGGTAAGGCCAAAAGGCATGACCAAAAATTCATAATGACCCTCATGAGTTCTAAATGTTGTTTTCGGAATGTCTTCAGTCTTCATTCTGATTTGATGATATCCTGAACGAAGATCCAACTTGGTGAAGTAAATTGATCCATGCAATTCATCCAGTAATTCATCAATGACAGGATTGGGAAACTTATCTTTAATAGTGAGCTTGTTGAGCTCCCTATAATCCGGACACATGCGCCATGATCCATCCTTCTTGTGCACCAATACTACTGGAGCAGAGAAAGAACTTTGACTCGGTTGAATTATACTAGCCTCTAGCATTTCTGCAACCATACGTTCAATTTCACTCTTTTGGGCATAGGGATATCTGTACGGCCTGATGTTTGGAGGAACACTTCCTGGAATCAGATGAATAGCATGATCATGATCACGAATAGGTGGGAGACCTTTGGGAGTCTCAAATACCTTGGAATGATTATCCAAGACTTTTTGGAGATCTGGAGAAATAGATGATTCCAATGTGGAAACATCTAGCGAACATAATTGTGCAATTACACCTCTTTGTTCCTTTTTTAGAAACTTTGTCATACTGTTAGAGCTGATTATCTTTCCCGGTTTCCCTGCAATACCCCTTAATTCAACTTCCTTTCCTTCCACAGAAAATTTCATGAAAAGTTCTTGAAAATTAAAAGCTATTGTACCCAAGGATTGTAGCCATTGGACTCCTAGTACAACATCAACACCTCCCATTGGAATGGAAAGCATTGGGCTAGTCAATACATATTCTCCCATGGATAGCTTGATATTATGGCACTTTCCTGAGCAATTTATTGTTCCTCCATTTGCAACCATCACTTGACACTCTGGTGCTGGATATAAGAAGCAATTCAATTCTTTTGCTACCTTACAATGAATAAAATTGTGGGCACTTCCTGAATCAATCAACACTATTACCTTTTTCTTCTTGATTTGTCCTTCTATCTTGATGGTTTGAGGAGTGGTAATTCCAGCCAATGCATTACAAGATATGGTCGGATTCATTTCTTCTTTATCTAGGCTTTGTTCCTGGAGTATATCCTCTTCTTTTGACCTTTCTTGCTCCTTTTCTTCTTCCTCTTCACAATCTATGTAGAATAATTTCTTCTCAGCACACTTATGACCTTTAGTGTATTTGCTATCACAACTGTAACAAAGCCCTTTTGCTCTTTTTTCTTCCAATTGTTGTGGTGTCAACCTTATAGGTTGTGGAAGACTAGGGGCAACAACACTTCCATCTTTATAGTTGTGAGTGGTGTGCTTCCTGGTTGCCATAATTTTGCTTTCCATTTTTCTTGCTAACCTGAATGCCTTCTCTAATGAATCAGGTTCCCAAAGGCGAACATCATGTTGGATATTATCCTTTAAAGTCCCTATGAACACATCAATCCTATGCTCCTCTGGAATATTTTTTACCCTTATGTTCAATTTTTGGAACTCCTCAATGTGCTCCATTATTGAACCCTTTTGTTTGAGACTTATCAATTGGCTAAAAAAAGTGTTGCTTTTTGTATCCTCATAATGTGCTGTCAATTCTTCCGTAAAAATTGCCCAAGTGATAATTTTTTTACAAGAGCAAATCCATTGATACCATACAAACTGATTTGGTTCCAAATATAAAGTTGCAATACGTACCTTTTGTGTGTTTTGCACATTATTGAGATCAAAAAATTGCTCCATCTGTAATATCCATGTTACGGGATCCTTGCCATCAAACTTCCTCATATCGATTTTTGGAATATGGTGGGTCTTCGATCCAACATTAGGGTCTATGGAATCATGATTAACATTTCTTTTGTTCTCATCATGAGTTTCCTTTACTACCCTTTCACCATTAGTGACCATTTCTTGTAGCAACTTATTCATATTTATCTTCAATTCTTCCATGTATGTCTTCAAATCTGTCTTCCAATCATCCATCTTAGCTTCCATGCCATTCATCTTAGCTTCCACGCCCTTTATCTTAGATTCCATGCCATTTATCGTAGCTTCTGTTAGCTTTTGTGAGATTGACATTTGTTGCACTTGTTCTTGTAATTTTGATATATCATGTAGCATTTCTTCCTCTTCTTCATGAGTCATGCTACTGCTTTCAGGTTGCTTACTAGGTGTTTGTATTTTCTTTCCTTTGGGTATCAGTTACCGATAACAATGCTCTACTATGCCCTTTGAATTCCTTCAAAATAATTTTTCAAACCAAGCTTAAGCAAAAATTTAAAAAAATCTACACACCTTTTTTTTACTTTGTAGGAGCTCGATATTGCCTCTGATGTATCTTTGTAATTTCTGATCATCCAGTTCTGAAATTACGACCTGTAGTAGCACTCTCTGTCCTCTTTCTAATGCCACCAGTCTGATCCCAATTGGATTCTCCAAGGAAGAGTTATGTCAAATCTCCCACAGTGACCTGATTATAGACTAGTTCAGTAGAGCGAACTTGTACGACGTGCCACGTGTCCTTGTTTCGACCTTTGGCTCTGAAAAAGATATACAAGAAACTAAAGTCCATCCTATTTCTGTAGCTTTTTATGAAATTTCAATCCGATGCTTAGAGAGAAAGTTATGACGATTTTCCCCAGGTCACCTGTTTGGAATGTAAGTCAGGAGTCTGCAAAAAGAAAAACTTCCTCAAATCATATCTCCACAAATATAGTGCGAAAAGCTCTGAAATTTAGTTCCGAGATTCAGCGCGATGTCTTCTCAAATGGGTTTTTTTTTAGCTTCTGAAACGTCGTAGAAAAAAAGTTCTAGCGAAAATTCCACGATGACCTGTTTGGAGCAGCGAAACCCTAGAATCCAAAGCTCTCATACCAAATGTTATGAAACCAACTCAAGAAAAAGATAGAAAAGATAGATCAACGACTTATAATTCAGGCTCTTCGAGGGGGCAACCTCCTTTACATTACATAAATGAACCATTCTTGGATGATTCAAATGACAAAACCTCCTTTCTATATATAGGAGTATAAGGAGTCACAATATAACCTAGACGACCTAACAATAATAATATAAAGCCACAAAAATAACAATAGAGGGATTCTATGGGGCACAGAAATAACAATATGGGGATAATAGGGGCACAACGATATTAATAAGGGGTACAACTACAATAGTAATGGGGTAATCACTAGTATTATAGGGACCCAACAAATACAAAATGGAAGTTTGTATGAACTATTACAATAATTAAGAAAACTATTGTAGTGTGGCATTATATCTGTGGAAATCCATATATCTGGCCCCTTGAATCTTGTTGTGTTGTTTTAGAGTGTTTATCCTACTGGTAGGCATGTTGTGAGTGCCATTATTGTCACACTGTGTCTCGTGCCGCATTTTCTTGTGCTCCGTGTCTTGCTGCCTATTTTCTCTGCTCTATTTAATAACCATGTCGCTGAAGAAAAGTCTAGAAATACTCTCGTTGTCTCGTGGAGTGGAAATGGAATGAAGTGTTGATCTAAGTTGTTGATCCATGCTTGTGGTTATTGCAATTGCAACACGGGAGGAGGAGCCTTAACACTGATTTAATAGTGATTTTACAATAAGCTGAACGTGATGGTTTATAGGATGCTTTACATAAAATATCTCATCCGGGGAGGGTCTCGCACATCGCAATCGGCAGGTCGGAAGGACTTTGGCAGAGCGAGAATAAGAATATGCGATCACCGATTGTGATGTTGCAATCGACGGGTGTTGGCTTGATGGGGCCTGACCCAAGTTCTACATTAATTATCCAAACAAATCCCTAGACTACTGGCCCTTTCGTCATCAACCCGCGGAGCACGAACCGAAGTCTCACTTATAGCGGTATGGGAGGATGCTAGAACCAAGTTTTCGCACCCTGAGATGGTTGTGACGTCATTTGATTTCCTCTATCCCTGCCTTCGCGAAGGTTGCTTCGCTCTACGGCCTGCAAGTCGAGCCCTTTATTCCATCCTTCAATACCTCCGCAAAAGGGTATGATCAACCTTCGCGCAGCCATAACCTGCTGCTGAGGTACTTTCGTGCTGCTATGGCAGCATGCTGTGCAGATTCCCTAATTAGTCTAAGCATTTTGGTTATCTTATCAAATAATTAAAGTTATCACTATGTAAACAGATATCCTTGATCGCATTCAGTTACCCAATGTATTTGTATTCATTCGCGCATCATATAAACATAATAAATGAAATTCATACATAACATATCAAGATGCAATAACAGAACAAAGACATAGGAATTGCATAATATCTTTCTTTATTAATATCTTCCAAGTGTTTACAACTTTGTCCACCCTGTGCACACAGCTGCAGGGGTCCACGCACTCAGCTGCAGACTTCTACCCTAGGCCTCTGTGCACTCAGCTACAAAGCCTCTATCTATGCTACAACCCAAGACTTAGACTTCCTACTTCAGAGCTACGACTCTCTTACATGATCTATCATTCTCTTCATTATTTTAACTACTTAGAGCTTATCTCTTTTTATACAATCCCATGGTCCGCGGACCATGGGTAGGTCTCTTACAACCAACTTTACTTTACAAAACTAAGGGCAGACTACACTTTTTGACACATAACACCTTCGCACTTTGCGACCACAAAATGCAGAGACTTTACCATTTTATTACAAAATTTAACTCAAACATGGGCTTTTTACCCCAAAACTGCCCTTGAGGGATCCCACTGCCAACAAGCCCCCAACACAAACATCCTGACTCGCCCTCGAGTCACTCGGCCGTGGAGATCTTTGCACGAAGCCCATCCAGCTCAACCCGTATGACCGCAACCTCGGTCATGACTGAGCTACTTCTTGCTTCGCATCTTCCACTGTTTTCTCAGTCACTGCTCCTGCGCTGTCAGTCTGAATATTTTGGTGCATCGCTTACAGAGTCACAAGCTTGCCTTCAATATTTCCTGTGACTGCATAAGCTTCCTCCAGCCAGGGCTTTAGTCGCGCCTTCAACACTGCTTCCTTGTGCAGCACTGCGTCCACCTGTTCCTTCAACTGCTTGGCCTCTTGCAGCTTGGCTAGCCTCTGTGTCAGCGCAACAGTTCACGTTGTGCCCTTGACCTCATCGTAGCGCTATTGTAGCTCGCACACTTCCGTCTCCACCCTCTGTACATTTCGGTCCTCCTGCAAGCTTGTCAGGACCTCAAATGATTGCTCGAACAACTCCATGTAGTCTGCTACTACACTTTCCACTGCCGCTACTACCTCTGTGATAGCGGTCGCCTGCTATTCCTTTACATCTGGCAGTGTGGAGGGCTGGGCCCTCAGCTGTAGCTTGGTAATTTGTAGGTTCAACTCCAACTGAACCCGCGCCATCTCAGTCTGAGTGTCACGCACCCCTGTGGCCAATTTATGGATGCGTACCTCGACTGGCTCTTCCTCCAGAATGGCCAACTCTGGGACCATTCTGCATGCCTCCTCAATGACCTGCATGATCTTCTTGCTCTAGTTGGTCACCTTGGTCTCAGCGGTGATGGCATCATTTCTCTGTAGGGCCATATTTTTTTTCATCTATTGTTCATTGATCACCTGGAGGGCACGGTGCTCTCAGGCCCTCATTTCTGCAATTACTCCATCCTGCAAGAGGTGGAGTGCTTCGCGTGGAAGCGCTGCCAAGTTCAACCCAACTCCCTTTAAGGCACTGACAGTGAGCCTGTTAGCCTCATTGTCTGTGGTCAGTGCTCCATCCAGCAGCACTATCGCATTGGAAGCCTTCATGCGCAGCATATCGGTAGCCTTTGAAGTGCCGATGGCCAAGCTGGTAGACACCGTTCCTGCTTGCGACGCGCAGGTCTGCTACTCCTACAACCTGATCTGGATGGCCCCTAGGATGATCTACTGTTGTTGTTCAAATTATTGTAGGGCCTCCACGGTGACATCTCTCACTGTGTCACTGATATCATGAAAGTCACCCTTCATCAATGTGATAGGGTCCAACGAGGTCTTGGTCGCCTTGGATTTCTTTCTAGACCCTCCCTTCTCCAGCTCTATTGGGCGCTTAATGCGGGAAGACGTCTCCTGAGGGTTTGTGTCATGCTGTTCTGTGTCTTCCTCTTCTATCTCAAGCGAAGGTGACCGCGCACCTTTGTCAGAGCCCCACTCTGTTCCACCTGCCTGCTTTTCTGCATATTCTACCTGGGCCTTCTCAGTGGCTTCCTTTTTCCTCTTCTCAACCAGTTGTGCCATCTTCAGCTTAGCCTCCTCCTTCTTCTTCTGCGCGGAGGACTTGCTTTCACCCACCACCAAGTCCGTGGTAGTGCGTCACTCCATCGGCCATTGATCAAGCACCACATCTATGGCGTCATCCGTGGCAAAATACAGTAAGTCGTACCACTTCTACGCAGGGTATTTTTGCACCCTGTTGGAGACTCGATGGAAATCAACTTTGAACTCGGCATAGATTTGCATGTTAGCGTACACCGTGGGTGACAATTGTGGCTTGTGATTGATGGCCATCTTGATATTCATCTCCATCAAGATCCAAAAGATCTTGATGTCCCAAACTCGCTACGTGTCCTTGGTCACCCACAGTGAAGCGTACTTCGCTACTTCAGGGAGGTCTAGCGTGACCGAAGCAAACTGAATGTTCTATAGTAGCTCCCATGCTACCAGCACAATAGACAGCAAGAGCCACGCGTAGTGGAATGTCTTGCTTTGCTCTTGTGCTTCGCGGCAGTTCGCTAGAACTCTCTACGAAGGTAGTCTAACTAGTTAAACTGGACTCTTGTTGCACACTGTTGTGCGAGCGTGACGACAAGCGCCGACACCTCGTCGGCGTGACATTTCCACATCACCTTTCCTGCAAGGATCTGTGTTGCTACCTTCATAGCGGGGTCACAAATGTTGGAGATAGCGTACCCACGCGGCTTCTTCACCAGCTTGAATTTCTCCTTCATTGACTCTACGAGAGCCTGCTCTCCACCCTTTCCGCCAAAGATCATTGCCAGATTTTCACCTGTATACAGCAGGCACGTTATGCAGTGAATCAACATATCTATGATGGGTATCGGCTCCTCCAGCCATAGACACCCATCATGCACCAAGCATAGTAGCTGCTTGATGACCAAGACTGTCACCGAGGTGCGGTTACAGTGTGGAACCCAGAGTAGGTTAAGCAATCCTGCCTTCTCTACACCCTTGGGCCACCTTCGCCGATCCAATGTGGTCATTCTTGTATTTGTGTCTATGATGCGGTGTATCAGCTACTTGGTCGCCAGGTGCGGGAACTTCTCATGGTTCGCCAAGTCCCAGTCTTCAAGCTTCATTATCGGCACCCATGCCAAACGTGGACCGTCGAAAGCAATTTCATCCGGCAACAGAGGGGTTTGCAGGGGAGTCTTACTCTCATCAATGTCCTTTTGGACTTTAGACTTAGGCTTGCGTAGAGGGACATACTCCGGCAACCGCGTAATAGGGTCCGCACCCTGGGTTTCAACCTCCTCCACTTCGGCTCCCACATCCTCGTCATCCATTGGGATGTCTTCAATGTCCTCCTCCTGTGCCTCTAATTTTATGGCCCTGCCCTTCTCCTATGTAGTGGGTTTTGGTGTGTTTCTCCTGGGTGATGCACGCACCGGTATGGCAATTTGCTTGCCCTCCTTGTCCTTCACGGTCTCCTCGGTTGGGGTTAGCTTCGGTCTCGGCGTTCTCGGCGATTTAGGGACCTCTGCCAATACTTCAGCTACTTCTAGAGCAGCTCTTCTGCCTCTGTTTCCATTACTTGTGTTGGATCCTCTACTACTTGTTGTGTATTTATAATTTCTGGGGGTGCTGACATAACACTCTCTAACAATGTTCGCGTCGTCTCAGGCAAGTTCACAAATGCAGGAGTTTGCTTGAGAGATTCGAAGAACTCTCAGTCCATAGGTGTCTGAGAGCTCAACAACTGAATACTAAAAATGCCAAGTGTTTCTCATTGGACAACCACTTGTAATTTATAGGGCATTTTGAATTCAAATCCGACCATTCCCCCCAAAATCGGTTCATTAATGACGAATTGGTTGCATATTTTCAAGGATCTAAGCCATAAATTTCATCTTAAATGTCAGCCACCCACTCCATTTAGCCTCACTTCTGCCGTCTTTTCATGAACAGTGACTGTAACAGTCACTTTCCAGCCACCTGCGTGATTTCTCCCTAGGCAGCGCAACTCCCTTTGCGCTGCTGCAGACCTAGTGACACTTCCTTGTCTCGCACCATCCTCCAATCGCACAGCTCCCCAACCCGGGTAGTGTATTTTAGAGTCTCGCGCCTCCTTTCAGCTGCCTGGAGCACTAAAACTATGCTACCTTCATTTAGTCACATGGTCAGACGCTGGTGTATGGCTTCAAGTGACTACCATTCACCTTTCCGGGTAAGGGTTCTCCATTCAATTTGACCAGCTGTACCGTTCCTCCATTAATAATCTCCTTAATGACATAAGGCCCTAACCAGTGCATCCTGAACTTCCCTAGAAATTTATCAAACTTACTATCATATAGCAAAACCAGGTCATTTACCTTAAATGTGCGCAGCTTGATGTGTTGATCATGCCATGCCTTTTCGCGCTACTTTTGGACCTGCTGGTGAAATCCAGCCAAAAATATCTCTTCTTCGAGCTCATCCAGTTGTGCGAGCCTCTCCTCTAGGGCTCCGCAATCCGTCATACCTGTAAGTGTTGCTATGCATAGACTAGGCATGATGTATTCCATAGGCATTACCACTTCAACCCCATAGACGAGCCTAAAGGGGGTTTGCCCAGTCCACTTTTTGCATGTCATTCGATAAGCCCATAATATTGCAGGTATGCGGAGGTCCCAATCACTTCATTGAGCATTACAAACCTTGGTCAACGCATTTTCAAGCACTTTGTTGAACGCTTCCACCGTCATGTTAGCCTGCAGGTGATAAGGCATGCTCTTTTGGTGGTATACCTGAAATTCCTCTGTTAGTGTGCTAATCATCTCATTCAGGAAGTGCGTACCGTGATCACTCATCAAGATCCTCGGACATCCAAATCACATCAATACATGCTCAAAGAGGAAATTTGCAGTGGTTGTGTCTGCACAATCCTTCATAGGTTGTGCCTCCGCCCAACGTGTCAAATACTCCGTCGCGGTAATAATGTACCTTGCGCATGTCTTTCCTTGTGGCTGAATGGGTCCCACGAAATCTATCACCCACTTCTCGAAGGGTTGCAACGTCGTCTATCGATTCAATGGAATCGCATCCCTCCGCCATGTCCTGTTAATCCTTTGACACGCATCACACGCCCTGCAATACTCTTTTGAGTCTTGATGGAGGGTTGGCCACCACAACCCTGTGCGTAGAATCTTCTGCGCAGTTTCCCTCCCTACATAATGTCCTCCCGCGATGCCCCCATGAGCATTCGTGAGGATGCTACTTCTTTCGAACTCAAGTACATATCGTCGCAATATCTCATCAGTCCCCATCTTATATAGATGCCCAGCCATGACAGAGAAATCTGTCACGCGCACCACTAATTCCTTCTTTTGTTGGACAGTGTATCCTTCCGGTGCAGTACCTGTCGTTAGGAACAATTTTATATCCTCAAAATGACCATTCGCGATGCGCACTGTAAATAGTTGTGCGTCAGGCAATCCTTCTTCCAAGTTAGTGGGTTTCTCCATTGTTTCGATGTGTGACAGATGGTTTGGTCTCGTGTTCAGTCATCCAGGCTTCACAACAACTTCAAAATCATATTCTTGGAACAATAAGAGCCACCTGCAGATTCTCCCCCCCAACACAGGCTTATTGACTAGGTACTTCAGTGCGGAGTGATCCGTATACATCTTAAAATGGCCTCCCAGCAAGTAGTGCCTATACTTCTGGAGCGCATACACCATAGCTAGCCCTTTGCACTCAGTGGTGGAATAGTTCTTCTTTGCTTTGGATAATCTTCAGCTTGTGAATGCGATAGGATGGTCCAAGCCTTCTCCACTAGCCTGTGTCAGTACTACTCCCAGCACTATACATGACGCGTTGACATGTACATGAAACTCCTTCTTCCAATCTGGGAAGACTAGAATCGGCGTGGTGACCATATTTTCTTTCAATATATCCAAGCTCTTCTTACAGTCATCGTTCCAACAGAATGTGACATCCTTCTTCAACAATTTCTCCATAGGCGCGGTGATCTGGGCATAGCCTTTGATAAAATTTCTGTAATATCTCATATGTCCCAAGGTAGCGCGCAGCTGTTTCACACTCCTCGGCACTTCCAAGTTCAGTATCACTGTGATCTTCATGAGGTCTACCATCAATCCCTATCTACAAACCACATGACCCAACAAGTTCCCAAAAGGAACACAAAATAGACACTTCTTGAGATTGAGCGTGATTTGGTATCTTCGACAGGTATCCAGAATCAGGTGCAAGCTTGCTACATGGCGTTTAACCAGCCCAAACATGGTCTAGTCATCAAAATATACTTCCAGGAACTTATGAATAAATTCCTTGAATGCAGCAAAAACTACATGCGAGAAGATCGCAAGCGCATTCTTCAATCCAAACGGCATTACAGTGTACTAAAAACAACCCCACTCAGTCGCGAAGGTTGTCTTGCTCCTATCCTTTGGCGCGATTTTTATCTAATGATACCCAAAGAACCCATCCATGAAGGAATATGCTTCTTGGCCACCTACATTGTCCAACACTTCATCACTGAATGGAGACGGGAAAGGATCATGTACACAAGCATCATTCAGCTTTCTGAGATCCATGCATATCCTTATTTCATCCTTCTACTTCTTTTCCTATACCACCATTGGACTTACCCAGTCAGATTCTTCCACAGGCTCAATGATGCCTGCCGTGAGTATCTTGTCTAGCTCTAAGCAGAATTTTTCCTTATATTTCGGATTGAGATGGTAAGGCCTTTGCTTAACCGGCTGTGTGTCAAGTTTCAATGTAATCTTCATCATTCCTAGGTCCCCAATTATCCCCTTTAGATCCGTGAACTTGGTAGGGAATAAATCCTGGTATTCGCGGAGAAATTCAGCGACCTTATCCACCGTCGCATCATCCCAGTAGTCTCCAATCTTCGTGAATTTGGCTTCTGCCTCTGTACCAATGTTTACTTGTTTCGTTTTCAACAATGTAGTTATATAAGGGTTCTCAATTTGCGGTCCTTTAACCTCGCGGTGACCCTATGTTTCTGGAATGTTAATCTTCCGCGAATCCTCATCCTCTTCTTCAACAGTTACATGACAACATTCTAGCGTGTGAGTCAGCGAAGTAGCCCATTCAAGCTAAATCAAGTCTAAAGGATCCTGCGGTATCCTAAAGATTGTTGCTTTCACCTCTTGTAGCGCTTCATCAATACTGTCAAACCCTTCCTCAAAACTGAATGTCATCATGAATCCTTCACATAGGATATCCCATTCACCTATCCCATGGTGGAGCTTGGTTTCTACATATTAATTCATTGGGACAACATCCAGGGTATGACAGAACAAGTGCACCCATTCAGATTGGGGTTTTTCTCCATAAGCCTGGGTCCATTTGATAAATGCATGCATGGATCATCCTGCCCATCATACTTGTCTTTCATTCGCATCTTAGGCTTCCTGAATCATGTTCTCATCATCCTCCTACATTCGCACCAACCATAAAAGCTTCCCTTATACATACCCCATCATATTGTGGGCGTAGCATGCAGTGCCCAGTCCAACGCCTGGAAACACTATTTTTCTGGTACCTCTCTTTCAAATGCATCCAAAAAGATATCTACCTCATTCAGGCCATCATAAGTAGGTATATTTCTTACCTCTAAGGACACACAACGCAGCGATCGAGTCATCATGTTTCATTTCAGTGTTTTCACTTCATGTAACCGATTCTGCCAGCGCTCTAACTCTTCATCGGAGTTTGAGGTGCAAGAATTCTCGCGGTCCCATGTAATTCGTCCATCCATGGTGAGATTCACCCAATCTTTTTCTCACGCTATTATCTTATAGATACAGTCCAAACCGTCATCGCTCTCATAATCGCAAACTGTTTCCATATAGCACGATCCCTCAATAGGATCTAGAGGTACTATTACGCGTAGTGATTTCTTCTCAAAGATCATCTTCCACTTCTTTAGATTGATTACCCCGTTCATATCAGTGGCCCAGTCAATTCCTAGGAGCGCAGGATAGGGATTGTTGTCATCCACTATCTCTATTACTTCAAAATCAGCCAATGCGCTCGCTCCCTCAATATCCACAGTCACCCCCTGCAGCCGCCCCATGGGGATGATCTTCTGTTGATTGGCCATCCTTAGCTGAATCAGAGACCATTGCAGTGCGGGTCTCCCCATTCATTCCCAAGTTTTCTTTGGTAGGACGTTTGCGTCTGACCCCAGGTCCAAAATAACCTGATCCATCTCATACTTTCCTATCTGCGCAGTCAGTCTCATCTCCCATCCCGTCCTTTGTTTTATGATTGCCAATCTTTTGTACTATGAGCGGTTCCAGCGCATCTATTGATGAGCTCTTGTAACCCTTTCATAGCCTTACTATTGCACAGTAACTTCATACAGGTCTCCAGGAAAGTTGTGAGCATAGAGGGGTCCATCTCCTGCTCAGGCTTATCCTTGCTTCCTGAGGTGGAGGCCTCAGTGAAGCTCTTCTTAGCTTCCATGAAGGTTTCACATGCGCGCTCCAAATCAAACTCAACCTCCTTCGCCGGAGCTTTGTAAACCCATGTACTATCTTTTGGTTGTTTCCCCTTGTCATCTCCAGTCGTGATTCCACTTCTGAGCACTATATTGAATTTTGGATCCTCTTCGCGCGGCTCAGACCTCATCATCTGCAGGTTCGGATTCGGCAGAGGTAGTAGCACCCCTTTATCACATATCCTAGCTATAAGCGTAGGATGGTCTTCCATTTCATGATCAAACTATGTGCAATACTTGCACGATGGACGCGTTGGATTAGTGCAATCATGAGCATAGTGTCACGGTCCTCCGTAATTGTAGCAGATCAACTATCCTCGACCTCTGCCAGGTCCTCCTCCACCTCGGCCTCGCCCACGTCCCTGAAATCCTGTCCGCGCCATCCCTACGCTCTGGTCAGGGGGCCGCGTTTCGGCCTGAACCCTATAGGCGAGAGTTCTATCCATCATCAATTCATAGCTCCTGCAAGTACGCTCATCATGCCCTACCGACCTACAAAAGTTGCAGAACAGTTGTTGCAGTGTCTGTAAAAATTTTTGTAGCAAATGACAGTTATTCGTGGCATGTTTTCCTACTACCTGAAAAATAGCACACCATAATGCAGGCCCTGCGCTAGGTCCTGCTTGAGCTTCTGGCCTTAAACGCATTAGTCCCCCTCCTGCAATATAGTTCGCAAAGACTGGGCAATGGTCCTTGTCATGCCCCTGACTCTTACATTTCAAGCACCATACCTCCTCACGCACTTCAAGTCGAACCGTTCTGTCCTGCTTTAGACTTTGCATCTCAAGGCATAGATTCTTCAGCTACGCATAGATCTGCTGAACCCCCAGGTTTGGATCTTACATAGGAGTTTCATGTAATCTCATGGCAATTTCCAAGGCCTCCGCCTAAGTGGTTATCTTCTGCTGTGACAGGGCAGCCCTTAAGTGTGGCAGGAGGTAAGAAACAAACCACTCGCGATGTTGTTCATCTGTTAGGTTCATGTTGGCTTCGCGAATTGTACATTTCAACCTCTAATCTAGTTCCCAAGGCATCTCGCCTGGTTGTATCACGATTTATTTGAATCCCACAATCGACTACGCCTCAGATTTAGGCCTACTGAATTATTTATTCAGTGTTGTCTGGATGTCTGCCACTCCAGCATTCGAGTTATCATTACAGTACTTGATATACCAGGTTAGCGCGCGATCTTGCAGAGCACTAACCAGTGTCGCCTTCTTTATATGATCATCTGTAACACCTTGAGCTTCCCATACAGCCCTTACAATGAACCAGAATTGGTCCGGGTCCTCATTTCCCAAGCCTTTGAACAAAAGCAGCTTCACCATGTTTGCCATACTAAACTGTGGTGGAGGTGGAGGTGGTACGGGTGAAGTTGGAGGCGATGGTGGTGAGGTTGGAGGTGGTGTGGGTGGAGGTGATATCCATGGGAATCCTTGTCTTATTAATTGAATAGCACTTCGCAGATAAACCTTCGATGTCTCTTCCTTGTCACCTCGCGAAGGTGAAATTAATGGACTATACTCCAGACCCTTCTTTCCTTCATTCCTATAAGATTTTCCGCTTCGCGTAGTCCCGAACATCAAGTTAGCTGCATAACCTGTTTTTTGCACAATAACATTTTAATCCAGGTATTCAAATATTTTACGTACTTACCTCGCAATCCTTTGAAAAAGCGTTGCTCCACCTCGCTGTAGCTGACTGAGGTGTCGACCGCGAATTCAGTCACAAATCCTCCTATGATGCAATCGAGCCAATGGTCGATAGCGCGGGCGATCTTATACTCCGATGCTTCCAACCTTCACACTAGCTTCGAGGTCCACACAATAGGATCGTCAAGTTTCCAGCGTCCTTGGCTATCTGCTAGCTTCATGATCCACTTGTATAGCTCAATAGGGAAGGAGCAGAAAAAGACCTCATGAATCTCTGTATACAGGTATCTGTCCAACCATTTTTCCTTTGTCAGTCGCAGGTTTATGTTCTCCTACGGCGCAAATTCGTGGATTTTCCTATCCAACTAGTCTTTGATCTCCTTCTTAGTTGGATTCTAGTGATACGAAATCACACATCTCTTATGCAGATTCTGGTCCTGGAAATGGAACCATTTGTTGGCTTAACGAGGCCTGACCCAGGTTCTGTGTTAATTAGCCAAACAAATCCCTACACTACTAGCCCTTTCGGCATCATCCCGTGGAGCGTTGACCGAAGTCTCACCTGAAGTAGTATGGGGGGATGCTCGAACCAAGTTTCCGCACCCTGAGATGGTTGTGATTTCGATTGATTTCCTCTATCCCTACCTTCACGCAGGTTGCTTCACTCTAGGGCCTGCAAGTCGAGCCCTTTATTTCGTCCTTCAATACCTCCACGAAAGGGTATGATCGACCTTCGCACAGCCCTAACCTGTTGCTCAGGTACTTTCACGCTGCTATGGCAGCGTGTCGTGCAAATTCCCTAATTAGTCTAAGCGTTTTGGTTATCTTATCAAATAATTAAATTTATCACCACGTAAACAGATATCCTTGATCGCGTTCAGTTACCCAATGCATTTGTATTCATTCGCGCATCATATAAACATAATAAAGGAAATTCATACATAACATATCAAGATGAAATAACAGAACAAAGACACAGGAATTGCAGAATATCTTTCTTTATTAATATCTTCCAAGTGTTTACAACTCTGTCCACCTTGCGCACACAGCTGCAGGGGTCCGCACACTCAGTTGTGGACTTCTACCCTAGGCCTTTGCACACTCAATTGCAGAGCCTCTACCTACGCTACAACCCAAGACTTAGACTTCCTACTTCAGAGCTACGACTCTCTTACATAATCGATCATTCTCTTCATTATTTTAACTACTTAGAGCTTAGCTCTTTTTATACAATCCCATGGTCAGTGGACCATGGGTAGGTCTCTTACAGCCAAATATACTTTACAAAACTAAGCACGGACTACCCATTTTGACACATAACACCTTCGCACTCCGCAACCACAAAATGCAGATACTTTACCATTTTATTACAAAATTTAACTCAAACACAAGATTTTAGCCGCAAAACTACCCTTGGGGGATCCCACTCCCAACAGCAAGCGGAGGGTTATCGCAATCGGCAGGAAGGAGCTTTATCACAATCAGTTATCAGCGAAGGGAAGGAATTATGATATCACAATCAATGGGCGGGTCTATGATATACGATATCGGCGGGAATGCTTTATCACAATCGTCTAGTGGAAGTAATATTGCAATCATCTAGCAGAAGTAATATCGCAATCGGTCAGCGGAAGTAATATAGCAATCGGCCAACAGAGGGGGAAGCACTTAACCGTAATCTCGAACTTGAAATGTAATAAATATAGTATATATTATTTTGGATTGGGTGAGCTTCATGCATATCGCAATCAAGGGATGGAGCTATATCACAATCGGGATATTGGTAGAGTGGTAATTGGATTTGCGATATGTAATCTATGGCGGGCTTGCAATATTGTGATATACAATATCGCAATCGCAAGCGGAGGAGGGACACAAGCAGAGGTGTTATAAAGGAAGGGAAGGGAAGGGTCGATGCAATATATGAAACATGGCCTGTGGGTCCCAGCCTTTAAAAGGGCGGTTGGTTGTGTGTGTGTGTGTATATATATATATATATAATGGTTTGCGGCTAGATTTTTGTATATAACACAAAATGGGTTGCAACTAGATTTTTTACAAAGGGATTTGGAATATGGGTTACGGCTAGAGTTTAAATATAATACAAGAATGGAAATGGCTAGAGTTAGAATGCATGAATGTGATTAGAGTAGAAATGATAAAGGATTAAATGAGATGGGTTTTAGAGAATATGGGAATTTCTCCAAAATGATTAGAATGGACCCGTCCTTCCTTCTTTAATTTTCAAATGTAAAGCACAACACCTCTTTTAGGAAAACAACAAATACATGAAAAAATCAATGATGGGAAACCTGAACTAATAAAATTAAAATTTATTTTAGTGAGTTATCATGGATAACATCAACTCCAATGGGGATGTTGCGCCCCTATGGTGCAGCAAAGAACCATCAAAGCAGTGCCAGACCATTGGGCTAATCCCATTCTAAAGACTACATCCAAACCCACTTCACTAAACTGAAAAGAAAACTGCAAACCAACTGAAAACTAACAAATGAAAAATATAACCTAAAGATGAAGGAAATACTTGCCTAGCAAGCTTATTTATGTACATACTCTTATTATCTGAAAATCCACTTGCTTAATTCAAGCAATATGAAACCTCCAGTATAACCAGTCAAAGAGTAGATTCAACACCATGGTTCCTTGACTTTATTCAAGTGGACCATCCATTGGCAACTCAAAATAAAAACTGAATCCATCACTTGAGTTGATAAATGGAAGAGATTTCACCTTCACTAATGACTTTAATAGACTTACAGTAGAACTCATCTTGAAAATCTTCAAGCTATTGATTTGCAAGTGGTGAGTCACCAAGAAACTTCGATATTAAGTATCCTTTAAGAATGGAGTTGCCAAGGTAATATCACAACCTTTGAAACTTCTGATTTCCTGTTACCCTCAGGAATCATAAATAAGAGACTCAAAAATAATCCTGGAAGAGGATATTTTCGGCTCCCGACAGACTCACCAAAATGTTATCACTTGGCTAGGACAAGTTGGGTTGTATCAACCTTCAACCAAATGTAACTATTTCAAACCAACTTCTAACTGGAATTTGGTCCTTCCAATCTGAGAGGGCTCTCTCAAAATATTTATAAAATAATTGTCTTAAGCTCAAAACTCATATGACTAACTCTGATCTCTTTTTTTTTTTTTCTTTTTTCTTTTTTTTTTCGGGTGAAAGTGTGAGGGTAGCCACCATTGGGCATGGAGTCAGTCAAAGAAAAAAAACAACAACAACATAGTTTTATGGAAGCTGAGACATATTTGGTTTCCTAAGGTGGGTAATACATTCACAATAATCATAGAAAATTGAAGGAAGTTGGAGCAATACAACATTGAATTCCAAGTAATCAATAAGTTATGAAAACTAATAACTAAGAAAGGAGCATGAAAGGATGAGACTGAAACCAAATGAATCTCAGGTAAAAACAGAGTTGCTGAAGTTGTAATTCTATTAACTAAAAACATGTACCACAGTGGTTCTCCCCACCTCCATCCCCCTCCTGTGGAGAGTCAAAAGTCTACATATTTATAGAGAAAGGTCTCCCATTGCATATATGCCACTTGGGCTAGATCCAATCTAACACTACGAGATATGTTCTATTTGATTAATAAAACACTAAGATTTCTAAGGGATTTCTGTTATAACAAAGTTTGAATACAAAATGGAAGTTTGTATGAACTGTTACAATAATTAAGAAAATTGTTGAAGTGTGGCAATGTATCTGTGGAAATTCATAAATCTGGCCCCTTGAATCTTGTTGTGTTGTTTCTGGGCATTTATCCTGCTTGTAGGCATGTTGTGAGTGCCATTACTATCCCACTGAGTCTCGTGCCCCATTTTATTATGCTCCATGTATTGCTGCATGTTTCCTATGCTCTGTTTAATAACCGTGCCACTGAATAAAATCCAAGAAATACTCTCACTGTCTCGTGGAGTGGAAGTGGAATGAAGTGTTGATATGAGCTATTGATTTGTGCTTGTGGTTATCACAATTGCAACACAGGAGGAGGAGCCTTAAGACTGATTTAATAGTGATTTTCCAATAATTCGAATGTGATGGTTCATAGGATGCTTCACATAAAATATCGCATCTGGGGAGGGTCTCGCACATCGCAATCGGCAGGTCGGAAGGACTTTGGTAGAGTGGGATTAAGATTGTGCAATCGCCGAGTGCGATATCGCAATCGGCAGGCGAAGGGTTATCGCAATCGGAAGGAAGGAGCTTTATCACAATTGGCTATATGTGGAGGGAAGGACTTATGATATCGCAATCGGTGGGCAAGTCTGTGATATGCGATATCGGCGGGAATGCGATATCTCAATCGTCTAGTGGAAGTAATATCACAATCGGCCAATTTTAGAATTCATATACGGTTTTGATGCTCTATGTGTTGACTTTCACCTTTCTACAGTCACCCTCTACAGCGATCTAACCTAAATTCCACCACCAAGGTTTCCTACCTTGACCCTGTGGAGAAACCTTTTCTCTTTTCATTATATCACTGGACAAAAAACTGACTTGACATGACTCCATGCCCAATGGATTTGTCTCTTTTCTCATCAATAGACCTTTGAAAATCAGACCTTATTGACCATCATACCTAGCCTAATATCATATCATTTTAAGAAATCAAAGTGAGAGAGCCCTCTCCAAGGCCAAAAGGGCTAGATTTTGACCTAGAAGTGGTTTGTGGTTACCTCTGGAATTTCTCTCCTCAGCCTAGGGAAATTTACATAGTGCTGACACCGAGGAGATGGTGTCTCTACATTTTTAGTGCATGATGATGGTAGTAAATTCCAAGTCTTTAGTTACATAGTTTTTCTCATGTTCATTTAACTTTTGAGATTCATAACAAATAACTAACCTTCCCGCATCAATACTCCACCAATTCCCTCCTTGCAGGCATATGTGCATTCAACGAAATCCTTCTAAGGGTCTCTTATTCTTAGCATTGGTGCATTAGATAACAATTCTTTGAGTTAATTAAAGCTTGGATTATAATCAATTGTCCATTCAAACTTATTACCCTTCTTTTGCAATGTAGTAATTTGGTGGCCAATCTTAGAGAAGTTATTATTGAACCTCCTATAGTAGCATGTTAGTACCATAAAGAACCTAATTTCAACCACATTCTTAATTGTTTGCCACTCCATTATGGACTTAACCTTCTCTAGATAATTGTGACTCCCTCTTTTGAGACAATGTGTCCCAAATAATGGATTTGTGATTGGAAGAATTCACATTTACTAAGCTTTGCATAAAGCTTATGTTCTCTTAGTAATTGTAGTATTGCGGCCAAATGTTCTTTGAGTTCCTCATTGGTCTTTGAATTGGCCAAAATTTCATCAACAAAAACTACTACAAATTTGTCCAAGTAAGGGTGCAACACACTATTCATGAAGCACATGAAACTTGTAGGGTAATTAGTAAGCCCAAAGGGCACTACCACAAACTCACAATGCCCATGCATAGTTCTAAATTTTGTCTTATGGATATCCTCGTCTTTAATACACACTTGATGATAACCTAATTTCAATTTAATCTTGGAGAATATTTTTGCTCCACCAAAACTGATCAGAAAGATCACCAATTATTGGCAAGGTATACCTATTCTTCATGGTCACCTTGTTCAGTTCTTTATAGTCAATGCACAGCCTGAGTGTGCCATATTCTTCACGAATAGAATTGGTGCTCCCCATGGAGACACTCTTGGCCTTATGTAGCCTTTGTCCAACATCTCCTTGGGTTGTAGCTTTAGCTCAATCAATTATAAAGTGTTCATTCTATATGGAGGCTTTGATTTTTGATCTTCTCCTGGCATTAATTCAATAGAGATATCCATCTCTCTATGAGGAGGTAACCCAAGCATCTCCTTAGGAAAGATATCTAAAAATCATTTTAAAACAGGGTATTTCCTAAAAACATCATTGTTGGCATTCCCAGTGTTGTAGTTAGATTCAATGCTGCTAGATATTTTCACAAAAAAATAAAATAAATCCCTGTCTACAATTTTACTTGGCTTGCATAGCTGAAATTAATCTCACAGAAGTAGTTTTCAGTGTTCCCCACAATATTATATGATCTCCGGCTAAGTTCATCAAGGAATTCGATGGTCTTCTCAAAATAATCAACCTTGGTGTGATGCATATACAACTAGTTCTTACCCAACAGTTGCTATATGCTATGAATGGCAGTACATTGAAATTGGTGACAATCGGCCTGTTATTTATCTCAATCAGGCATGTCCTTACTATGTGCTCCACTCTCCTTCTTGTCCTCATGGTGAGTTGAACTATCCAAGGCTCAATATGCACTTCCTTTTTCAGTGCACATTTTTCAACAATGGTGGGACTGGTGTAATTGAAATTTGAACTAGGGTCAATCAAAACTGAAATGTTTTGGTCACAGAGCATACCTTCCATTTCTATAATCATTTCATGGTGATAATCTTGACGATTATCCACTGCTGCATAAATTTTGGGTATATTTTGTGCCATGTCTTTGATTATCTCTACTTCTTATGTGTTGTACAGTCTCGGGCCAGCGTGCTTGTGTTGTGGGAAATCCTTCCTTAAGTGATTCCCTCCATAACTCCAACACTTATATGGACCCTTCTCATAACTCTTGACTTCATCTTGAGTAAAGCGGCTTCTGCTAGTAGTTTTGGACCTCTATTGATGTTCTTGGTTAACAGGAGTCATATTTGTTCCCTTAGCTGTTTTTTTCTTTTTCCTTTAAACTTGGCATTGCTTTTGAATTTCCAGTCTGATTTATTCTCAAGCCTACGCCTAGACTACGCATAGCGATGCCTAAGTTTTAATTGCATCCTCTAATGTCTTGGACTCGTTGAACTCAATTTTATCCTTAAAGGGTAGTGGTAGTCCACTGACATGCCTCTAAATCTTTGATTTTTCTTCCTTAAGGTATGGGACATACAACTTTAAGAATTTGGTGGTATACTCTTCATCTGACATTTTTCCCAATATGAGTTCATAAAACTCTTTAGCCTTGTTGTCGAAGTATCTCTCAAATAGATACTTCTTCCTGAAATATTCCTCAAATTCCTTCCAGGACAACTCTTCTTCTTTTATACCTTTTACATTTTTCATACCATCCCATCAGATGTCATCTTTGCCCTTTAGGCTGAAAGTAGCTACCTCCACTTCCATGTTCTCTTAGTAGTCATGAATTTTTTGGCATTGTAGTGTTGGAATTGATGTCAACAGGCTCATGGTGTTGCTATTCATATGCATGTGTGATGGATGTTTGGCTTGGTGGTCCTATTGGTTGGCATTGATGTCAACTTGTTTGTGCAATGACGCGATGGAGGGGATTTGCAGGCTCAGTAGAGATGTATGAAAGGCATGTTATGATTGGATTGTCATATGATGTTGATGTTGCAAGTGGTTGGAGTGTTGCTACATATGTTACATATTCTTCTACATGTGTTGGAAGCATTGGATATGTTTCTACATATGTTGGAGGTGCTTCTACCAATGTTGGAGATAGTTGGATGACATGATTTTGTTGTTGCAGGAGTTGGATATGTTGCTACAGGAGTTAGAGATGTTGTTACAGGTGTTGGAGGTGTTTATACAGGTTGTCATTGATGCTTGAAGAGTTGGAGGTGTTGGTCTTGGTGATGAGGTTGGCATACTAGGGACCATTTGTCACTGACTTGTTGCAGGAGTCCTTGGCCTATTTCATGAGTTGCAGAATGTTCACAGAGGCTTGAAGGTGTGTTTTGGAGCTGATGAAGGTGTTCCTGAATTTTCGAAGAGCTTTGAGCTGACTTGGTTGTGTTTTTCCTTCATCCTCTACCCAGTCGCATGGATGGTGAATCATGGGAGTGACTAAAACTTTACAGTCACTGGCAGGCAGGCCTTTGGGAGCAACTGAGGAGCCCCAGTAGATTTTTTGCAGTGTTGTGCGTGCAACCAAGTCTTTTCACGATTTATCTGGATTCCTCACGCAACTTAGCTAATTTTGGTATTATAGAGACATTCTTAATCGAAACTTTTCCGAATATGGTCGGAAAAGTTAATGGGGCCTATAAAAGCTAATCAAAGTTGAAAATATCAAAAGGAAAGTGGAGTTAGTGGCTTGATCAAGTCAATGAGATGAATCTGGATCAAATCAAGCATATGAACAGAGTTTGCAGAGCTCAGTGGTTCTTGGTAATTATTAATTTGAACACCTCAATTCATATATATATTGGAGGAAGCTCAATGCTGGTATGGTTGATTCTCTTGTGTGTGGAGTGAGTGTGAGTTTGGGGGATTGTGTGCAAGCTGTGTGATTTTTCAAATGCAGAATTTATGAAGTAGTTTGCAGGTGTTGTAGAAGATAACCATAATATGTTTCAGCCATCCTTTATGTGCAATGAGTGAGGCGATAAAGTGTGGATTGGTAGATGTGTTTGGTGAGATGGTGATGAATTTTTTGTTGCGGTTTTGATTCAGATTTTGTGTGCTTTAATGATACGTTGTTGTAGTGCTCATGTTGAGAAGTTCTCGTTTCCAGTCTGAAATATTTTGTAATGAGTACAACATAAAGGAGTGGAGTTGGTGGACTCTGGAAAAATCAATATAAGTGAGAAGTTTTCTCAATCCAATGGTGGTTGGATAGTTCAGTGGAAACTAGGAAAGGCTCGTTGGTCATGGTGGCTTCCAACAGATCAGAGTCTGTAGAGTTGATTGATAGTTCAGGAGTAATTGGGCGAGGATCGTTGATTGTGGTGACCTTCATCCGATGGTAGTCCATGGATACACATGAGAAATAGTCTCCATTTGATAGTAGTCATATCTATATCTCTATGTAAAGAATTTTCTTGACAAATAGAATATTTGAGTGGGTGTTATTTTTCCCTTGAGAGGGTTTTCCACCAGAAATACTTGTGTCCATGTTAATTTTTCATTATTTCATGTTAATTTTTTATGCTCTAATCACTATTTGTGTGTTTCAATTCATGCACGGTTAAAGAATAATAATTTGGAGAAAAAGTTATAAGTGCCTTCACTACTGATTCACGCCCCACCCCACTCTCAATAGTGATCTAGTTTTCAACAATTTGTATCAAAGCGGGGCTCTCGGTTGCATCTTGATCGCTGGAATGTGGATCTTGTATTTTTTGGCATAATTTTTGCAAATTTTTTGAAATGGATCAGCAAGGAGTTCCAATACTTCATAAAAGTAAATTTACAACTTGGAGAGAAAAGTTAGATTCATATTTTCTATCTCTTGATGAAAATATTTTTTTGTTAGTAGAATATGGAGTTAGAGATGAAATTAATGATAAAGTTAAAGAGATTACCATGCATGGAATTTCAAGATCTAATAATATATATGTCAAGCATTGTGAGACTGCAAAAGAGATGTTGGACAAGTTGCAAAATTTGTATCTTGGAAGAAAATTGTAGATTTCAAAGATGGAGAACCATGCAAAGGATTCTACTCTTGTTGCAGTGAAAAATCAATCCTCCTCACAAGAATAAGATGAAATCTCTAGTGATAGAAAAGGTGATGATCAATCCAAGATAATTCCACTAGAAGCAAAAATTCAAGGACTCGTGGCTAAAAATAAAGATCAACAGATGTTGTTGCAAATGTTTGATGAAAAGCAGTGTGCATTCAAAGAAGAAATTCCATATTTGAAGACTCAGCTGGAAGAAGGAAGGAAAATTGAAAATGGGATGAGAAAGCAATATAAGGAGCTAGAGTGTGAGTGTCAAAAATTGAAATTTGAAGCAAAATATACAAGAGAAGAACTAAAAAGGATCGTATCTAATGCTCAAGCAACAAGAAGAAAATAAGAAAATGTTGGAGAAGCCAATAGTAGCATGCAAAAGGAGAATCATCAAAAAAATCAGCAACCATGAAAAAAGTGGAAGAATAAGAGAAGGAGGTCAAAGAAGAAGAATAAAATTGGCAAATGTTACAACTGTGGAGTACGTGGACATATAGCAACAATTTGCAATAATGACTAGATCAAATATTCTCACCAAAAGAAGTAGCAAAATGAGATACAATCTCAAGCACACATTCAAAGAAGATCTCCATCTATAAGGTATAATAGTTTTTTTATGGTTATTGTTTCTCATGCAATGATTTTGGGCACAGGGTTATTGGCTACTGGGCATATGTAAGGAATAAATATCATATCAATAGAAGACATCAACCTATTGCTATATTCCTTGGTAACTAATGATTTTTGAGTGTGACAATGTTGGCCATAAGGCCAAGGATTGCAAGTTTCCCATGTGTTATAGGAGATTCAATCAAAAAGAGGAAGATATGCAAGGAAAATCGTACAAGAAGAAGAAGGATCAACAAATGAAAGTATGGGGGAGAAAAGAGTAGCAAATAACTCCCATCAAAAACTTAAGCATGCATGGTCTCAGGGGGAGAATATGGTTGCATCATGAGTTGCATGAATATTCTTGGATGTGAAACCATATCTGGAAGAGTACTTGAATACAAATCTGCATATTTTAGGAGATGCATGTGTTCCGGGGGATTTAATGAGGTTTGATTTGTATTTTCATATCAGATCTATCTCTACTTCAGTTTGATTTTAGTTGGATTAGCCATGTACATATGTTACTAATGCTTTTTGGAGCAGTTGCATGTTGAGTTGTTGTTAACATCATTGGAAGTACGGCAGCGACACGGTTATCTTATGCACATGGTCACGGTGTGATGGAGGATCACACATTCATGGGGAGCATATGTGCTTACTAATGGAGTTACAGATGGTTGGTATTATGTTCCTATCTAGGAGCATGCAGTGCATGTGCTTAGCATTAATTTGAGTTAGGTTTTGATTATTGCTTTCGTTGAGATTAGTTGATGTGTTGGCATATTAACGCTTATATATTATATTTCTAGATGCATCATGTTGATGCTCATGTGTTTTAGGTTGGATGAGACATGAGGAGGATGGTTGTTGTTGTTCATGATATTTTGATGCATGTTGATGGATTAGATATTGTGTTGCTCTGTGACATATTTGTGTGTTGCTGCTTTCAGTTGATTTTGTTGTTGATGCACATGTGGAGCATGATGGTGGTTGCTAGTGGTTATCGTGATTTTGTTGCAGGATCTTCATTGTTGGGATGGCAATGGCCAAGGTGTTAAGTAGCCATACACTAGAATATGATTACGATAGTATTTCTATTGTTGTTGCTACATATTGGTGCATATATATTTTCTCATTGATGTTGTGTACTCATGTTATTTCATGTTTTGGGCATGTATAGAAGAGAGTGCCATTGTGTGCAGTTGTAAAATCCATGTACTATCATTGTGTCATATTTTGGGTGTATTGCTCATGGAGATACCCATGGTGTCTAGTATGTCTTGTCATTAGCTATGTATGGGTCAATGGAAGTCCAAGTCATGTATTATTTTGTATATCTTTGATGTAGCCCCACTACATTGGGTGCATGATGTAAACTTGGGTCCATAGAAGTCTTGGTTGATGAAAGGTGTAGGGGAGTCATATGGCATTCCTATGTACTTGTCACAATTATGTATTTTATCCATGAAGCATTGTATGTATTGTACTTCATGGTATATCATTTCTCAAAGTTAGTTAGAGTCATGTTTCATGAATAGTAGTCTCTTACACTTGGAAAGGAGGCTTATTGCAGTAGGCATATGTGTTTCAATAGTAGAGAGAGTGCGATTGTAGCTTCATTACATGCTTAAGGGGAGAATGTTCAGTTTGAGAGGTTGCATGATATTGGCTAGAGGTGTTGGTAGCAGAGTTTCTTGTTTCATATTCTTATATTGCAGGAGATACATCTTTGGGTTGCATCAGTATGGTGTTGAGTATGACAGGGGGAGTCTTACTCTTATCGACATTATTGGCATTATTCTTTAGTGTTAGTTTGGCCCTTTGCAATTGATGTCAAAGGGGGAGAGAATTTGGATGGATAGAGATCAGCTCAAAGTTGCAGCTTTAGTTTTGGAGAGTGTATGGAGATTAGCCTCAGAGGTTGGATTGTGTTTGACATCAATGCCAAAGGGGGAGTTTGTTGGCATTGTAGTGTTGGAGTTAATGTCAACATGGCCATGGTTTTGCTTGTCATATGCATGTGTGATGGATGTTGGGCTTGGTGGTCCTATTGGTTGGCATTGATGTCAACTTGGTTGTGGCATGACTTAGTGGAGGTGATTTGGAGGTTGAGTAGAGATGGATGAAAGGCATGTTATGATTGGCTTATCATATGATTTTGTTTTTTCAGGTGGTTGGAGTGATGCTACATGTGTTGCATATGCTTCTACACGTGTGTGAAGCATTAGATATGTTTCTACATATGTTGGAGGTGCTTCCACTAGTGTTGGAGGTAGTTGGATGACATTATGTTGTTGGTGCAGGAGTTGGAGATATTGCTACAGTAGTTAGAGATGTTGCTACAGGTGTTGGGGGTGTTTAGGAAAGTTGTTATTGTTGCTTGAGGAGTTGGAGGTGTTGGTCTTGGTGATGAGGTTGGTAGACTAGGGACTATTTATCACTAACTTATTGCAGGAGTCCTTAACCTATGTCATCAGTTGCATACTTGTCACAGAGGCTTGTAGGTGTTTTTTGGAGTTTGTTTTCACTTGGCTGGGACAAGTTGGGTTGTATCAACCTTCAATCAAATCTAACTATTTCAAACCAAATTTTAACTGGAATTTAGTCCTCCCAGTTTGAGAGAGCTCTCTCAAAATATTTATAAAATGATTGTGTTAAGCTCAAAACTCAGATGACTAACTCTGGTCTCCTTTTTTGTTCTTTCAGGGGAAAGAGTGTGAGGGTAGCCACCATTGGGCATGGATTCAGTCAAAGAAAAACAACAACAAACAACATTGTTTTATGGAATTTGAGGCATCTTTGGTTTCCTAAGGTGGATAAGACATTCATAGTGATCATAGAAAACTGAAGGAAATTGGAGCAATACAACATTGAATTCCAAGTAATGAATAAGGTGTGAAAACTAATAACTAAGAAAGGAGCATGATAGGATGAGAATGAAACCAAATGAATCTCAGGTCAAAACAGATTTGTTGCAATTGTATTTCTATTAACTAAAAACATGTACCATAGTGGTTCTCCCCACCTCCATCCCCCTCCTGTGGAGAGTCAGAAGTCTACATATTTATACAGAAAAGTCTCCCATTACATATCTGCCACTTGGGCTAGATCCAATCTACCACTACAAGATATGTTCTATCTGATTAATAAAACACTGAGCTTTCTAAGGGATTTATGTTATAACAAAGTTTGAATACAAAATGGAAGTTCGTATGAACTATTACAATAATTAAGAAAACTATTGTAGTGTGGCATTATATCTGTGGAAATCCATACATCTGGCCCCTTGAATCTTGTTGTGTTGTTTTTGGGCGTTTATCCTGTTGGTAGGCGTGCTGTGAGTGCCATTATTGTCACACTATGTCTCGTGCCCCATTTTCTTGTGCTCCGTGTCTTGCTACTTGTTTTCTCTGCTCTGTTTAATAACCATGTCTTTGAAGAAAAGCCCAGAAATACTCTCATTGTCTCATGGAGTGGAAGCAGAATGAAGTGTTGATCTGAGTTGTTGATCCGTGCTTGTGGTTATCGTAATCGCAACACAGGAGGAGGAGCCTTAACATTGATTTAATAGTGATTTTCCAATAAGCTGAACGTGATTGTTTATAGGATGCCTTACATAAAATACGCATCCGGGGAGGGTCTCGCACATCGCAATCGAAAGATCGGAAGGACTTTGGTAGAGCGGGATTAAGATTGTACAATTGTCGATTGTGATATTGCAATCGACTGGCGGAGTGTTATCGCAATCAGATATCGGCAGGAATGTGATATCGCAATCATCTAGCAAAAGTAATATCGCAATCGTCCAACAGAAGTAATATCACAATCGGACAGCAAAGGGGGAAGGAATTAACCATAATCCTGGACCTGAAATGTAATAAATATAGTATATATTATTTCGGATACAGCGTGCTTCACGCATATCACAATCGGGGGATGGAGCTATATCGCAATCGGGATATCAGCGGAGTGGTAATTGGATTTGCGATATGTAATCTACGGCGGGCTTGCGATATTGCGATATACAATATGGAAATCGCAAGCGGAAGAGGGACACAGGCGGAGGTGTTATAAAGGAAGGGAAGGGAAGGGCCGATGTGATATATGAAACATGGCCTGCGGGTCCCAGCCTTTAAAAGGGTGGTGGGTTGTATATATATATATATATATATATATATATATATATATATATATATATATATATATATATATATATATATATATATATATATATATATATATATATATAATGGTTTGCAGCTAGAGTTTTGTATATAACACAAAATGGGTTGCGGCTAGATTTTTTACAAAGGGATTTGGAATATGGGTTACGACTAGAGTTTAAATATAATACAAGAATGGAAATGGCTAGAGTTAGAATGCGTGAATGTGGTTAGATTAGAAATGATAAAGGATGAAATGAGATGGGTTTTAGATAATATGGGAGTTTCTCCAAAACGATTAGAATGGACCTATCCTTCCTTCTTTAATTTTCAAATGTAAAGCACAACACCTCTTTTAGAAAAAATAGCAAATAGATGAAAAGATCAATGATGGAAAACCTGAACTAATAAAACTAAAATTTATTTTAGTGAGTTATCATGGATAACATCGGCTCCAATGGGGATGTTGCGGCCCTGTGGTGCAGCAAAGGACCATCAGACCAGTGCCAGACCATTGGGCTAATCCCATTCTGAAGACTACATCCAAACCCACTTCACTAAACTGAAAAAAAAAATTGCAAACCAACTGAAAACTGACAAATGCAAAATATAACCTAAAGATGAAGGAAATACTTTCCCAGCAAGCTTATTTATGTACATACTCTTATTATTTGAAAATCCATTTGCTTAATTCAAGCAATATGAAACCTCCAGTACAACCAGTCAAAGAATAGATTCAACACCAGGGTTCCTTAATTTTATTCAAGTGGACCATCCATTGGAAACTCAAAATAAAAACTGAATCCATCACTTGAGCTGATAAATGGAAGAGATTTCACCTTCACTGATGACTGTAATAGACTTACAATAGAACTCATCTTGAAAATCTTCAAACTACTGATCTGCAAGTAGTGGAGTCACCAAGAAACTTTGATCTTCAGTATTCTTTAAGAGTGGAGTTGCCAAGGCAATATCACAACCTTCAAAACTTCTGATTTCCTGTTACCCTCGGGAATCACAAATAAGAGACTAAAAAATAATCCCGAAAGAGGATATTTTTTCAGTTTTCGACAGACGCACCAAAATGTTATCACTTGGCTGGGACAAGTTGGGTTGTATCAACCTTCAACCAAATGTAACTATTTCAAACCAACTTTTAACTAGAATTTAGTCCTTCCAGTCTAAGAGGGCTCTCTCAAAATATTTATAAAATGACTGTGTTAAGCTCAAAACTCATATGACTAACTCTGATCTCTTTTTTTGTTATTTCGGGTGAAAGAGTGTGAGGGTAGCCACCATTAGGCATGGAGTCAGTCAAAGAAAAACAACAACAAACAACATTGTTTTATGGAAGCTGAGGCATATTTGGTTTCCTAAGGTGGGTAAGACATTCACAATAATCATAGCAAATTGAAGGAAGTTGGAGCAATAAAACATTGAATTCCAAGTAATCAATAAGTTGTGAAAACTAATAACTAAGAAAGGAGTATGATAGGATGAGACTGAAACCAAATGAATCTCAGGTCAAAACAGAGTTGTTGCAACTGTAATTCTATTAACTAAAAACATGTACCACAGTGGTTCTCCCCACCTCCACCCCCCTCCTCTGGAGAGTCGAAAGCATGGAAAATTTTAGGGGCAAATGTTCGCCCTTTGGCGAAATTAAGGGGTTTTAAATTTTTAGTGGACGAATATTTTGTATCATAGTACATTTTTACAAATCACCTCGAATAGCCCACCTTATTTTAAGGGAGAGGGTAAAAAAGGTAAATTTAGCCCTTGAAATTAGGAGTTACAACCTTCCATTTGCCCTAATTTTCAAGAGTAGGTTTCATTTAAGTGAATCCTATGGGTCAAATACCATATTTATAAAAGATATATGGTAAACTAATAAAAATATAAATAAATGAGAGGTATGGTAAATAAATAAAACATTTTTTATATTTACTCCATAAGTCACCTTATATACATGCAAGGGTGTAAACAAATAAAAATATAAATAAAGTGGAGGTATGGTAAATAAATAAAAGCTCTTTTTATACTTACTCAAAAGGTATGGTAAATAAATAAAAATATAAATAAACTAGACGTATGGTAAATAAATAAAACCTCTTTTTATATTTAGTCCATAACCCTCTTTCTATTTATGAAGGCTCAAAAAAGACGTTTTATTTAAGTGAATCCTATGGGCCAAATACCATATTTGTAAAAGAGGTATGGTAAATTAATAAAAATATAAATAAACGAGAGGTATGGTAAACAAATAAAACAATTTTTTATATTTACTCCATAAGTCACCTTATATTTACGAACACTCAAAAAATGCATTATATTTAGGTGAAACCTATGGGCAAAATACTATGGGCCAAATACCATGGGCTAGATTATTATTAATACCATGCAAAAAACATTAAAATAAAAATGGCACATGGTATTGACCCATGGTATTCACCTGGAATGTAGCCTATTTAAATGGGGGAATTAAACCAGCATAGATCCATCTTTACTCTAGATCTACTAAGCCCCGAGAGGTATCAAATATCGCGATATGCAAACTAGCATAGAGTGAAAAAATATTTGATCTTGGTGGATTAAGAGCAAAAATCGATGTCGTAATTTAATGTACGTTAAACATTTTAACTTGGTTAAAATAAAAAATAAAATAAAAATCAATTATTAATTTTATTAATTTTTATAAATTTTTATAAATTAAAAATAGTAATTTTTAAGCTCCAAGTTTATGATAACCCATGGTATGGACCCATGATAATACCATGGTATTCATGTGAGCATAGACTATTTAAAGGGGAAATTCTATCATCTTAGATCCATCTTAATTCTGGGTCTACCAAGTGCTCAGAGGGATAAATAGATTTCATCCCCCTAAGAGTGGTAGATGTGGAGTTAAGATGGATGTATGTTAGTTTTTATGATAATGAAGATATTAAATAGACTTTGGAAATTATATTGTAAAAACATATTAAGGTGAATGGTTAAAGCTACATTTAGTCACTTCACAAAATTTAGTAAAAAATACCAATATCTCCATTATCATTGGTTTTTAACTTTTTTCTTATTTAACAAAAAACATTCAAAATAATGAAACCTTATCACTCTTTCGGCATCACCCTCGCAGAAGATTTCTCACCATTTTTCAAACATTCTCAATATGATATCTTCATGAAAAAGTTTAGGTACTAATGATTAGTTGTTTGAAAATAAGTTGGTTTGTACAACATTTCATCTTCTGTGCTATTCTTAGTTTGTCCTAATGATCTATAGGGGTTGGAGCCACTGCACCATATTTTCCTAAAAGGTAGAGATTGTTCGCCAAAAACGAAATTAATCTACATGTTACAACGCTGTTAAAAAATGCGAGACCTATGAGGGTAGTGAATTATGCTAATAAGCAATTTAGATTGGGAGAGACGTAATTAAATTTTATTATTTAATTGAAGATTTCCAATTAAAATAATAATAAATCTACATTTATATATTCGTATATTGATTCGAAGGATTCTCACAATGGTCACTTATTTCAATTAGATCCCCTTCAAACCCTTTGGATACCTAATACTTTCTTATATAATATAGTTGGGGCTTGCTACTTGTTGGTGTGTTGGGGTAAACAAACTTGATGTGTTTTTTTATCTCGCAGTTGGAGTCTATGGAATAAGAAAGAAATTTGATAACTTGAAAAAAGTGCTAGCTTGACAAAAGTTGTAGAGAAAAGATTAATCTCTCCTACTTTGGCAGAACTCGTTGTCAATATCAACACCTACAAGAACTTTGTTGTGGAATATTATCAAAACTAATAGAAGGATATGAAAGAGTGCATTGTAAGAACCTTGACAAACACGGCCATTGAAACTTGGAACATTGTTTGTAGGAAGAGAAAATTATGTTTCTTTTTCCAAACATGTATGTTAGTATATTACAGCTTAATGAATATGTTTTCTTATTATCATATATGGTTTAATACTTTAACAAAACATTCGCTAAGACTTCATAATGTTTTATTATTCAGTAAAAGATTTGCCAAGATCTTACAAGATTTTATAATTCAGTGAAAGATTCTCCATCACTGTACAAGATAATATAATCTGGTGAGAGATTCGCCAAAAAAATTATATATACATATTATATTATTGATAAAATCGCCTCCCATTTTTCCTATGTATCATGGCGATTAGCCCATTTATTATACATATAAATTTAGGGTGGTTCTTAAAATTTTCCCTGGTCGAAAGTCTACATATTTATAGAGAAAGGTCTCCCATTACATATATGCCACTTGGGCTAGATCCAATCTACCACTACGAGATCTGTTTTATCTGATTAATAAAACACTAAGATTTCTAAGGGATTTCTGTTATAACAAAGTTCGAATACAAAATGGAATTTTGTATGAATTGTTACAATAATTAAGAAAATTGTTGGAGTGTGGCACTGTATCTGTGGAAATTCATACATCTGGCCCCTTGAATCTTTTTGTGTTGTTTCTGGGCGTTTATCCTGCTGGTAAGCCTGCTGTGAGTGCCATTACTATCCCTCTTTGTCTCATGCCCCGTTTTCTTGTGCTCCGTGTCTTACTGCATGTTTTCTCTGCTTTGTTTAATAACCATGCCACTGAATAAAAGTCGAGAAATACTCTTGTTGTCTCGTGGAGTGGAAGCGGAATGAAGTGTTGATCTGAGCTATTGATCTGTGCTTGTGGTTATCGCAATCGCAACACAGGAGGAGGAGCCTTAACACTGATTTAATAGTGATTTTCCAATAATCTGAACGTGATGGTTTATGGGATGCTTTACATAAAATATCGCATCTGGGGAGGGTCTCGCACATCGCAATCGATAGGTCGACAGGACTTTGGTGAAGCAGGATTAAGATTATGCAATCGCCGAGTGCGAGATTGCAATCGACGGGCAAAGGGTTATCACAATCGGCAGGAAGAAGCTTTGTCACAACCAACTATCGGTGGAGGGAAGGACTTATGATATCGCAATTGGCGGGCAGGTTTGTGATATGTGATATCGACGAGAATGCGATATCTCAATCGGCTAGTGGAAGTAATATCGCAATCGTCCAGCGGAAGTAATATCGCAATCGGATAGCGAAGGGGGAAGGAATTAACCGTAATCCCAAACCCAAAATGTAATAAATATAGTATATATAGTATTTCGGATCCAGTGGGCTTCACGCATATCACAATCAGGGGATGGAGCTATATCGCAATTAGGATATCGGCAGAGTGGTAATGGGATTTGCGATATGCAATCTGTGGTGAACTTGTGATATTGCGATATACAATATCGCAATCACTAGAAGAGGAGGGACACAGGCAGAGGTGTTATAAAGGGAGGGAAGGGAAGGGTTGATGCGATATATGAAACGTGGCCTGCGGGTCCCAGCATTTAAAAGGGCGGTGGGTTATATATATATGTGTGTGTGTGTGTGTGTTTTTGGCTAGAGATTTGTATATAACACAAAATGGGTTGCGGCTGGAGTTTTTACAAAGGGATTTGGAATATGGGTTACGGCTAGAGTTTAAATATAATACAAGAAAGGAAATGACTAGAGTTAGAATGGGTGAATGTGGTTAGAGTAGAAATGATAAAGGATGAAATGAGATGGGTTTTAGAGAATATGGGAATTTCTCCAAAACAATTAGAATGGACCTGTCCTTCTTTAATTTTCAAATGTAAAGCACAACACCTCTTTTAGAAAAACAACAGATAGATGAAAAGATCAATGATGGAAAACTTGAACTAATAAAACTAAACTTTATTTTAGTGAGTTATCATGGATAAAAAAGTTGATGAAGGTTTTCCTGAAGTTTGGAAGAGCTTTGAGTTGACTTGGTTGTGTTTTTCCTTCATCCTCTGCCGAGTCGCATGGATGGTGATTCATGGGAGTGACTAAAACTTTAGAGTCGCTGGTAAGCAGGCATGTGGGAGTCACCGAGGAGCCCCGGTCAAGTTTTTGCAGTGTTGTGTGTGTAGTCCAGTCTTTTCACGAGTTTCTCTCTGCATTCCTCACGCAACTCAGCTAATTTTGATATTATAGCGACATTCTTGATCAGAACTTTTCGCATATGATCAAAAAAGTTAGTGGGGCCTATAGAATCTAATCAAAGTTGAAAATATCAAAAGGCAAGTGGATTTAGTGGCTTGATCATGTCAGTGAGCTGAATTTGGATAAAATCAAGGGTCCTCCACCAGCTTACACCGAACGAACCAACTCCTATTCCCACTACACCATGTCATCACGGTGGATAAATCTTGGTGGGATCAGACCATGTCTACCTTTCCAATCTCCAAGGAAATTATTTCGGGGTTAATCCAACGATTATACAACTTTCTTCCCTCAACGGCCCAGATTCCTCCTCTTCTGCCATTAGACATAGCACCCGATCACTTGAGATGTAATCCTCTAGCTTCCTAGCTCCTCTAGGCCCTAATCTTCTAGCCCCGTGGCACATGTAAAACTATTTGCTTTGGTCTATTCCAACCTTAGTGCTTTGGTTACAAAGCTCTATCACACATGGGTCTGTTGTGACTCGATGCTTGGGCCCTTAATGCTCCAAGGCTTAACCCCCATTATTTCCATATGCATATAGTTATAGTATAACTTGAATTTGGTAGTTTTCAAGGGACTCCTTCCTTAGTACTTGTCACATATATGTACAAGGGTATATGAAATCCCTCCTGAGCTATCTCTCCTTATCTTTATGTAAACGCTCGACCCAATACGGTATGTGGCCTGCAAATAAAATATATGTACAATATATACTTATACATATACAAATACTAGCCTTCCTCAGCTCGTGGGTAAATACCATCCTAATAACCAAAACATTTTGAGGCAAGCACTTTTTGATTAGTAGAGATTGATCCATCTTTTCATACACAAGTCATTTAGACCAATTTGCAGGCTCATGATGGAAACAGGGATAAACTCATTCTTAGGAGAATATTATTGGAAGCACTTCTAAATAAAAATCACATTTTTTATTATTAACATGAACAATTTATCAACACAGTGACCAGATATCCAAACATGTCAGTGCATTTATTTATTTATTGACATAAATTTCCATCTCTTTAGGCTTAGGAATTCCTAGGTTTATTTCCAGCTCAGAAATATTCACAAGAAATGAACCATTCCTTAAAATCCTTACACAAAATATTGATAGTAGTCCTCAATATTATCATGACATTATTTCAACACAATAAACAGAGACGTGATAATCAAATGCACAGAGACATAAGAGAATAATTATCTTATAAGATATCTAGAAACTAATATTGGGACTCTAACTCTCCACCCAACCTTAGATAAGCTACAACCACATTTACTTGTAGTTATCACCCCTGAGCCAGATTTCGGTGCTTGAGGTGGAGTGCTTTTGAGAGGAAACTTAACCAGTATTGACAACTCAAACAGGATGTCACAAGGTGACTCTGCCTTCGTCCACCAGCTACACAAGTTGCCCCTCAGTCTTTCTAGACTTTTCAAATATGATTAACATCCATGCCAGGATATCACAATGCATAGAGCCTCATCTCACTTTCAGGAGAAGAGAGTCCACGTCAAGGGAAGATTCATCAGTGGATAAGTTATTGATGGGTAAGAGATAAACTCTCGAGGTACTTCATTAATTAGTCAAGAACTAGAGCTTTAGCCACAAGGCAACTCCTAGTGGTTCATCATCCCTCATAAATACTTGAGTGTCTCTCCCCAATTTAGTAGGTTCATCGACCCACAAGCTTACAGTGGGTTCTTCAGCCTTTAGGCAAGTCAGTATTCTCTATAATATTTTATCGCAGCAAGCCTCTTTGAGGGTTCCTCAATTGGTTCATTTTCTCTAGAGCTTGATCACTATGAATTTGATCGTTACTCTCATGTGACACCTCAAACCCTTAGAGGAATTTCTCCTAGTGTTCACCACCGTCTATTTTTCCACTGTGTATGTGTGAGAATGTCCTCTCTTCACACCTCCTTGACTCATTTTTGTACCCCCTCAACAGAGCAACCGTTCATCATTTTCGAGGCTCCACGCAGTCTACTTTAATTTTTTGTCATTTGTTACTTGTTAGAGCTAAGAGACACATAGGCCTATCCTTTACTTTTTTAGTTAATTTATTGCACATACATCCCATTAAACTTCTTAGCCAACTCATGTATTTAATTTCACCAATTCTTCAAACAATTGGAATTTGTATCTCTCTCTCAACCTTTTAAATAATTACACATTATTTACGATAAAAAATAATAACCAAAAGATATCTTAAGAATTATGTTATTTCAAATCAAATACCAAAAAAATTATGTTCTTTCCGGTCAAATACCAAAATTAATATTTAATGGATAAATGAGAGTTTATGTTTAAATGGGTACTTTTCTTTTTGGTTCATTATATTGAATTTGGATCTTTGATCATCTACACTAAAGAGAATAGATTTGCATATTATTATTTATGTTACCAGTGGTAGATATTGTATTAGGTTTTTGATCAAACCATATTAATTTAATTTAATTAAAAAAATCAATGCAATATGTTTATAGTTGAATCTTAGAAATTAAAATTTATTTTTTTTAATTAATTAAAAAAATTATATTTAATTTTATTGAATATCAAATTATATTATTGCTCCCTGCTTTGAAAACTATGTGTAAAGCATCTATGTTGGGTGGTCAATTTGCTCTCTTGATTTATACCTACGCGGTTGTCTTGTACTTACCTGCTAAATTTTATATATAGGTTTATTCCATATTCTCATTCCGTTCTCTGGGATGCCATGCATTGCATTGCATGTGAATGCGCTGTTTAGTATAAAGCTTTGGAGCTTAACCTAATTTGGCCGAATGATGGAGAATCTGGGATAACAATGACATCATTTGCATATTTGCACAATTGAATGAAAATGGATGGCACTAAGCCCGCATGAAGCCATTTTCTTACCTGGCCCTGTGGGGAGACATCGTACCATGGCTTTAATTACAAACATTTTGAATCCAACTCAGAGTTTCCAAATTAATAGTAACATTTTGTACCCAACTTAGAGTTTCGAAATTAATGGTATTGTCTTGTTGCTTTTGCAGATGATTCTTGCTAATCACATATTATTCTTTGATTTAAAGAGTAGGTTTGGAATCTCAAATTTATATATGGTTAATAAATATTTAGTGATGGTAATTTGTTTTGGGGTTTATAATTAAAAAATTAAAATATATATATATATATATATATATATATATTTTAAAGTTATATTTGTTAGTTATAAAGTTTTTTATGGTAATATATAATTTTTATTTTAATAAATTTTTATTTGTATGGAAAATATTTGGAATAATAAAGATTATAACTAATTAATTTTTTCATATCAATATTAAAAAAATTGCAAAATTGTTTATATTTAATTAAACAAACATAACTTAGTTGTTGAACTTAAGTTTTAATTATTATCATGCAATAAGGTATTGATTGATGTACTATCTTGTTATTTTTTTAATATTTGATTTATTTTTATTTTATAGATAAACAATCAGTATCATGACTTATCAATACCACATGCCCAAAAACCATAACTCGTTTCAAAATCAAAATATTTTATAAATAACTTAATAGTTACAATGTAACAAGATTATTAACCATGGATATTTACCCTATTTTAACATGGATACTATTAATTTGTAAATAGACTTTGTTACAATACCATGGGCTAGTAAACATTATTTCTTAGCTTGTCATTAGTAAGAACTCTATTCAAACCCTATGAGACACCAATGTAATAGTATGAGGCTCACTAACCATATCAATGACAAAGTAATAGGGTCTCATGATATATTTGGGAGATAGTCTAATAATATTGTGTTTAATGAATGCTTAGCACAAACAATAATTAATTTATTATTCTCAATTTATGTATTGATTCTCAACAAAAAAAATTCTAAACTGGTAGCTAGTTGAAATACGTGTATTGTTAGCCCACGGGGATTTGGATTGATGGTGAATGGGCGCACTGTTAAGGCACTCCTTGCTATAGGTCACTGGTTCAAATCCCCTATGGGTGCTTATTGTTTATCTGTCATTAAATTTGTAATATACTTATCTAATTAAATGATGAAATGGTTATTTCTTCATTGTTAATAACACATTTAATTATAATTTAAAATTAATTTAATTATAACATTTTCAATTTTTTATATTTTATTATTTTCTACTTTAATTTACCTATATTGTTTATCTTTCATTAAATTTGTAATATACTTATCTAATTAAATGATGAAATGTTTATTTCTTCATTGTTAATAACACATTTAATTATAATTTAAAATTAATTTAATTATAACATTTTCAATTTTCAATTTTTTATATTTTATTATTTTCTACTTTAATTTACCTATTTGTAATATACTTATCTAATTAAATGATGAAATGGTTATTTCTTCATGGTTAATAACACATTTAATTATAATTTAAAATTAATTTAATTATAACATTTTCAATTTTCAATTTTTTATATTTTATTATTTTCTACTTTAATTTACCTATATTGTTTATCTTTCATTAAATTTGTAATATACTTATCTAATTAAATGATGAAATGTTTATTTCTTCATTGTTAATAACACATTTAATTATAATTTAAAATTAATTTAATTATAACATTTTCAATTTTCAATTTTTTATATTTTATTATTTTCTACTTTAATTTACCTATATTTAAATTAAATGGCAGAGACTAACTACTATATAGCACTTGTTTTATCAAATAATAGTAAAATCAAATCTGAGTTTAATATTTTTCATATAACCATAAATTCCACTCCAATCTATCCACTATATTGCAACACATGGGCATCAGTGGATTGAAGTGTCCTAAAAATATAAAACATGTTTTTAAATGAAGTTGCAATGCTATCATCACAATGGTTTAAATAAGCAAATGGATAAGTGGTATTAAATGAAATTAGCATATGCATATCATCGCAATGCTACCAAATGCTTAATTTACATAAGCGAATGGATCAGTGGTATTAAATGAAATTAGCATATGCATTTCACCCAGTAGGTTTATTATGAATCATTATTAAAAAAAAAAAAAAAATCTCAGTGTCATTACAAAAAAAAACTACATAACATGGTATTCAATAAAATTAGCATATGCATCTCACCCAATAGGTTCATTATGAGTCATTATTCTAAATATTAACAAAACTTATATAACATGGTATTAAATGAGATTAGCACATGCATCTTATTCATTGGGTTTACTACGAGTCATCATTCTAAAAGTTAACAAAATTAATATTTGCTAATATTATCACAACAAAATCTATATAACTTAACAAAACAAGTGTTGTTGGATGCAACAGAGTCTCTGCCTATATATATAACTTCAAATTTATTGAGATACTACATGAGTTTAAATCTGGTTTAAAATTAGTCCAATCAAATATCTTAATAGTGTTCCAATTTCATTTCAAAAATGTTTTGTTACTAGGTACCAATCAAATTCAGTACACACAAAAAAAAATGATAATTGTGGCTATAATGAATGTTCTAAATTGATATGAGATATTATGATTATTTTTAATTTGATTTATTGAAAAGGTAATAGTATATTTTAAAATTAATATAGATTTTAATAATAATTTTAAATTTTAATCACATTTTAAATTAAGGTAAAACCTTTTAATAACTCAACTGTACAATATGTAAAAATTCTCCCACTACCTGACTTGACGTGATGGGAATTATGAAGTCATGTTTATTTACTCAACTAAATTATTTTGTGGCCAGCAATACATAGATCGTCAAAATTAAAAGGAAATCAAATCAATTGAAATACATGACAAACAATTTTTTTTCTAATTTAAAAACAAGTCAATTCCAACAAACGGTATACTATCTACCACAACATTAAATATTGTGCAATTAGATAGATAGACAGGGCTAAGTCATGGTCTTTACTTTTAATTTCATTGTCTTATAAGAACATTTTATTCATCAAAGATTAGGGATTGAAATGATGGTAATCCTAAGAAGCCAAACAATAAAATTGTTATTTTTTCTTTATTGTTTAGAACTGTAAATTTGATTCTCTGAGATGTATACTTGAGTTATATATATTTTTAATATAACTTGAATTTTTAAATTCTTTTATTTGTTTTTGTGTGATTTTTCCTAGTTAAATTTATAGTAAATTTGACAAAAATCTCTCAAAATTCCAATTTTTAATTATATACTCTTTAATTTCTCAAAATTGAATTTTTAATTATATAATTTATAAAAATTAAAGTGTCTGAAAGGTTTTTTAAGCTAAATTAATTTATGCATTTGAGCTTGGATTCATGGTTAGACTTAATAATCATTTTGAAAAAAAAAACTATATTTAATATTCAAAAATGATAAACAACGAAGTTAAAAGTAAATTCGTATCAATGAAATATATTCTGAAAATAATTTAAATATTGATTAGAAATTGTTAAAATGCCATAACAATTACAAACTATTTAACTTGAACCCAATTTAAATTAAACAAGTTTTCATAAAATAAAAAAAATTAATGACGTTAAAAATAAATTTGTAAATTTATATTATAACAAATGCAAATTGTTTAACCCAAACCTGTTTAAATCAAAAGAGCTCTCATGGAAAATAGTCAAAGCTTGCACACACTGAACGAATAATCTAAAAATATGTGGTTTTATGTATGAAACTATAGAATTTAAAATATATAATAAATGTAAACTTTGTTAACTACAGTATTAAAATATTACATTGCAACAACAAGACATTATTGAATTCTTAATCTTTTGTGCATCAAATATAATAGTCAAAGCTCTGCAAATAATGAACGAATCTGAAAATATGTGGTTCTATGTATGAAACAATAGAATTTAAAATATTATAATAAATGCAAACTTTGTTAACTACAGTATTAAAGTATTACATTGCAACAACAAAATATTATTGAATTCTTAATTTTGTGTGCATCAAAGTATTACATTGCAACAACAAAATATTATTGAATTCTTAATTTTGTGTGTATCAAATATATTGTTGGACAGGTTTTAGCTTCTTCTTCTTTTTTCTATCTGTGGTTGATGTTCATAGAATTAATTTTTTTTCTCAAATTCAATATTGCTTTTACTGGAGTAGATATATAAATTTATTTTTATTATAATAAATAATAATAATAATAATAAAAACATTATTTTGAATAGACATTTTAATATATATATAAAATATTTTTTAAGATAGTTACATTGAATTGTTAAATTAATATGATTATAAATAGTTCAATATATATATAAAATACGTTTTAAGATAGTTATGTTGAACTGTTTTTTAATTAATATGATTATAATTTACACTTTTAGTTGTTTTACCTTAGTTTTAAATATGATTATTTATTACTTTAGTTTTATGTTAATTACTTTTAATTTTTAGTTTAATTTTGTTACTTCAATTTTTATAATAATTTAATTTAGTTTAACTTTGTAACATTATTTTGACTCTTAGTTAATATACTTTTTATTTTGTAGTTTAGTTTGAATTATTGATTTTTTTACTTTGGTATTATTAATTTCATTATAATTTACTTAAATATAGTTTTAGTTTTAGTTTTAATTTACCTAATAATTTAGTTTAATTTAACTCTATAACTTTATTTTGATTCTTAATTAATATATTTTTATATTATTATTTTTTAGTTTGTAGTTTAGTTTGAATTATTGATTTTCTTTTTTTTAGTTTGGTTGTATTATTGTTTTCATTCGGTTTTAATTAATATAATTACAATTTAGACTTTTAATTTAGTTTTAAATGCGGTTTAGTTCTTATTTAGTTTTATTTTAATTATTTTTAATTTTTAGTTTAGTTGTGTTACTTCAAATTTTATAATAATTTTTTCACTCCATGTAATGGCTTCTTAAGGGATTTGGGAATGTATGGTTTTGAATTGCCAGGGTTTGTGAGCAAGAGAGGCTCCATGCATCTACATGTGTGTGTTTGTCTATTGCAACAAGTCCATGTGTCTGGCATGGTCTCTGTGTCTGTTCTATTTGGGATTATTTTAGCCAGGATGGGATTATATGGGGTTTTTGTCTCTGCGGTCAACCCCTGGGACTTCTTGCTAGCTCGACCTGGCATGGCTGGCATTGGGGGATGGGTTGTTTACAATTTAGCTCCTGGGTCTTATCTTTTCGAATTTTTTGGGGACGGGTCTCGGTTTTTTCTATGTTTGTTTTGGAGCCAAATTGTTTGTTTTGGAGTCGAATTGCTCCACAACCTCTGCCCCTGTGGGGTCTTCTTGGGCTTATATCGATGGCTCGGGTACTGAGTTTGTTTTATGGTATAAGCCTTGGTGTTTTCTCCATACCTTTATCTGACTGTTATGTTAATGGGCTATGGGTTGTGGTGGTTGTATCGTTTTTTGGGTTGGTCAATAAGGAATGAATGCAATGGAAGAAAAAGGAGGAAGACCCTAATGCTCTTTATCAGAAATTACGGCTTCATGCTTCTCCCTTGGTAGGTGTGTGGGGTGGTAGTGGCACCTGGAAGCTAGAAGCTTCTGGGCTTGGGCTACCACATGTACAAGTAATTCAACTTACCATCTCCTCCACTAAACATTGTAAGCACGCGGCAATGGCTCGAACGGCGACTGCAAAGGCTCCAAGCCCAGCCCCGAGTGGCCGACGTAGAAGAACTAGGGGAACCGTGACAACAGGGCAGCCCACCTCCTCTGGGGGAAAATCAAGAGGTCGTAAACCAATTGCCATCATCATCAATGATGCAGCTATAGCTTACCACGAAGGCACAAGTGAGGAAATCCTACAGTTGATCGAGGAATGGGAAGCTGACTTGAACCGTCAAGCTGGCTCAATGGAAATTGAGGTGGAGGATTAGCGAGCTATGGTGTCAGATCCAGGGCACACTCGTGGTCACATCACCTAGTTCAAACAAGCATTTTTCTTGTACTATTCCATGAAGAGCATCCTAGGAAAGGCTTTGGAGCAAGTCTTTGTGGGCATGGCCGAAGTGGTGCAAGACTTTCCCAAGTATAAACAGGTATTCCAGAAGCTTCAGTTTTAGATGCAAAAGTAGAATGGCCACCTTCGTCGAATAAAAGAACACCTCCCTTGCATTATCTCACAGATAGAGCTCCCGGTTTCCAATGCCAAGGACCCGGCTCTGGTGGAGTCTGCGTCTGTCGAGGGAGAAGAGTAGTCTGCTAGCTAGCTTTTCAGTTTTCTCTTCCTTTTTGTATGCGGGAAGCTTTTAATTTTCAGAACAGTGATCATTTTGTTTCTAGGCACGTAGTATTCAAGCAATGCAAAGACATTCAGAGTTATCTATCTTGGTTAGACAGACTTATTATTTTTTGCTATTGGATGGCATATCACCTTGTTAGGCAGCTAACAAAGTTGGTTTCCCTCTGGGCAATTTGAGGCCACCTAACTATATGTTTTGTGGATGTAACTTGCTTTTATATTAATGAAAATGTAAAGACCTACCAAACTTACAAAAAATAATTATAATAATTTAGTTTAGTTTACCTTCATAATTTTATTTTGATTCTTAGTTAACATAAATTTATATTATTACTTTTTAGTTTGTATATTAGTTTAAATTATTGATATTTTTATCTCATTTTTTACTTTGGTTGTATTATTAATTTCATTCACTTTTAGTTAATAGGATTATAATTTTCTTAACTATAATATTAGTTTTATTTTTAAACATTGTTTAGTTATCACTTCAGTTTTATTTTAATTACTTTTAATTTTTAGTTTAGATTTGTTACTTCAATTTTTATAATAATTTCGTTTAACTTTATAATTTTATTTTGATTTTTAGTTAATATACTTATATGTACAATATATATTTATACATATACAAATACTAGGCTTCCTCAGCTTGTGGGTAAATACCATCCTAATAACCAGATAATTTTGAGGCAAGCACTTGTTGATTAGTAGATATTGATCCATCTTTTCATACACAAGTCATTTAGACCAATTTGCAGGCTCATGATGGAAACAGGGAAAAACCCATTCTTAGGAGAATATTATTAGAAGCACTTCTAAACAAAAATCACATTTGTTATTATTAACATGAACAATTTATCAACACAATGACCAGATATCCAAACATGTCAGTGCATTTATTTATTTATTGACATATATTTCCATCTCTTTAGGCTTAGGAATTCCTAGGTTTATTTCCAGCTTAGAAATATTCACAGGAAATGAACCATTCCTTAAAATCCTTACACAAAATAGTGATAGTAGTCCTCAATATTATCATGAAAATATTTCAAAACAATAAACAGAGACGTGATAATCACATGCACAGAGACATAAGAGAATAAGTATCTTATAAGATATCTGGAAACTGATCTTGGGACTTTAACTCTCCACCCAACCTTAGATAAGCTACAACCACATTTACTTGTAGTTATCACCCCTGAGCCAGATTTCAGTGCTTGAGGTGGAGTTCTTTTGAGAGGAAACTTAACCAATATTGACAACTGAAACAAGATGTCACAAGGTCACTCTACCTTCATCCACCAACTACACAAGCTTCCACTTAGTCTTTCCAGACTTTTCAGACATGATTAACATCCATGCCAGGATACCACAGTACACAGAGTCTCATCTCACTTTCAGGAGAAGAGAGTCCACGTCAAGGGAAGATTCATCAGTGGATAAGTTATTGATGGGTAAGAGGTAAACCCTTGAGGTACTTCATTAATTAGTCAAGCACCAGAGCTTCGGCCACAAGGCAACTCCTAGTGGTTCATCATCCCTCATAAATACTTGAGTGTCTCTCCCCAATTTAGTAGGTTCATCAATCCACAAGCTTCCGGTGGGTTCTTCAGCCTTTAGGCAAGCCACTATTCTCTATAATATTTTCACGTAGCAAGCCTCTTTGAGGGTTCCTCAGTTGGTTCACTTTCTCTAGAGCATGATCACTGTGAATTTGATCGTTACTCTCATGTGACACCTCTAACCCTTAGAGGAATTTCTCCCAGTGTTCACCATCGTCTATTTTTCCACTGTGCATGTGTGATTTTTCCACTGTGCATGTGTGAGAATGTCCTCTCTTCACACCTCCTTGACTCATTTTTGTGCCCCCTCAACAGAGCAACCGTCTATCATTTTCGAGGCTCCACGCAGTCTACTTCCTTCTTTAATTTTTTGCCATTTGTTACTTGTTGTTAGAGCTAAAAAACACATGGGCCTATCCTTTACTTTTTTAGTTAATTTATTGCATATACATTCCATTAAATTTCTTAGCCAACTCATGTATTTAATTTCACCAAGTCTTCAAGCAATTGGAATCTGTATCTCTTTCTCTCAACCTTTTAAATAATTACAAATTATTTTAAAAAAATAATAATAACCCAAAGATATCTCAAGAATTATGTTCTTTCAAATCAAATACCAAAATTAATATTTAATGCATAATAATTATTATCATCCTATATAATTAAATAACGGCTACTTAATTAATTAACTTTATCATAAAAATTTACTTCCAGTAAACAAATGTTGCAAGCAGCTTTAAAAATATCTATGTTGCACGGGAACCGTTCCTGAGCGCTGGGAAACCCGTTCCGGTGGTTCCCACGCTCCTTGGAACTTTGGAGCTGCAGAGGAACGTTCCGTTTTCTGTGGGAACGGTAAAAGAAATTTTGGACGGTTTCCGGAACTCGTCAGACTTAAATTTGCAACGCTCCAGCGTTCCCATGTGAACCCATGTGGAAATTGGAATTGGCAGTGGTCTTTTAGCTATGACAGCTAGTTTCGAACCAAACATTCCTGTATGGTTTCGGTGGAAACTGCCAGCGTTATATGAAAATTGGCTACTTGAATTCACTAACTTAATAATTACGCCGTAAGGCGTTCCCTCTGAGATGAAATTCCCTGTGGTCTTTGCTGTCATCGTTATCGTCCGTCTGATTTGATGTTAGACGATTCGAATAATTGCTACCGTTGGATCAAATATCCGGTTGAGGTGAAGGTGGAGCGTTATGGGTTGAGGTGAAGGTGGAGCGTTATGGGTTGTGAAATTGAAGAGTTTTATTTTTTCAGTAGTTCTGTGGGTAAATTAGCTGCAACTCCATTCGCAACAAAACAGACTCGTCTAAGGGCGGATTGACACTCGCCTCGTTGATACCACCTCGTCTCGTTGATACAAATTCGTCATTCTGTTTTTGATTTGGTAAACTGCTCACCCTATAGATGTCTATTCAGAAAAAAATCGTTAAAATATGGCGATGACCCTGGAAGAAGTTAATGCTTATTATTTCTTATTTCGATTTCAGACTGAACCTATCACAGATTAAAAGGGTTTACTATTGTGCGGAAGGGTTCTACCATTTTTTCGATTTCAACGTATTTCAATACATAGGTATGTGTTTTAATTTTAATTTTTCTCTATTTTCCTTTGGCAATTATTGGTTATTAATTTGGTCTAGCGAATGATTTGAAATAAGCTCCGATTTGCAGTAGGTTAAACAAGAGGATTTACTATTGAGAAAGTAGATGATACAAGGGATGCTTTTGTTTCAATTTAAAGGGCTGACATTTTCTTGCATACGTTTTGTTCGTTTGGGCTGTTTATCTCATTTATATATAATCAATATGGTGGCAGATTCTGATTGTTTTCTAATTTTTGTGCGTAGCCATTGAGGAGATGAGATGATGTTCGAGTGAAGGAGAAACAACGAATTTGTATGTAGCCATTGAGGAGATGAGATGATATGCTAGTGAAGGAGAAACGTCGAAGAATATGGTTAGTTACTTTTCTTGGATGAACTTCCTTTGCTTCAGCTGCTAGACAAAACTAGGATCACATGGAGGGTTGCCACTAAACCTTCTCGACAAAATCACATCAACTGCTAGATAATGACATTATGGAGGGCTTTTACTATTCTTCAAATATCATTTTCAGATTGATGTCTAAAGGGACCATCCCTTCTCATAACTGCATCCTCTATTTTTATTGGCTTCAGGGCACCTCTTATGAAGGTTTCAAAGAAATGAATATATATTCCTTATTGATTTGCAAGTTGGCTCATCAAGGCTATGTTGATTGCATGACGAGACTACGTTTTCAACGCCCATCACGACCAGAAAATCTTCATATGCATTAATCTCGAAAATTATACAGGTAGACTCAAAACCGTGACATTCTGGTGTATTGCCCACAATGCGGTCGATGCTTTTTAAGTGGTTTTTCAGTCGCCCTAAGGTTTCAAATTTTCATTATTTGTCTTAAAGTGACTTGTGTGGGTTTTTATGGATTTCTTTACAGTTGGATTGTTTTTTATATTTGTAGAACTTGAGATCAAATCATAAGAAGAAAACATATAATGTTTGACTGTGTTTTAAGAAATTCTACATTATACTTCTTTAGCGGTTTATTTAATTTTGTTATGAGTTGAGTTTCCATGAAGTGATTATTTTTAAAATTAAAAATATTTTGTTCTTGTGATAAAAATATAATAAAGTTATTTAAATTTCTCTTCGATTGACAAATAAATGATTTGCACAACGATTTAGGTGCTATGATTAAGAAACACATTTAATAAAGCATTAGAAATTGTGAAAATGGTAAATCCAGCAAAACATTCAACCACTGGATGTGCTGAGTGAAATTTGCGCAACGATTTAGGTGCTATGGTTTTGAAACACATTTAATAAAGCATTAGAAATTGTGAAAATGGTAAATCCAGCAAAACATTCAACCACTGGATGTGCTGAGTGAAATTTCATAATTGGTGCTGATAGAAGGAAAGTACAACATCAAAGAAAAGTACTTTCATAATTGGTGCTGATAGAAGGAAAGTGAAACATCAAAGAAAACTACTTGTCCGAAACTCCACTGCCAAGTAACGAAAAGCACGATCATAGAGAACACACATGGAGATTGGTTTCACAATCTGAGCTTCATCACCGGATGAGTTGCATGATGCCATTAATGAATTCTGAATATTTAATACAAACCCAATAAACCATGGTGTCCAAAAGTTGAATTGTTCTTCTAATGCAGTGTTGATTTTAATTCAAAACCACCCAGAAAAAGACGATGAGAATGAAATGGATCGTGATTAATGGAATATTTTTCACTCTAATCATGTCTTATTTATTAATACTAAATTTGAATGAATGTTATTTTTAGAAAATAAAAATTAATCTGGTCTTACATATTCATACTAAATTTGAATGTATGTTATTTTCAGAAAATAGAAATTAATCATATCTTATTTATTCATACTAAATTTGAATGAATGTTATTTTCAGACAATAAAAATGAACAATGGCATCATATGAAAGGTCAATTACTCTGTCCACTATTTAATTTCCAGCTATTATGTGATTGATGATATGGCCTGAAATTTAATTTATGGTTAATTAAATTCAGCAAGTTATTTGTTTAATTAAGATCATAAGGGCATTAGTCATCCGGCCATTCTTACTGTAGTGTGCCCTACCCTAATGGCAGTAACCCTCAAAGGGATGAGGCCAGCGATCATGCATGTTGGATTTTGAGAAGTGCAAGTGTGTCCGCTTTCTAATATTAAGCAGTCCACCAGGATTTCATTTTTCACTCTTGTGTCCATTGTGACCTACCCAAATGGCAGGAGTCTCAAAGGGCAAAGGATGTGTGATGGTGCATATTAGATACTAGGCAGTCCTCTTGAATTCCTTTCTTGTTGTAGTCTGCCCTAAACTAATGGTAGGAGTTTCAAAGGGATGAGACTGTGCGATGGTGCATGTCAGACACTAAGCATTCCATCAGTATTCAGTTCATAATGTAGTGTGCCCTGTCGTGATCCCTAACGGCAGGAAGTCTCAAAGGAATAAGGATGGGAAATGGTGCATATTCATTTTGAGTAGTGGGTGTGTCTACTTTTTAAAAATAAACTGTCCACGAGGATTCCATTCTTACTGCATTATGCCCTATCCTCATGGCAGGAATCTCAAAGGGGATGAGATTGGGGTAACGACACATATTGGATACTATGCAGTCCACCCATATTACATTCTTACTGTAATGGACCCTACCCAAATGGCACGAAATATCAAAGGCACGAGGCTGGGAGACGAGGTATAATGTATTTTGAGAAGTTCAGGCGTGTCTACTAAATCTCGAAGGTAAGAGGCTGGGTGATGGTGGATACTGAATCCTAGGCAGTCCCCCAGGGTTACATTCTTGCTGTAGTGTGTTCTATCTGAAGGTAAGAGTCTCAAAGGGGTGAGGCTAGGTGATGATGCGTATTGGATATTAAGCAGTCCACCAGGATTGCGTTCTTCCTGTAGTCTGTCCCACCCTAATGGCGGTGGCTCCATGGATTACTCTGTCGACGAGGTCTTGAATCTGAAGAAGAAGACAATTCGAATTGGGTTGGACATCGGAGGAGGAACAGGAACTTTCGCCATGAGAATGAGGGAGCAGAATGTAACAATTATTACGACTTCCATGAACTTGAACAGGCCCTTCAACAGTTTCATTGCCTCCATAGGGGTTATTCCCATGTATATCACTATAACACACAGGCTGCCATTCTTTGAAAATACTTTGGACATTGTTCATTCTATGCATGTTTTGAGCAATTGGATTCCCACACAGCTGCTCGAATTTGTACTCTATGATATCTACAGGATTCTGAGGCCTGGAGGCCTGTTCTGGCTAGATCATTTTTTCTGCACAAAGGATCAGCTGAAGATCTATGTGTCCATGATTGAGCAGCTAGGGTATAAGAAGCTGAAATGGTCTGTTGCCCCTAAGTTGGATAGAGGGCCCGAGCTCAAAGAAATGTATATATCTGCTCTCTTGGAGAAGCCACTTAAGAGGCAGTGAGCAGGCTACTTGTAGATGCAGTTTTAAGTTTCATGGGATTAAGGTCCCTTAACTTAAAACAAATAAACATTTCTCTCTGTAATGTATTTTAATTTTCAATTATAGGAATATATATGATGCCCTTGCCTGTCTTTAAGATATTTGCCACTTTCAGTGTATGGTTCATGTATCTGGGTTTGATTTAGGGCTCTAAGATTTTCATATTCATATTAATATATAAAACAGATCTGCAATTTGAATTTCTGGATTTTCTACCGTGCTGTGGTTTTCATTAATTTTTGAAACAATTTGGATGGTTCGTCTGTAATGGTCAAGGGCTGAAATTCAATGGCCATGTTTAGTAGGTTTTGACTGCAATGGTGAAACTGCAAAATAACTGGAATTCATCGAGATTGAATTACGAATGGAATAACAAGCAGATACAGTATACAGTAAAATCACGTTATTTTTATCGCTGTGAAATGTAGAATATGTGTACTATGTCCAAACTCTTTGTATCAGTGATAAGGACTTGGCCTCTTCTTCAATACACAAAATAGGGTTCCTTGATTTTACTAATATAGATGGCATAGGATGCCCACTGATTGTCTTTTCAAGGCTTGGAAATATATGCATACAAAATCTCGACTTCCTTAAATTATGAAGAGCCTCAGAACTGTCCTTTAAAAGATTCTCCGCTTCCTTACAAATATGTGGAATGACAAGTCCACCACCTTTCTTCTTTTATAGCCCGGAGATCAAGAAATCACAACTCCAATGACCTATACTGGTCAGCCAAATTCACAGAGCATGATAGTATATAGCAGTGCTTTATGTGACATAGGCTTCTTGGCCTTGTTACAAGCACAAGGAATAAGTAGGCATCTTCTTAGATAAAACAATTTACATTAACAAAACTTTTTCTCTTCAATAACTCAGAGAACAAAGAGGCATGAATAGATCGGATTCACTGTCTGAATTGAAGAGCGAGAGAGAATATACGACAACAGGGAGAGACCATGCAGAGAAGATATGTACATTCATACGGATCTAGGCAGTTCCATGTAGTTTACAAAATAGTTCCATATGTTCATGCAGATAGGGCCGTGCAATCCATAAAGCAACACAGTCTAGACATACAGTATGTCGTATCTCTCGGGCCAACTGTACTACTCAGTTTAGGGTGATTTGTTGACCATAGAGCTGCTGGATTTTAGCACACTATGAAGGTTTCTTCGTAAGTTTTTTTGAAAGAATGAAAATCTGATTTTGAAGGAGAAATTACCTCTGTATGTGTGAAACTGTTTTATGCTTCCACTATTTAATTTCCAGCTATTATGTGATTGATGATATGGCCTGAAATTTAATTTCTGGTTAATTAAATTCAGCCAGTTATTTGTTTAATTAAGATCATAAGGGCATTAATCATCCGGCCATTCTTACTGTAGTGTGCCCTACCCTAATGGCAATAACGCTCAAAGGGATGAGGCCAGCGATCATGCATGTTGGATTTTGAGAAGTGCAAGTGTGTCCGCTTTCTAATATTAAGCAGTCCACCAGGATTTCATTTTTCACTCTTGTGTCCATTGTGACCTACCCAAATGGCAGGAGTCTCAAAGGGCAAAGGATGTGTGATGGTGCATATTAGATACTAGGCAGTCCTCTTGAATTCCTTTCTTGTTGTAGTCTGCCCTAAACTAATGGTAGGAGTTTCAAAGGGATGAGACTGTGTGATGGTGCATGTCAGACACTAAGCATTCCATCAGTATTCAGTTCATAATGTAGTATGCCCTGTCCTGATCCCTAAAGGTAGGAAGTCTCAAAGGAATGAGGATGGGAAATGGTGCATATTCATTTTGAATAGTGGGTGTGTCTACTTTCTAAACTAAACTGTCCACGAGGATTCCATTCTTACTGCAGTATGCCCTATCCTCATGGCAGGAATCTCAAAGGGGATGAGATTGGGGTAACGATGCATATTGGATACTATGCAGTCCACCCATATTACATTCTTACTGTAATGGACCCTACCCAAATGGTAGGAAATCTCAAAGGCACGAGGCTAGGAGACGAGGTATAATGTATTTTGAGAAGTCCAAGCGTGTCTACTAAATCTCGAAGGTATGAGGCTGGGTGATTGTGGATACTGAATCCTAGGCAGTCCCCCAGGGTTACATTCTTGCTATACTGTGTTCTATCTGAAGGCAAGAGTCTCAAAGGGGCGAGGCTGGGTGATGATGTGTATTGGATATTAAGCAGTCCACCAGGATTGTGTTCTTCCTGTAGTCTGTCGCACCCTAATGGCGGTGGCTCCATGGATTACTCTATCGACAAGGTCTTGAATCTGAAGAAGAAGACAATTCAAATTGGGTTGGACATCGGAGGAGGAATAGGAACTTTCGCCGTGAGAATGAGGGAGTGGAATGTAACAATTATTACGACTTCCATGAACTTGAATGGGCCCTTCAACAGTTTCATCGCCTCCAGAGGGCTTATTCCCATGTATATCACTATAACACAGAGGATGCCATTCTTTCAAAATACTTTGGACATTGTTCATTCTTTGCATGTCTTGAGCAATTGGATTCCCACACAGCTGCTGGAATTTGTACTCTATGATATCTACAGGATTCTGAGGCCTGGAGGCTTGTTCTGGCTAGATCATTTTTTCCGCACAAAGGATCAGCTGAAGATCTATGTGCCCATGATTGAGCAGCTAGGGTATAAGAAGCTGAAATGGTTTGCTGCCCCTAAGTTGGATAGAGGGTCCGAGCTCAAAGAAATGTATATCTCTGCTGTCTTGGAGAAGCCACTTAAGAGGCAGTGAGCAGGCTACTTGTAGATGCAGTTTTAAGTTTCATGGGCTTAAGGTCCCTTAACTTAAAACAAATAAACATTTCTCTCTGTAATATATTTTAATTTTCAATTATGGGAATATATATGATGCCCTTGCCTGTTTTTAAGATATGTGCCACTTTCAGTGTATGGTTCATGTATCTGGGTTTGATTTAGGGCTCCAATATTTTCATATTCATATTAATATATAAAACAGATCTGCAATTTGAATTTCTGGATTTTCTAGCTTCAGAATGACTGGATGGAAGGACTGCTAGCTTCTGAATTCTGATGTAGAGGTGCCAAAGGGATCAGATCTTCAAACATATTGTTGATTGCTTTATCCAATGAGAAGATTGGACTTATATCAACAAATTCTTAAAACAAAACTCTTCATTGACTTCTTATCATGACACGTGGTTTAGCTGCTGAAGGAGGACTTTCCTATTGTAAGAACATTGAAATATTACCTCCGCAAGTAGCATATCAAAAGTACCTAAAAGAATTAAATTACTGGATTAAATGGGTAATATGCATTAAATTACCTAATCCATGATGAGGAGGGGTCCTTTGCATCTAGGCATCCATATTCATAAGACCGTCTTTCATAAGATCCTAGCTCAACGCATCAAATTGCCCAATGCCCTAATCAAGATGCCAAAATCAGGGTCCTCACAGTTCCCTCTGCTCATCGTGCTCGCCAAGACATAGGATCATCCATGCACATCCTTGTTCCAATGTGTTCTTCATGAGGCACCCTTAGAGATACCATACCTCTGATTTTATGTTCATACAGGCTACTATAGGGGTCTGCTCCAAAGTGCCTCACACTTCTTCTATCTTCCAGACTTCCAAGGGTACTGTCACCCTTATCCAATGGTGCCAACACAAAGGAGCTGCATACTTTTCTTGGATGAACTTCCTTTGCTTCAGCTGCTAGACAAAACTAGGATCACATGGAGTGTTGCCACTAAACCTTCTCAACAAAATCACATCAACTGCTAGATAATGACATTATGGAGGGCTTTTACTATTCTTCAAAAATCATTTTCAGATTGATGTCTAAAGGGACCATCCCTTCTCATAACTGCATCCTCTATTTTTATTGGCTTCAAGGCACCTCTTATGAAGGTTTCAAAGACATGAATATATAGTCCTTATTGATTTGCAAGTTGGCTTGAATGGAACAGGCTTTTAACACTTGTGTGTGTGTGTGTGTGTGTGTGTGTGTGTGTATATATATATATATATATATATATATATGCGCTTCTAACATTGATAAGGACTTCGCCTTTTCTTCAATACACAAATAGGGTTCCTTGATTTTACTAATATAGATGACATAGGATGCTCACTGATTGTCTTTTCAAGGCTTGCAAATATCTGCATACAGAAGCTCAACTTCCTTAAATTATGAAGGGCCTTAGGACTGTCCTTTAAAAGATTCTCCACTTCCTTACAAATATGTGGAATGAGAAGTCCACCACCTTTCTTCTTTTATAGCCCGGAGATCAAGAAATCACAGCCCCAATGACCTATATTGGTCGGCCAAATTCACAGAGCATGATAGTATATAGCAGTGCTTTATGTGACATAGGCTTCTTGGCCTTATTACAAGCACAAGGAATAAGTAGGAATCTTCTTAGATAAAACAATCGACATTAACAAAACTTTTTCTCTTCAGTAACTCAGAGAACAAAGAGGCATGAATAGGTCGGATTCACTGTCTGAATTGAAGAGCGAGAGAGAATTTAAGACAGAGTTCATCGAGCCATAAAATTTCTGCCTCCATACCACAAGATCGAGAACAGAGTAATCCTTTCTCCAAGGTTTGCTTCATGAAATGACCTTTGGCATATTCTTGTGTTCTTGCACTTTTCTTGGCCTCTTAGGAGAATAAAGTTATTTTCAAAAGACTTATCCAAAAGCATACTTATGCCCAGAATGTAAAAGAGAGATAGCTCCATTGCATAGCAGACCTTTATTGTTTCTTATGCTCAGAACAATAGGAACACTTGGCTCCTTCTTAATGGTTCAGAGAACTAGGCCAACAACTTGGTTCTTCATTGCTCCATAGGACTCTCTTTAATTCATTGATCAAATCCAAATAAATATATGTATCCCTAGGGTCACTTGTTTGATCCTCAATAACTTTGCTTGTTGGACATCTTTGTTTACAAGACTTGAACTTATGTGAGCACAGGTCACTGGATGGAAGGACTGCTAGCTTCAGAATTCTAATGCAGAGGTGCCAAAGGGATCAGATCTTCAAACATATTGTTGACTGCTTTATCCAGTGAGAAGATTGGACTCAGATCAACAAATTCTTAAAACAAAACTCTTCATTGACTTCTTATCATGACACATGGTTTAGCTACTGAAGGAGGACTTTAACATCTTCAGATTTGATTAATGGCCTTCATGAGCTATTTAGCCCAGCTCTTGCATATACCTAGACTTGTATTATTTTTCGAGACCTCTCATGATTTCTAAGGCTTGCAACAAGATACTTCAAATACATTAACAGTCCACTGCTTAATCTCTTGAGATTGCATTCCTCCTCTTGCTTGGGCTTGACCTCAGCTAGCTCTAATACCATGTTAATTTTTGAGTTAACATGTTCTTTGCTTAGGTCAGAGGTCAGTTACTTCATTAATCCATTAGCAATCACGTTGACCATTATCACATGACAGTAACTGATGAAAAAACATCAAACATAAATGCAAAAGACAAGCCAAGACAAGAGGACACCATGATTTAAACTTAAAGCTAGGGCAAAACCCGACAAGGGGGAAAACTCGCAGATCTTTTCTTCTTGATAATATCAAATGTTCATAGAGAGAGAAATCCATAAGTACAATGATACATTAGTCAAACTCAATATATTGACTTGGCATAGATGATCCCAATCAAATGTCCAAAAGTCAAAGTCACATATGCAGAAGTCAACAATAGTCAAAGCTATCCTAACCAATCAGCAGTCAACGGTTAACAGCTCAGTCAAATTAGCCCAATCTATTTGGTAAAAAGAGAGAGAAATTCACCCTCTCTAGGTAGTCAAAATGCAGTCAAGGTAGCCTTCAAAAGTCTGGTCAAAACTTGGTCAACAGTCTGCAGTTAAACCTGCCTCAGACCTGTGGTCAAACACCTCAGTTTGTGATCGGTTCCTTTGCTCACAAGTGCGACCTAGCTGGCAGAGTAATAATCCATCAAAGTCGCAGTCAAACAGTTGGTCAAAGTGCCTAGTCAATGCTGCTCTGTGTACTAGGAAAGTCAACTGCAGAAAATCATAGGAAATTCGTCCTCCAGAAATTTGCACGTATGGGAGAGAGATAGTTTCTCAAAGAAAGTTGAATCCATCATGAGAGGAAAGATCATGTGTGTTGATGCCAAAATGGAGTGAACTCATCTTATATTTATACAATTCAATGTGGGTCAAAGGTCATGCCTTTTGGGCTTCATGAGCGTACATGACTGTACCTTGATTTGTTCTAATAAAATAAATATTAATTGTTTGACGACATCCAAGGAGCTATCTGGTAATAATAATAATATTTTATTAGTATTATAATAATAATAACAACAATGGAAAGGTGGGGAAGGAAGAAACTAATAATTTCAGAAATTTGGACCTTTTATCCTAGCTTTATTTGTTCTTCAAATAAAACTAATATTTTGTAGATCCAACTTGTGGTGAACCAGTAGCTTGAAAGCCAATTGCAAGTCATTCAGCCAACAACAATCTATCACAATAGTGATTCGACTGTCATATTATTATTCCCCACTTGGACAGAGCGATGACACAAGGGATTTCTACATGTTGACCAACCATGTAAATTGGATCTTATAAATTAAAATTCTTATTTTCTAGCCTTCTATTTTTGTAGATATCAATTGTGTAGTTGATGGCATACTTTTTATAAATTCTTCCACAAACTATTATTATTTACAAAATATTCATTTTCAGAATACACATAACTAACTATTGCAATTGTAACTCAGTATCATCCACCCTTGCTTTCAACAATGTCCATTCACATGTCCCTATTCTTCCCCACTCTATGCTATTCTTCCCCACTCTATACATGCCTCTATTCTTCCCCACTCTATGCCTTACGGCGTTTCCTTTGCAACATAAGGTGCAAATGCTAGTTTAGTAATTTTCACTTTGAATTCACGCGCGAAATTGCAGAATTTAGTAATTGAATTCACCCATGAAATTGTATAGTGGATTACTAACAATATGGTAAGTCAAAAATACTGTAAACCCCAAAGAAAAGGACCTGGGCAGAGAAAGACGCACTGTTACACACTGTATGATCAGAAAGGGAAATACGCAGTTGTTATTAATAGACGATGCACTATTCGTCTTTCCACCAGTTTCTGTGGATATGAATGGTCGGGAATGTTTTTGGCGCCAAAAACAACCCTTCAGTTTTTCCATAAATGCTGGTTGCTACACCTCTTTTCACTGAGAGCTTTAGTTGTCGGAAAGCTAAGTGTGTTGAGAGCGGAGAGCTGAGTGTGTTGAGAGAGCTAAGTGTGTTGAGAGTTGGAGCGCTGCCCTTCAGCAATAAACTACTTGTTTACTTGTTTCGTTTTCATAAGTTCAGGTAAAAAAACAAATCAAGCATATTTTATTTTTATTTTTGTTTTTGTTTTTTATATATTCGAGTTGTTTGGGAATGCAGCATTTAAAAATTTAGGCGGAGAGCTCATGGCTTAAACATTTACATGTACGATTCAACATTTTACTCAAATATGTATACAATGCAACTATTAATTCAAAAGAAAATAATAAGACATGGCTTCAAACTTAAAATTGGTATCTACACTACACTAGTAAAAAAGTGCCTTTAAATTTGTTATGGATCACTAAATTTTTTAGAGATTTATCTGCAAATTCTTTTTCTTACCTCTGTAACTTATATAACTTATATTAATGTAATTTTAGTAAAGGTTCACCGTATTGGTAAATATTATATCTTTTTGGTAACGTAGGAGACATATGTCAACACTTATTTTTGGTAACATATGTCAACATATATATCTTTTTGCTATGGCAGCAGTCTTTTTTATTATATTTTTTTGATTATATATATTATTTTTTTATTATATAATATTGCCGCTCCCAATTAGCCGTTTCCTGGAAAATTTGGGGAAACCTCTAGCCGTTCCAGACACCCGTACCCAAGTTCCCAACGTTCCCAAGTTCCAGAAACTCGTGCAACATAGAAAAATATAGAAATAAAGAATTAGATTTAGTGTTTATCCTAATTAGATTCTTACACAAGTAATGAGAGTTTATTTATAAATCCGTACTTATCTAATTCCAGTAAATAAATGTTGCAAGCAGCTTTAAAAATATAAAAATAAAGAATTAGATTCAGTGTTTATCCTATTTAGATTCTTACACAAGTAATGAGAGTTGATGTATAAATGGGTACTTTTCTTTTTGGTTCATTATATTGAATTTGGATCTTTGATCATTGCATATTATTATTTATGTTACAAGTAGTAGATATTGTATTATGTTTTGGTAAAATCATAAATTTGATAAAAAAATCAATAGTTAAATTTTGTAAATTAAAATGTGTTGTTTTTTTAATAATTTAATTTATTTATATTTAATCTTATTGAATATCAAATTAAACATATTATTGCTCCATAATTTATTGCTCCATAATTTAAAAACTATATGATAAATTTAAAGCATTTAGGTTAGATTGTCAATTTGCTCTGTTGATTTATACCTACGCGGTTGTCTTGTAGTTACCTGCTAAATTTTATATATAGGTTTATTCCATGTTCTCATTCCGTTCTCTGGCTGCCCTGCATTGCATGTGAATGCACTGTTTAGTATAAAGCTTTGGAGCTTAACCTAATTTGGCCGAATGATGGAGAATCCTACGGGGTTGTTTTGTACATACCTGCCAAATTTTATATATAGGTTTATTCCATACTCTCATTCCGTTCTCTGCGATGTCATGCAATGCATTGCATGTGAATGCGCTGTTTAGTATAAAGCTTTGGAGCTTAACTTAATTTGGCCGAATGATGGAGAATCTGGGATAACAGTGACATCATTTGCATATGTGCACAATTGAATGAAAATGGATGGCACTAAGCCCACATGAAGCCATTTTCTTACCACATCGGCCCACATTTTCTTACCAATTGAATGAAAATGGATGGCACTAAGCCCACATGAAGGCATATGTGCACAATTGAATGAAAATGGATGGCACTAAGGCCTGTGGGGAGACATCGTACCATGGCTTTAATTACAAACATGGACATCATTGGCATATTTGTATAATTGAATGAAAATGGATGGCACTAAGCCCACATGAAGCCATCTTCTTACGTGGCCTGTGGGGAGACATCGTACCATGGCTTTAATTACAAACATTTTGAATCCAACTCAGAGTTTCGAAATTAATAGTAACATTTTGTACTCAACTGAGAGTTTCGAAATAAATGGTATTGTCTTGTTGCTTTTAAGGATTGTGTATGTACTCTACTCAGAGTTTAGAAATTAATGGTATTGTCTGGTTGCTTTTGAAGAGGATTTTTCCTTATCACACATTGTTTTTGTTTGATTTAAAGAGTAGGTGAACAACGGTATTGGTATATCTACGTTTGGAATTTCAAATTTATATATGATTAATAAATATTCAGTGATGGTAATTTGTTTTTGGGTTTATAATTTAAAAAAAAAAAAAAAAAATTATTATTTTTTAAGGTTATATTTATTTTAATAAATTTCTATTTATATAGAAAATATTTAGAATAATAAAGATTATAATCAATCATAATAATAAATATTATAATCAATCATTCTTTTCACATCAATATTAAAAAAAATTGTAAAATTGTTTATATTCAATTAAACAAACATAACTTAGTTGTTGAGCTTAAGTTTTAATTATTATCATGCAATAGGGTATTGATTGATTTACTATCTTTCTATTTTTTTAATATTTTTTATTTTTATCTTATAGATAAACAATCAATATCATGACTTATCAATACCACATGCCCAAAAACCATAACTCGTTTCAAAATCAAAATATTTTATAAATAACTTAATAGTTACAATATAACAAGATTATTAACCATGGATATTTACCCTATTTTAACATGGATACTATTAATTTGTAAATAGACTTGGTTACAATACCATGGGCTAGTAAACATTATTTCTTAACTTGTCATTAGTAAGACCTCTACTCAAACTCTATGAGACACCAATGTAATAGTATGAGGCTCACTAACCATATCACTGACTAAGTAATAGGGTCTCATGATATATTTGGGAGATAGTCTAATAATATTATGTTTAATGAATGCTTAGCACAAACGATAATTAATTTATTATTCTCAATTTATTGATAAAAAAAAATCAAATAATCTATATGGAATGGTATTGATTCTCAACAAACAAACAAAAAAAATCTAAATTGGTAGCTAGTTAAAATGCTTGTATTGTTTATCTTTCATTAAAGTTGTAATATACTTATCTAATTAAATGATGAAATGTTTATTTCTTCATTGTTAATTTACAAAATTAATAACACATTTAATTATAATTTAAAACTAATTTAATTATAACATTTTTAATTTTTAATTTTTTATATTTTTATATTTTCTACTTTAATTTACCTATATTTAAACTAAATGGCAGAGACTAACTACTATATAGCACTTGTTTTATCAATTTTCCAACCATCTGGCTTCATCAAAGACACTCAAGCGTCTACCTCACTTGATTACTAAATTTACAAGATGAAAACAACGTACCAACTCCAATCTATCCACTATATTGCAACACATTGACATCACTAGATTGAAGTATCCTAAAAAAATATAAAACATGTTTTTAAATGAAGTTGCAATGCTATCATCACAATGCTACCAAATGCTTAATTTAAATAAGCAAACGGATCAGTGGTATTAAATGAAATTAGCATATGCATATCATCACAATGCTACCAAATGCTTAATTTAAATAAGCTAATGGATCAGTGGTATTAAATGAAATTAGTATATGCATCTCACCCAATAGGTTTATTATGAATCAACATTAAAAAAAAAATTGCTCAATATCATTAAAAAAAACTACAAAGCATGGTATTAAATCAAATTAGCATATGCATCTCACCCAATAGATTCATTATGAGTCATTATTCTAAATATTAACAAAACTTATATAACATGGTATTAAATGAGATTAGCACATGCATCTTATTCATTGGGTTTACTACAAGTCATCATTCTAAAAGTTAACAAAATTAACATTTGCTAATATTATCACAACAAAATCTATATAATCTAACAAAAGAAGTGTTGTTGGATGCAACAAAGTCTTTGCCTATATATATATATATAACTTCAAATTTATTGAAATACTACATGAGTTTAAATCTAGTTTAAAATTAGTCCAATCAAATATCTTAATAATGTTCCAATTTCATTTCAAAAATGTTTTGTTACTAGATACAAATCAAATTCAGTCCATACAAAAAAAAGATAAATGTGGCTATAATGAATGTTCTAAATTGATATGAGATATTATGATTATTTTTAATTTGATTTATTGAAAAGGTAATCACATATTTTAAAATTATTATAGAATTTAATAATAATTTAAAATTTTAATCATATATTTTAAATTAAGGTGAAGTCTTCTAATAACTCAAATGTACAATATGTAAAAATTCTCCCACTACCTTATTTGACCTATTTATAGTGATGGGAATTATGAAGTCATGTTTATTTACTCAACTAAATTATGTTGTGGCCAGCAATATATAGATCATCAAAATTAAAAGGAAATCAAATCAATTGAAATATATGATAAACAATTTTTTTCCTAAATTAAAAACAAGTCAATTCCAACAAATTGTATAATATCTACCATAACATTAAATATTGTGTAATTAGATAGATAGATAGGGCTAAGTCATGGGCTTCACTTTTAATTTCATTGTCTTATAAGAACACTTTATTCTTCAAAGATTAGGGATTGAAAGGATGGTAATCCTAAGAGGCCAAACAATAATATTGTTATTTTTTCTTTATTGTTTAGAACTGTAAATTTTATTTTCTGAGATGTATACTTGAGTTATATAAATTTTTAATGTAACTTGAATTTTTGAATTTTTTTTATTTGTTTTTGGTGTGATTTTCCTAGTTAAATTTATAGGAAATTTGACAAAAATCTCTTAAAATTCCAATTTTTAATTATATACTCTTTAATTTCTCAAAATTGAAATTTTAATTATAAATTAAAATGTCTGAAAATTTTCTTTAAGCTAAATTAATTTATGCATTTGAACAGCTATTTCAAAACAGATTCATTGTTAAACTTAATAATCATTTTGAAAAAACACTATGTTTAATATCCAAAAATGATAAACAACAAAGTTAAAAGTAAATTGATACCAATGAAATATATTCGGAAGTTAAAAGTAAATTCATACAAATGAAATATATTCGGAAAATAATTAAAAATTAAAAGTAAATTCATACGAAATATATTCGGAAAATAATTTAAATATTGATTAGAAATTGTTAAAACATAACAATTACAAACTATTTAACTTGAACCCAATTTAAATTAAAGAAATTAAAAAAAAAAATAAACTAAAAATAAATCTATATTATAACAATTGCAATTTGTTTAACCCAAACCTGTTTAAATCAAACGATCTCTCATGGAAAATAGTCAAAGCTTGCAAACACTGAACGAATAATCTAAAAATATGTGGTTTTATGTATGAAACTATAGAATTTAAAATATATAATAAATGTAAACTTTGTTAACTACAGTATTAAAATATTACATTGCAACAACAAGACATTATTGAATTCTTAATGTTTTGTGCATCAAATATAATAGTCAAGGCTCTGCAAATAATGAACGAATAATCTAAAATATGTGGTTCTATATATGAAACAATAGAATTTAAAATATTATAATAAATGTAAACTTTGTTAACTACAGTATTAAAGTATTACATTGCAACAACAAAATATTATTGAATTCTTAATTTTGTGTGCATCAAATATATTGTTGGACAGTATTAAATTTATTGTGGTTTTAGCTTTTTTGTTTTCTAGTGTGGTTGATGTTCATAGAATTAATGTTTTTTTCTCAAATCAATATTGTTTTTACTGGAGTAAATATATAATTTGTTTTTATTATAATAATTAAATAATATAATATAATATAATAATAATAATAACATTATCTTGAATGGAGAGTTATATATATAAATAATATTTTTCAAGATAGTTACATTGAATTGTTGTTTTTTTAATTAATATGATTATAATACACACTATTAATTGTTGTTTTAGCTTAGTTTTAAATATGGTTATTTAGTATTTTAGTTTTATTTTAATTATTTTTAATTTTTAGTTTAGTTTGGTTACTTCAATTTTTATAATAATTTAGTTTAGTTTAATTTCGTAACATTATTTTGACTCTTAATTAATATACTTTTATATTATTACTTTTTATCTTGTAGTTTAGTTTGAATTATTGATTTTCGTAATATTTTTTTGATTCTTTTTTTTTTTTTTCACTTACTGGTTCACGGATACCTGGGTCAGTGGGTAGCCGCTACGTCCAGGGTTTTAAACACTGAGTGGAAGCCACCCGAAGGGCATCAACACCAGGGTTTTAAACACTGAGTGGAAGCCACCCGAAGGGCATCAACACCGTTTTAATAAACACTGGAGTGGAAGCCACCCGAAGGGCATCAACACCAGGGTTTTAAACACTGAGTGGAAGCCACCCGAAGGGCATCAACACCGTTTTAAACACTGAGTGGAAGCCACCCGAAGGGCATCAACACCAGGGTTTTAAACACTGAGTGGAAGCCACGCGAAGGGCATCAACACCGTTTTAATAAACACTGGAGTGGAAGCCACCCGAAGGGCATCAACACCAGGGTTTTAAACACTGAGTGGAAGCCACCCGAAGGGCATCAACACCGTTTTAATAAACACTGGAGTGGAAGCCACCCGAAGGGCATCAACACCGTTTTAATAAACACTGGAGTGGAAGCCACCCGAAGGGCATCAACACCAGGGTTTTAAACACTGAGTGGAAGCCACCCGAAGGGCATCAACACCGTTTTAATAAACACTGGAGTGGAAGCCACCCGAAGGGCATCAACACCAGGGTTTTAAACACTGAGTGGAAGCCACCCGAAGGGCATCAACACAGTTTTAAACCCTGAGTGGAAGCCACCGGAAGGGCATCAACACCAAGGTTTTAAACACTGAGTGGAAGCCACCCGAAGGGAGTGGAAGCCACCCGAAGGGCATCAACACCCCTCACTGACCTAACCCCAAGAGCTTTCGGGATTCGACCCTGTGACCTCCCATTGGCGAGGCACTTGATTTGACCGATTGAGCTAACTCTTGGGGCTTATATTTTTTTGATTCTTAGTTAATATACTTTTGTATTATTATTTTTTATTTTGTAGTTTAGTTTGAATTATTGATTTTTTTACTTTGGTATTATTATTTTCATTATAATTTATTTAAATATAGTTTTAGTTTTAATTTTAATTTACCTAATAATTTAGTTTAATTTCACTCTATAACTTTATTTTGATTCTTAATTAATATGTTTTTTTATTATTATTTTTTAGTTTGTAGTTTAGTTTGAATTATTGATTTTCTTTTTTTAGTTTGGTTGTATTATTATTTTCATTTGGTTTTAATTAATATAATTATAATTTAGACTTTTAATTTAGTTTTAAATGTGGGTTAGTTCTTATTTAGTTTTATTTTAATTATTTTTAATTTTTAGTTTAGTTTTGTTACTTCAAATTTTATAATAATTTTTCACTCCATGTAACGACTTCTTAATGGATTTGGGAATGTATGGTTTTGAATTGCCAGGGTTTGTGAGAAAGAGAGGCTCCATGCATCTGCATGTGTGTGTTTGCCTGTTGCAACAAGTCCATCTGTCTGGCATGGTCTCTGTGTCTGTTTTGTTTGGGATTATTTTAGCCAGGATGGGATTATATGGGGTTTTTGTCTCTGTGGTCGGCCCCTAGGACTTCCTGCTAGCTCGGCCTGGCATGGTTGGGACTAGGGGATGGGTAGTTTACAATTTAGCTCCTGGGTCTTGTCTTTTCGAATTTTCTGGGGACGGGTCTGGGTTTTTCCTATGTTTGTTTTGGAGCCGAATTGTTTGTTTTGGAGTCAAATTTCTCCACAACCTCTGCCCCTGTGGGAGTCTTCTTGGGCGTATATCGATGGTTCAGGTATTGGGTTTGTTTTTATGGTATAAGCCTTGGTGTTTTCTCCATACCTTTGTCTGACTGTTATGTTAATGGGCTATGGGTTGTGGTGGTTGTATCGTTTTTTGGGTCGATCAATAAGGAAGGCATGCAATGGAAGAAAAAGGAGGAAGTCCCTCATGCTCTTTACCAGAAATTATGGCTTCATACTTCTCCCTTGTTAGGTGTGCAGGGCGGTAGTGGCACCTGGAAGCTAGAAGCTTCTGGGATTGGGCTACCACGTGTACAAGTAATTCGACTTACCATCTCCTCCACTAAACACTGTAAGCATGTGGCAATGGCTCGAACGGTGACTACAAAGGCTCCAAGCCCAGCCCCGAGGGGCCGAGGTAGAAGAACCAAGGGAACCGTGACAACAGGGCAGCCCACCTCCTCTGTGGGCAAATCGAGGGGTCGTAAACCAATTGTCAGCATCATCAATGATGTAGTTATAGCTTACCATGAAGGCACGAGTGAGGAAATCCTATAGTTGATCGAGGAATGGGATGTTGACTTGAACCGTTAGGCTGGCTTGATGGAAATTGAGGTGGAGGACTAGCGAGCTATGGTGTCAGATCTAGGGCACACTCGTGGTCACATCACCTAGTTCAAACAAGCATTTTTCTTGTACTATTCCATGAAGAGCATCCTGGGAAAGGCTTTGGAGCAGGTCCTTGTGGGCATGACCGCATCAGTGTAAGACTTTGCCAATTATAAACAGGTATTCCAAAAACTCCAGTTTCGGATGTAAAAGTAGAATGGCCACCTTCGTCGAATAAAATAACACCTCCCTTGCATTATCTCACAGACAGAGCTCCCGGTTTCCAATGCCAAGGACCTGGTTCTTGTGGAGTCTGCCTCTGTAGAGGGAGAAGAGTAGTCTGCTAGCTAGCTTTTCAGTTTCCTCTTTCTTTTTGTATGTGGGAAGCTTTTAATTTTCAAAACAGTGATCATTTTGTTTCTAGGCATGTAGTATTCAGGCAAGGCAAAGACATTCAGACTTATCTAGCTTGGTTAGATAGACTTATTATTTTTTTCTATTGGATGGCATATCACGTTGTTAGGTAGCCAACAGACTTGGTTTCCCTCTGGGCAAGTTGAGGCCACCTAACTATCTGTTTTGTAGATGTAACTTGCTTTTATATTAATGAAAATGGAAAGACCTACCAAACTTACAAAAAAAAAATTATAATAATTTAGTTTAGTTTACCTTCATAATTTTATTTTGATTCTTAGTTAACATAAATTTATATTATTACTTTTTAGTTTGTATATTAGTTTAAATTATTGATATTTTTATCTAATTTTTTAATTCGGTTGTATTATTAATTTCATTCACTACTAGTAAATAGGATTATAATTTGCTTAACTATAATATTAGTTTTATTTTTAAACGTTGTTTAGTTATTACTTCAGTTTTATTTTAATTACTTTTAATTTTTAGTTTAGGTTTGTTACTTCAATTTTTATAATAATTTGGTTTAACTTTATAACTTTATTTTGATTTTTAGTTAATATACTTTTATGTTATTGTTTTTCAGTTTGTAATTTAGTTTGAAATATTGTTTTTTTTGTTTTAGTTTGGTTGTATTATTAATTTCATTTAGTTTTAGTTAATATGATTATAATTTAAATAAATATAGTTTTAGCTTTAATTTTAGTTTTATTTTGATTACAACATGCTAAACATGATCACCATAAAACTTGACTAGTTCTTAGGGTGACCAAATTTCATGGGTGGCATAGGACACCTATGAAGAACTCTGAAATAAGACACACAAACTTTTAAGACAATCAAATTCTAACAAAATATTTTTTTAATTAAAACAAAAAATATTTTAATAATTTATAAAGTTAAACGCTAGAAATTGTCATAATTAATGCTAAACTAGTAGTGGTCAACAAACAAATCGATTTCTAAAATCTTATCTAGGCCAAAACTAATGGGTCATTTCAAGTAATAAGCCGAGAAAGATAACAATCCTCTAGTTCATAGATATTGTCAAACGAGAAAAATAACATAGCGTTAGAACTTCACTTTGACCTCTTTCACTTAAAAAACAATGATGTTGCAACACGATGTCATCAGTAGACTGAAGTATCCCAGATATCTTCCATCATCCATTAGTGGGAACCACTGTAGACAAATATTGCACATTGGCTAAGAAAAAAGCAAAGCCTAAACATAAGAAACAAAGTAAAGGATTTGAGCGTTAAAATGATGGAAAAGTAAGTAGTTGTTTATATATGAATGTGAGGAATCCAATAAGTTTTCCTTCACGGAAAAAAGGGTGAATAGAGGAAACAGGGGAATGAACCAAACATAATTAAATCGAGCCTTAGCTAAATTATTAATAGCAAATTATTTTCTAAAATAATCATAAACATGCGGAGAAATCCGTACAGACCACCACTCGGATTTTCTTCTATAAGAATTAAAATCATCTAATACAATATTTCTTATAAATGCGAAAAGTTAGAATTAATACGATGGAGCTTGAAAAAATGAAGATAATGGCATCGATGAAAAATGTATACTTTCTGGGGTTGGACTTACCTTGTATAATAAATTAATGCCTAACTATGGAATTTGAAGGTATTAATGCAGGGAAGGTGTCAATTGTGTACCATTTTTTAAATCGAGATGTGAAGGAAAGGATGCACACAAAAAAATAAAAATAAATAGTGAAACAGAATTCAATTTTACATGAATTAGTTTAAAGTAATATCATTATCCAACTCAATGTTGTCCACATAATTTTTTTTCTAAAATCATGAGTAAAAAAACATTTTTATAGAATTGCTAATTGTTATAAAATGGGAACCTAAATCATGTTAGTATTAGGCAACAATAAAAACTAATATGAAAAGGGGCAATCCACAAATTATTAACTACTAGAGATGGAAAGTATTCATCTCCCATAATCCATAAATCTCAAAATTGCAACTGAATCTCCTTAGTGTATCTAAGCACTAAGTTCACTAAGATGACTTGTTATTTCTTTATTCATTAACAGCAAAACACATCTCAAAATCTACAACATAACACACATTCAAACCTCGATACACATATAATACTTGTGACATATAGTATAATTGTGTCACTGTGACAACGAAGCACCACTAGCATATAATATTAGTTACTTGAATGTTAGGGAACGGCTCATAGCATCACTAACTTGAATATGAGAGAAAAGAACATAGAGCTTGCATTGAAAAGAATGTGTGTAGAAGTAACATTCTTGTACAATTTGGTATAATATATCGGTCTTGTCCTTTGGTTTTCTAGGATAGCTTTGGTACACTACAATTAAATGAAATGGCTAATAGTGAAAACATATAAATTGTTATGAACTTAATGAAAAATTCTCAAAAGGTCAATGTCATGCGTAGGTCCTACCGACTTTAGAGCATATGTCTTTGAAAAGATCAATTTTCTCAATTAACTACTTTACATGTAAAGTTTGTTTCACAATGCATAGCCAACCGTAGTTCTAAGACGCCTACAGAATGGCTAATATTAAGTTTGGGATGCTTTTACAAAAACAAAAAATTGCAAACTCGAAGAATTGGAGTGATACCGAAATCTTCTGCCACCAATCCAATTGTTCATACTACATACTTAACATGGTTGATACTTGAAGTATCCTTGAACACAACACAAAATTAGGTTATAAGATACCATGTATTACATGTATATGTTAAATGGAAAATTATTGGTTCTGTACGATAATACCTTTTGAGCATTCTATAACATCTTAGAGATGTCATGAAACAAACATATGACACAAGAGGTCTGAATTCAATATTTTTCTTAGTTTATTTCAATATTATCAAAACTTGCCAAAAATGGTTTGATGCATTGGTGAAAAGCGAGTTTTTTACCATTGGGAAAGGTTTAAATCATGTGAGGGCCACTTACACTATAATCCATGAGATACCTTGAGGTAATGGTTGAATGTGTAGTTGCAACCAGAGAGATTATATTAATGGTCTTGTGGCCCATGCACATATAAGTGAATCAAATCGCACCCCATGTCCTTCTTAGAAAAACCTAGATGGAGTGATAAATGGTGCACATCACCCGTCATGATAGTTGTGAAACGTTGCCATCTCCCATTTGTTGATCTCATGTCTGGATAGATGGAATACTTTGACGCATGCAATCTCCATAATAGGATATGATCTACAGTTTGGGACCAATGGAATTTAGTGGTTTGCGTGTCATTTAGTGGTTCATGTGCTAAATTTAGCATCTTGTTGTGGCTATAGATATATATTGTGTTGGTATAGTGCCCTCTTCTCGCAATGGATTTCACCATCATTTGCTCGAATGGCAGGGATATGTGGATACTATGCACAGGTTCTAGACTCCATGGCATTGAATGGACGGCTTACATAATCCATATAGTATTGATTCATGATCTCTCAATGAAGTTGTGGGCTCTCCATATGTTAAAAGGCTAAACTCTACAGGTTCTCCTTCTCATCTGTTGTACATTGTGAAGCCATCACCACTGAGCCTAGCCACTGCAATTTTCACAATGCCTCAAGGCAGAGTTTCTTGTCGCATTTGTTGTGGTAAGTTTGGCATGTCTCACTCCTAAGTTACTCAAGTTGGTTCCTCCAACATGAGTGTTCAACAAGAAGATCAGGTTGTTGCAAATGAATACTAGAAACAGACTCCAACTCTTAGTCGTGAGGAAACTCTGAGGTTTTCCTATAGAGAGGCATTATTCTTAATTGGGATATCAATTTAGGGTTGGGAAATTGAATTCAAAATACCAAAATTTTAAGAGCCTAGGACACAAAATATTGGGAAACAGTTGCTCTTTATTGGCATCTCAAAACAATTGTGGGGAAGATTCTGCAATATCATAATGAAGCCAAGGAGAAGATCATATGGAGGTTAGATGAAATACCATTGTATCTTAAGGACATCCACTCAAGGATACTAGCTACAGCTCAATAGCCTATTTTCCATCATCCTGATGTCACTCAGCAGAAATCTTGAAGTTTTTCACCCTGTACAGAAATTCCCTGCATACGAATTCTAAAAAAAAGAAAATAAACAATGGCGAGAACATAAAACATAAAATAGATATACATAGATTTTTCCCCTGGTTCCCAAAATGGGGACTACCAGCTTGATTTTTCATTATATTCCTTCCAATGTTACAATACATATATATACATACTGAAGCATCGATAAACCCCAATCTGTTAACCCTAGATTAGAACATAATCATAGTTCCCTTGACCAGATCTACAAAATACCATGGACAAAAAACCATCATGCCCAAAACCATGTGCAAAATACATGTACAAAACCATAGGTAGGTTCGCCCACCTAATATAGGTTCCAAAAAAAAATTCCTGGGGCGCTGCCCCAGACCCCTTGTAGGGGGGCTACCACCCCCCTGCTGCACCCGACGCAATGTATAGGGAAGGCTACCCCTGCCCACGTGTGGGGTAGTCATGGAAGGAATATAACACACACCCAACATTATCCCACTTGTTGTTTTTTTCCATGGGGGGGCACAAGAGAGTTTAGTCATTGATCCAACCCTGCAACACCCATTGTTTCTCTACACCAAGAGAACTTATCAGTGCTCACAAACTTTGTCAATGCATCTGCAGTATTCTTCAAAGTGTCCCCCTTTACCAGCAACACCTTTTTGTCCTCAACCATATCCCTCACAAAGTGATATTGAACATCAATGTGCTTTGTCTTTGAATGGTAAGAAGGGTTCTTTGCTAAGAAAATTGCACTTTGGCTATCACAGTCTATCCTTATAGATCATTGTACTAACCCCATACTTAAACAAAATCTATGCAACCAAACTGCTTCCTTGCTTGAATGAGTGGTTGTCATGTATGCTACCTTTGTAGTTGAAAGGGCCACTATAGATTGTCTCTTACTCATCCAACTGACTGTACCTCCAAATAGGTTAACCACATACCACTTGTAGATCTTCTCTGATCCAGATCTCCATCCCAGTTTGCATCAACAAAGCCACGGATTTCCAAAACTCTGTTCAATCCTGGTCTTCCTTGGTAGCACAAACCATAATCACTAGTGCCACGCAAATACCTAAAAACCCTCTTCATTGTTGTCCAATGCTCCTTCCCTGGTTTCGACATAAACCTGCTCAATACTCCCACTGTATGTGCAATGTCTGGTCTAGTACAGACCATTGCATATATCAGGCTACCGAATGCACTTGCATATGGAACGCGGGACATGTCCTCTTCCTCTTCTTGTGTCTTGGGACATTGTTCAATAGATAACTTTACACCTAGAGGAATAGGAACCTTCACCGATTTACTATCCTGCATCTTAAACCTCTGCAATATTGTCTCGACATTCTTCGTCTGGTTTAAGAAGAGATTCCTCTTTTCCCATTCTGGTTTAATTTCCATACCTAAAATATAGTTTGCAACACCAAGATTTTTCATGTCGACTTTGGAGGACAATTGGGTCTTCAAATCCCGGATAATTTCTTTGTCATTTCCAACCAGCAACATATCATCCACATACAAGACCAGATAAATAACATGATCACTAATTAATTTGAAATACACATAGTGATCTATTTTTCTTCTAATGAAGCCAAGTCCTCGTATAAATGTATCAAATTTCTGATACCACATCCTTGGTGACTGTTTTAACCCATACAGAGACTTTTTAACATGCATACCAGTTCTTTCTTACCCTTCACCACAAATCCTTCAAGTTGCTTCATGTAGATCTCTTCTTTGAGATCCCCGTGAAGAAATTTTGTCTTCACATCCATCTGTTCTACCTCAAAATCAAAAGCAACAACAACAGATAAAAGTAATCTAATAGAATCTACCTTGGCAACAGTAGAAAAAATATCACCAAAATCAATTCTCAACACCTGGGAATAACCTTTTGCTACCAACTAAGATTTGTATTTCTCCACCTTAACTTCTGCATTCATCTTCTTCTTAAAAACCCATTTGTTTCCAATGGGTTTCCTTCCAGCCAACAACTCCGCTAGATACCAAGCCTCATTTTTGTGCAAAGATGCCATTTCATCAACCATGGCCTCTTTCCAGAGTTTTCCATCCTCTGAATCTACTGCTTCCCTCACACTTTTGGGATCATCATCAATAATAGATAAAGAAAATTTTGAACAGAAAACAGATGGACTATACCTTTCTGGCTGCCTTCTTTCTCGAACTGATCTTCTCATAGATGGAGTTTGTGGCTCTTCATCTTCTGATTCCTCTTTTGTTGTAGAGTCTGATTCTTCCTCCTTTAGCTCAAACTCTATATTCTTAGGTTCCTTTAGTAGGACTTCATGTTTAATAACATATTTCACCTCTCTAAACACCACATCTCAGTTGTACACAACCTTCCTTGTTTCTGGGTTCCAAAGCTTATAACCTTTTAAACCATCCTTATACCCAATAAAGATGCACCTTTCAGATTTACTATCCAACTTTGTTCTTTTCTCCTTTGGAACATGTACATATGCATCACATCCAAATACACTCAGATGTGAAAGAGAACGTTTCTTACCAATCCATACCTCTTGTGGAGTCTTATCCTCCAACGCTAATGAAGGTGATTTGTTGACCAGGTAACATGCAGTCTCCACCGCCTCTACCCAGAATTCTTGTCCTAACCTGGCACCACTGAGCATGCTTCTTGCCTTTTCCATCAACGTCTTGTTCATTCTTTCTGCAACTCCATTTTGTTGAGGTGTGTATGGAGTAGTCTTCTGTCATGCTATACCACACTTCTTACATAAATCTTCAAATTCCTTCTTGCAAAAGTCTCCATTGTTATCTATCCTCGACACTTGTATCTTCTTCTCTATCTAGTTTTCCACCAGATCCTTAAATTCTTTAAACTTGTCAAAGACTTCAGATTCCTTCCTGAGGAAATATATCCATGTATTCAAAGATAAGTCATCTATAAATGATACATAGTACATAGACTTACCCAGTGATGGAACCGACATAGCCCAAACACATCATTGTGCACAAGCTCTAATATTTGTTTCACCCTCTTAGCACCAGAGGGGAAACTCACCTAATTCTGCTTCCCATATACACAATTTTCACATAAATAAAAATCCAGAGAGAAATTAGACATACCTTCTACTATACCATTACCATGAAATATTTGAAGGCCCTTCTCTCCAATATGTCCAAGCCTTTGATTGCATAGCATGGTCTTTTCTCCAGAGACCACTAGATTTTTTGCTCCACTTTCAGGAACCAAATAACTGTTGCACCCATCAATAACAGTGCTACCCTGAAGCTTGTGCAGAGTTCCAATCCAAACTCCCCGCATTAATATCATTTCTCCCCAAACCATCTTGCATGTATCTTTCTTGAACATTGTTTTTACACCTGCATCATCTAGCTTGCTTACAGAAATCAAATTTCTGACCAATGCAAGAATATGCAGAACACCCGGAAGTGTTCTAATCCTTCCACCTTGCAACTTCAATTTGAATTTTCTACGACCAATGATTCTAGTGTTCCTGTCATCCCCTGAGAAGACATCACCACCATCATATTTCTCATACTCACAGAACCACTCTCTATGGGGACTGAAGTGAAAGGATTCACCTGAGAAATCAACCATCCTCATGATCTACATGTGTACTTGAAGAAGAAGCCAAGTACACATCCCCACCTTCATCTGAGGTGGTTTTCGCCTCTACAGAAGGAGCATTATCAAATCCCTTTCCTTTCTCAGGAGATTTAGATTTAAAGTCCCTTTTGAAGTGCCCTTCCTTTCCACATTTCCATCACAACTTTACAAGTTTTCCTGGAGATTTAGATCTCCCTCTAGATTAAGATCTCCCACTGGAGGACTTATTTTTGTTTCTGTTCTGGGACCATCCTCATACAGACAAGGCATCACCATTCTGGCCCTCCATATTTTTCCATCTCATCTCGTCCGACGGCAAGGATAAGACTATTTCATCAAACTACAAGGCAATTGCATTGCTACCTATTGCAACAACCAGACTATCCCATGAATCTGGTAAAGAACACAATAAATTGATGCACTTATCTTCATCTGAAATTTTAATATCAACAGATAATAATTGGCTTACCATAGTATTAAATGTGTTTAGATGCTCTATCACCGAGTCTCCATCTTTCATTCTCAGGTTATACAACTTTTTTCATAGGAAAAGTTAATTCACCAGAGACATAGATTGGTACAAAGTCCCTTACTTGTCCCACAAATCCTTCGTCGAAGCTTCTTGTGATACATTCAACAATACTGAATTGAAGAAACATAGTCATATTGTGCTCTTTGCCTTCCAATCCAACTTCGCCTAGTCTTCAGCTGACATTGTTGTTGGTTTATTACCCGGATCTACTGCGATCCACTAATCTTTATCCACCAGCAGATCCTCCATATTGAGTTTCCACAACTCAAAACTCTACCATTAAATTTCTCAATCTCTATCTTTCCACTGCTTGCCATCTTCTTTCACCATTAGAATCGATCCCGCAGATCTCCCACTAAACAAGGTCTACCACAGGCCCGAGCAAAACCCCTCAGCAGCAGAGGCATCCCCTTGAAGCCAAAACAGCTATGATACCAAATGAAGGTTTTAACCCCATACATATATTACCTGCATACGAAATCTAAAAAATAGAAAATAAACAATGGCGAGAGAATAAAACATAAAACATATATACACAGAGATTTTCCCCTGGATCCCAAAACTAGGACTACCATCTTGATTTTTTATTATATTCCTTTCAATGTTACAATACATATATATACATGCCTAAGCATCCATAAGCCCCAATCCATTAACCCTGGATTAGAACATAATCGTGGTTCCCTTGACCGGATCTACAAAATATCATGGACAGAAAACTATCATGCCCAAAACCATGTGTGAAATCCATGCACAAAACCATAGGTAGGTATGACCACCTAATATAGGGTCCAAAAAAAAATTCATGGGGCACTTCCCCAAAATCTGTGTAGGGATCCTACCGGCCCCGCTGTGACCCCCCCCGTGCATGGGGTAATCATAGAAAGAATATAACACACACCCAACAACTCCCACATGCCTCTATTGAGTGATGATTTCAATTTCCTAAACTATTCTTCAACATGTATAGGTCCCTAGATACTTTATTACTTTTGCTTAGACATCTTACTTTTCTCAGTTTATGGTTTTTCAAACATATCTACCTATCAACAAACTTTTATAGTTTTTCCTTGATAAATAATTCAATTAAACTATCTGGATAGATGAATTACTCCAATGTTGTTGGTCTGGTTTCCCATATGGTAGGTCAGCAACATTGGGAATCTTTGTATGATTTGTGTTTCTTATGATTAATAGAATTAACCCACTAAGTAAAATTACTTGATCCACCAACCAGGTCCTCACCAGATCCAATGGACATGTGATTGATGCAGTGGTTACTCCTACTGCACCACCACCTAATAAATGAGCACAAATGTTTGTGCTACGATGCTCTCTATGTTTTACCATATCAAGCATTGACTGCATAATTTGAAGAAAAAGAACTCATTAAAGTATATCATGCATCCAACAAGAATTGATGGTTTTATATCAAATCTAAAATCTCTCCTATAAACCAAAGCATATTCCATGATGAAAAACAATTTATTTTTTAATGAAATCTAGTACCAATGCTTTGTGCAACCCTTGTTGCTTCTCCATTTCTTCGACCTACCTCTTTTGACTTGTAACGCACAGTTAGTCTCATTATTGATCTTTGCACATGGATCTTCATGCATCATTCTCCTTTGAGTCTGTCGGCTTCACCACATGTCTATGGGCTCCTCTCTTCTTTTATGTGAGATGCTCTACCTCAGTTGTTTACAAGGGTTGCACAAAGCATTAGATGGGGCAAGAAAGAAACTTGTTGTAATTACATATTTGGAATGGCAAGAATTTGACACCCAAACTCTCAGTACCATCACGTTGTTCCTGACAGATGATGTTCTCTTCAACATTGTTGGAGCAACCTCGGAAGCGAGTCTGTGGAATAAATTGGAGACTTTATACATGATCAGGTATCTAACCAACAAGACTTACTTGAAGAGGACGTTGTATAGCCTGTAGATGAAGGAATACACTAATATTGCAGACCACCTCAATGTATTTAATACCCTTATTTGTCAGTTAACCAATATGGAGGTCAAATTTAAAGAAGAAGATAAATCCATTACGCTGTTATGCTCCTTGCCCGAGTCTTTGTTGAAAAAGGTACCAAGGAGGTGTTTCCTAGCGATTTTTTGCCTAAGCCTAGGAAAACAAGTCAACCCACCTTTTTAGTGTGACTTTATGAGATAATTAAAGTAATGTGACTTTTTAGTCACTTTATAAGGCAAAAATATGGTACAACAAGTTATTAAAGTGACTATAGGGGGTCATTAATGAATGGGGAGACATGAAGGGGGATCTATGCGATATTAGATCTCCACCCTTGATCAAGATAAGTTGAGATCTAATCTCAGCCCTTGGTCTTAGGGATAGTTCTTCTCACCCTTATGGAGACTAAAAAGGGGGGAAAAGGAAAATGGAGGTTCATTCATTCTTCATGTGTAGTTTTGTAGAAGAGATGAGGAGAGGAGAAGCAAGGAGAAGGTTGAGAAATCATTCATTTGTAGCAAGGAAAGGCATACTTCAACATGAATTTCTAGGCTAAGACTATGGCATGCATATTGTGGCACGCATATAGAGAAGGTGCAGGTGGTACATAGCCCAAAAATCAAGGAGACTCAGTGCTAAATTTGAGGCAAAATTAGCACATTTATTGTTGGTTTGACATGGACATGATTCGAGAAAAATTTAGTCTAGCAACGCGAATTTCAAGGAGGAATTTGTGAGACATAGGCATAATTTTTACGCAAAAAACTAAGGTCTAACTACATAAAATTTGAGGTAGAGATTTTTGGTATGTGGCACGATTTTTTAGGGAAGGAAAGCCTAACAGAGGCATGAATTTTGAGGGTAGAATTATCAAACCAATGGCACAAGATTTAAGGTCTAAACTGTTGAACAATGGCACGAAATTCGAGGGTAGAAGTCTAGACAATGGCACAAATTTCTCAACATCAACACTATTTTCTAATGTCTGGCCTAAATTTCAAGGAGGGAAATAAGTACAATTGTTTGTAATTAATGATGTAAATTTCTCTAAGAAAAAGAAAATAAAATCCTCTTCCTACTGGTTTTCCCTTCGAGGTTTTTCCAAGATATGATTGACCAAATATCAGTGTATAAATTTGTTCATGCTTTGGAAATTTATCAGTTTGATGTGAAAAGGTAGTGGTAGCCTCTAGTGTTTTAATTGAATTTATATTCAAGTGTAAATATCCGCAATAAATGAGGGGGTTTGGGAAATAAATTTTATATGAAAAACAAATTGAAACTAGGTGGGGCTATATGACCCAATTCTATACATCGTATCAGAGCACCAAGTGAACCCACGGCTGATAAAATGTGACCAGAAAGCATATAACAGCCTATATACACAAGGATTTGTGGTTAAGAGGGAGAGTGTTTGCTCATTTTCAGTGTTGAGAAGTTGTGTTGGATGAGAGGGTCAGAAGTCTATATTGGTTTGAGGGTGGAGGATAGGTTGAGTGGGGCTCAAAATTTTGGTCCAAGGAAGGAGAGGATAGTCTTGTTGCTTGAGGATTTTGAGTTGTGGGATATTATTGAGAGTGCAGTACAATCACCTATTGATATTATTCAATTGGAAGAATTCAACAAACACATTGTAAAGGCTACGAGAATCCTTCTGGATGCAATTAAAGGCCACCTTATACCTCATGTATCAGGGAAGAAGTTTGCCTATGAGATGAGGGATTCCCTGATAAAAATTTACCAAAGCACTAGTGAGAATAGGAAGATGGTGTTACATGAGAAACTAAGGAACACCAAGATAACCAAGACTAACACAGTGAGCTCATACATTACCAAGATCACATAGGTGAGATATGAGTTGGATACAGCGGGAGAGGCTATCCCTGATGGCCAATTAGTCAGGATGTCATTAAGTGGTTTTCCCAAGAACTGGGTTGGATTCATTGATACCATTGTCGTTAAAGAGAATATTGCATATTGGAGGAGGATGTGGGATGATTTCATCCAAGAGGAGACCAGGAAGAGTGCCAAGAATGGCAGTCAGCATGGCAGGGTTGATGAGGAGGAGAATGTTTCCCTCACAATTAAGGGCAAGAAAAAAACTAGAGAAGGGGTTCACTAGTGGTTCCAAGCAGTAGAAGGGGAATCAAAGAGTACAAGAGAAGTACGTGAGAAAAGTGAGATTCTTTTCTTTCCAGAAGATGGGTCACTATGCCTTTCAATGCCCCAACAAGAAGGAGAAGAATAAGGGTTTTGCAGCATCAACTGAGGTAGATGAGTTTGCCACCATATTTTACACATATTTTTCCTTAGTGGTGAGTCTTACCACTAGTATTACATCTCCTAGTGCATATTATATAGACAATGGAGCTTCTTGCCATATGAAAGGAGTCAAAGAGAATTTTACAAGTCTTATAGAGACTGGTATGGATTTCAAGGTGGTCCTTGGAGACGATTCCACTATCAAAGTAGCAAGTGTAGGGATTGTATCCTTTCATAGGGAGTCACAGCCTCCCTTGAAAGTGACGAATGTCCTATATGTTTTAGGGTTGAAGAAGAATCTGATTTCATTTTCCAGTATTGAGGATAGGGGATATGTGGTGGTGTTTTGAGATGGATAGGTACTCATGTATCCCAGGGGTTCTAGTATCACTTCTACTAGAGTGATTGGAGTCTACCATGGGAGACTGTACAGGTTCATGTTTCAACCTACCAGAGCCTTAGTTTCAAAGACTAACAACAATGATTTGTGTGAGTTGTGGCATAGGAGGATGGACCACTTGCACCATGGAGGATTCAGGATACTGAGGGAGATAGTTACAGGTTTTCCAGATTTTAGTATTGAGCATCATGATGTGTGTAGGGGGTGTGCTTTGGGAAAATATACCAAGACTCCTTTCCTAATCAGTTATAGCAAGGTAGCAGGTATTTCTGATTTGATTCACTTTGATGTATGTGGTCCTCTGTATTCTGCCTCCTTGAGTGGATTTTCTTATTATGTCAATTTCATTGATGACTACTCTAGGAAGACTTGGATTTTCTTCATGAAGACAAAGGATCGGGTCTTCAATAGGTTCCGAGAGTTTAAGGCTCTTATGGAGAAATAAATATGGAATAAAATCAAGGTCTTGAGGATGGAAAATGGGAGCGAGTATACCTCCAATAAGATGAAGGAATTTTGTGTGATAGCGAGCATCATGAGAGAGTTCATAGTGCCATATAAATCCCAGCAGAATGAAGTGCCAGAGAGGAATAACAAGGCCATAGTAGGGCTAGTGAGAGCCATGTCACATGATCAGATGCTACCTTTATTTTTATGGGTTGAGGCTTGAAACAGTGCAGTATATCTGCAAAACAAGAGTCCACGTGGAGTGTTGGGGAGTAAGACTCCTGAGGAGGCTTTTTCTAGGAACAATCCTGATATTGGAACTTTAGGATTTTTGGGTGCCTTACTTATTCACATGTCCATGAGGAGAAGAGGATAAAGTTGGAACCCTCCTTAGAGAAGGGAATCTTTGTGGGTTATAGCAATACCTCCAAGGCCTATCACATATATATTCCTATGAAAAGGAAAGTTATCCTGGCGTGGGATGTGATGTTTGAGGAGGTCATGGGAGGATTATCATGTAGAGAACCATTCTCCTCAGCATGGGAGTACACCATAAGTTTTAGGATCTTCAAGTTCAAGTTCACATGGGTTAGGAGGATTATCTACTTCTAGGGTAACATGCTCACAGGGCACACATTCCCAAAGTACAAGGTCACCAAAGGCCACAAGGGCATCCTCATTAGGATTACCAGTTCCATAGGAGGATGTTCCCTCACAAGTTCAGGAGGCTACTTCAGGGAAGAGAAAGTCAAGATGGCTTAATGAGACATTAAAGGAATCACGAGAGTCAATGGGAAGACCACCAGAATGATTTGGTAGATATGTGGCTAGTGTTGTGGACACCAAGCCATATAACTATGAGCAGGCTATGAGTCAGCAGATTTGGAGGGGTTCCATGGTGGAAGAGTATACTTCCATCATGAAGAATGATGTTTGGGAGATAGTGTTGAGACATGAGGGGAAGTAAGTGGTGACTTCCAAGTGGATTTATAATATCAAACATGTTGCGGATGGCAGCATGGAGAACTTCAAAGCTTGATTTGTGGCATGGGGATTCTCACGGGTAGAGGGAGTTGATTATGAGGAGACATTTGCACCATTGGCTCAATACACCTTGATTAGAATAGTGATATCCATTGCAACAAAGATGGGTTGGAAGATCCATGAGATGGATGTGAAGATTGTCTTTCTCAATGGAGTTATTTTCATTCTGTATTTTTGAGGTTGAGGGAGTAAACAGATAGGACAACATCAAAACCACTTTGGAAGTTTGGATCTAGCCCTACTAGCTTCAAAGAGGGCTCTCTCTGTAAAATTTAGCTTATGTTTGATGTGAACTTTAGGCTAGTTAGTATTGTACTGATTGTTTTTTATTGGATTGTTTGGTTGATTAAATTGTTATAATTCCATTGGGCTATGGAGTCTAAATATTAACTAGAACTGCATCAAATTTTGAAGGAGTTTCACAGGGCAAGTTAGGTTGCACTAATTGGATCTTTCAAAAATTTAAATGAATTATGAAATAGAAGAAATGTAAGGTTCAGTAGAAACTAAGGAGCAATGAAGAATTCCTTAATTTGACTTCAGCAAAAAACATATAAATTACTAACAACCAAAATAGGGTGCTCTGAATAACATATCCTATTCATCACAGTTTTTGTTATGTAATTAAGATTTCCATAAATAACAGATAAAAGGACAATGATTTAAACACATAAACTCAAGAAGAACATCACCATTTCGTACACCACATGAATCCTGTGAAAATGTCCCTGTATTATTGATGCTTCCAGCAACTTTGAAATTACAATTCACAGAGGAAAATTATATTCAACAATCAACATCTATTACTTCAAACTATGAAGTATTTATACAAATTATAAACTAAAATATCTTGAAAAAATATCAAGATTTGTTACAAATATCTCAAACTGTATTACACAAATAAAACTGAAATATAGGAAATTCAAAACTAATGAATCTACTTGGCACTATCTTTATGGATTGCTGGTGACAAAGAAGAGAAATTTGAATTTGATAGAAACTCTTATTTGATGAGGTGGCATCCAAGTCACTAATTGTCTTTGATCTTTTTCCACCTAAAATTATGAAACATAGGGTCCTGTAATACCTTTGTAAATCCCAAACAAAATAGATGTTAGAAAACTGAGAGGGGTTTTTGTAAATGATGACGTTGGAAACAAAAAAAATATTTATGTTTTTGAAAATTTATTTCCACCTACTCGGAAACCACATTTGAAAATATTGACTGAAAACAGGAAAATTCAGGAAAATATACCTGCAAAGATTCATCCAAATCTCCCAAACCATAACAATTGTTACAAAACTGAGAGAGGTTTTTGTGCATAAGGATGTTAGCAACAAAAAATTCTTTCTGATTTTGAAAATTCATTCTCAGTTGTTTGTAAACCATCTTTTAAATGATTGTGTTGTATATGAAAAAAACATATTTTTAATTGACCATGAAATAGACATATGAAGTGGAGGCGGGAGGTGACATGGAGGTGGGGGATGATGTGGAGGCACATGGTTGGCGAAAATATGATTAGGTGGCAGAATAGGAGTGGAAGATGACGAGGGACATGTCTGGTGGAAGTTGGTACGGGAGTAATAGGTGGAGGATACATGGCGGGATAGGAGTTGCAAAGGTGTCGAGTAGGGACAACGGTAAAGGGATGAGAGGGAAGCAGTTTTTTCGGAGGGGGTAGGGAGCAGTAGGTGGCATAGGCTGGGGGGATGTGAAATGTTGAGGAGCAAAGATGTAGTCGTAGGACTCGGTGGGGAATACTGCCTTTTCGGTCTGTTGGAAATACTGAGAGGGGGGGTGAATCAGTATTTCTTACTATTTATTTTTTTATTTTTTTTTTGATTGTTCTAGTGATTACCAGCAACCTATATAGATATGTATATGTATACACAGAACACAGAAATCAACAGCTGAATTTAATGCTTTTATTAAAACTCAAGACAATGCAAAGAAATAAATACAATATAAGTATAAATCTGATTGTGAATAGTTGCCAAGCTCCAACTTGGACTTCAATGAGACTCCAACCTCCAGAGCACCAACTCTGTTTTGCAGTGGTTCTGCACTTAGGAGCACCTACCCCAATGACTTAGGAGCACCTACCCCAATGACTATCTCACCCTCGGGTTCTTCACCACTATAACCGCACCAACATTTCTCTGTATCTACTGTTTTATACATTCCCATGCCTTTGTCCATTCGTTTCTGCTTACACCATCTCTTAGGCTTCCTCCTTAGTCGCTTTCGTTTCCTCTGACTCGCTTGATCTTTTAGCTTCCCTCCTTGATCACTGTGACTGTTAGCTCTACTATAAGACTAAGCTTTTAATGGGTAAGAAACGGGTTTGGTAGTGTTGGTTGTGCTTTCAAGAGGTTCGCAGCAATTGGTTTCATCTCCCCTTCATTCTCCTTCATTCTCTTTTAAACTCCTTTATCTCTGTTTTTCTCTCAAGACCCTGTTTAAGTCACCCTTCACCTCGTTCATCCTCATTTCTCTTATTTCTCGAGGTCCTTTGTTTAAAATCACAGATAAGGGTTTTTCGTTTTTAGCGCGAGCACAGAGTTAAAGCAGCCATATGACCATTTCCTCATAACCCTAAGGTTTAACAAAATCCCGGGCCCGCGGCTTTCTCTGTCACATCAACCCCGAAACGTGCATGATTATCCTAGTTGTTCGATCATCCGCCACAAGATCTGACGGTGTTCGCAGCTACCACCCCGCGAACTTGCACACGCGATAGCCCGCGGGGAAAGCTGTTTCCCCGCCGTCCCATATGCCACGTGGTGCTTTATTACAGGATCACGCCATCTCGTACGTAAGCCACCTTTTCCCGTGAGCAGTGCGGGGAAATCGCTTACCGCCTTTTAGTATGACCCTCCCACTCGTTAACCTATGTGCATCTTTATCGCCCATGACCGTTGGATCTGCCCGTCGTGCTGTATCTGTCATCCATCTGCGCAACTCTGATAGTGTATTTGCCGGGGATTCATAGTATTCTGCCTCCGTTTACGTTAATGCATATTTATATGGTTTCTGCTCCGATAATGTATTAAACACATATATGGGCTTTACAGGCCCGATAAGCTTCCGATAGTGTAATCGCTAGCATCCGATAAGCTTTTGTGGCCTATACGGCTCCCGATGTCTCCTGATAGTGTTATCTGTGGTATATTTTCTCCTCTCGTCTCCATCTGCTCCGAAGGCTTTGTGTGCTCCTCTTCTTTGGCTCTATCCGCTCCTCTCGTCTCTATCTGCTCCTCGAATATTGCCATATTGACATCAATGACAATCTATGTCCAACAATCTCCCCCTTTGTTATTGATGGCAATATTCTTCTGCTTTCTCCCCCTTTGACATCAATGGCAAAGGGATGAATATGGACTCCCCCTATCAAACTGCTCCCGCTGTCCTGCTACATCTTTATCAATGAACTTGAGTGATGATAAAGAAATAACCCCCATCTTTTGACGTAGATGTTCGAATGCTTCTCGAGGAAGAGGTTTTGTGAAAATATCAGCTATCTGCTCCTTAGTATTGATATATTCCAGGACGATGTTTTGTTTAGCTACTTGTTCACGGAGGAAATGATACTTGATTGGTATGTGTTTGGTTCTTGAGTGCATCACAGGATTTTTGTTGAGACTGATAGCACTTGTGTTGTCACAATAGACGGAAATTGGTTGATCTGTACATATGTCGAGATCTTTTAGAGCTTCCTTCATCCATAGTATCTGAGAACAACAGTCTGTTGCAACAATATACTTAGCTTCGGCTGTGGATAATGATATGGATGATTGTTTTTGCCTGAGCCAAGATACCAAACAGTCTCCTAGGAAGAATGCATTTCCACTAGTGCTTTTCCGATCATCTATACTTCCAGCCCAATCAGCATTGGTGTATGCAGTTACAGTCAGTGTTGAGTCCTTTGGGTACCAAAGACCGAAATCAGAACTTCCCTTCAGATATCTGAGAATTCTTTTTACAGCTAATAAATGGGATTGTTTGGGAGCAGATTGAAATCTTCCCACCATTCCTACTGCTTGCATTATGTCTGGTCATGTAGCTGTTAAGTATAGAAGGGCTCCAATCATTAACCTGTAATGAGTTGCATCTACTAGAGGCGAGTCATCATCTTTGCTCAGTTTGTTGTTTGTGGCCATAGGTGTGCTCATGGGTGCACAATCCTCCATTCCATATTTTTTGAGCATGTCTTTTAGATATTTGGTTTGAGATATACACAATCCTGCTCTAGTTTGAGATATTTGAAGTCCAAGGAAGTGGGACAACTCTCCTATCATTGACATCTCAAACTCTTTTGACATGTTTTGAGAAAATTCATGGCTCATTTCATCATTATTACTAGCAAAAATCAGATCATCGACATAAACAAGAGAAACTAGTAACTTACCTTGATCTGTCTTTATGTATAGATTGCTTCCAGCCACTCCCTTTTTGAAGCCTTGTTGTTGTAAATAGTGATCCAGTCTTGCATACCAAGCTCTAGGAGCTTGTTTCAACCCATATAAAGCCTTTTTCAACTTACAAACTAAGTCCTTTCCTGTTGTTAGATCAAAACCTTCTGGTTGCTCCATGCAGACTTCCTCCCTGAGTTCCCCATTTAGAAATGCTGATTTCATGTCCATTTGATAGATTTTGAATCCTTTTGAGCAAGCAAATGCCAAGAACATCCTGATAACTTCCATACGGGCCACTGGTGCAAATGTCTCTTCAAAGTCAATTCCTTCAATTTGTGAATAGCCTTTGCAGACAAGTCTTTCCTTGTTTCTGATAACCTATCCTTCCTCATTCATTTTATTTTTGAACACCCATTTGGTTCCTATTATGTTTTTGTCCTTTGGACGAGGTACCAGCTCCCATGTCTTGTTCTTCTCAATTTGGGTCATTTCTTCTTCCATGGCTTTTACCCAATGAGGATCCTTACTTGCTTCTGCAAATGTTTCCGGTTCTATCATAGACAGGAGGACAATGACTTTTCTCTTGGGTGTAATTGTTATCCTTCTTCGGGTCTGCACACCTTCATCTTTATCGCCAATGATCTGCTCTTCTGGATGGTGTCTTTGGACATACTTCGTCTTAGAAGGGGTATTAGGTGGTTCTCTTTCCTCTTCTTCTTCTTCTTCTTCCTCATCTATTTCTTCTTCTTTAGGTTCTTCTTCTTCAATGAGAGATTCATCTTCATGTTCTTTAGTTTCCTTTACTGGAAGACCTTCAACAACCTTTACATTAATGCTTTCCACTATTTTCTTTAGTCGATAATTGTAGCACTTGTAAGCCTTGCTCCATCTAGAGTATCCAAGAAATATCCCTTCATCAACCCGAGAATCAAACTTTCCTAGTGAACCATCATTTATTTTTATGAAGCACTTGCTTCCAAAGATCTTGAAGTACTTCACCGAAGTAGGTCTTCCTTTCCATAGCTCATAAGGAGTTTTATCACAATTTGGTCTTAATTGAGTTCGATTCAGTGTGTAGACAATTGTCCCTACTGCTTCTCTCCAGAATCTAGGCTATAATTCTGCTGCTAATAGCATTGTTCTTGCCATTTCTTGGACTGTTTGGTTTCTTCTTTCAACTACCCCATTTTTCTGAGGTGCTCTGGCAGCCGAGAATTCCCTTTTAATTCCATGAATATTACAGAACTCACTAAACTCGTTTGATGTGAATTCTCCTCCTTTTTCTGTTCTGAGGCACTTAATTTTTGAATCTTTTTCATTTTCTACAAGGGCTTTTAGATTCTTGAAACACTCAAAAGTTTCATATTTATACTTTATGAACTATATCCACATCATTCTAGTATAATCATCAACAAATAACAGAAAGTACCTTTCTCCTTGGAGTGCTTGATTGCTAGTTGGCCCACATACATCAGCATGGATGATATCTAAGGGCTTTGATGTAGAGTGTTCCTTTTTCTTGTGGCTAATTCTGGTCTACTTTCCATGTTGACATGGACCACATACTACTTGATTTGGTTTGAACAGCCTTGGGATGTCTCGTACAGCTTTGATCTTGCTGATATTGATCAAATTTTCGAAGCTTGTATGTCCAAGTCGCTTGTGCCACAGCCAACTCTCATCTGTCTGACTCAGGTAGCATTTATTTTCTTAAATCTTGTTCAGAATGTAAATGTTGTCTGGTGTCCTCACCCCTTTTGCCACAAGTTTCCCTGAGGCAGAGTTCCTTATTTCACAGTCTTTGGTGCTGAAAATAACCTTATGTCCTTGATCACAAATTTGGCTGACACTCAAGAGGTTGTGTTTGAGTCCATCAACGAGCAGAGCATCTTGAGCTTTTCCTTTTCCATTGATTAGAGCAACTGTTCCTTTTCCTGCAATTCTGCCAGATCTGCTTCCAAAGGACACATTCCCTTCCTTTTTGCTCAGTGAGACAAGCTTCCTTCTGTCTCCTGTCATGTGTCTGGAGCACCCACTATCTATAAACCATTGTTTTCCATTATTTTGAGCATATAGAGCCAAGCCGCATTTGTCCATGCTGGAGTTCTTGCTACTCATCTTTCTTCCTTTGAGTCGACAGTCTTGTTCATAGTGTCCATTATTGTAGCAGAAAGAGCAAATCAGATCAAATTTGGTCAAGGGATCAAATGAATTAAAGGTATCGATTTGTCCCTGCCTTTTGGGGGCATATGAGTTGATTATTCTATCCTTTAGCTTTGTCTTTTCACTTCTGCGAACCATACAATGTCTGGCTTGATGACTGAATTTTTTACAGTGAAAGCAGTGTCCAAGAAAGATGGTTTTGTACTTGTTGAAGCAACCACGGTTTGAGTCGATTTCCTTCCTGGGAATTACTCCTCCCTCGTTCTTTGGATTTCCGATGGGCCCTTGGTGGAGTACAGGTTTGTATTTGTTGTAGTGTCCATGATTCGACTCCACATTCTTCTTTGGAGTAATTCTCTCTTCATTCTTGGGATCTGGGGTGCACTTTTCATCTTTTGGATTGCAGGAAAGTGCATCGGCATAGCTTTTCGCATTATTCTTAGTGCTTGAGGATTCTCCTTTGAAACCTATTCCAGACTTGTCATGTTGAGGTTTTTGATTTTTCAAAATAGTCTCAAGTATTTGAGAGCTTTTACAGCACGTTTTAATTTGCTCCAACTCCTTTCTCAGAGACACTATTTCAGTCTTGCATTCTTCACAAGTCTCTTCCTTTTCTTTAAGCTTTGCTTCCAAAAGATCTTCTCTCCTTCTTATTTCCTCGTTTTCCACTTTGAGAGAAATGATTTTGTTCCATAGTTTCTCATTTTCTTCAATGGCACTTATTAACAGTTCATCTACATTTCCTTCCAGCCCTGAGTCATCATCGTGCCATGAATAATGCTTCTTGGCTTTCATCATGATCGCTTTCCTCATCTGGTTTCCTTTTGATGACCATAAACTCATCCTCATCAGACTCATCTTGCTTGGAGAAGAAGTTTTTCTTATTGAACCCTTTCCTTTTATGTGCCATTCTTTTAGAATTTCCTTCATCATCACTGTCATGTTTATGAGGACATTTTGCTGCATAATGACCTGTTTTACCACATTTAAAACATATAAGAGGATACTTTCCTTTAAGCTTAGATCCTTTCTTCAGCTTTCGTACAATTTGAGCCAATTCGAATTCCACATCTGACTCATCACTATAGTCATTCCTTTCTTTCCCCTTCTTTGACCTTGAGGCCTTGAATGTTGCATCTTTGGAGCTTGGGCCACCTTTCCTCATTTCATAGGCAGTGAGAATTCCATGGAGTTCATCCATTTTGAGGGTATCTAGATCCTTTGCTTCTTCTATAGCGCTTATTTTGGAGTCAAACCTGTCTGGAAGAGACCTTAATACCTTTTGAACAATGGTACTTTCTTCAACATTTTCGTCCAATCCTTTCAGGGAATTTACCACTTCAGCTACTCAAAGGAGGTATGCTAAAATATCTTCTTCATCTTCCATCCTCAAACTCTCAAATTGTCTTCTGTGAGTTTGAAGCTTTGCCTTTTTAACTTTTGATTCTCCATGGTACAATCCAACTAGCTTCTCCCACATTTCTTTGGCCGAGGTACAGTGCATGATTTTTGTAAAATCGGAATCAGTGATTCCACTAGTGGTGGAGTTCATGGCCTTTGCATTTGCGATGTAGGCTTTCCTCTCGTCTTGGTCTGTTGGAAGAGTGGAAGTAGTTTTGTATTCATTTTGAACAAAATGCTAGAATTCAGGTCCAAGGGACATTAAGTAGTAAGTCATTCTTTTCTTCCAGAAACCAAAGTTAGTGCCATCGAACAAAGGAGATCTTCCTGATGCTTCATGGTTTCTCATCATGGCTGCAGATCCTTCTTCAAGCTGTTAGGATAGTATGAAGAAGCCTGCTCTGATACCAATTGTTGGAATACTGAGAGGGGGGGTGAATCAGTATTTCTTACTATTTATTTTTATTTTTAATTTTTTAATTTTTCTAGTGATTGCCAACAACCTATATAGATATGTATATGTATACACAGAACACAGAAATCAACAGCTGAATTTAATGCTTTTATTAAAACTCAAGACAATGCAAAGAAATAGATACAATATAAGTATAAATCTGATTGTGAATAGTCGCCAAGCTCCAACTTGGACTTCAGTGAGGCTCCAACCTCCAGAGCACCAACTCTGTTTTGCAGTGGTTCTGCACTTAGGAGCACCTACCCAATGACTTCAGTCCTGTTTAGTTTTGAGGCTACAACCTCTTGGGCTCCAACCCAACCTTGGTATAAACAGGTATGTTGCTGCATTCTATTCAGCTGAGGTTGTCTCACTCCTGGTCTCCTGCCTCTGCTGCTTCTGCTACCTCTACAGCCTCTGATACTTTTTCTGCCTCTGCTGCTTCTACTATCTCACCCTCGGGTTCTTCACCACTATAACCGCACCAACAGTTCTATGTTTCTACTATTTTATAAATTCCCATGCCTTTGTCGCTGTCGTTTCCTCTGACTCGCTTGATCTTTCAACTTCCCTCCTTGATCGTTGTGACTATTAGCTCTACTATAAGATTAAGCTTTTGATGGGTAAGAAGCAGGTTTGGCAGTGCTGGTTGTGCTTTCAAGAGGTTCACACCAGTTGGTTTCATCTCCCCTTCATTCTACTTCATTCTCTTTTAAACCCCTTTATCTTTGTTTTTCTCTCAAGACCCTGTTTAAGTCACCCTTCACCTCATTCATCCTCATTTCTCTTCCTTCTCGGGGTCCTTTGTTTAAAATCACATATAAGGGTTCTTCGTTTTTAGCCCGAGCACAGAGTTAAAGCAGCCATATGACCATTTCCTCATAACCCTAAGCTTTAACAAAATCCCGAACCTGCGGCTTTCTTCGTCACATCAACCCCGAAATGTGTGCGATTATCCCATCCATTCGATCATCCGCCACAAGATCTGACGGCGTTCGCAGTTCCCGCCCTGCGAACTTGCGCATGCGATAGCCCGCGGGGAAAGTTGTTTCCCCACCGTCCCATCTATCACACGATGCTTTATTACAGGATCGCGCCATCTCGTACGTAAGCCACCTTTTCCTGTGAGCGGTGCGGGGAAACCGCTTACTGCCTTTTAGTACAGCCCTCCCGTTCGTTAACCTACGTGCATCTTTATCACCCGCGACCATTGGATCTGCCCTTCGTGCTGTATCTGTCATCCATCTGCGCAACTCTGATAGTGTATTTTCCGGGGATTCATAGTATTCCGCCTCCGTTTACGTTAATGCATATTTATATGGTTTCTGCTCTGATAATGTATTAAACACATATATGGGCTTTACAAGCCCGATAAGCTTCCGATAGTGTAATTGCTAGCATCTGATAAGATTTTGTGGCCTATACGGCTCCCGATGGCTCCTGATAGCATTATCTATGGTATATTTGCTCCTCTCGTCTCCACCTGCTCCGATGGCTCTCTGTGCTCCTCTTCTTCGCCTCTGTCTGCTCCTCTCGTCTCTATCTGCTCCTCGAATATTGTCATATTGACATCAATGACAATATGTGTCCAACACGGACCCCACCCCTTTGGTGGTAAAGCTAGGATGGAGAGGGGAGGCTGAAATAAGTGAGTGTTGTTGATCCGCAAGGTAGGAGGATCTTGATGCTTTTGATTGCGGCCTCCTTTTGTAGAAATTTTGAATAATTTAACACATATTCAATAGAGATTATCCTGATCATGTACCATTGCAGAATACATACACAATACATAAGCTCCTCTACGTTGATCATCAATATAGCAGCATCAATAACAATAAAACATCAAGAGCTTTCACACATTAACACAGTATGTAACCCAAGGAAAGCGTCTCGCTAAAAACCCCAACTATCTGTATATTAATGATTGAGACCATGTAACATTACAAAGTACAATACTTATCACAAGAAATCCAGTACCAGCTCCACCTGTTACACACAATACAGCTAAGATCTAATCTCCAAATCTATTCCACTTCTTGCCTGCCTCCACTGCTCAATACCTGCTCAAGAATTGAATGAGAATGGTTTACCAAACTCGTATTTCACCTCCAAAGAATCACTCACACTGTGTTAGACGTGAGCAGAGGCTATAATACTAGGCAAATACATGAGAAAACTCATTGGCATACTCAATCCCTTGATTGTGCAAATCCTCATGCACAACTATAGTCACAACTGATAGCAATCTGATTCTCTAACACCTGTCCCTATTGAATTGAACATGCACTGACATGCAACTGAGTTAACTAATGTATTCTATAGTTGTATTATGATTTAATAATTAGTTTAACAACTCATCATTAGTCTATTTGCAGTTAGACTAATTACAACTAGTTTAACCAAGTCAAACTGAACACAACTCCATCAACTCCACAATCAACTCCACCAAACTCAACTGATTGAGTTCTAACTGAAGTCATGCATGCAACAACTCAACTGACTCATAAGAAAAGTGTACTTCCTTCTGACAGCTGCATGGGCCACATCTGTAGCTCAAACTGAAGTGCTCCAAGAGAATAAGATCAAGTTTATAGTCCAAATATTATTATGAGACAATAATAATTGACTTTTCTATTTTGGACAGCCAGTCTAAAAATAGACTTTGATCACTCCTGCTGTGATCACTCCTACTGTGGTCACTCCTACTGTGATCACTCCTGCTGTGGTCACTCCTACTGTGATCATCCCTGCTGTGGTCACTCCTGCTGTGATCATCCCTGCTGGGATCCAAAAAATAGAACTTGCACCATAATTTGCCTGCGGGCCCACTTAGTGAAGGCGACTCTTTTCACTAAGCTCCATCATCTTGTTGCAATCTCAACACTCCCTCTCGACAAGATATGGATTATCAACAACCCCTATCCTGCCTCGATGGTATTTGAATTTTCTCCTCGTGAGAGCCTTCGTCAGAATATCAGCATCCTGATCCTCCGTTGCACACAATCTCTGATATGATGGTACCTGATGTCCTTACTGCCATATACTCGACCTCTTGAGCTCCCTGCCCAATCTGCATCCTCCTGTTTGTACCAAGATCCATATCCCGATGTGCCTCTCAAGTAGCACAATACATGCTTGCCAGCCTTCTAGAAGAGCTTGGTAGGCTTAACCATAGCTCGTGAAAGTTGGTTAACTGCATAGCATATATCGGGTCGTGTATTAACCAAATACATCAGCGACCCCACCAACTATCGATAAACAGTGGCATCCACTTCTTCTCCCAAAGTGGCATCCTCCTTCCTCCAACCTCCAGAAGAGGAGTATCAACAGGTTTGCAGCCATGCATGTTGAACTTCTCCAGTATCTCCCGAGCATACTTGCCCTGAGAAACAAACAGTCCACCACTGCGCTACCATATTTCCAATCCTAAGAAATAGTGAAGGAGGCCCAAATCCTTCATCTCAAACTCTGTAGCAAGATCCTTCTTTCATGACAGTATCAACAGCTCATCACCCGTTAGAATCAAATCATCAACATACAGTACAATGATAAGCAAATTACCCTCCACCACAATCTGGTATAAGTTAGGATCCGCCTCGCTCTTGCAGAATCCAAGTCCTGTGAAATAGCTGTCTATCTGTGTGTACCAAGCACGTGGTGCTTGCTTCAACCCATACAGAGCTCTCTTGAGCCTGCACACATGCGACTCGCTACTGAAGACCTCAAAGCCTTCGGGCTGCTCAATGTACACCTCCTCCTCATTGACTCCGTTGAGGAACGCAGTCTTCACATCCATCTGATGAATGTGCCATCCCATCTGCGTTGAGAGAGCAAGAATCGTCCGTATGGAAGAATACCTTGCGACAGGTGCAAAGGTCTACTCATAATCAATCCCCTCTATTTGTGAAAAGCCTCGGGCAACAAATCTTGCCTTGTACTTCTCTACACTCTCGTCAGCTGTCTTCTTAACTTTGTAGATCCATCTCGAACCCACCACTGATTTCCCTTCCGGTCTAGGAACAATCTCCCATGCACTGTTTCTGACAATAGAATCATACTCTTCCACCATGGCGTCTACCCATACGGGATCCTCCACAGCTTCCTCGAAAGAGGATGGCTCAGTCACAACACACTTGCTCATAAGAGCCATGTAACCAGTGTACCGATCAGGTGACTGTCTCTACCTGCGTTGGGTTATAGGTGGTCCTACAACTTTCTCTGCATCTTGAGCCAGTCGCTCAGCTTCTGTCAAGCACTTTCGCCCTCTGATGGTTGGCGCTGCATGAGTGGTCTCTTCCACTCCATGAACCTCGTCCTGTGGTTGATCCACATCCTGAAGCTCATCCTTAGGAACTAATAGCTCCTCATCTGCATGCAAGTGTAGCTCCCTCTCAAGCGAACACTTCATGGCTTTCTCCTCCTGAAATTTTATATCTCGTCGCACGACAGTTTTACCACTGTCTGGCAAATACACACGATAGTTGTGGGGCATATCAGTGTACCCCACAAATATCCCAACCTATGTGGTCGGCTCCAACTTCTTCCTGGCATCCTTCATCACATGCATGTAAACGTTAGCACCAAAAATCCTCAAATGAGAAAGATCGGGCTTCTTACCAAAATAAGCCTCCTCGGGTGTACTCATGCCAAGTATCCTATGAGGACAATGGTTCTGCACATAAATTGTTGTATTGCATGCTTCCGCCCACAAGTGAAGGGGTAGGCCCTGATCATGCAACATTGCCCGTGCAGCACCCACAATCGTTCTGTTCTTCCGCTCAACTACCCCGTTCTGTTGTGGGTTATGGGGAGCTATGAGCTCTCTACGAATCCCTTCTGCCTTGAAGAAATCCTTGAACTCGTCCGAGATGTATTCACCACCATTATCGCTCCTAAGAGCCTTCACCTTCTTCCCCGACTCCTTCTCGACCAGTGCTTTGAATTCACAGAACTTTGAATATGTCTCGCTCTTCTTCTGCATGAAGAAGATCCAGCACTTACGAGAGAAATCATCAACAAAAATCACATAATACCTGTGTTTTGCTGTCGAAGCAACTAAGAAAGGTCCACACACGTCTGTGTGAATTCTCTCAAGGATCGTCGTGGCGCGACTATCCTTCTTGTGAAAGGTGGCTTTCACAAACTTCCCTAAAGTACACCCCTTGCACTGATCTGACTGCGCAAGAGTGCCTTTAGGAAGCCCTGTAGTGATCTGCTACAGTATCTTCAAGGCTCCATGGTGAAGGTGACCCAATCTCCTGTGCCACAACTCGCCATCATCCCGGCTCACCAATCCTTCTGCCTTGCCTGCCATTGCTGCGCATCCATCTACATGCAACTGATAAAGGTTCCTCACCCGAACCCCTATCTTCCAGGTCTCACCACTTGTCTTGCTGCACAGGAAATCCTTTCCCTCGCTAAAAGCAACATCATACCCATTGTCTTCTAACATCGCCACTGAGATAAGATTCTTCTTCAATCCTGGAACATGCATGACTTCCTTCAATACGAAGGGTTTACCAGACTCCCTCTCAAAGGAAATGGTACCGATATTGGTCGCACTATATCTATCATCATCGCCGATATCGATGTACACTCCAAGATCTTTGTCCTCCAGATCATAGAACAAATCTCTATCTCCTGTCACGTGAAAAGACGCACCACTGTCCAAGAACCACACCGATCCCATCGCACTTGAAACCAAGCATGCGATCAATGAAAAATCAAGCTCAAACTGTGAGGCTAGGGCCTCTCCTGCTGAAGATCCAACAGCCTGCTTGTTCTTCTTCTTCTACGGACAATTAGTGGCATAGTGTCCGTGCTGGTGACAGTGAAAACACTTCACCTTGGACATGTCCTACTTCTTGCCTTTCGCACCGGAATGAGAAGCTTTCTTATTCTTCCCCTTCTTTGCTTTGGCAGCCAAAGCGCAATTCTCTTCATCAGATACCTTTAATGAAGATCCATTCTCACCTTTATTGTTTCTGAGTTTATCCTTGAGCGCAAGGTCGCTCTTGCTTTGGAATAACATTTGAAATCCGTTGAAAGACATTTCAACAACACTGCTGCAAATTCGATTTCCACCAGCTCAAACTCAACCGCTTCCGATCTAAAATTCGTGAGAACACAATATTTCTCGTACAGAGATTGACTGTATGGGCATTCACCGGATATCTCACCTTCCAAAGGAAGGATGAATCCAGAGGCTACCTGGCCCGATTACAGACTCTACCTGAAGAAATAGAATGTAAACACTTCCTGAATAGTAGATCTGATGATCAACAGCTCTGATACCATGTAGAACTTCTTCTACAAATCAGCTCGCTCTGATACCATGTAGAAATTTTGAATAATTTAACACATATTCAATAGAGATTATCCTGATCATGTACTATTGCAGAATACATACACAATACATAAGCTCCTCTACGTTGATCATCAATATAGCAGCATCAATAACAATAAAACATCAAGAGCATTCACACATTAACACAGTATGTAACCCGGGGAAAGCATCTCGCTAAAAACCCCAACTATCTGTATATTAATGATTGAGACCATGTAACATTACAAAGTACAATGCTTATCACAAGAAATCCAGTACCAGCTCCACCTATTACACACAATACAGCTAAGATCTGATCTCCAAATCTATTCCACTGCTTGCCTACCTCCACTGCTCAATACCTGCTCAAGAATTGAATGAGAATGGTTTACCAAACTCGTATTTCGCCTCCAAAGAATCACTCACATTGTGTTAGACATGAGCAGAGGCTATAATACTAGGCAAATAAATGAGCAAACTCATTGGCATACTCAATCCCTTGATTGTGCAAATCCTCATGCATAACTATAGTCACAACTGATAGCAATTTGATTCTCTAACACATGTCCCTGTTGAACTGAACATGCACTGACATGCAACTGAGTTAACTAGTGTATTCTATAGTTGTATTATGAGTTAATAATTAGTTTAATAATTCATCATTAGTCTATTTGCAGTTAGACTAATTACAACTAGTTTAACCAAGTCAAACTGAACACAACTCCATCAACTCCACAATCAACTCCACCAAACTCAACTGATTGAGTTCTAACTGAAGTCATGCATGCAACAACTCAACTGACTCATAAGAAAAGTGTACTTCCTTCTGACAGCTGCATGGGCCACATCTGTAGCTCAAACTGAAGTGCTCCAAGAGAATAAGATCAAGTTTATAGTCCAAATATTATTATGAGACAATAATATTTGACTTTTCTATTTTTGACAGCCAGTCTAAAAATAGACTTTGATCACTCCTGCTGTGATCACTCCTGCTGTGGTCACTCCTACTGTGATCACTCCTGCTGTGGTCACTCCTGCTGTGATCATCCCTGCTGTGGTCACTCCTGTTGTGATCATCCCTGCTGGGATCCAAAAAATATAACTTGCGCCATAATTTGCCTGCAGGCCCACTTAGTGAAGGCGACTCTCTTCACTAAGCTCCATCATCTTGTTGCAATATCAACACCTTTAACCATAAATGACAACAAACTTTTTTCTTTTTTGACCCTTATGACATGAGCGGAAAACTTTGGTTATAATACATAATGTCTCCGAACTTTGGATAGAGACATAATGAACTCAAATATTAGGATTTCATGTAAAACTAACCACATTTTATCTTTCTGACCCCTTCTTTGAAATAATTTGGAGGATGAAATATTTTTTACAACATTTCAAATATAATAATCATCAGCTACAATCAAGAAATCCTATAAAAATTATAGGACCCTAACAGGAGTAATACATTAGGAAGTTTATATTAAGCAGCCACAAGGATTTGAGGTGCATGGGAGAGAATCTCATGTATTCAGGCATAAGAAAGCCTTATATGGTATGAATCAAGCACTGAGAGCATGGTACTCGAGGATTGAATCCTACTTGCAACACATGGGTTTTAAGAAGAGTGATTCAGATCTTAAACTATATTACATTATGGTTGGAAAGGATCCGCTCATTCTTGTATTGTATGTTGATTATTTATTCATTAGAAGAGAGGAGAGACTTATAGAGCACTGCAAGTGATATCTTTCTTAAGAGCTTGAGATGAATCATATAGGACTGATGCACCATTTTTTGGGGCTTGGAGGTTGGCAGGAGGATGGGCATATCCTCTTGTGCCAGAGCAGGTATGCATGGGACATATTGAGGAGATTTTGTATCAAGGATTGCAGGCCTATGGCCACACCTATGATTACCAACTAGAAGAAGTTGCATGATTTTTATTCTGAGTTGGTAGACCCCACTTTATATCATCAGTTGATCGGATCATTAATGTATTTGGCCAATACTAGATCAAATATTTGTTTCCCATTCAACATGTTGAGTTAGTATATGATGGATCATAGGACGGTGCATTGGGTGGCAACAAAACATGTGTTATGGTACCTTTAGGGCATAGTATATTATGGACTAGGCAATGTCTAGGGGGATGGATTCAGGTTGACAGGTTGTACAGACTCAGAACAGGCAAGAAATGCTAGTGAGAAGAAGAGTAAATTTAGATGTTGTTTTATGTTGGGTTCAACAATGGCATTGTGGTTTAGACGGAAACAAAGATCAGTGGCATTGAGTTTCGTGAAGGCTATGTACATTACAACTAGTCAAGCCAATTGCAAGGCCATTTGGATTCTTAAGATGTTGTATGGCTCATTTGATCAATAACTGAAACCAATTATGACTTATCGTGGTAATCATAGTTGTATTAAACCCACATAAAATTTAGTATTTCATGACAAGTCAAATCATATTGAGATCAAATACCACTTCATCTGGGATTGTGTTCAGAGAGGGGCAGTGAAGATAGAGTACATATCCATTGAGGAACAAATTGGGGGCATTATCACCAAGTCCTTACCCAGGGGAAAGTATGTCTACTTCAGAGATAAGATGGGAGTGGTGAAAAACACCTTCCTTGATAAGAGGGAGTGTTGAGAAAGGTACTAAGGACTTGTTTCCTAGTGCTTTTTTCCTAAGCCTAGGAAAACAAGTGAACCCACCTTTCTAGTGTGACTTTATGAGATCATTAAAGTCATGTCACTTTTTAGTCACTTATGAGGTCTAAAAGTACATTTTACTTTTATAATATTAAAGTGTCTTTATGATGAAAAAGTACACGGTACAACAAGTTATTAAAGTGACTAGGGGGGTCATTAATGAAGGGGAAGACATAAATGGGGTTCAATGTGATATTAGATCTCCACACTTGATCAAGAGAAGTCGATATCTAATCTCAACCCTTGATCTTAGGGATAAGTTTTCTCATCCTTATGGAGACCAAAAAAGGGAAAAAAGGAACACGGAGGCTCATTGGTCCTTCATGTGTAGTTTTTGAGAAGAGAAGAGGAGAAGTAAGGAGAAGGTTGACAAAAGAATTCATTTTCATCAAGGAGAGGTGTACTTCAACATGAATTTCTAGGTTGATATTATGGCACGCATATTGATAACGTAAAGGTGGTACATGGCCCAAAAATCAAGGAGAATCAACACTGATTTCGAGGAGAATCAACACTAGTCTTACAAGAACAAAAATTGAGGAAAATTTAGTCTAGCAATGTGAATTTCAAGGAGGAATTTGTCAGATGGAGGCATGGTTTTTAAGGTAGAAAATTTGGATGTGACAACACCAAATTTGAGGCAAATATTGTTAGTATGTGGCATTATTTTCGAGGGTAGGAATTCTAACAAAGGCATGAATTTTGAGGGCATAATTTTCATACAAATGACAAGAATTTCCAGGTCTGAAGTTTTGAAGAGTGGCGCAAAATTCGAGGGCATAAGTCTGGACAGTGGAAAAAACTTCTAGACAACATCATTATTTACTAGAAGTTGGCCTGAATTTGAAGGAGGGAGATAAGTACCCATGTTTGTAATTAATGATGTAAAATTCTTTAAAAAAAAAAAATTCCTCTCACTAGTTTTTGTTGAAAATAGCAACAATAAATGTTAAAAATAACATCAAGAAAAAAATCCTAATTTAATTTGTCCTTGAATTAAATTGGGAATAAAATTGTAATTCCACATCTCATGACAACTTGTAATAGCTAACTAAGTTAGTTTGACTTAGTTGACTCAGTTAAATCGAGTTGAGGGTATAACTAGAGTCATTTAGAGTGTCTCCTACAATTAGGAGCACTAGTTGAGTTTATTTTGAGTTGTCGTTATTTAATTCAGTCTAACTGAGTTAAATTCAGTTAAGCTAGTTCCAACTAATGGAGGAATTAGTGGGAGGTTCAGCAGTGGGGTGCAGCCTGCAGTAGTGGGGTGTTACCTGTCGAATAGTTTGGTGTTGTCTGAAGTGCAGTGTGGTGCTACCTATATTAATCAACCAGTAAACTGAAGATCCACTCTTAATTAACGCATACATGTCAGATCAGAGAAAGACCAAGTTGAGATTGGAGTTCAGGGATAGTGTATTATTAATTGTAAAATCATCTAAATTAAATCGATGGTGCATGAAATCATAAAAAGGCCTATGAGGATTGCGTAATTCATAATTGAGGAATTTCCTAATTAAATAGAGGTTGATTCCAAAGGGAAGAATGCAAGGAAGTAGGAGCTTGGAAGGCTAGGAATTTGGCTAAGTATTGGCCAAAGTCAGTAAGTCAGGAAGAGGATAGAAAATACTTGTGCAGGTTGAGCTCAAGGTTGAGCAGAGCATATTGTATTCATCCAAGGCTTTCCTAGGAAGCAGTGAGACAGGTAGAGATAATGCAGAGGTTTCATGGGCTTGAGTAAAGCATTGTAATATTATCATATTTTTTTATTAATGTAATATACAGATAGTAGGGGTTTTTAGCTGTGGCTTTCCCCAGAAAATCATTGTGTTATGTGTGATTGAATTCTTTCTCTCATATGCTTTGTGATTTCATTGATCATTTATTGTGTACGTTGGTGAGTAGAATATATTCAAGTCAATTGTTTTAGCATATTACAATCTGTAGTTTCAATCTACAAGGAATTTCTACATGGTATCAAATCTAGATTTGTAGAAATTTCTACATGGTATCAAAGCTAAATTTGTAGAAATTTCTACATGGTATCAAAGCTGAAATCATAATAGAAGAGAAGAATTCGAAGTTTTCCTTGCAGATTGATGGAGCTCTCGTTCAAGGCAGATCCAGAAGACCCTATGTGCAAACTTCTTAATGGAGCAAGAAGGTTTCTAGTGGGCATATCAGTAAGCCAATTTTTAGTGACACAAAAAGGAGTTGTGATCATTGGAATTGGTAGATTGAGGAACAGAGAGATTTCCCACAGGGAGATTGAGACTTAGAGGGAGTCTAGTTTTAGAGGGAGCAGCCCTTTGGAAGATAGTACTTCATGATACGGGGAGATTAGACTCATTATTACAGTAGTTGCAGCAGCAGTGTAGAAGCAGCAATAGAGCATTAGCAGCAGCAGTATGAGTAGATCAGATTTCTCTTTTCATGTAGTTATACCTCTTGGTGTGAGGTAGGGCGATGTGAAGAAATAATCCCAAGAGTTGCAGAAATTTGGGCAGGGCCCATTGAGGTGTGTTTGTCTCATGGATAATTACCTTGCTACAGAGGCCCACGGTATTCAGTAGCAGGAGGATCAGTTTTAGTGAGATACTGAGAAGCGCAGAAAGGTGTTAATCACAGAGAAGGAGGTAGAGTAGCACACTTTTTCCCAATAGACAGTTGGATACACAGTTGATTCATTTTATTTTGTTTGCATGTTGTTTATTTGCAAATGTTGTAGTAGAAACAACAACAATGACAAGAGTTGCATGCAGAATATTCCAAAGGTATTGGATCAAAATAGATGTGAATCCATTTCTTGTTGAGAGGGAATGTTGAAAATAGCAACAAGAAATGTTAAAAATAGCATCAAGAAAAATACCCTAATTTAATTTGTCCTTGAATTAAATTTGGAATAAAATTCTAATTCCACGTCTCATGACAACTTGTAATAGTTAACTAAGTTATTTTGACTTAGTTGGCTCAGATAATTTGAGTTGAGGGTCTAACTAGAGTCATGTAGAGTGTCTCCTACATTAAGAGCACTAGTTGATTTTATTTTGAGTTGTAATTATTTAATTCAGTCTAACTGAGTTAAAGTCAGTTAAACTAGTTCCAAATGATGGAGGAATTAGTGTGAGGTCCAGTAATGGGGTGCAGCCTGTAGTAGTGGGGTGTTTCCTATAGTAGTGGGGTGTAGCCTGCAGTAGTGGGGTGTTTCCTGTCGAAAAGTGGGGTGTTTCCTGAAGTGAAGTGTGGTGTTGCCTGCAGTGATCAACCAGTAAACTGAAGATTCACTCATAATTAACTCATGCATGTTAGATCAGAGAAAGACCCAGTTGAGATTGGAGTTCAGGGACAATGTACTATCAGCTGTAAAATAATCTAAATTAAACCAATAGTGCATGCAATCAGAAAAATTCCTATGAGGATTGCGCAATTCATAATTGAGGAATTTCCTAATTAAATCGAGGCTAATTCCCAAAGGGAACAACGCAAGGAAGTAGGATCTTGGAAGGCTAGGAATTTGGATAAGTATTGGCCAAAGGCAGTCAGTCAGACCGAGGATAGAAAATACTTGTGCAGGTTGAGCTCAAGGTTGAGCATAGCATATTGTATTCATCCAAGGCTTGCCTAGGAAGCAGTGAGACAAATAGAGGTAGTGCAAAGGCTTCTCGGGCTTGAGAAAAGCATTGTAATCTTCTCATATTTTCTTATTGACGCAATATACAGATATCAAGGGGTTTTCCCTGTGGATTTCCATAGAAAATAATTTTGTTATGTGTGATTGAATTTTTTCTCTTATATGCTTTGTGATTTCATCAATCGTTTATTGTTTCCACTAATGAGTAGAGTATATTCAAGTCAGTTGTTTTAGTATATTACAATCTACAATTTGAATATACAAGGAATTTCTACAATTTTCCCTTCAAGGTTTTTCCAAGGTCTGAATGACTAAATATCAGTGTCTAAATTTGTTCATGCTTATGAAATTTATCAGTTGAATGTGAAAAAGTAGTGGTAGACTAGTGTTTTAATTGAATTTATATTCAATTTTAAATACTAGCAATGAACTGGTGTTTGGGCATTACAAATTTTATGAAAAAAAAATAAATAAAACCAGGTGGGGCTACATGACACAATTTTCTACAGCCTTGGGACAATTTTGTTACTTTTATCAATTTGAGCATAACTAAATCTCTAGGATTTGATTCAGTTGTGGAATATTTGTTATATGAAGAAGTACAAAGGTAGTCTAGCATTGAAACTTCCATGCCAAAAGTTATGGTAGAAAGAGGTCAATCCAGGGAGAAAGGGGGGAAATATATAGGCTCTTCCATATCAAAGTCAAGAGGCAAGAAGTGTAAATCCAAATGTTGGTTCTACAAGAAAATAGGGCATCTCAAGAAGGACTGCTTTAAAAGTCAATTGTCCAGTGAAAACCAAAGAAGGAAGCAAATCAAGTCGAGTCAGGTATGATAGATGAGTTTTTGTTTGTTGATTCGGGTATGATAGATGAATTTTTTTCTATTTGCAGTGTCTCTCAATATTTTGAAGATTGGTTCTTAAATTCTAGTGCTTCTCATCACATGAGTCTACATAGAAACTAGTTCACTTCATATCAAGTTGTGAATGGTAGTTCTGTGTCTATGAGTAATAATGTATCTTTTCAAACTGTTGGGGTGGGAAATGTTAGAATAAAAATGCATTATGGAACGACAAGAAATTTAACAGATGTCAGACGTACCTGAGTTGAATAAGAATTTTATTTCTTTAGGAGTATTAGACTTGGGGAGTTATATATTCACAGTCAAGGTGGAGTGCTAAAAGTTTCAAAGGGCACTCTAGTTGTTATGAAGGTAGAAAATATTGGAAAACTTTAAATACTTAAGGGAAGCACTCAATTTAATGAGGAAGTCATTGTATCTAAGAAGGTAGAAGAAGTTACTCATATATGGCATCAGCAGCTAGGTCACATGAGCAAGAAGAGCCTTAAGGTACTAATGAATCGCAAATTACTTCCTAATTTGAAATCGTTGATTTTAGATTTTTTGCAAACATCGTGTATACATTGGAAAACAATATAGACAAAAAATTAAAGTTGGTAATCATAATAGTAAATGATTTTGGGATTATGTTCATTTTGATCTATGGGGACCATCTCCTATAGTGTCTTAATGCTTTTAAACAGTTTAAAGTTATGGTGGAAAAGAAAACATGCAGTACAATTAAATATTTAAGAACTAACAGTGGCAGTGAATTTACTTCCTTAGAATTTTAAAAGTATTGCAAAGATGAAGGGATTGTTAGACACAAAACCGTTTTCTATATTCCACAGCAAAATGGTGTTGTTGAATATAGAATAGGACTCTTATGGAAAGAGACAGGAGCATGATCAACAATACTAACTCGTAGAAGGAGTTATGGGCAAAACAGTATCCATTGTTAGTTATGTGGTAAACAAATCACCTTCAGTTGTCATTAATTGTAAAATTCCTAAAGAAGTTTAGTTGGGTCAAACATGTGATTATTCATACTTAAGAATGTTTTTTTGTAATGCATATGCTCTTATTCCAAAGAATCAGTGTTCTAAGTTAGACCCAAAACCAAAAAGTTATGTTTTTGTTGGGTATAAGAATGTTGTGAAAGGATATAGGTTGTGGGATACTTCTATGCATAAGATCGACATCACCATAGACATAATGTTTGATAAATATTATCTTCCAAAAGTCGATGTTAAAAACTTTGAATAGGAATAGGTATCGTGAAATCAACAAATTCAGTTGGAGACTCGGCATTTTCTGAAAAGTTGGAAGCAAGAAAAAGCTTTTGAAGAAAAAAATTGAAGAATATATAAAGGAAAGTGTAGAAGTTCATAAACTAATCACTCTTAGGAGGTCTACAAGGGAACGAAAATCTCCCAAGAGGTATGAATACTTTGCTTCTTTTGTTGCCCTGATTACTGAGGATGGGAAACCTTTATTTTATCAAGAAGCAATGAATGATGTGGATAGTGAAAAATGGAAGAAGGTTATGGATGAGGAATTCCTCAACCAAGAACAAAACCTGGGATCTTGTAAAACTTCCTAAAGGGATAAATTTTTTTGGATGTAAATGGGTCTTCAAATTGAAGAGAAATGTTGATGGAGACATTGAAAGATATAAATTGAGGCTCATAGAAAAAGCGTACTCTCAGACATAGGGTATTAACTTTCATGATATTTTTTCGCCAGTTGTAAAATTTGTTTCTATTCGTACAGTGTTAGAACTAATTGCATTACTTGACCTTGAGTTAGAACAGTTAGATGTTAAAACAAATTTAATTCATGGAGATTTAGATGAGGGGATATATATGGAACATCCAGAAGGTTTTGTACAAGATCGCATCAAGAGATTAGTTTGCAAGCTCAAGAAATCATTGTATGGCCTGAGATAGTCTCGCATGCAATGGTACAAGACTTTTGATTACTTCATGGTGAGCTAGAACTTCAGTGAATATGACCATTGTGTTTATTTTAAAAATTCCAATGGTATATTCATTATTTTGGTTTTGTTATGTTGACAATATGCTTGTTGCAAGAAAAATCATAAAAGAGATCAACAGGTTAAAGGATCAACTTGATAGGATGTTTGATATGAAGGATCTTGGAGCTGTAAAACAAATCTTGGCCGTGGAGATACATAGAGAATACAATTTCATTCCAAATGCAATGTTTGGCCTCTCACCATTGAAATGACCAAATCAACTGTGTAGGTAACCGTGGTGAAAGAATTAGGCAATGAGCCCATGATTTCAATGCTTACCTAAATAGTTTGTACACATGCATTTATATATATATATATTCTTACTGTCTACAAATTAGATGCATTTTCCTATTGCATCACAATGATTGGTGTGAAATATTCCACACCTTCTTATAGTCATGTCAGTGAGGTCCATGCACCTCGTTTTTCCAATTGCACCAACAAATTTACCAATGATGTGAGAATGCCACAAGTCTCCATGCACTGGCCCAGCATGGGTTTGAGCCACCAATATTCAATCCATTAGTTAAATTCAAGATCAATTTAACTCTAAGATATATATATATATATATATATATATAGATATATATATATATATATATATATATATATATATATTTGTGCAAAAAAAATTCCACAAAACAACACAGTAGTATTTAACCAGTGCATACAACACTCATGTAGATATACAATCCATGCATACAAAATATTAGTGCGAGTCCATTAATCACAAGAAAATTGTTTAACAAAACCTCAACTTCTTTAATCAAAGAAAAGAAGAAAGCATGCATCTCTGATCTGAATTTAAACAAGAATGCAACAAATTACAAATATAACCATAAATACAGAGATGCATCAGAAATAACACTTCCTTTCATTAATATCAACAACGAAATATGCTTACAAACAGAATGGAAATGAGACTAGCTCGGGCGATGGTAGCTTATCTCTTAGAAGAGATGTGGCAGCTACATGTCTTTGAACTGAGTTACAATGAGGCTCAAGGGCCTTTTTGTTATTAAACAATAATATAAAACCTAAACAACCAAAACCCTAACCCGAGGAGATGTAACACCAAGAATTTATGGGCCCCATTGGGTTTAGTTGGGCACCCAAATTGTCGGGGTCATAACTTGGTCATATTATCTTCGTTTGACGCGCATGATACCTTGTTGGAAAGATCTCTCTGATGACTATAATTGAATATGTGATTTCAATGAAATCACCCAAAAGAATATTTCCAAAAAAAATGTCATTTGGGGCCTCAAAACAGCTCTGGAAGTTCAGGACCCGAAAAACTACCAAAAATAGTAAATTGTGCTACAATTAAGGAAACTAAAAAAAATGACAGAGCAATGGTGGGGGTCCAAGTGGAATAGCTGGGTGGCCACCAATATCCACCTGGATCATTCCTCCCCCATTAGGAAGCAATGGTCTCCATTACGTTGAGTTCCTCCATGAGATGAGGAAACTTTTGCTGAACTTGGTCCCTAGTGAGCCATTTTCCTTAGTGAAGGAGTTGGTTAGCTTTGACAACTCAATACAATTGGACCTTTTGTTGGCTAGTGTTTTTGATCTGCGTGTCTATGATTCGATCACTTTCAACTTGTTCCATGCTATTTTGATTTCACTTTGTTGGTGTGAGTTGTTCTGTAATGTCGGATGTATCTAGTAATGGTGGAGAGTATGGCTGAAGGCGATCCACATTGAACACTAGGTGCAGGCCAAGGAAGGGGGAATGCTGAGCTCAAAATAATTATCTCCCACAACCTTGGTGATGGTGTATGGCCCATATCGGAGCGGGGCGAATCTTGTGGTGGGGCCCAGCGAGGTGCTCCTTCTGCAAATGTGGACAAACTTTGTCACCCACCTAGAACTTGTGAGGCACCCGATGTTGATCATGTCACTGCTTGTACTTAGCATTGGATTTTTCCAATATGTTATGGACTTGTTGGCGGATGTGTTGAATGTGCTCAATGAATTTATTTTCCTTGTCGGCTCCGAACTAGACATGAGCTGAATCTGCTTGAGTCGCTGCAAATGGTATGGCCACATCAATGGTACATAGTGGTTGGAATCCCAAGCCCACCTGAAAAGGGTTGTGTCCAATCGAGTTGTGGAGAGTCCGGTTGTAGCTATGCTAGACATAGGAAAGGATCTCATCCCATGTGCATGGATTCTTTGAGATGTATATGCGCATAATGTGTACGATCATCCTATTGATGACCTTTGTCTGGCCATTAGTTTGGGGATGGAAATTTGTGGACTTAGTGAGCTTGGTTTCCATCATCGACCAAAGACTAGACCAAAATGTACTGAGGAACATGTTGTCCCGGTCTGAGATGATAAACTATGGGATCCCAAAGTGTACCCACACTCATTCAAATAAGAGTTTAGCAGTGCCTTATGTTGTGATACTCTTCTTTCAGGCCGCCATAATGGCCACCTTCGAGGATCTGTTGATGACCACAAAAACGTAGTCATTGTCATGCTTAGTAGAAGGAAGGCTTGACATGTAATCCATGGAGATGGATTCCCAAGGTCGACTAGGGGTAGGAAGCAGAGTATAGAGAACTTTCATCTTGATGGTCGGTTTAGCAATGGCACAGGAAGTGTAGGATTTGATGTACTTCCCAACATCCTATCGAAGATTCAACCAATAGAAATACTTTTTCAAAATTGCCACTGGTTTCTCGACCCCAAAATGTCGAGCGGCCCGACTATAGTACGCTTCCAAAATCATCTTCACACGCTTGCTTGAAGGAACACAAAGGTGTCCCAGGTGGCATAATAGAGCATCCTAGAGGTGAAAATCTAGAACTTGCTGACCCTCCAAGAGCGTATGGTATGTTTAGCCGAATTCTGGGTCACTTTTGTATAGAATTGGCCAATCAGAAGTCTCGTGTCAACAATAGTTGAGCACAGTGGTTAACGCCATGATCGGTGGTTGACTGAGGCAGTTTGCAACATTATTTTTTATTCTCTTCTTGTCCTTGATATTCAAATGGAACTGTTGCAAGTATGTGGACCACTTCTTATGGCAATCATTCTGCAACTTCCCTTGCGTCTGTATGAACTGTAGGGGTCGGTGGTCTATGTGGATGACCGTTTCCTTCCCCAAAATGTAATGCTTCGATTGTCAGTAGGCATGGACAATGGAATGCATATCTTTGTCATAAGTGGGATACTTTCAGACTGTGTCTGAAAATGTCTCACTGTGATATGCCACTAGATGTCCGTGTTGAATAAGGACTTCCCCAATAGCATAGACAGAGGCATCTGTCTCAATCTCAAATGGTTGTTGCAAGTGTGGTAATGTGAGCACTAGTGCAGAGAAGAGGCGATGTTTCAACTCCACGAATGCCTTCTATTGAGATTCAGACCAAAAGAAGTTTTATTTCACTCCTCCTTTGGTGACTTGACTCAAGGGCCAAGTGATATGAGAGAACCCCAACACGAACCTGCGGTAGAAATTAGCAAGACCCAGAAAGCTACAGAGCGCTGTCAGAGTGGTTGGGGCTAACCAATCCTGAATGACTTGGATCTTGGTTGGATCCACATGCACCCCGTGTTCATCAATAATGTATCCCAGATACTAAACCTGGGCCATGCCAAAAGTGAATTTCTCCAAATTAGAACACGGCTTGTGTTGCCGCAGTGTTTCGAGAACCTGTCGGATGTGGTGAAGGTGCTCTTCCCAACTCTAGCCTAAGATCAGGATGTCATCCAAGTATATCACTACAAATGAGTTGGTGAATGACCGCAATATGTCATCCATCAGCCTCATGAAGGTTGCAGTAGCATTCGTCTACCCGAAAGGCATAACCAACCATTCGAAAAGGCCCTCCTTGGCTTTGAAGGGAGTCTTCCACACATCAAAGGGTTCAATTGGTACCTGGTGATATTCGAACTTCAAGTTGATCTTGTTGAAATATTTTTCCCCCTTGAGATGGTCCAGAATGTCATCAATATATGGGATCAGGTACCTATTCCGGATAGTAATCTTGTTCAACACCCGATAGTCAATACAGAGTTTCCAAGTCCCATCCTTCTTCTGTACCAACATGATCAGGCTCCCACGGGGTGACGAACTCAGCCAAATGTGACCTTTGTGTAGTAGCTCCTGAATTTATATCTTGATTTCATCGTTCTCTAGAACAAAGCATTGATATATTGGTCCATTGGGTAACGGCACACCTGGGGTCAAATCGATGGAGTGCTTGACCTGACAGCACAGAGGCACCCCTGTGGGGGAGGTGAAGATGTCCTCGTACTCCTCCATGACTTTCTCTATCTATTGTTGTCGTGTGGAGGGGCCCTGTCTAGAGGTTGTGGCCACCATATTCTTCTTTCCTTGAGTGCATATCATCAAGAAAACAAATTTCCCAATTTTTTAAATGAGATTACTACATTGTTTTAAAGTAACCAGAGAGATGGCGGTAGGCGGTGCTACCTCCGGTATTTAGTACAACTTATTTTAGAATGTAAAAATAACAAAGAGAGGCCGACTCATACACAGAATGTCGCTTCCACAAGTGTGGTTGGCCTAATAATACATCACAAACATTAATTGGAGAAACGTCACATAATACCTCATCTATGAAGGGCTTGATGTTGTCTAGAAGGCGGCATTGTTGGCTCACATGCAGATCCTATCCTTGGTGAAGCCACCCGATGGTGTATGGTTGTGGCTGTGTTATGGTCGGTAAGCCCAGCCACTTCATGACCTCTGCTTCAATAAGTTTATTTTGGCTCCCGCTGTCGACAATGAACTGTAGTGGGGAACCCTTTACCCACTTCTAGGAGTGGGAGAGGCGCTCCTCCTCCTCTAGATCTTTGGGTTCCTCCTTCTGGATGTTTGTGGTGGCAACAATGGCATTGGGCTCTGAATCAACAATTTTCTTCCCTTTTTCATTCGCCTTGTCGGGTTCTAACTCAGAGTTGGAACATGTATCTGATTCTGAAGCCTTCAATTCGGCCACCACTGACTCCTTGGTCCGACACTCACCTGTGTCCTTCTTCGGCTTCATAGTGTTGTCCTTTTCTTGTCACCTTGGCAAGTTTATCTAGGTTGTCTTGCCTTGGCTTTATCCTTTGTTCTGAAGTTTGGGGGCGTCTTTCCCTTGTTTCGGATTCGCAGATCCAAAGTCTCGCTTCTTCTATTTAAACTTTTGCTCGGTCTTGATGGAATATCGGTACGTGGTGCTGAGCGAGAAGATTTCGAAGAACTCCATCTCGTCCTGGATGTATCTATGTAGGTAGTTGTGGTACTTGAGTACCAAATGTTTCTCAGAATCCTTGATACCCAACTTCGTGCGAAGGGTATGAAAAACATTGGTAAACTCCGGCACATCTTGGTCCCTTCCCTGCCGCAGCGTGGTCCACTTTATGTATTTGTCCTCATAGCTCTCGACAAGGTAGTACTGCTCCTTGATGGTGTCCTAGAATGAATTCCAAGTTGGAACAGTTGAAAATGGTGAGGTCGTACTTTCATCCTTCTACTCACAATAGGTTTCCCACTAGTTCTTGATGTGGGGGCGGTTTTGAGAACAGAAAAAGTAATCTTTTCCCTACTGGAAAAATCATGAATAGAAAAATATCCTTCTAGCATATTCAACCATTTATTTATGGCGTCTGCATCTATTTTTCCCTCAAATATGGGAATTTCAAATTTTGCTTGTACCTTAAAAGGTGTGGAGCCTCCAGAGTGGTTGCTAGATGTGGATGTGCCGCAGGTGGGCAACCATTGAAGGATATGGGCAAAGTTATCCATCATCGCATTCTTTTTTTTCTCGAGGGCCTTCTCGAGCAATATTTTGATAGGATATCCTACTCCCTTGTCTTTCTTTTCTTCCCCCATGGGAGACTATTGGGATTTACAAGGCTAGTCTTGCAAAGCTTCGACAGTTTGAGCCCTAACTCCTTATATTTCGACATCTTTCAGGACATGTAAAGAAAAACAGAGAAAGAGTAGACTGCTTTGATACCATTGATCCGAATTTAAAAAAGAACGTAACAAATTACAGGTATAACCATAAATATAGAGATGCAGAAGAAATAACACTTCCTTTCATTAATATCAATAATGAAATATGCTTACAAACAGAATGGAAATGAGACTAGCTCGGGCGATGGTAGCTTATCTTTGAGAAGAGATGCGGAGGCTACATGCCTCTGAACTGAGTTAGAATGAGGCTCAAGGGCTTTTTTACTATTGAACAATAAGATAAAACCCTAAACAACCAAAACCCTAGCCCGAGGAGATGTAACACCAAGATTTTATGGGCCCCGTTGGGGTTAGTTGGGCATGCAACTTCCTGGGGTCGTAAATTGGTCATATTATCTCTTTGATGAGCATGATACCTCGTTGGAAAGATCTCTCTGAGGACTACAACTGAAAATGTGATGTCACAGAAATTTAAAAAAAGAATATTGCCAAAAAAACGTCGTTTAGGGCCTCAAAATGGCTCCGGAAGTTCAGGACACAAAAAATTGCCAAAAATAGTAAATTGTGCTACAATTAAGGAAATTAAGGAAAAAAATATAAATATAAATACATAAATAATGACAGAACAATGGTGGAGATTCATGTGGAATAGGCGGGTGGCCACCAATATCCATCTGGATCATTCCTCACCCCTTAGGAAGCAATGGTCTCCATTGCATTGACTTCCCCCTTGAGATGAGGAAACTTCTGCTGAACTTGGTCCCTAGTGAGCCATTTTCCTTCTTGCAGGTGTTGGCCAGATTTGACAACTCAGTACAGTTGGATATTCTGTTGGCTAGTGTTCTTGATCTGTGTGTCCATGATCCGATCAGTTGTAGCTTGTTCCATGCAGTCTAGATTTAACTCAGTTGGTGTGATTTGTTGTGCACTGTCAGATGTGTCTAGTAATGGTGGAATTTATGGCCTAAGGCGATCCACATTGAACACTGGGTGTAGGCCAAGGAATGAGGGAATGCTGATTTCAAAAGAATTATCTCCCACAACTTTGGTGATGGTGCATGGCCCATATCGAAGCAGGTGAATCTTGCGGTGGGGCCCAGAAAGGTGCTCCTTCTACAAATGTAGCCAAACTTTGTCACCCACCTAGAACTTGTGTAGCACACGATGTTGATCATGTCATTGCTTGTACTTAGCATTGGCTTTGTCCAATATATCGTGGACCTGTTGGCAGATGTGTTGAATGTGCTCAATGAAGCTATTTTCCTTGTCAACTTCAGACTAGACATGAGTTAAATGTGCTTGAGTCACTGCAAATGGTATGGCCACATCAATGGGACATAGTGGCTTGAATCCCAAGCCCACCTGAAAAGGGTTATGGTCAGTCGAGCTGTGGAGAGCCCGGTTGTAGCTATGCTCGACATAGGGGAGGCTCTCATCCCATGTGCGTGGAATTTTTGAGTTGTACATGCGCAGAATGTGTATGATCATCCTATTGACGACCTCTGTTTGGCCATCAGTTTGGGGATGGAAATCTGTGGACTTAGTGAGCTTGGTGTCCAACATCGACCAGAGACTGGACCAAAATGTATTGAGGAACCTGTTGTCCCAATCTAAGATGATAGACTACGAGATCCCAAAGTGTACCCAGACTCGTTCAAATAATATTTTAGCAATGGGTTCTGTTGTGATACTCTTCTTGCATGCCATCATAATGGTCATCTTCGAGAATCTGTCGATGACCACAAAAAAGCAGTCGTTTTCATGCTTAGTAGAAGGAGGGCCTAACATGTAATCCATGGAGATGGATTTCCAAGTCGACTAGGGGTAGGCAGTGGAGTATAGATACCTTGCTTCTTGATGGTCGGTTTGGCAATGGTGCAGGTAGTATAGGATCCGATGTACTTCCCGACATACTGTCGAAGATTCAACCAATAGAAATACTTCTACAGTATTGCCACCATTTTCTCGATACCAAAATGCCCAACGGATCGACTGTAGTGCACTTCGCAAAACATATTTGCACTCTCGCTTGAAGGAACACAAAGGTGTCCCAGGTAGAATAATAGAGCATCCTGGAGGTAACAATCTGGAACTTTTTGACCCTCCAAGAGCGTATTGTATGTGTGGTCAAATTCTGGGTCACTTTTGTAGAGAAGTGGCCAATCAGAAGTCTCATGCCCACAAGAGTTTAGCACGGTGGTTAACACCATGATAAGTGGTCAGTTGAGGTAGTTTTCAACATTATTTGTGATGCCCTTCTTGTACTTGATATTCAAATGAAACTATTGCAGGTATGCGGACCACTTCTGATGGCGATCATTCTGCAACTTCCCTTGTGTCTATATGAACTGTAGGGGTCGGTAGTCTGTGTGGATGACCGTTTCCATCCCCAATATGTAATGCTTCCATTGTCGGTAGGCCTTCACAATGGAATACATTTCTTTGTCATAAGTGGGATACTTTTGGACTATGTCTGAAAATGTTTATCTCGATCTCAAATTGTTCTTACAAGTCTAGTAATGTGAGCACTGGTGCAGAGCAGAGGCGTTGTTTCAACTCTGCGAATGCCTTCTATTGAGATTCCAACTGTTAGAAAATTATATATTACGGAGCAATGGAACACATAAAATATTGCAGAATTATAAGCACAGAAAATGCATAAAACAAGAGAGACACATATATACGTGTTTCACCCAGTTTGGGCTACGTCCACCCCGAACAACCAATCCTTCCTTTTTATTATCCAACAAAATGAAGAGACACAACCTATAGCAGATCCGCTGTAATATCCTTTATTTTCTCTCACAGTCTCACCTCTCTGCTTCTTGCTCGAAGAATACACATATATTTTTCACAAACTCAATACAATGCCCTCATACAAAGAGAGGGGTTGCCTTCTAGGGCAAAAAGCCCTAAACTAAACATAAGTTCTACCGTCAGATCATCTGCCTAATGAACGGCCCAGATTGACTAGAAATTACTATACTTTTACAAGGAAATTTTACATTTGTTTTTAGCTTCGGGGGCGCTGCCCCCAAAACCCCAAACCAAGGGGGGGCTCCCCAAAGGTCACAGCCGCCCCCCCTGGACCCCCCCTGCAACGAAATTTTTACGAGCGGCGTTGCCGCCCCATTTCGAACTAGGGTCCAATGTGGCGATATGTTTGAATATAGAAGATAATCAGGCTCCGCACCCAACAATCTCCCACTTGGAGATTGATTATAGCAACTCCACCGCTGCTTCATTTGCTGGAAAATGACTCCTCTTTGGACCTGGCTATTTCTCATCTTCATCGTCATCTTTGAATACCAATTGAAAGTGAGCATATTCTCAGTTTCTCCCTGGTTAAAACTTTTGTTAGCATATCTGCAGGATTCTGGCTAGTGTGTATCTTTTCCAGCTTCAACTCTCCATCTTCCAACATTGATCATATGAAATGGTACTTGAGTTGTATGTGTTTAGTCTTGGAATGAAATGCTGAGTTCTTTTCAAGATGAATGGAACTTTGGCTATCACTATATAACGTGCCCATATCATGCTCCTTACCCAATTCACCCATAAACCTTTGTAACCAAATCATTTCTTTACTAGCCTCTGTAGCAGCAACATACTCTACTTCTGTTGTTGAAAGTGCAACAACACTTTGGATTTTTGGAACCCAACTGACATCTGTTCCACCAACAGTAAATACATATCCTGTAGTGCTCCTCCTATTATCTCTGTCACCTACCATATCTGCATCAATATATCCCTGTAGAGAAATGTTTGAACCACCAAAGCATAATGCTTGATTTGTGGTACCTTTCAAATATCTGAGAATCCATTTCACTGCCATCCAATGTTCCTTTCCTGGATTGTTCATGTACCTGCTTACAACTCCCATTACATGTGCAATATCAGGCCTTGTGCAGACCATTGCATACATTAAGCTTCCAACTACTAATGCATATGGAACTTTAGACATATAATCCATGTCTTCTTGGGTTTTTCGGCACATTTCCTTACTAAGTTTGAAATGGCTAGCAAAAGGTGTACTAACTGGTTTTGCATTGTGCATATTAAATCTTTTCAATACCTTTTGTATGTACTCATTCTGAGACAATGTTAATTTACGGTTTTTCCTGTCTCTAGTTATTCTCATACCAAGGATTTGTTTTGCAGCTCCCACATCCTTCATTGCAAATGAATTTGCTAGTTTTCTTTTGAGCACATTTATTTCCTACATGTTAAACCCTGCAACAAGCATGTCATCTACATACAATAACAATATAATATAGCTACCATCATTTTGCTTTTTCAGATAAACACAATGATCAGAGTGACATCTAGTATAACCTTGTTCAGACATAAACTTGTCAAATTTTAGATACCACTGCCTTGGAGCCCGTTTTAAGCCATACAAGCTCTTCTTCAACCTGCACACTAGTTTCTCCTTCCCTTTCACTTCATATCCTTGTGGCTGCTGCATATATATTTCTTCCTCCAAATCCCCATGGAGAAAGGTTGTCTTTACATCTAACTATTCAAGATGCAAATCTTCAACTGCTACTAGACTTAAAATAGTTCTGATTGAAGTCATTTTAACAACAGGAGAAAATGTTTCATCAAAATCAATACCTTTCTTCTGTGCAAACCCCTTCACCACAAGTCTAGCTTTGTACCTCTGTTTTCTTCCATCTTCTTCCTTCAGCCTGCAAACCCATTTATTCTTCAATGTTGTTTTTCCTGCAAGCAACCTGACTAAGTCCCAAGTCTGGTTATGCATTAAGGAGTCCATCTCTTCTTCCATGGCTACCTCCCACTTCTTCCGGCTTTCAACCTGCATTGCTTCTTCATAACATTCGGGTTCACCAGAATCAGTCAACAATAAATAATATAATGAAGGAGAGTATCGTTCAGGGGGTCTACTTATCCTGGTAGATCTTCTAACACCACTTTCAGGTGTTTGGGGTGCCTATTGCTGTTGTGGTGGTTGCTTTTGTTGTGGTTGTTGATTATTATTATTTTTAGGTACCTTTACTTTTTCAGTGATTTCATCAAGAACTGCGTATTCCTTGTTTTCTTTTTCCTGTTTCTTTTCCTGCAACTGATTCTTATACAAGACCTTTTCATTGAATATTACATCTCTGCTCCTAATGATTTTGTGATTTTCGTAATCATATAAGCGATAACCAAAATCATTAGCACCATATCCAATAAAGGTACATTTCTTTGACCTTGCCTCAAGCTTTGTTCTATTTTCTTTATCAATATGGACAAAGGCCTCACAACAAAAAGGCTTTAAAAAAGAGTAGTTTACCTTTTTACTTTTCCATGCTTCCTAAGGAACATCACCATCCAAGGAACTTGAAGGCCCTTTGTTTATTAGATAAATAGCAGTATCTACAACATTCTCCCAAAATTGTAAAGGCAATCTTGCATGCAATTTCATGCACCTTGCATGCTCCATGATTGTTCTGTTCATCCTTTCTGACACACCATTACCTTGTGGTGTTCTTGGAACTATCTTCTTTCTGCAAATTCCATGCTCTGAACAGTACCTATCAAACTCTTTGCTGCAATATTCACCTCCATTGTCTGATCTGAGACACTTTAATTTCTTTCCTGTCTTAATCTCAACCAAAGCTTTCCATTTCTTGAAAGTATCAAGTACATCAGATTTATTCTTAATACAATAAATCCAAGTTTTTCTAGTTGCATCATCAATAAGAGTAACATAATAACGAGAGCCATCGAGATATGATACCTGAGCAGGCCCCCATACATCTGTATGCACAAGATCTAATTTTTCGCTCTTCTTTTCTTTCCCAACTCTAAGAAATCTTACTTTCTTCTATTTTCCATAAATGCAATTCTCACAGAAGTCCAAATCAACATTCTTCAAACCCGGCAACAAATTCCTTGAGTGAAGAATCTTCATCCCCTTTTCACTCATGTGTCCGAGCCTATAATTCCATAATGTTGCATCTACTCCGTTGGAAGTTAAAGCATTAACAGAGTTAGAAATACCATTGCATAAATACAATGTACCAACCTTTTCGCCTTTTGCTATTACTAGGGCTCCTTTCGTAACCTTCCAAGATTTATCTTTGAAAGTTGTCACACAACCTTCACTGCCTAACTGCCCTGTTGAAATCAGATTTTTTCTTTAGATCTGGAACATGCCTTACCTCCTTTAGTAGCCATTGGTTTCCATTCTATTGTTTTACAAGAACCTTACCCATTCCTACAATTTTACAGGGTTTATCATCACCCAAACGAACTTGTCCAAAATCTCCTTGAACATAGTCATGAAAGTATTTCTTATCAGGTGTGGCATGGAATGAAGCCCCTAAATCTACCACCCAGGAATCAGTAATATTTTCGAAATAAAGAATCAAAGCATCTTGTAACACCTCACCTGTCACATTTGCTTCATGATTGTTTTCTTGATGTGCATCTCCTTCTTTTCCCTTCCGAGATCTACAGTCTTTCTTTAGGTGTCCTTTCTTTCCGCATTTCCAGCACACTATCCCCGATCTAGACTTGGATCTACCTTTCCTTGATTTACTGTGATATCCTAAGCTCTTTCCTCTTTCCATTTTTCTTCCCCTAGACTCTGCACTCAAAGCATTACCCGATGTCTCACCAGAGCTTTTCCATCGCATTTCCTCGCTAAGGATAGCACCGACAACATCATCAAACTTTAAAGTACTAGATCCAGAAACAGAGTTACTAATGGCCATTACTAAACCATTCCAACTTTCTGGTAATGAGCACAAGAATAACAGAGCTCTAACTTCATCATCAAAGTTTACCCCTACATAACATAACTAACTTGTAATAGTATTAAAATCATTTAAATGGTCTGCAACAGATCCACCTTCCGACATCTTCATATTAAATAACCATTTCATAAGAAATACCTTGTTTGAGGCTGAGAGTTTTTCATATAGTTTCTCCAACGCCTTAATCAAACCCTCCGTCGTTGTTTCCTTCGAAATGTTGAAGGCGACCAACGTTGCGAGGCACAACCGTACTGTTCCAAGTGCCTTTCTATAGAGAAGGTTCCATTCTTCATCTATCATTCCCGTCAGCATCTTTGTTTTTCCGCCCAATGGTAGGTACAGATCTTTCTAATACAGATAATCTTCCATCTGCATCTTCCACAGTGAGAATTTTTGGCTGTTAAATTTCTCAACCCTAAACTTACCACCTTCCGCCATTGCTCCCACCCGAACGAGGAACCCTTCTTTCCTACGAGTTTATCAGCCAAATAGACCTTCGGCTCTGATACCAGTTGTTAGAAAATTATATATTACGGAGCAATGGAACACATAAAATATTGCAGAAATATAAACACAGAAAACACATAAAACAAGAGAGACACAGATATACGTGGTTCACCCAATTTGGGCTACGTCCACCCCGAACAGCCACTCCTTCCTTTCTATTATCCAGCAAAATGAAGAGACGCAACCTACAGCAGATCTGCTGTAATATCCTTTGTTTTCTCTCACAGTCTCACCTCTCTGCTTCTCGCTCAGAGAATACACATATATTTTTCACAAACTCAATACAATGCCCTCATTCAAAGAGAGGGGTTGCTTCTAGGGCAAAAAACCCTAAACTAAACATAAGTTCTACCGTTAGACCATCCGCCTAATGAATAGCCCAGATTGACTAGAAATTACTATACTTTTACAAGGAAATTTTACATTTGTTTTTAGCTTCGGGGGTGCTGCCTCCGAAACCCCCCGCCAGGGGGGGGGCTCCCCAAAGGTCGCAGCCGCCCCCCCTAGACCCCCCCTGCAGCGAATATTTTACGGGCGGCGTTGCCGCCCCATTTCGAACTGGGGTCCAATGTGGCGATACCTTTGAATACAGAAGATAATCAGGCTCCAAACCCAACACAAACCAAAAGAATTTTGATTTCACTCCTCTTTTGGTGACTTGACTCAAGGGCCAAGTGATATGAGAGAACCCCAACACGAACCTACGGTAGAAATTGGAAAGACCCAGAAAGCTGTGAAGCTTTGTCAAAGTGGTTGGGGTTGGACAATCCTGAATGACTTGGACCTTGGTTGGATCCACATGACCCCTCATTCATCAATAATGTATCCCAGATACTGAACCTGGGTCATGCCAAAAGTTCATTTCTCCAAATTGGCACACAGCTTGTGTTGCCACAATGTTTGGATATCCTGCCGGATGTGGTGGAGGTGATCTTCCCAACCCTAGTTGAAGATCAAGATGTCATCCAAGTATAACACTACAAATGAGTTGGTGAATGTCCGCAAGATGTCATTCGTCAGCCTCATGAAGGTTGCAGGATAATTCTTCAACTTGAAAGTCATAACCAACCATTCGAAAAGTCTCTCCTTGGCTTTGAAGGTAGTCTTCCACACATCGAAGGGTTCAATTGGTACCTGATGATATTCTAACTTCAAGCCGATCTTGCTGAAATATTTTTCCCCCTTGAGTTGGTCCATAAGGTCATTAATCTATGGGATCGGTACCTATTCCATATAGTGATCTTGTTCAACGCCTGATAGTCAATACAGAGTCTCCAAGTCCCATACTTCTTCTGTACCAAAATGATTTGGCTCCCATAGGGCGACGAACTCCGATTATGACCTTTCTGCAGCAACTCTTGAATTTGTCTCTTGATTTCATCGTTCTCTAAAATAGAGCCCTGATAGATTGGTCCATTTGGTAACGGCACACCCGGGGTCAGATCGATGGAGTGCTTGACCTGATAGGGCAGAGGCACCCCTGCGGGGGAGGTGAAAATTTCCTCGTACTCCTCCATGACCTTGTCCATCTGTTGTTGCCGTGCATAGGGGCCCTGTCTGGAGGTCGTGGCAATCGTCTTCTTCTTTCCTTAAGGGTGTATCATCAAGAAAACAAATTTCCTGGTTTTTCAAATGAGCTTACTACATTGTTTTGCAATAACCAGAGAGATGGCAGTGGGCAGTGCTACCTCCGGTATCCTGTATAACTTATTTCCCAATGTAACAATAACAAAGCGAAGCCTTGATTCATACATAGCATGTCGCTTCCACAAGTATGGTTGGCCTAAAAATACATCACAAACATCAAGGGGAGCAATGTCACATAATACCTGATCTGTGAAGGGCTTGATGTTGTATTAAAGGTAGCATTGTTGGCTCCATGCAGATCTCGTCCTTCGTGAAGCCACCCAATAGTGTATGGTTGTGGGTGTGCTATCATCGATAAGCCCAGTGGCTTCATGACCTTTTCTGCAATGAGGTTCTTTTATCTCTCGCCGTCAAAAATGAACTCTAGCAGGGAACCCTTTACCCACATCTGGGAGTGGAAGAGCTGCTCCTCCTCCTCTGTATCTTCGGGCTCCTCCTTCTAGATATTTGTGGTGGTGACGGTGATGTTGGGCTCCGCATCAATATTCTTCTTCCCTTTTTCATTCCCCTTGTCAAGTTCTGAGTTAGAGTCGGAACATGCATTTGATTCTGAAGCCTTCAGCTCGACCACCAGTGACTGCTTGGACGAACACTCACTTGTGTTGTGGGTGGAGCTCTAATGGAGCTCACACCACTTTCTCGTGTCCTTCTTCGGCTTCATAGTGTTGTCCTTTTCTTGTGGCCTTAGCGGCTTGTCCTGCATCATCCCGCCCTGGCTTTGTCCTTTGTTCTGCGGTTTGGGGGCACCTTTCCCTTGCTTCAGATTCACATATCGAAAGTCTCACTTCTTCTATTTAAACTTCTGCTCAATCTTGATGACGTATCGGTACGCCATTCCGAGCGAGGAGATGTTCAAGAACTCCATCTCACCCTGGATTTATCTATGTAGGTGGTTGCGATACTTGAGTACCAAATGTTTCTCAGAATCCTTGATATCCAACTTCATGCGAAGGGTATGAAAAACATTGGTAAACTCTGACACATCTTGGTCCCTTCCCTCCCGCAGCGTGGTCCACTTTATGTATTTGTCCTCATAGCTCTCGACATGGTAGTACTGCTCCTTGATGGTATCCCGGAATGAATTCCAAGTGGGAGTGATTGAAAACGATGAGTTCATACTTTCATCCTTCTGCTCACAATAGGTTTCCCACGAGTCCTTGACGTGGGGGGCGGCTTTGAGAAGAGCAAAAGTAATATTTTCCCGACTGGAAAAATCATGAAAAGAAAAATATACTTCTAGCATATTCAACCATTTATCTATGGTGTCTACATCTATTTGGCCCTCAAATATGTGAATTTCAAAGTTTACTTGTACCTTAAAAGGTGTGGAGCCTCCAGAGTGGCTGTTGGATGTGGATGTGCTGCTGGTGGGCAACCTTTGAAGGATCTGGGCAAAGTTATCCATCATCGCGTTCCTTTGTTTCTTGAGGGCCTCCTTGACCAATATTTTGATAGGATCTCCTGCTCCCTCATCTTTCTTTTATTCCCCCATTAGAGGCCGTCGAGATTTACAAGGCTGGTCTTGTAAAGGTTCGACCAGTTCAAGCCCTAACTGCTTATATCCCGACCTCGTTGGGGACATGCAAATAAAAACAGAGAAATAGAAGACCGTTCTAATACCACTAATCTGAAATTAAAGAGGAATGCAACAAATTACAGATATAATCATAAATACAGTGATGCAGCAGAAATAACACTTCATTTCATTAATATCAATAATGAAATATGCTTACAAACAGAATGGAAATGAGACTAGCTCGGGTGATGGTAGCTTATCTCTGATAATAGATGTGGTGGATAGATGCCTCTGAATTAAGTTACAATGAGGTTAAAGGGCCTTTTTATTATTGAAAAATCAGAAAAAACCCTAAACCACCAAAACGCTAACCTGAGGAGATATAACACCAAGAGTTTATGGGCCCCGTTGGGGTTAGTTGGGCAGCCAACTTCCCGAGGTCATAACTTGGTCATATTATCTTTGTTTGACGAGCATAATACCTCATTGGAAATATCTCTATGAGGACTACAACAAAAATGAAATTACAAAGAAATCAACCAAAGGAATATTAACAAAAAACGTCGTTTAGCGCCTCAAAACCGATCCGGAAGTTGAGGACCTGAAAAACTGCCAAAAATAGTAAATTGTGATACAATTAATGAAACTAAAAAAATGCTGACAAAAAAATGGTGGGGGTCCAAGTGTAATAGGCAAGTGGCCACCAATATCCACCTGGATCATTCCTCCCCCCTTAGGAAGCAATGGTCTCCATTGCATTGAGTTCCTCCATGAGATGAGGAAACTTCTATTGAACTTGGTCCCTAATGAGCCATTTTCCTTGGTGTGGGAATTGTCTAGCTTTGAAAACTTGATATAGTTGGATATTCTACTGGCTAGTGTTCTTGATCTACATTTCCATGATCCAATCAGTTGTAGCTTGTTCCATGCAGTATGGATTTAACTCTGTTGGTGTGATTTTTTCTGCAATGTCGGATGTGTCAAGTAATGGCGGAAAGTATGGCCGAAGTCGATCCACATTGAACACTGGGTGTGGGCAAAGGAATCGGGGAATGTTGATCTCAAAATAATTATCTCCCATAGCCTTGGTGATTGTGTATTTCCCATATCGAAGTGGGTGAATCTCGTGTGGGGCCCAGCGAGGCACTCCTTCTACAAATGTAGCCAAACTTTGTCGCCCACCTGGAACTTGTGTGGCCCCTGATGCTGATCATGCCCCTGATTGTACTTAGCATTGGCTTTGTCCAATATGTCATGGACCTATTGGCATATGTGTTGAATGTGCTCAACGAAGCTATTTTCCTTGTCGGCTTCAAACTGGACATGAGCTGAATCTGCCTGAGTCACTGCAAATGGTATGGCCACATCAATGGGACATAGTGGTTGGAATCCCAAGCCCACCTAAAAGGGATTGTAGCCAGCCTAGCTTTAGAGAGCCCAATTGTAGCTGTGATGGACATAGGGGAGGCTCTAATCCCATGTGTGTGGATGCTTTGAGTTGTACATGCGCAGAATGTGTACGATCATCATGTGACGACCTCTGTCCGGCGATCAATTTGGGGATGGAAAGTTGTGGACTTGTAAAAATTTCTCCATAGATCAGCTAGCTCTAATACCATGTAGAAATTCTGCAAATTCTCTATAAATCTCATTCTAAGACCATGTAGAAAAGTTGACTGTAGATTAGCCCAATAATGTAATATAACCAAAACAAAATATTGTAATCTACTTTTACTATAAATTTTCGGAAGATTAAAGATAGAGCAAGATCGAGTTGAACACATATAACCAGAAGAAGAAGAATCAGCACACAATACACATGAAAATACTCGGGGGAAAGCCTCAGCTAAAAAACCCCACTATCTGTATTATCATACAAGGTGGAAACACATTAGAATTATACAAAGCCTTAGCTCTCACAGCTAGCTAGCTCTCAGTACAATCCTCCTGGATGCTCACAGGCAATCAAAGCTTCTCTCAAGCCTTCTCCTCTACCCTCCAAGCTCCTATTTCCTTACGCTATTTCTCCTGGGTGATCCTCCTGTTACCAAGTGGAAAACTCTCAACCAAGTGGAACATTGATCTCACACCCTGTCAAAACTGTGCAATCCTCAAAGAAACCTTCCCTTGAATGCATGGATGAGTTTCCTTTATAGGAAAACTCATGCAACTGATAGTACAATGTCTTTGTCTTTAATCTCAACTGGGTCTTTCTCATAATAGACATGCATGAGTTATTTAAGAGAAAATCTTCAGTTATCTGGAGTACACTAGTTTGATGCATGCATGAATTAACTGACTGAACTCACAATTAGTTCCTCAAACTGTTTGGAACTAATTTAACTGGACATAACTCAGTTAACTGAGCTAACTAATTACAACTCATCCTTATCTCCTTAATTAAGGGATAATCTCTTTAATTTAATGGATAATTGTTGCATGACTTCACAAAGACATCTAGCTTGGATTTCTCTAACTAATTAATCCAAGATGAATTGATTAATTATTTTCCAAGTAGCTTGTGAGACTAAATTCAAATTTAAATTCACAATTTAAATTCAAGGACAAATCAAAATTGGAATATTCTGAAAGTTATTTTTAGCATTTCTTGTTGCTATTCTCAACACTCCCTCTCAACAAGAAAGGAATTCAACTCGATCCCGATCATGAACCTTTGGAATGTTCTACATGCAACACTTCTCTCAGGTTTTGTTGCTCCAGCAACTCCATAAACAAACAAAAAAACATCCAACCTGAATCAGTATGATGCATCTGTCATCAAAGTCTCTGACTACTATTGCCTTTGTCAACTAAAAAACTCTGCACTTTTGTTGACTCTGCCTTTCTACATTGTTGTCAATCCTTCTCTGCACTCTTTAGTATCTGACTACTCTAGCCTCTGTCACTTTGATCTCTGACTGCATCAATCCCACTGATTCCTCCTGCTACTATGTATATTGGGCTCCCGTATCAAGGTATGATCCATGAGATAAAACCTCTCAATGGACCCTGCCTAATTTCAGCCTTCTTGGGACTATCACTTCACATCGCCCCACCTCACACCTAGAGGTATGGCTGCATGTGATCCCTCTCCCACTTGGTTCGAAATTCCCCCCTACTGGAGGTCTCTGCATGAGTGGATGCCTCCACTCGATCTCCTCTCAGCTTCTCCAATTGCGGCTCCTCCACAATTTTCTGAGACTTCTTCTGGGACTGCAGGTTGAGAGGTAATTTACTCTCCCTTTCAACCACCAAGTCTCTAACATTTGCCTTGCTCCTCAAGGCTTTGCATGCATCTTGAACCTCAAGAGCATATATGTTCTTAACTCATGAACCGATCTGTTTCACTTGTCTCGTGGTGATGTGTCTAAAGAAAACCTTTCCCTTACTGAAGACAACATCGTAGCCTTTGTCCTCCAAAATTGCGACCGATACCAAGTTCTTATTCAGTCCAAGCACATACTTCACATCTGTCAAGGTGATAAGAGGTCCATGCTCCCTCTAAAAAGCAACCGTGCCCACTCCTGAAACACTATACCTTCTGTCATCACCCATCTCTATGTGCATCTTGAGGTCTTTCTCCTCCAAGGTACTAAATAAACTTTTATCGCCGGTCATGTGGAATGAGGCTCCACTGTCAAGATACCAAACACAACCCATCATCGATGACACCATGCATGTGATGAGGGTAAAGTCCATTTCGAACTGAAAGGCTAATGCCTCACCTTCTGATCCTTCCGAGGATCCCTTCTTGGACTTCTTCGATGGGAAATTAGTCGCATAATGTCCCATCTCAATTGAAGTATGATATGAATTCGATTTGAACCTGCAACCCCGAACTTCAAACTTAAAATTCTCTTCTCCATACACTATTCACTGCTCCGATAAACTTGGCTCTGATACCATGTAAAAATTTCTCCACAGATCAACTAGCTCTGATACCATGTAGAAATTCTGCAAATTCTCTAAAAATCTCATTCTAAGACCATGTAGAAAATCTGACTGTAGATTACCCCGATAATGCAATATAACCAAAGAAAAATACTATAATCTACTTCTACTATCAATTTGCGGAAGCTTAAAGATAGAGCAAGATCGAGTTGAATGCATATAACTAGAAGAAGAAGAATCAATGCACAATACACATGAAAATACTCGGGGGAAAGCCTCAACTAAAAAACCCCACTATCTGTATTATCATACAAGGTGGAAACACATCAGAATTATACAAAGCCTTAGCTCTCACAACTAGCCAGCTCTCAGTACAATCCTCCTGGATGCTCATAGGCAATCAAAGCTTCTCTCAAGCCTTCTCCTCTACCCTCCAAACTCCTATTTCCTTGCGTTGTTTCTCCTGGGTGATCCTCCTGTTACCAAGTGGAAAAATCTCAACCAAGTGGAACATTGATCTCACACCCTGTCAAAATGGTTCAATCCTCAAGGGAACCTTCCCTTGAATGCATGGATGAGTTTCCTTTATAGGAAAACTCATGCAATTGATATTACAATGTCCCTGTCTTTAATCTCAACTGGGTCTTTCTCAGAATAGACATGCAAGAGTTATTTATGAGAGAATCTTCAGTTATCAGGGGTACACTAGTTTGATGGATGCATGCATTAATTGACTAAACTCACAATTAGTTCCTCAAACTTTTTGGAACTAATTTAACTGGACATAACTCAGTTAACTGATCTAACTAATTACAACTCAAATACAACTCATCCTTATATCCTTAATTAAGGGATAATCTCCTTAATTTAAGGGATAACTGTTGCATGACTTCACAAAGATTTCTAGCTTGAATTTCTCTAACTAATTAATCCAAGATGAATGAATTAATTATTTTCCAAGCAACTGGTGAGACTAAATTCGAATTTTAATTCAAGGACAAATCAAAATTGGAATATTCTAAATGTTATTTTTAGCATTTATTGTTGATATTCTCAATAGGACTTAGTGAGCTTGGTGTCCAGCATCGATCAGAAACTTGATGACCACAAAAACATAGTCTTTGACATGCTTAGTAGAAGGAAGGCCTAACATGTAATCCATGGAGATGGATTCCCAAGGTCGACTAGGGGTAGGCAGCAGAGCATAGAGACCTTGCTTCTTGATGGTCGGTTTGGAAATGGCCGAAGGAGTGCAGGATCTAATGTACCTCCCGACATCCTGTCGAAGATTCAGCCAATAGAATACTTCTACAGTACTGCCACCATTTTCTCGAACCCGAAATGCCCAGCGGCCAGACTGTAGTGTGCTTCCCAAATCATCTTCGCACTCTCGCTTGAAGGAACACAAAGGTGTCCCAGCTAGCATAACAGAGCATCCTACAGGTGAAAATATGGAACTTGCTGACCCTCCAAGAGCATATGGTGTGTGTGGCCAAATTCTATGTCGCTTTTGTAGAGAAGTGGCCAATCAGAAGTCTCGTGCCCACAAGAATTGAGCACGGTGGTTAACACCATGATCGGTGGTCGGCTGAGGCAGTATACAACATTATTTGTGTTTCCCTTCTTGTACTTTATTTTCAAATGGAACTATTGTAGGTATGTGGAGCACTTCTGATGGCGATCATTCTGCAACTTCCCTTCCATATGTATGAACTCCAGGGACTGTGGTCTATGTTCATGACCGTTTCCTTCCCCAAAATGTAATGCTTACATTTTTGGCAGGCCTCCACAATGGAATACATCTCTATGTCATAAGTGGGATACTTTCAGACTGTATCTGAAAGTGTCTCATTGTGATATGCCGTTGGATACCCCTGTTGATTAAGGACTGCCCCAATAGGATAATCAGAGGCATTTATCTCGATCTCAAATGGTTGTTGCAAGTTTGGTAATGTGAGAAATGGTGCAGACCAGAGGCGATGTTTCAACTATGTGAATGTATCCTGTTGAGATTCAGACCAAAATAATTTTGTTTTCGCTCCTCCTTTGGTGACTTGACTCAAGGGCCAACTGATATGAGAGAACCCCAACACGAACCTGCGGTAGAAATTGGCAAGACCCAGAAAGTTGCGGATCTCTATCAGAGTTGTTGGAACTGGCCAATTCTGAGTGACTTGGATCTTTGCTAGATCCACAGGCACCCCTCGTTCATCAATAATGTATCCCAAATATTGAACCTGGGTCATGCCAAAAGTGCATTTCTCCAAATTGGCACACATCTTGTGTTGTTGCAATGTTTGGAGAACATGTCGGATGTGGTGGAGGTGCTCTTCCCACCTCTGGCTGAAGATCAAGATGTCATCCAAGTATACCACTACAAATGAGTTGGTGAATGGCCGCAAGATGTCATGCATCAGCCTCATGAAGTTTGCATGAGCATTCGTCAACCCAAAAGGCATAGCCAACCATTCGAAAAGGCCCTCCTTAGCTTTGAAGGCAGTCTTTCGCACATTAATGGGTTTGATTGGTACCTGGTGATATCCAGGCTTCAAGTCAATCTTGCTGAAACATTTTTCCCCCTTGGGTTGGTCGAGAAGGTCATCAATCCATGGGATCGGGTACCTATTCCAAACAGTGATCTTGTTCAATGCCCGATAGTCAATACAGAGTCTCCAAGTCCCATCCTTCTTTTGTACCAACATGATCAAGCTCCCACAAGGTGACGAACTCAGCTAAATGTGACCTATCTGTAGAAGCTCCTAAATTAGTCTCTTGATTTCATCTTTCTCCATAACAGAGCACCGATAAATTTATCCATTGGGTAATGACTCACCTGGGGTCATATCGATGGAGTGCCTTACCTCACATTGCAAAGGCACCCCTACAGGGGAGGTGAAGATGTCCTCGTACTCCTCCACGACCTTGTCTATCTATTATTGTCATGCAGAGGGGCCCTATCAAGAGGTTGTAGACACTATCTTCTTCTTTCCTTGAGCGTATCATCATGAAAACAAATTTCTCAGTTTTTGAAATGAGCTTACTGCATTGTTTTGCAGTAATCATAGTGATGGCAGTAGGTGGTGCTACCTCCGGTATCCTGTACAACTTATTTCCCAATGTAACAATAACAGCATGATGCCTTAACTCATACACAACATGTCACTTCCACAAGTATGGTTGGCCTCATAATACATCATAAGCATCAAGGGGAGAAACTTCACATAATACCTCATCCGTGAAGGGCTTGACGCTGTATAGAAGGTGGCATTGTTAGCTAACGCGCAAATCTCGTCCTTGGTGAAGCCACCCGATGGTGTATGGTTGTGGGTGAGTTGCGGTTAGTAAGCCCAGTCGCTTCATGACCTCTGCTGCAATGAAGTTCTTTTGGCTCCTGGTATTGACAATGAACTGTAGGGGGGAACCCTTTACCCACATCTGGGAGTGGAAGAGACACTCCTCCTCCTCTGAATCTTTGGGTTCCTCCTTCTAGATCTTTTTGGTAGTGACAGTGGCATTGGGCTCTGAATCAATAATTTTCTTCCCTTTATCATTCCCCTTGTTGGGTTCTAACTCAGAGTCGGAACATGTATCTGATTTTGAAGCCTTCAGCTCGTCCACCAGTGATTGCTTGGCCCAACACTCACTTTTGTTGTGGTTGGAGCTCTTATGACATTCACACCACTTTCCCGTGTCCTTCTTCGACTTCGTAGTCCCATGTCCTCCTTCGACTTCGCAGTGTTGTCCTTTTCTTGTGGCCTTGGTGGGTTGTCCTAGACTGTCCTTCCTTGGCTTTGTCCTATATTTTGTGGTTTGGGGGAACCTTTCCCTTACTTTGGATTCGAAGATCCAAAGTCTCACTTCTTCTGTTTAAACTTTTGCTCGATCTTGACAGCGTATCGGTACGTCATGCAGAGCGAGAAGATGTCCCGTAACTCCATCTCGTCCTAGATGTATCTATGTAGGAATTCATGGTACTTGAGTACCAAATGTTTCTTATAATTCTTGATACCCAAATTCGTGCAAAGGGTATGAAAAACATTGGTAAACTTCGTCTCATCTTGGTCCCTTTCCTATTACAGCGTGGTCCACTTTATGTATTTGTCCTTGTAGCTCCCGACAGGATAGTACTTCTCCTTGATGGCATCCCAGAATGAATTCTAAGTGGAAGCAACTGAAAATAGTGAGGTCTTACTTTCATCCTTCTTCTCACAATAGGTTTCCCACCAGTCCTTGACGTAGGGGGGCGGCTTTGAGAAGATCAAAAGTAATATTTTCCCGAACGGAAGAATCACGAACAAAAAAATATCCTTCTAGAAGATTCAACCATTTATCTATAGTGCGTGCATCTATTTGGCCCTCAAATATGGGAATGTCAAATTTTACTTGTACCTTAAAAGGTGTGGAGCCTCCAGAGTGGTTGTTGTATGTAGATGCGTCGTCAATGGGCAACCGTTGAAGGATCTCGGCAAAGTTATCCATCATCGCGTTCCTTTGTTTCTTGAGGGCCACCTCGAGCAATATTTTGATAGGATCTCTTACTCCCTCGTCTTTCTTTTCTTCCACCATGGGAGGCCATTAGGATTTCAGAGGCTCGTTTTGCAAAGGTTCGACTAATTCGAGCCCTAACTCCTTATATCCCGACTTAGTTGGGGACATGCAAAGAAAAATAGAGAAAGAGCAGACCACTTTGATACCATTGATCCAAATTTAAACAGGAACGCAAAAAAATACAGATATAACCATAAATATAGATATGCAGCATAAAATAGCACTTCCTTTCATTAATATCAATAATGAAATATGCTTACAGACAGAATGGAAATGAGACTAGCTCGGGTGATGATAGCTTATCTCTGATAATAGATGTGGCGACTACATGCCTCTAAACTGAGTTACAATGAGGCTCAAGGGCCTTTTTATTATTCAACAATAAGAGAAAACCCTAAACAACAAAAATCCTAACCCAAGAAGATGTAACACCAATATTTTATGGACCCCATTGGGGTTAGTTGGGTAGCCAACTTCCCAGGGTCGTAACTTGGTCATATTATCTTCGTTTGATGCGCATGATACCTCATTGTAAAGATCTCTCCGAGTACTACAACTAAAACTATGATTTCAATGAAATAATCCTAATGAATATTGCCAAAAAAAAATTCTTTAGGGCCTCAAAACGGATCTGGAAGTTTAGGACCCGAAAAATTGCCAAAAATAGGAAATTGTGCTATAATTAATGAAAAAAAAACTGACAGGACAATGGTGGGGTCCAAGTGAAATAGGTGGGTGGAAACCAATATCCACCTGGATCATCCCCCCCCCCCGCGGAGGAAGCAATGGTCTCAACTGAGTTGAGTTCCTCCATGAGATGAGGAAACTTCTGTTGAACTTGATTCCTAGTGAGGCATTTTCCTTGGTGCATGAGTTGGCCGGCTTTGACAACTCGATACAGTTGGATCTTCTACTAGCTAGTGTTCTTGATCTGCATGTCCATGATCCGATCAGTTGCAGCTTGTTCCATGCAGTGTGGAAATAACTCTGTTGGTGTGAGTTGTTTTGCGATGTCGGATATGTCCCATATCGAAGCAAGCGAATCTTGTGGTGGGGCCCAGCAAGGTGCTCCTTCTACAAATGTAGCCAAACTTTGTCGCCCACCTGGAACTTGTGTGGCACCCGATGATGATAATGTCGTTGCTTGTACTTAGCATTTGATTTTTCCAATATGTCATGGACCTGTTAGTGGATGTGTTTAATGTGCTCAATGAAGCTATTTTCCTTGTCAGCTTCAGACTGGACATGAGTTGAATCTGCCTAAGTCGTTGTAAATGTTATGGTCACATCGAAAGGGTTGTGGCCAGTCGAGCTGTGGAGAGCTTGGTTGTAGTTGTGCTAGACATAAGGGAGGCTCTCATCCCATGTGCATGGATGCTTTGAGTTGTACATGTGCATAATGTGTAAGATCATCTTGTTGACGACATCTGTCTCGCCATCAGTTTGGGGATGGAAGTTGTGGACTTAGTAATCTTGGTGTCCAGCATCGACCAAAGACTGGACCAAAATTTACTAAGGAACCTGATGTCCCAATTTGATATGATAGTGTGTGAGATCCCAAAGTGTACCCACACTTGTTCAAAGAAGAGTTTAGCAGTGGCCTCTGTTGTGATACTCTTCTTACAAGCCGCTATAATTCCCATCTTCGAGAATCTGTCGATGACCAAAAAAACACAGTCATTGCCATGCTTAGTAGAAGGAAGGCCTAACATGTAATCCATGGAGATGGATTTCCAAGGTCAACTAGGGGTAGGCAACGAAGTATAGAGACCTTACTTTTTCATGGTCAGTTTGGCAATGGAGCAGGCAGTGCAGGATCTGATGTACTTCCTGATATCCTATCGAAGGTTCAGCCAACATAAATACTTCTGCAGTATTGCCACCATTTTCTCGACCCCGAAATTTCCAGTGGCCCGACTATAGTTCGCTTCCCAAATCATCTTCTCACGCTCGCTTGAAGGAACACAAAGTTGTCCCAGGTGGCATAACAGAGCATCTTGGAGGTGAAAATCTGGAACTTTCTTAACCTCCAAGAGCATATGGTATGTGTGGCCGAATTATGGATCGCTTTTGTAGAGAAGTGGATAATCAAAAGTCTCGTGCCCACAAGAGTTGAGCACGATGGTTAACGTCATGATCGTTGGTCGGCTGAGGCAGTCTACAAAATTATTTGTGTTTCCCTTCGTGTACTTGATATTCAAATGGAACTATTGCAGGTATGTGGACCACTTAGGATGGTGATCATTCTGCAACATCCCTTGCATCTGTATGAACTGCATGGGTCGGTGGTTTGTGTGGGTGACAGGTTCCTCCCCCAAAATGTAATGCTTCCATTGTCGACAGGCCTGCACAATGGAATACATCTCTTTGTCATAAGTGGGATACTTCTGGACTTTGTCTAAAAGTGTCACACTGTGATATGCCACTATATTCCCCTATTGAGTAAGGACTACCCCAATAGCAAAGTCAGAGGCATCTGTCTCGATCTCAAATGGTTGTTGCAAGTCTGGTAATGTGAGCACGGGTGCAAAGCATAGGTGATGTTTCAACTCTGTGAATGTCTTCTATTGAGATTCAGACCAAAAGGATTTTTCTTTCGCTCCTCCTTTAGTGACTTGACTCAAGGGCCAAGTGATATGAGAGAACCCCAACATGAACCTGCAGTAGAAATTGGCAAGACCCAGAAAGTTGTGAACCTATGTCAGAGTGGTTGGGGCTGGCCAATCCTGAATGACTTGGATCTTGGCTGGATCCACATGCACCCCCCATTCATCAATAATGTATCCCAGATACTGAACCTGTGTCATGCCAAAAGTGTGTTTCTCCAAATTAGCACACAACTTGTGTTGCCGCAGTGTATGGAGAACCTGTCAGAAGTGGTGGAGATTCTCTTCCCAACTCTGGCTGAATATCAGGATGTCATCCATGTATACCACTACAAATGAGTTGCTAAATGGCTGCAAGATGTCATCCATCAACCTCATGAAGGTTGCAGGAGAATTCATCAACCCGAAATGCATAACCAACCATTCGAAAAGGCCCTCTTGGCTTTGAAGTCAGTCTTCCACACATCGGAGGGTTCGATTGGTACCTAGTGATATCCATAAGGTCATCAAGTCGATCTTGCTGAAATATTTTCCCCCTTGAGTTGGTCCAAAAGGTCATCAATCCGTTGTATCGGGTACCTATTCCAGACAGTGATCTTGTTCAATTCCCGATATTCAATACAGAGTCTCCAAGTCCCATCCTTATTCTATACCAACATGATCGGACTCCCACTGGGCGACGAACTCAGCTGAATGTGACCTTTCTACAAAAGCTCCTAAATTTTTCTCTTGATTTCATCGTTCTCCAGAATGGAATGCCGATATATTGGTCCATTCGGTAACGGCACACCTGGGGTCAAATCGATGGAGTGCTTGACCTGACAGTGCAAAGGCACCCCTACGTGGGAGGTGAAGATGTCCTTGTACTCCTCCATGACCTTGTCCATATGTTTTTGTCATGCGGAGGGGCCCTATCTAGAGGTCGTGGACACCGTCTTCTTCTTTCCTTTAGGGCGTGTCATTAGGAAAAAAAATTCCTAGTTTTTGAAATGAGCTTATTGCATTGTTTTACAGTAACCAGAGAGATGGCGGTAAGCGATGCTACCTCCGATATCTTGTACAAATTATTTCCCAATGTAACGATAATAGCGCGAGGCCTTGACTCATACACAGCATGTCGCTTCCACAAGTATGGTTGGCCTAATAATACATCACAAACATCAAGGGGAGCAACGTCACATAATACCTCATCTGTGAAGGGTTTGATGTTGTATCAAAGGCGGCATTGTCAGCTCACACACAGATCTCGTCCTTGGTGAAGCCACCCAATGATGTATGGTTGTGGGTGTGCTTTAGTCAGTAAGCCCAGCTGCTTCACAACCTCTGTTGCAATGAGGTTCTTTTCGGCAATGAATTGTATCGGGGAACCCTTTACCCACATCTAAGAGCAGAAGAGACGCTCCTCCTCCTCTAGATCTTCGAGTTCCTCCTTCTGAATCTTTGTGGTGGCAAAGGTGGCGTTGGGCTTTGCATAAATAATATGCTTCCCTTTGTATCAATTTATGACTCAGAGTCTAAACATGCATCTGATTCTGAAGCCTTTAACTCGACCACCAATGACTGCTTGGCCTGACACTCACTTGTGTTGTGGGTGGAGCTCTTATGGAACTCACAGCACTTTCTTGTGTCCTTCTTTGGATTCGCAATGTTGTCATTTTCTTCTGGCCTTTGTGGGTTGTCCTGGGTCATCCCTGCCTTGGCTTTGTCCTTTGTTTTGTAGTTTGGGGGCACCTTTACCTTGCATCAGATTCGCAGATCCAAATTCGCGCTTCTTTTGTTTAAACTTTTGCTCGATCTTGACGGTGTATCGGTACATCATGTCAAGCGAGGAGATGTCCAAGAACTCCATATCTTCCTGGATGTATCTATGTAGCCTGTCATGATACTTGAGTACCAAATATTTCTTAGAGTCCTTGATACCAAACTTCGTGCAAAGGGTATGAAAAACATTGATAAACTTCGGCACATCTTGGTCCCTTCCCTGTCGTAGCATGGTCCACTTTATGTATATATCATCGTAGCTCCCTATAGGGTAGTACTGCTCCTTGATGGCATCTTGGAATAAATTCCAATTGGGAGTGGCTGAAAACAGTGAGGTTGTACTTTCATCCTTCTGCTAACAATAGGTTACCCACTAGTCCTTGACGTGGGGGGCAGCTTTGAGAAGAGCAAAAGTAATCTTTTCCCGGCTAGAAAAATCATGAACAGAAAAACATCCTTCTATAATTTCAATCATTTATCTATGGCGTCTCCATCTATTTGGCCCTCAAATATGGGAATGTCAAAGTTTACTTGTACCTTAAAAGGTGTGGAGCCTCCAAATTTGTTGTTGGATGTGGATGCGCCGCCGGTGGGAAACCGTTGAAGGATCTGGACAAAGTGGCCACCAATATCAACCTGGATCATTCCTCCCCCCTTAGGAAGCAACGTGGGAAGCAATGGCCTCCATGGCGTTGAGTTCCTCCATGAGATGAGGAATCTTCTATTGAACTTGGTCCCTAGTGAGCCATTTTCCTTAATGCAGGAGTTGGTCGGATTTGACAACTCGATACAGTTTGATCTTCTATTGACTAGTGTTCTTGATCTACATGTCCATGATCTTATCAGTTGTAGCTTGCTCCATGCAGACTAGATTTAACTATGTTGGTGTGAGTTGTTCTGCAATGTCGGATGTGTCCAGTAATGGTGGAAAGTATGGTTTAAGGGGATCCACATTGAACATTGGGTGTAGCCCAAGGAATGGGGGAATGCCGAGCTCAAAATAATTATCTCCCACAACCTTGGTGATGGTGTATGGCCCATATCGAAGCAGTCCAATCTTGCAATGGGGCCCAGCGAGGTGCCCCTTCTGCAAATGTATCCAAACTTTGTCACCCACCTGGAACTTGTGTGGCACGTGATGTTGATCATGTCGCTAATTCTACTTAGCATTGGATTTTTCCAATATGTCATGGACCTATTGGCGGATGTGTTCAATGTGTTCAATGAAGCTATTTTCCTTGTTAGCTTCAAACTAGACATGAGCTGAATCTGCCTAAGTCGCTCCAAATGGTATGGCCACATTAATGGGACATAGTGGCTAGAATCCCAAGCCCACCTGAAAAGGGTTGTGGCCAGTCGAGTTGTGGAGAGCCCAGTTGTAGCTATGTTGGACATAGGGGAGGCTCTCATCCCATGTGCATGGATTCTTTGAGTTGTACATGCGCAGAATGCGTACAATCATCTTGTTGACGACCTCTATCTAGCCATTAGTTTGGGATGGAAAGTTGTGGACTTTGTGAGCTTGGTGTCCAGTATCGACTAGAGACTATACCAAAATGTACTAAGGAACTTGCTAACCTGATCTAAGATGATAGACTATGGGATCCCAAAGTGTACCCACACTCGTTCAAAGAAGATTTTAGCAGTGACTTCTGTTGTGATACTCTTCTTGCAAGCCGCCAATGGAAATCTTTGAGAATCTGTCGACGACCATAAAAACACAGTCATTGCCATGCTTAGTAGAAGGAAGGCCTCACATGTAATCCATGGATATGAATTCCCAAGGTCTACTAGGGGTAGGCAGTGGAGTATAGATACCTTGCTTCTTTATGGTCAGTTTGGCAATGGCACAGACAGTGCAGGATATCATGTACTTCCAGACATCCTGTCGAAGATTCGGCAAATAGAAATACTTCTATAGTACTGCCACCATTTTCTCGACCCTAAAATGCCCAGTGGCCCGACTGTAGTGCGCTTCCCAAATCATCTTCACATGCTTGCTTGAAGGAACAAAAAAGTGTCCCATGTGGCATAATAGAGCATCCTAGAGGTGAAAATCTGAAACTTGCTGACCCTCCAAGAGCGTATGGTATGTGTGGCCAAATGTTGGGTTGCTTTTGTAGAGAAGTGGCCAATCAGAAGTCTCGTGCCCACAAGAGACTAGCATGAAGGTTAACGCCATGATTGGTGGTCGATTGAGGTAGTCTGCAACATTATTTGTGTTTCCCTTCTTGTGCTTTATATTCAAATGGAATTGTTGCAGGTATTTGGACCACTTCTGCTTGTGATCATTCTACAACTTCCCTTGCATCTGTATGAACTCCAGGGGTCGATGGTCTGTGTGGATCACCATTTCCTTCCCTAAAATGTAATGCTTCCATTATCGGTAGTCCTTAACAATGGAATACATCTCTTTCTCATAAGTGGGCTACTTCTGGGCTCTGTCTGAAAGTGTCTCACTATGATATGCCATTGGATGCCCCTATTCAGTAAGGACTACCCCAATAGCATAATCAGAGGCATTTGTCTCGATCTCAAACAGTTGTTGCAAGTCTGGTAATGTCAGCACTAGTGCAGAGGACAGGCGATGTTTCAACTCTGCAAATGCCTTCTATTGAGATTCAGACAAAAATAATTTTTCTTTCGCTCTTCCTTTGGTGACTTGACTCAAGGGCTAAGTGATATGAGAGAACACCAACACGAACCTGCGGTAGAAATTGGCAAGACCCAGAAAGTTGCAGAGCTCTGTCAAAGTGGTTGGGGTTGGCCAATCCCGAATGACTTGGACCTTGACTAGATCCACATGCACCCCTCATTCATCAATAATGTATCCCAGATACTAAAACTCGATCATGCTAAAAGTGCATTTAATTGGCACACAGTTTATGTTTCCGTAGTGTTTGGAGAACCTTTCAGATGTGGTGGAGGTGCTACTCCCAACTCTGGTTGAAGATCGTGATGTCATCCAAGTATACCACTACAAATGAGTTGGTGAATGGCCACAAGATTCCATCCGTCAACCTCATGAAGGTTGCAGGAGCATTCTTCAACCTGAAAGTCATAACCAACCATTCGAAAAGGCCCTCCTTGGCTTTGAAGGTAGTCTTCCACACATCAGAGGGTTCGATTGGTACCTAGTGATATCCAGACTTCAAGCTGATCATGTTTAAATATTTTTCCCACTTGAGTTGGTCCAAAAGGTCATCAGTCCATGGGATCGAGTACCTATTCCAGACAATGATCTTGTTCAATGCCTGATAGTCAATACAAAGTCTCCAAGTCCCATCATTCTTCTGTACCAAAATGATTGGGCTCCCACAAGGCGACGAGCTCGATCGAATGTGACCTTTCTATAGCAACTCCTGAATTTGTCTCTTGATTTCATCGTTCTCCATAACAGAGCGGTGATTGATTGGTCCATTAGGTAACAACGCACCAGGGGTCATATCGATGGAGTTTTTGACCTAACAGTGCATAGGCACCCCTACAGGGGAGGTGAATACGTCCTCGTACTCCTCGATGACCTTGTCCATTTGTTGTCATCATGCAAAGGGACCTTGTCTGGAAGTCGTGGCCAACATCTTCTTCTTTCCTTGACGACGTCTGATCAGGAAAACAAATTTCCCTATTTTTGAAATGAGCGTACTGCATTGTTTTGCAGTAACTAGAGAGATGGCGGTTGTTGGGCATGGAATCCCCCCCCCCCCAGCATGGTTTGGGGCTCAAAGCCCAAGTTTTGGTCAAAGGTTGTTGTAAGACTCCGCGAATTACGGGCGCGAAGCGCGAAGTATAGAAGGAGTCATAAGGTTATCCGCCCTAAAATATTATAATGTAATGTGAAGTCATGTTGGCCTACCCATGGCCCGCGGATCATGGGATTGTATAAATAGATCGAGGCTCTAAGGGTAAAAAGGGCAGTGATTTAGAGAGAAGAATAGGAATGGTTCAAGCTTAGAAGAAGAGTCTAAGTGTACTGGGTCGTAGTGGTAGGAAGAGGCTCTGCAGCTGAGTGCGCAGAGGCCTAGTGTTGGGTGTGGAGCCTGATTATCTTTTGTATTCAAAGGTTTCAGCCAGATGTATACCCCAAGAAGACTGTACACCCCTCCACGCGGGGGGGTGCGGGGGGTGCAGGGGCTCGGGGGAGCTAATCCCCCTTGGCTGGCGGGTCCGGGGGCCAGCGGTCCCCCAGCGGGGTTCGAGAGCAGCGCCCTCGAAGCTCAAAAATAGATGTAAAATTGCCTTGTAAAAGTCTAGTAATTTCTAGTCAATCTGGGTCGTTCATTAGGCGAATGATTTGATGGTAGAAGTTATGTTTAATTTAGGGTTTTTTTCCCTAAAAGGCAACCCCTCACTATATATGAGGGAATTGTATTGCGTTTATGCATATCTGTATTCTGAGTGAACAAGAGAGAGGAGATTGAGAGCAAAGAGGGTGTTACAGCAGATCTGTTGTAGGTTGTATCTCTTCAGTTTGCTGGATAATATAAAAGGAAGGACTGGTTGTTTCTCCGTGGATGTAGCCCAAACTGGGTGAACCACGTATATCTGTGTCTCTCTTGTTTTATGCGTTTTCTATGTTTATATTTCTACAATATTTTATGTGTTCCATTGCTCCGTAATATATAATTTTCTAACAATTGGTATCAGAGCCGAAGGTCTATTTGGCTGATAAACTCGCAGGAGAGAAGGATTCCTAGTTCGAGTGGGAGCAATGGCGGAAGATGGTAGGTTTAGGGTCGAAAAATTCAACGGCCAAAACTACCAGCTATGGAAGATGCAGATGGAAGATTATTTGTATCAGAGAGATCTATACCTACCATCGAGTAGAAAGACAAAGAAGCTGACAAGTATGACAGACACAAAATGGGATATTCTGGATAGAAAGGCACTTGGAACAATACGGCTGTGCCTAGCAGCGTCAGTAGCATTTAATATTTCAAAGGAAACGACAACACATGGTTTAATGTCGGCATTGGCCAAACAGTATGAAAAACCCTCGGCCTCAAATAAGGTATTTCTTATGAAGCGTTTATTTAATATGAAGATGTCAGAAGGTGGATCTGTTGCAGATCATTTAAATGATTTTCATACACTTACAAGTCAGTTAAGTTCTGTAGGGGTAAATTTTGATGACGAAGTTAGGGCTCTGTTATTTCTATGCTCATTGCCAAAAAGTTGGAATGGTTTAGTTATGGCTGTTAGTAACTCTGTCTCTGGGTCTAGTACTTTAAAGTTTGATGATGTTGTTGGTGCAATCCTTAGCAAGGAAATGCGATGGAAAAGCTCCAGTGAGACATCAAGTAATGCTTTGACTGCAGAGACTAGGGGAAGAAAAATGGAAAGAGGAAAGAGCCCAGGATATCGCAGTAAGCCAAGAAAAGGCATATCCAAGTCCAGATCGGGATAGTGTGCTGGAAATGCAGGAAGAAAGGACACCTAAAGAAAGACTACAAGTCTCGGAAGGGAAAAGAAGGAGATGCGCAGCAAGAAACTAATCATGAAGCAAATGTAACATGTGATGTGTTCAAGATTCTTTGATTCTTTCATTAGAAAATATTATTGATGCCTGGGTGATAGATTCAGGGGCCTCATTCCAAGCCACACCTGATAAGAAACATTTTCATGATTATGTTCAAGGAGGTTTTGGACAAGTTCGATTGGGTGATGATAAACCCTGTAAAATCGTTGGAATGGATACAGTTTTCATAAAACAGCAAAATGGAAATCAGTGGTTATTGAAGAAGGTAAGGCATGTTCCAAATCTGAAGAAAAATATGATTTCAACAAGGTAGTTGGGAGGTGAAGGTTGCATAACTACTTTCACAAATAAAACCTGGAAGGTCACTAAAGGATCCTTGGTAATAGCGAAAGGAGAAAAGGTCCATACATTGTATTTATACAATGGTATTTCTAATTTTGTTAATTCTTTAACCTCTATAGGAGAAGATATGGCATTGTGGCATCATAGGCTCGGGCATATGAGTGAGAAGGGGATGCATATTCTTCACTCAAGAAATTTGTTACCTGGTTTGAAGCATGTTGATTTAAAATTCTGTGAGAATTGTGTTTATGGAAAACAGAAGAGAGTCAGATTCCTTATAGTTGGGAAAGAAAAGAAGAGCGAAAAATTAGAGCTTGTGCATACAGATGTATGGGGACCTCCTCAGGTATCATCTCTTGGTGGATCTCGTTATTATGTTACTTTTATTGATGATGCAACCAGAAAAACCTAGATCTATTGTATTCAAAATAAATCTGATGTATTTGATACTTTCAAGAAATGGAAAGCTTTGGTTGAAAATGAGACAGGGAAAAGGTTGAAGTGTCTCAGATCAGATAATGGAGGTGAATATTGCAGCAAAGAGTTTGATAGGTACTATTCATAGAATGGAATTCGCAGAGAGAAGACAGTTCCAGGAACACCACAAGAAAATGGTGTGTCAGAAAGGATGAACAGGACAATCATGGAGCGTGCAAAGTGCATGAGATTGCATGCAGGATTGCCTTTACAATTTTGGGCAGATGCTGTAGATACTGTTGTTTATCTAATAAACAGAGGGCCTTCAAGTTCCTTGGATGGTGGTATTCCAGAGGAAGCATGGACAGGTAAAAATGTAAACTACTCATTTTTAAAGACTTTTGGTTGTGAAGCCTTTGTCCACATTAACAAATAAAATAGAACAAAGCTTGAGGCAAAATCAAAGAAATGTACCTTTATTGGATATGGTGTTAATGATCTTGGTTATCGCTTATATGATTATGAAAATCACAAAATCATTAGGAGCAGAGATGTAATATTCAATGAAAAGGTCTTCTATAAGAATCAGTTGCAGGAAAAGAAACAAGAAAAAGAAAACAGAGAATACACAGTGCTTGACAATATCACAGGAAAAGTGATGGTGCCTGAAAATCATAATGATCAACAGCCAGAACAACAACCACAACAGCAAGCACTTCGAACACCTTAAAGTGGTGTTAGAAGATCTACCAAAATAACTAGACCCCCTGAACGATACTCTCCTTCGTTATATTATGTATTGTTGACTGATTCTAGTGAACCAGAATGTTATGAAGAAGCAGTGCAGATAGAAACCAGGAAGAAGTGGGAGCAATCCATGAAAGAAGAGATGGACTCCTTAGCACATAACTAGACTTGGGACTTAGTCAGGTTGCCTGCAGGTAAAACAGCATTACAGAATAAATGGGTTTACAGGCTGAAGGAAGAAGATGGAGGAAAACAGAGGTACAAAGCTAGACTTGTTGTAAAGGGGTTTGCATAGAAGAAAGGTATTGGATTTGATGAAATATTTTCTCTTGTTGTTAAAATGACTTCAATTAGAACTATTTTAAGTCTAGTAGCAGCTGAAGATTTGCATCTTGAGTAGTTAGATGTAAAGACAGCCTTTCTCCAAGGGGATTTGGAGGAAGAGATATATATGTAGCAGCCACAAGGATATGAGGTAAAAGGGAAGGAGAAACTAGTGTGCAGGTTGAAGAAGAGCTTGTATGGCTTAAAACAGGCTCCAAGGCAATGATATCTAAAATTTGACAGGTTTATGTCTAAACAAGGTTATACTAGATGTCACTATGATCATTGTGTTTATCTCAAAAGGCAAAATGATGGAAGCTATATTATATTGTTATTGTATGTATATGACATGCTTGTTCCAGGTTCTAACATGCAGGAAATAAATGTGCTCAAAAGGAAATTGGCAAACTCATTTGCAATGAAGGATTTGGGCGTTGCAAAACAAATCCTTGGTATGAGAATAACAAGAGATAGGAAGAATTGCAAATTAACATTGTCTCAAAGTGAGTACATAGAAAAGATGTTGAAAAGGTTTAATATGTAGAATGCAAAACTAGTTAGTATACCTTTGGCTAGCCATTTCAAATTAAGTAAGGAAGTGTGTCCCAAGACTCAGGAAGAAATGGCTCATATGTCTAAAGTTTCATGTGCATCAGCAGTTGGAAGCTTAATGTATGCAATGGTCTGCACAAGGCCTGATATTGCGCATGCAATGGGAGTTGTAAGCAGGTACATGAACAATCCAAGAAAAGAACATTGGATGGCAATGACGTGGATTCTTAGGTATTTGATAGGTACCACAAATCAAGCATTATGCTTTGGTGGTTCAAACATTGCTCTACAAGGATATGTTGATGAAGATATGGCAAGTGATAGAGATAACAGGAGGAGCACAACAGGGTATGTGTTTACTGTAGATGGAACATCTGTCAGTTGGGTTTCAAAAATCCAAAGTGTTGTTGCACTTTCAACAATAGAAGCAGAGTATGTTGCTGCTATAGAGGCTAGGAAAGAAATGATTTGGTTACAAAGGTTTCTGGATGAATTGGGCAAGAAGCAGGAGTTGGGCAGGTTATACACTGACATCCAGAGTGCCATACATCTTGCAAAGAACTCTACATTTCATTCCAATACTAAACATATACAGCTCAAGTACCATGTCATATGTTCAGCATTGGAAGATGGATAGTTGAAGCTAGGAAAGATACACACTAGCCAGAATCCTGCAGATATGTTAACAAAAGTTGTAACCAGGGAGAAACTGAGAATCTACTCAGTTTCATTTGGTATTCAAGTATGATGAAGAAGATGAGAAACAATCAGGTCCAAAGTGGAGTTATTGTCTAGCAAATGAAGCAGCGGTGGAGTTGCTATAATCAGTCTCCAAGTGGGAGATTGTTGGGTGTGGAGCATGATTATCTTCTGTATTCAAAGGTTTCAGCCATATGTATACCCCAGGAAGACTATACACCCCTCCACGTGGGGGGGTACGGGGGGGACTTGTCCCCCCGCAGGGGTCCAAGGGGGCTAATACCTCCCAGCTACGAGGTCCGGGGGCCAGCGATCCCTTAGCGGGGGGTTTGGGGGCAGCGCCCCCGAAGCTAAAAAAATAGATGTAAAATTGCCTTGTAAAAGTCTAGTAATTTTTAGTCAATTTGGGCCATTCATTAGGCGAATGATCTGACGGTAGAAGTTATGTTTAATTTAGGGTTTTTTACCCTAGAAGGCAACCCCTCACTATATCTGAGGGAATTGTATTGCGTCTATGCATATCTGTATTCTGAGTGAGGAAGAGAGAGGAGATTGAGAGCAAAGAGGGTGTTACAGCGGATTTGCTATAGGTTGTATCTCCTCAATTTGATGGATAATATAAAAGGAAGGACTGGTTGTTTCTCCAAGGATGTAGCCCAAACTGGGTGAACCACATATATCTGTTTCTCTCTTGTTTTATGGTTTTTTTGTGTTTATATTTTTGCAATATTTTATGTGTTCCATTTCTCCGTAATATATAATTTTCTAACACCTAGTAGAGTCTGCAGCTGAGTGTGCAGAGGCCTAGTAGAGTCCGCAGCTGAGTGCACAGACCCCTGTAGCTGAGTGCACAGGGCAGTGTCGAATCTGTAATCTGGATTGAAGATTAATAAAGAGAAGTTGATTCCTATTTCGGTGTATCTGTTGTGCATTGTTTTCTTTACATTTATATTGGTGTATTTTATCATGCGCTCTGATATGATTGTTGAATATGTTGTAATAATCATTAATATTATACACGCAAGTTAAGTAATCGGGTAATAACATATTAACAGTGAGAAACTTGGGTATTATACGGGTTGTGCCCCAAGTAGGGCTGCGCGGAAACAGTAGCACAGGGTGCGAAGGAATAGCAAGTGCGTGTAGCGACGGGTCAACCGAAAACCTCTAGAAGCCCATCAGACATCCCCAGGTACATAAAACTGGTTCTAGCACCCTCCCATACTACTTCGAGTGAGACCTCAGTATGTGCTCCGCGGACTATTGCCGAAAGGGCCAGTACTACCAGGATTTGCTTGGCTAAATCACCTCTGAACCTGGGTCAGGCCCATACAAGGCAACAAATGATTCCGTTGTTGGGACCGAGATTTGCATAAAGGATGTCTGATGTCGTTGTTATAGACATTTTTTGGCACTACAACCCCAAGAATAAATTTCCATAAACCAAGGGCTCCTAAGTCCCTAAAGGTGTTTTTCCAACCCCTAAAAGAACAAGGTCAACTGATTACAGCATCTCCCAGAAGTTCTCCATGAAAAACTACTCAGAACTGGTCAAAACTAGACCATTTCACCTGCTCCATAGGCAAAGTGCATTGCATCCCACCTGAATACACACAGTAGGTGTGATGCATGTCAAAAAACCCTTCTATGGGGTGCGATGGGCGAGAAGGGACAAATGGTAGGGTCAATCCACAAGGTGGAGGAGCATGGAATCTTCCAGAAACCTCTCGTGTGACACTTGCCTCTCTGCATTCGACCAGGGATGAGTAAGAGATCATCAATATCCAAGTGGAATCAAGAACTACTAGAGAGAAGACACTAATCAAATCTCAAAAGCTGACTCACCTCCCTTGCAGACATCTATATATGGATCCCTCATCCCAGAGATTCGGGGGCTAGAATTTTGTATCTTGTAAGGAAGTGTTGTTGATTTCTTGGTGCAATATCATAGTGTTGGGTGATCTAAGCTTTTCATGAGGTGAAGAAGGGCTTTCTTGCTGAGAGGATGATGCTGGGTTAGAACAATTGGTTGTAATCCTCTTTGCTCTTTCTTGATTATCAATAAAGCTATTCAAGTTTTCCTCCACATTCTTGTATGATTGATGATTTATGCATTTGTGTGGTCAATGTACATCTGATCCTATATTGTTTATGATAATAGATCTATGTTCTTGGATAGTGTTATGCTGCTTCGATTCTACAGGTACTCCTTGAAGCTGGGTGGACAAGGAAGCGAGTGGCAAAGACCTACCAGAAGAGAGAGGAATCAAGCAAGGAACCAAGCGCAAGACAAAGGTTGGTCTCCTTATTCTTCTCTTATCTATTTCTCATAAAGGAAAATGAAAGTAGTTTTTAGTGTGTTTGTTTCTAAGGTAGCTACCAGCCTTAGTGGGACTAGCAGCTCTGTATAGACACTAGTTTTCCCGATAACAAAATGGTGACTCCGCTGGGGAGCGAGTAGATTGTTTGTTCATCTACATTTGTTTACTTTATAAACTTACAGACGGAGCCTGAAGTCAAGCCAGCTAGCCTTCGAACTGCATTTCCTATGTAAGTGCAAAGTAGATCAACGTTGCTTCAGTCTATCTCTGGGTTTTGTTTATGAATTAAACGATTGATTTACAAGCTCTCTAATTGCCCTCGTGGTGGCTTTAGTAACCTCCTTAGATCTACCCCTGTGATTGATTTACTGATTACCACTTTCTCGGCCTAAATCCCTGAACTGAACTGCAAACTGTGACCCGGAACCCAATCAAAGTCTCGTCCCTGGTCTAGCGCACTGTCTGTTCTGTGAACTTCAAATGCATCGCACTTCCCGAGTGTAGTAGGTGTGTTGCATTTCAGTTTCACTGTGTTACAGGTGCGCTGATCAAACAAGGCCTTGTTCCTAAATTTTGGTTTCTGTGATCACTCTTTTCAGCTCTATTCAGGAGTTTTGCTGCCTGTAGTCAGTGCACCTCTGTTGAAACCCCTTTCCTTGCTATTATTCTGCCTCCATTGTGCAAAGAACTGTAAACGTTTTTATGTATTTTTGAGTCATTTTCAGTTCTCCTTTACAAATAAGTAGCGTAATTGTACTGTCGTTTCTTGATTTGAAAGTGTCGCAAGTGTCGTTTTCAGTCATAGAAGAGAATCTGATTATTATTGATAGTCGATTACACTATTACTCTTGTATTTGATTTGAGTTAGTAGTTTTTCAAGTGTTGAAAGCAAGTTTTCAATTCCAAATAACAAAGTGTCGTCATTGTCCTCATTTTGTTTTGAAAAGAAACTTGTTAGTAATTGTCGCTTTGGAAAATAATTCAGATTTGCGCTTAGCCTTCTTTTTATCATTCACACATTAAGAAGGCTGAAAACAAATACATGCATGTGCATTTGCATTTAGAATATTTGTTGGCTTGATTTAGGACAGTGCATATAATTGTGCTTTGTACTCTTTGTTGAAAGAACGCCATCTCTCTTTCCTTAGTAGCTAGGATTTTCATTGCAAAAAGAAGATTAAACGACTTTTTATCATCTTAGATTGCATTTTAGGAATTGTACATCTACATCATGCGGTGAACCTGTAAGGAAAATTTCTTAACCAAGATCAACAATAAAATAAATTTAATGAATCTAAAAACGCTTTGGAACCTAACGCACAACATCTAGGAGTCTAAGCTAGAGACGTATTCCGGCGTCGTAACGCCTGGTAACTGTTGTTTTCACTGTTGGTTGGGTGATTTCTCCACTTTGAGATGATAAGTGCCAGTACAGATTGTGCTCCCACGTACCGTCGAGTATATTTTGGGAGACCACAATAGGCTTTATCCTTTATCCATAGGAAGCCGTGTCTGCCGCCCTATCGATCGCAATGCACTGAACACAGCATTCGGGAAGATTGACTGCCATACCGTAAAAAGCATTCTGCAGTTTTGCGATTGGTTTGGTAATCCCTCTGTCTAGATTTCCAGAGCAGTCCCTTTCGTTCCTTTTCAGACTCCTTAATGAAAAAGGTCCATCTGATCACTCGTCACTTTAGGCTCATTAAAAATCGAAGGCTACTAGAGTCATCTTTTGTTTTTTTTTCGACTCTTAAAAATTGAAAAAACAAGTTGTGTCAAAGCGTCTAAAATTTATTTTAAACAGAATAATCATCACCTTTCCTACGTTGATCTTAAGTTGAGAAAAATGGAGTCTACCAACCAAGGAGTTCCCCTTGGAGGAAATCCTAGTCCCTTCTCCTCTTGGGGAGATGTTGGTGCACCCTATATGGCCACATTGTCTCTTCCAGGATTGACAATTGGCTTGCCCGTATGGCTCTTCTCAACTTCTGTCGTTCAGAATACCGTGATTCCTGAACAGTCACATCAGCAACTAAATGATATTAGAGTTACCCCCCAACCCTCTACTTCGTCCAATTCTTCCTCTCCTCCTTCCTCTTCGCTTGATGAAGCTGGTAAAGCCCAAAATCAAGTAACTGAGAAGAAGAAAGAGAAGAAGAAGAAGGAGCCAAAGGCAAAAAGGGGCACCCAAGCATCATCTAGCGAAAATCCACACACTGCACCAACCAGGCCTAAATTGCCATGTGTCATTTGCAAAGGAGACCACTATCATAGAGATTGTCCTTGCATCCCTCGGATCTTAAGAGACTAGTCTCCTCATTTGCACAATCCGGTGTCATCAACCTCTGACGATCATGTTGAGCATACACCGTCAACTAGTGAAAGTGAAGCCCCTGGACAAAAAGGAAAATATAAATTTCCTTGTAAATTGTGTGAAGGCGATCACGCCGTCCACCGTTGTCCCTTCTTAGACGAAGCTAAAAGAGTTTTCGACGACCGTACGGTTTCACCGTTACGGCTTCCTCCTGGATACAAGAAACTCTTGTCGAGTCCGTCACTAGTTGAAAATCTAGCTGACACGCCCTTGTGGTCGGCCGAAGTGTCTACCATTGAAGATAAACTATCTGAATCCATACCAAACGAAAGTCAAAAGGTCGAGGCGGCAGTTGACCCGGTCTTGCCTTCAGAATGTCCATCTTCAGATGATACAGTCATCGAAGAGAACAATAACGACACTGTTCAAATTTTCTTCCTAAGCACAGACTCCGATGAACATGGGGCCAGTCTACCCATTCCTTTACCACAGGAAGGAAGTTCGTCAAAGTCGTATCCACCCGTCTATTCGGTCCCACCTCCAAGCAACCTGGTTGTTTCCTTTGACTAGAATCTACTAGGCAGACCCCGTTTACCGGCTAGTGTACTGTTCCGAATCATTGCTCAAGTATATAGAATGGTTATGGCTGGTACCATCATAGATGAAGGGGCTTATGTGAGTATCATTTCCTCAACTACTTGGAAAGCGCTTGGTTCGCCATCGCTTTTGCCTAAGATGCGAAATCTAACAGGCTTTGACAAAGGAACTAGTCGACCGTTAGGGATCCTTCCCAATGTGCCGATAACATTGAGAAGGAAAATCGTTCACATGAACGTAATGGTAGTCCAAGGACCCCTGGATTATAATCTACTCCTTGGATGAGACTATATTTATTGCATGGGAGCCATTGTCTCCTCACTCTTTAGAGTAATGTGTTTTCCTCACGAACGAAGAGTGGTCAAGCTCGTAGACCAGCTTTCATTCCCCAGTTCACACATAGCAAATAGTCATATACCAACCCTGAATGGTCTTTTCACGTGAGGAATGTCTCATCAATCCCCAGTCTGTCCTCCTGATGAGTGCAAGTGATTCGGAGGGCATGACTGAAACCCAGGGGGCATGCACCCTGGTCTGCTTCGACAGGAAAACTTCAAGTATAGGGTAGGTTTCCGTGAAGGATATATGACTAGTCTGACACATCCATCCGTTTAGGAAAATAGGATTAGGCTAGAATAAGATTCCCTCATCAAGGTTATGTGAGTGGAGGCATCTGCGCCACTCACCTTTGTCTATTTCGGTAGACATCGCCGAAGAAGTGTTTTGTTTGTGGTGCAGATAGAACAATCTTTGGTAACCTGAAAAAGGTAGGCCTTTCCGGATAAAAATAATGTTTTGTCTGCAAATTGAGGGGTAACCTCGAAACTCTACTTCACTATACCTGGGGGCATGCAAACCTTTTGGCGTGCAAGCAAAGAGCGACCATTTATTTTTTAAATTTATAGGTCCTCTAACCCTTTAAACTCGTAGGATTGGTCGTTTCCTAACTTGCATAAAGAAAGGATGCGGGGCAAAGCTTTGAAATAATGTCGTTTTTATATATGAGACATCCTTATTATGCGACTGGATTAATCGAGCAGTTTTAACGCGGAATTCAAGCTCGTTAAAAAATATACATAAGTAATGAGAAAGTGTTTCCCCCAGCGTTTAAGCTCATTTTAAAATAAAAAATGAACCAATTTCCGATAAATAACCATCGTGAATGTAGTACTTCAGCCTTTGAAGCCTTGGTCATGTTCTCATCATCACCTCCACTCTATATTGGCCGATCATTCACCTCCACTTGATTGTTTACCCCTTTTGAGGAACAGCTACGAAGAGTGATCTTGTTAGCCATCCTTGTGACACTGCCATGATTGGAAAATTCCAGACCTTACCTGGAATCAGCTGCTACTCGAATCTATCACTCGTTCATCAAAAACGAATCTCCTTTAAGCTCTTTTCAACTGACTCGTAAAATATGAAAAGATTTTCGAGCCATTGGCCTCTCCAGCTCGTTAAAGTGACCGGAAGTGCTATCCCTCCTTTAGATTTTAATCTTTTTAGACCTGAGGGATTATTACACAAAAAGATCGAGCGCTTGTTTTGTCCGGCTCGTTAACATTACCGAAAATTCATCCCTTTTGTATTATTTTATACGAAAAAGGATTTCTGGAGTTTCCTTTACGTCCCTTTCAGACTCTCTAAAATTGAAAAGGACCGAGTTATCTTTGTCGTTAAACTCATTAACACCTAATAGCGACAAACTTGTCCATAACAGACAAGAACGAGTTTCACTATCGCTAGGCTCGTTAAAACATAGCGATGGGTTTGCCCGAAGGGAAAATTATAGAACAAGTGTTATCCTCCTCAAGCTTGAAAAAAATAAAGAGGTACTGGTCAGCAATGACTGGGGAAAAATTGGGAAGAAAACTTGAAGAAACTTTGTTGGTAGCAAGTCGCTCTTGAACATGACACTTTCACTCCGCATCCAAGTCGGGTTGGGTTGTTCCATTCACTGGTCACATCACCATGGTTCCATCACACCATCCACATTTGGGGTTAATGCTACCAATCCATCATGTCAGTGTCGTCGATATGTTCAAGAGAAGTCGCTCAGAGAATTCACCTGTGTCTCACCCACTATAATACATTTTCGCTCCATTCTTTCATGACCGCCACCCTGAACTGTATATCACCAGATCGTTTTCACCTCCATTAAAATCATTTGCTCCATTCCATGTCATTGATGTGGGATTCACTAAGGCCCTCCTATGACGGATCGCTTCTTGTCGACATCAGCTCATTATCCAAGAAGTTGATCTAGGAACAACCCTTTCAGTAATTTGAAACTTGCATACCTCAATGGCAAGTTTCTCACTTCTAGCGACAGGTTTACATCAATGGCCTTCGACCGAAAGATTTTGCGTGGTGTTCGACGCCAAGTCCCTTATTCACACCACGTGAATTGTACTGCATTACCTTGAGGGTCATTATCATTATCGGTGATTCCTCTCGCGCTTGTTAACAGCTTACATCATTGGCTGGTAATCAGGCGATGTCTTTCCATGTTCGACTCCAGAACATATCTCACATGGATCGACTTGTACTTTGAGTGAAGATCGAACGAGATTGAAGACCCTGAATCTAGTTTCATCCATCCGGGCTGCAATATATATTCAGGAAAATAAAGACATCAAATGTACATCATTGCTGCATAGATAATCATCCAATATAAGTGATGATGGCTCTACCAGAATCATCAGTCTACACTCAGATGATTGTCTATTCTATGTACATTAAAATGAATTTATAAAGCTGAGCATGGCAATGCCTGCCTCATCTAGATCATAAAAATAATATGAAGATAATGTATTGTATTGTATCTTATTACAGGTCACCTTCCAGCTCGAAAAAACTTTGGATCCTCATGATAAAGCATTTCACCCGACATCAAAAGATTAACGACCTCATGCTTTAGGGGGAAACTGTTATAGACATTTTTGGGCATTGCAACCCCAAGCATAAATGTCCATAAACCAAGGGCTCCTAATTCCCTAAAGGTGTTTTTCCAACCCCTAAAAGGACAAGGTCAACTGATTACAGCATCTCCCAGAAGTTCTCCATGAAAAACTACTCAGAACTGGTCAAAACTGGACCATTTCACCTGCTCCATAGGCAAAGTGCATTGCATCCCACCTGAATACACACAGTAGGTGCGATGCATGTCAAAAAACCCTTCTATGGGGTGCGATGGGCGAAAAGGGACAAATGGGAGGGTCAATCCGCAAGGTGGAGGAGCATGGAATCTTCCAAAAACCTCTCCTGTGACACTTGCCTCTCTGAATTCGACCAGGGATGAGTAAGATATCATCAATCTCTAAGTGGAATCAAGAACTATCAGAGAGAAGACACTAATCAAATCTCAAAATCTGACTCACCTCCCTTGCAGAAATCTATATATGGATCCCTTATCCCAGAGATCCGGGGCTGGAATTTTATATCTTGTAAGGAAGTGTTGTTGGTTTCTTGGTGCAATATCATAGTGTTGGGTGATCTAAGCTTTTCATGAGGTGAAGAAGGGATTTCTTGCTGAGAGGATGATGCTAGGTCAGAACAATTGGTTGTAGTCCTCTTTGCTCTTTCTTGATTATCAATAAAGCTATTCAAGTTTTCCTCCACATTCTTGTATGATTGATGATTTATGCATTTGTGCGGTCAATGTACATCTGATCCTATATTGTTTATGATAATAGATCTATGTTCTTAGATAGTGTTATGCTGCTTTGATTCTACAGGTACTCCTTGAAGCTGGGTGGACAAGGAAGCGAGTGGCAAAGACCTACCAAAAGAGAGAGGAATCAAGCAAGGAACCAAGCGCAAGATAGAGGTTGGTCTCCGTATTCTTCTCTTATCTATTTCTCATAAAGGAAAACGAAAGTAGTTTTTAGTGTGTTTGTTTCTAAGGTAGCTACCAGCCTTCGTGGGACTAGCAGCTCTATATAGACACAAGTTTTCTCGATAACAGTCGTGCCACTTGAATCCAACAAAGAAAGAAATTGAAGAGTGGTTGGACAAGAAGATTCATGAGTTCGCAGCGCAGGAAAACAGAAATCTGCTAGTATCTAAGGAACATTGGTTGGAGCGCTATTTGTATATGGAAATCCACGAAATTTTCTTTGCATCTTTTCCTTCTGAGTTGTATGAGTGGATCGTTAAGTTAGCAGACAGACAGGGAAGGTGTAGGCTCAACAAACCAATAGTGTGAGCTCCGGAATTAGTGTGCATACTAGAAGCATCAGAAGATAAGATAGCGCGAGTTGTGGACCATTGGCTCGACCAAATAATAGGAGGATTTATCATTAAGTTCGCGGTAGACACGACCATCAGCTACAGTGAGGCAGGCGACGTTTTCTCAAGAGACCGCGAGGTAAGTATATTAAATCTTTGAACACTTGGATTAAGATGCTATTGTGTGAAAAACGGGAAATGCGAATAAATTAATGTTTGGGAAGATCTACAGAAACAGAAGTAGTGAAGAGTTGGAAAACAGTCCCTTAATTTTACCCTCGGCAGAAAGCAAGGAGGAGCTCGCAAAATTTTCTCCGAGAAGCACGGTCAGTTTGATAAGACATAGAATTCCGTGTTTACCACCTCCACCCACATCGCCATCCGTTTCACCCCCCTCACCTCCATCTCCACCCACTCCACCTCTGCCACCACTGCAGTTTAGTATGAAGAGTGTGATCAAACTGTCAATGTTTAGGGGAATAGAAAATGAAGATCTGGACCAATTCTGGTTCATGGTAAGAGCAGTATGGGAAGCACAAGGCGTCCTGTTGCATCTGTTGCAGAAGTATACGTAGACGTCCCAGCAATTATTATGTAATTTCTGCAGGTCGGTAGGCCATGACGAATGCACCTACCGAAGCTATGAACTATTGATGGATTGGACTCCTGCCTACAAGGTGTAGGCTGAAACACGAGCCCTCGACCCAAATGCAGGGATGGCGCGCGCTGGGTTTCAGGGGTGCAGTCGGGGTCGAAGCATAATGGGAACATGAAGGGGTCACGGCCAAATAATTGTTGGAAATAATACTGAGAGGGGGGGTGAATCAGTATTATCAGATCAATAAAACTTTTTCAATGCTCAGAAACATATACGCTACTTCAGTTAAGTGAACCAGCGTGTACACGCTACTGTGTCTAAAGAAACCAGCGTATAACCATAAATCTTATAATTCAGTTAGTTTATCTTCAGTTAAATGCATTAGGACATTATTCACCATATTAAGAGTAAACAGATGCAGTATAACAGAACAGATCATCACACAAAAGCCACACACATGAACACCATGATATAAGGTGGAAACCCAATGTGGGTGAAAACCACCTGCTGCAAGTCATCTCTATCTTTCTTTAATAAGAACTTCAGTTTACAATCTTTTGTATTGGTGCAGCCTTATACCAGTACACAGGCTACAACCTGCAGAAGGCTTCAACCTTCTCTCGTTCTCCAAACTTCCTTGGAAGGGAGTTCCAACCCCCTTTGCTCTTGTACTAGCTAAGATACTAGTACGTAGGTGCAAACCTACAATCTTCTTTCCTTCAGGTACCACTTTTCATACATTTTCAGACTGGATATTCCTGAAGCACAACATTACAATCTGAAGACCACAATTCATTCAACTTTCGTAGCAGATTACAAAACAACCAATACTTGCATCAACAATCTTTGAATCACTGAACCACTGAAACCCTGTCAAACCCAGTCACCAGAACACAGAGCAGACTACAGAACTCTGCAATAACAGTCAGACCCATTTGCAACCCAAAAAATCAAGCTCCAAAAGATATACGCTACTTCAATGAAGGCAACCCGCGTATACACGCGGTTTTACCGAAGACAACCTGCGTACAGATCTAAAAATAATTTTTCATAACTTGCAGCTGTACCAGATATCAGTTATACCGAGAACATAACATTGCGTCAGTATGCAGATCTAGAAATACGCATAATCAACCATATAAAGATAGTTCATTTCAAACCATTTGATCCCGATCTCTCCTTAGATCTTGTTCTCCATCAACCGATGAGATCTCTCCTTAGCTCAGATCAAGCAATACATCATCAACCAATAACCTGCATACTGGATCTAATACTTCATCAGATATTCAAGCCTTTTTAGATACCCTTGCCTAATGATTTCCTTCTCCTTATATAGCCTTAGGCCTTGTTCAATACCAAGGGCCAAAACCATAGAAATCCAATACAATCAACTTCAAAACTAGGGATCAACACGTCCGTCGAGACACCAAGGTCCAAAACCATAGGCACAACTTCCAAGGAATAACCGCCGTGGACCAAAGATAAGTTTTTCACATACACGCGCTTTTACTGAAGCCAACCAGCGTGTACACGCGACTTGGTATATAGCGAACCTGCGTATACGCGACTTGGTATATAGTGAACCTGCTTGTATACGCGACTTGGTATATAGTGAACCAGCGTGTATATATTTTTCTTCATACTTGTAGACTGATTATCAATTCCTGGCTGCTATCCTTCTGCACTATGATTTGTTATTAGTGTGGTTTGCCATCAAGGACAATACTTGTCTCATAATGCCAACAATAATTTGTTACAATTGTGAAGGGCCAGGGCATTTTGCCTGCGATTGTACCAACCCGACTAGGATATCATGTTGGTACTGTAATCAGTTTGATCATGAGACAAAGGATTGCCCTTCGCCAATAGCGAGGATGCGTGAAAAGGGGGTACTCCAGCCCTCTCCGACCCAGAATGTACAAATGATGAGGTCTGAGCCACGCAAAGAAGACCTGAATGTAAACATGATGCTCAAAAGCAATATGACCATGGGAGATGATAAGGGGAAGTAGCCAGAAGAAAGTGCGTGGGTTCGAAAGGCTCCTACAAAGGAACTCGAGTTCGACTTGGAACACGCGAAGGAGACATTCATGGAAGCTAAGAAGAGCTTCACGAAGGCCTCCATTTCAGGTAGTAAGGATAAACTAGAACCAGGAATGGATACTTCAATTCTCACTACCTTTCTAGAGACATGCATGAAACTGTTGCGCGACAGCAAGGCAATCAAAGGACTACAAGAACTTATCACTAGGTGCGCGGGGTATGGAAAACCACGCGTGGTCTGGAAACTGGGAAGCATGCATTTTGCACCAAAAGGGAAATGAGGTTGACTGCGCAAATCATCGAATATGAAATGGATCAAGTAGTCCTAGATCTGGGTTCGGACGCGAATGTACTACCGAAGCAAACATGGGAGCGCACGAGTATACCCACATTACAATGGTCTCCTATTCATTTACGAATGGAGAACCAACAAAATATTTTTCCCATGGGAAGATTGCAAGGGGTAACAGTAGATATTGAAGGTGCGAGCGCACAGGCAAATTTTGAAGTGATAGAGATTGTCGATGATAGTAACCCCTATCCCACGCAACTAGGAATAGACTGGGCCACCGACATGAACGGAATCATAAATCTGAAGAAGCACAAAATGATCTTTGAGAAAAGGTCACTACGCGTAGTAGTCCCACTGGATCCAGCCGAAGGAGCGCGCTACACTGAACCAGTGTGCGACGATGATAATGATGACAATCTTGATTGTATTTACAAGATAACTGTGTGAGACCAGGATTTGATGAATCCGACTACCAATGGGAGGATCTCGTGGGAGCGCGAAAGCTCCTGTACTTCGGACTCAGACAAAGAAGTAGAGCAATGGCAGAATTGGCTGCACGAAGTAACTACGCTTAACTGCAATATGATGGTTAGATCATTGCGTTGCGTGACAATAGAGGCAATGGAGCTACCGACATATGATGGATTGTCAGCAGTGGATAAATTTCTTAGCCAATTTGATAGCGCAATCCTAGAGCAATAGCAGTTCGATGCGCTGAAGTGGGCACTGCGCGCAACCCCCACACAATGGTGGGGTATGCATCAAGGAAGTTTTGAGGACTGGCACGAATGCAGAAGGATGATGCGCCTACGTTTTGGAAAACCCCAGCTTCGAATAAAAGTCAGTCAGCAGGGGCGGAACAACTTGCATGCCCACCTTTCTCGATGGGTAAAGACATATGATGTACAACCCACACGAATAGAGAATCGGAACAAATCACAGCAGCAGGAAAGGCGACGCACACTACCAATTATCCATGGGGAAGCATTCGATAGGGTGTGTGAAGTACTGAACAAGATCCACCAGGCGAGACGAACTGATTGGGACCTGTGCGTACCAGCGATTCGATGGACCTACAGGACCATGTGCAAAAAACTAAGCGCGGAGATGATTCCAAAGGTGCGGAACAGAGTAGAAACTGTAATTTCTAAAGAGAATACAAAAAGGAATCCACACGTAATAGCTCCCTTAGTTGTGACAGTGCGCGAAGACCAGGACGAAGGAATCACACAGCTACGTGAGGACAAACATATAAGGATTCAGGAAGCCATTCGGCTAGGGAACCCTAGACTTCACGAATTCGAAGAAGATTGGGTATGATTGAGGAAGAAAAGCATGTTGATGGACGTTGAGATCCAAAGGCTGGAAACCGAGATCACGCAAGCATGTGTCGTCGATAAACCAAGCATGACAAAGCAAGATACAGATGGTCATACCACTGCATTAAAATATTGTCGCCAACAATTTATGACTCTGCTACCTTGGTTGTGTTGAAGCCCCGAAAATCGGGTCGACAACAAGGGGGATACCCACCCGGTCCGGACCTTGGTTGGCAGCTCCTTATCCGTTTGGTATAGCGGGTCCGACTAGGGATAATGGGACCAGTTTCCCAATTTAAGGGTGTGTGTGTGTGCAGAGTTGGATGATGTTGATCTAAGAGTACTTAAAGCTAATTTAATTCAAACTTTTAAACTAACTCTATGCTATTGTAATCTAATGAGAAACAACACATCTAATCTACGCTAACCCGGGTGTATTTCTTCTATTATGCGATCTAAAGAGATTTCAAACAATAACTGGTAATAAAGATCATTCAGCTATCATAAGAATAGAAATCAATTAAGATAAACCACTTTGCATAAAAAGTTAGGCAAAACAGTTGTGAACAGCATATCGCATAATAAGTTATTCATATATCAAACATAAATAAATGACTACACCGTACAAAAGTGCCAAATGGTAACTCACACATTCATGCAGTAACATATAAACAACTAAAAACTGTATATCACTTTAAGAATATAAACAAAAACGGTCAAGAGATAAAAGTACCATTTATGACTGGTTCCACTCATAAGCTTCAAGCAACAATGATTTATCTCTCCTTGCTCTAACATCTACTAAGAGTACAGAAGTGCAACATCAGTAGCAGATATCAAATGCAAACATTAATAAACCTTGATCCATCCATTCATCAAAACCCCCTCCAAGGGTGCAAAAGTGCATGTTCTGAGGACAAGTTTTTTGACAAATTTCTGGACCCTTCTCCAAATGCCTAAGAAGGGTTTAAATACTGCTAACTAATTAACTTAATTACATAAATTTAGGATACGGTTTTAAATGACCGCCCTTCTGCTAAAGCAAAAATATTTCTAAAAATTGAATCTAATTCCTAACCATTTCTGTATTTGCTCCTTAGTGCTGCAAGCATGCAACATTCGCCTGGGAAGAGTCGGCTGGTCGCCTTCTGCTTTCGTTTGAGCTACGCAAATAGAAATAACACGCGCTAGCACCACTTTCTGGTAAACTAGAAGATATTTTCGAGAATCTTCCTCTGGCTGGGTGTATTCACTGCGTGTATACTTGGTAATAACCCAAATTTCTCTCAAACTGATTCTGTTTTTGCTATTTCGGTTTCCGGCCTTGCGAATGATTGAACAAGTTAGGGACTTTGCTCTCTGAACAATTTTCTTAGCGATGCGCGATTAGCGGTAGGCGCTAATCGCGCATCGAAAACTGCCTTCGTTCTTTGTTCCGGGCTTTTCTGGTGCGTTTTCCTTCTTTAGCGCTTTTTTTCCTTTACCGGGCATAAGCCTCAAGATCTTTTGTAAACATGCTGCTTTTGTGCGCTTTTGACTCTGAGTGTTGGATGGCCTATTGACATCAGCATCTGTCGAGTGATACTCTGGAATCTGTGGTCCTATTGCATGCGGCATCCATTTATGAAGGCATCTCTTCTCTGTTCACCGAGCATTGACGCTTTCCCCTTTTCCTTAGATGTTTCCTGCACATTGCTTCATGTTATTTCCTGTCTTACAGTTTACGCAAAGGAAAAGAGTAATGATAATAAAGATTGATATGAAAGCTTTAAGCTCTTATCAATGTATAAAATCATGACACCCATAGCGAACTGACTCTTTGAAAAATACAAAACTGTCCTTCTTGAATACTTTGGCGTACATTCATTAATTTCTTTTAAGGCGCGTGCCCAATTTTGATTTACGGACAGCTTTCCTTGAATACTGCGCCGAGAAAAATTTGCGATGGGTGATTTCTGCGACTCGCATCGCAGCATCGCGGATCGCGTCGTCAAGATGTGTCATCGCAGAAATTCATGATCGCAAATCGCATTCATCGCAGATCGCAACATCGCGGCATCGCAGATCGCGCTTAGTCATTCAATCATTGTGTGCTGCTTGCACGATGTTGCGATATGCGACGTCGCATATCGGCCGTCGGAGATTTCTTAAGGGTTTTCATTTAAGAGCGCTTCATAATGTATGCGATGCGATGAATTTCGCGTCGCTTCTTCGCAGTTTATTATGCTCATAAGAAAATTTGTTATTCTCTTCTCGCGATGCGATACAGTTTTAAGGAGTTGAATATAAAAATTTTCATAAAATGTTTTTTTGGATTTTTTATTAAGGGTCCCCATTTGCTTGGTGTTATTGCTAATACCAAACAAAGAGGGGGGTTGTTGGTGGCCACAACAATGGCGATTCACTGGGAAGAACCAGTTATCTCTGCTTTTCTATTGAATTTTAACTTCCAAAGCAGAAAAATTTTCATAAGTCTAAATTTTGTTATGGACAGATAGAGTACATTATGCCTTATCCTATCAATGATATTTTGTTTCAACGTTTTTCTATTCCAATTGTTTGCTTCCTCAGGCTTTGTCCTTGTATTTACATCAGCCATTACTTGGTCTTTTAAAGATAAAATAAGGTCTTCTCTGTGTGTAGGTAGAGCCTCTGCTGCCAGCAGGCGTCCATAGCCTCGACAGGGTTACCTGTTACCCAACAATGATTCTTTATCATGCTTAAGGCTATTTACAACTTTTCAGAGAAAAATTCATTTTGACACTTTTTCCTTTTTTATTCTCTAAAGAACAATGTCTTGGTTTGGTGGCCAAATTATGACACAGTCATTCACTTGATTTACACTTTTGTTGAACAAGCTGGCTCGTGATGAGACCCCTTGTCTTTTGATTGCAACAATCTTGAGTCGTTGCCCTGTTTTGGTGGACAGTATTGGCAAAGTCAGCAAGTTATAATATATGTGATCATGATAAGTCGGCTCGTGATGAGACCTCTTATTCTTTGAGATATAGTGTTTTCTCGGATTGTTCCTCTGAATGCTGCGATTTTCTTTAGCAGGGAGGAAATCATTGTTTTTCCTTAAGAAAGCTCTGGACGACAATAATAGAGTTTGAAAACAGCAGTTTTACAGAGAATCTTTATTTTATTATTGATACCTTTCATTGTGCTGATATAAAACAATTTTTTGCCAAAGGTTGCTTTCATCAAATTTTTTGAAGTTGAAACTAGTATCATATCTAGGCTAAAGTTTTTTTTTTTTTTTTTTTTTTTTTTTTAAACTCTATCTGTCAATAATAAAGATCATATTTTTCGAAAAATTTTACTATTTGTACAAGCGAAAAAAAAGTCAAAATCTGATAGAAAATTGGTGTCTTCCTCGTGAACCCCTGTAGTAACCATCTACAACTAGTTCTATTTATAAGAAAAAAAAAAAAAAAAAAACTAAAACTATCCTACAAAATAAAAGAATAATCTTCTATGGAAAATATATTTTAAGGATCTGTCCATTAACAGGCAAAGAATCCCTTCTACCTGCTAAATCCTGCAACACAAACGTTGATGGGCCTATGACTTCTACAATCTGAAAAGGACCAAGCCACATCTTTTGAAATTTTGTATGTTTGCCCTTTTCTTCATGAGCCTTATCCCATTTCAAAACTAGATCTCCCATCTGAAAAAAAATTCTGGTCATTATGCTTGAATCAAAAGAGGATTTTATTAGCGCTTGGTGATGAGCATGGGTTTTCTTAGCTTGTTCTCGTCGTTCTTCTATTTTAATTATTTCCATTTGTCTTAATTGTAAGGAGGAAGTAGATACTTCATCGATGTATTGTACTAAAGACAAGGAGGGGATCACTAAGTGAGTTGGGAGAACCACTTCCTTCCCATAAACTAAATTAAAGGGAGAAGTGCCGATTGAAGCTTTCTTCGTTATTCTATCTGCCCATAAAGCATTTACCAAAGTTTTGTGCCAATTCTTTTGGTTCTGGTCAACTGTTCTTTTAATAATCCTGATTAGGTTTTTATTTGTTGACTCAGCCAATCCATTACCTTGCGGATAGTAGTTGGCCGAATATTTCAGTTTGAACCCTCTTTTAAGTGCAAACTCAGTCATTGCATTCCCAGAAAAGCATGAGGCATTATCAAACATTAAAGCCGTTGGCAATCCAAACCTAGTGATTATAAATTGATCTATGAATTCAATGATGTTTTCAGAATTAGCTATCTTGAGAGGAACTGCTTCTACCCATTTAGTAAAATAATCTATTGCAGTGAGGATGTATCTATGCTGCTTAGAAGAGTGAGGAACGATCTCATCTATTATGTCCAAGCCCCACTGACTGAATGGTTGCTCGATGTTTACCGGCTGTAGTGGCATGGACGGTTTATTTTGTCTCCCTGCAGTAGTTTGGCAGACTTGACATTTCCTCACGTAACTGTGTGAGTCTTTGAACAGTGTGGGCCAATAATATCCTGCATGTAAGATTTTATGTGCAGTAGCATCTCCAGCATAGTGTCTGCCTGCTGGTCCATCGTGGAGTTCCTACAAAACCTTTTCGGCTTCAGTTTTCTCAAGACACCTAAGAAGAACAGAATCGTAATTCTTTTTAAACAGAACATCATTTATGAGCTGATATTGTTTAGCTTTCAATCTCAGAGCTCTTTTCTTAGTGTGATATAGGGGTGATGGAGCATACCCGTTCTTAAGATAATAAATGGTGTCAGCATATAATGATTCTGCATCGTTTAGGCTTACCTCATACATTTGTACCTCTACAGATGAATTTTCAGGAATTTGCGATGCTCCAGCCAACATTTTGCCGAAGCCAAGTGACCTCTTACAATGCTTGCTGGTTTGATCTCAAGGTCGTATTCTTGTAAAGCAGTGATCCAATTTGCTCTTTTTTCACCCACATCCTTCTGTACTAGAATATTTCTTACCGCTGGAAACGGTACTATGACCTTAGTATGGGTTTTAAGTAAGAAAGGTCTGAAATATTTGACCGCTTTGAAAACAGCATATGCCTGTTTCTCCACGTCTGAATAGTTGAGTTCAGCACCTTGTAAATTCGAGCTAAAAAATGCAATTGGAGCTTCCGCTTTCTCTTGATTTGCTTGAGTTAGAATCGCAGCATATGATTTCTCTGAGGCAAATGTGTATAAGATAAAAGATTCTGAAAAACTCAGGGTTGCTAAAGATGGAGCGTTAATGATAGCTTGTTTGATCAGGTTGAATGCTTCATGCTCATCTTGACCCCATTTAAATTTGAATTCTTTTTAATCATGGTTTGCAAAGGAGAAACAATTCGTGAAAAATCTGGGACAAATCTCTTCACAAAATTGATTTGACCAAGGAAAGATTGCATGGCTTTTTTATTATGAGGTACGGATATTTCAGAAATTTATTTGATTCTGTCAGGCTCAATGTGAATACCAGATTTTGACACTATGAATCCTAGAAGTTTTCCTTCACTTAATGCGAAAAAAGATTTCTTTGGGTTAAGTGAAATCCCATACCTTAAACATCGTTGAAAGATTTGTTTCAAGTCTTTGAGATGATCGCTTCGCTTCTTGGAGTACACTGTTATATCATCCAAATAAATTACTACAGATTTATTGACTAAACCCTTGAATACGATGTCCATGGCTCTCTGAAATGTAGCACCGGCATTGATCAAACCAAATGGCATCTTCTGATATGCGTATGTGCCCCATTTAGTTCAGAATGTGGTTTTTAACTGATCATTGGGATGTACCAGCACTTGATTGTATCCTAAAAATCCATCCAAAAAAGACATTAGTTCTGAGCCTGCTACTGCTTGTAATATCTGCTCCATAGGTGGGAGGGGAAAATTGTCTTTTTGATAGGCTTTGTTGAGATTCCGAAAATCGATGCAGATTCTAATATCTCCCTTTTTCTTTCTAACGGGTACCATATTGGAGACCCATTTGGAATGTCTGACGGGGAAAATTATTCTAGCTTTTAATAACTTATTTAGCTCAGTTTTTATCTGATTTTCTAAATTGGGGTGGATTTTTCTGAGTTTCTGTTGGACAGGTTTTTCGTTGTCAATCATAGGGATAGTATGTTGAATGATAGAAGTGTCGTATGTCTTCAGCTCATCGTAATTCCAGGAAAAAACATTTTTTTATTGTCTCAAAAGATGAATATACGCTAGTTTTTCTTCAGGGGCTAGGCCGTGGCCTAGATTAACGTTTTGTGGTTTATCATCGGTTCCTAGGTTTACTAATTCGTAGTTCAGAGTTGAACTGTAGAGCTTAGAATTGGTAGACCTTTTAAACCGACTTTTCAAATCGTATAAGTCTTCCAACTTAACCACCAATTTAGGTATAGCATTATCAGTGCTATCTTGTTGTATTTTTCGATCGTGATGGTCTTCGTCAATTATTTGATTGGAGTAGGATCCTTCAGAAGTGAGGAAATTTACAATATCAGGATCGTCGTTGAATACTCTCCAATTTGTAATTTTGTTAGGGATGGACGGTCTAAAGATTAATTCTATTGATAATCTATCTGGACTAAAATCTTCGGAGGGAATAAGTCTAGAGGCTACGTTAGCTAAAAGGTATGCGCTCGCGTTTTGGAGTCTTGGGATTGACGAAATATTGAATGCTATGAAATGCTCAGTCAGATCTTGTACTAAAGATTGATAGTGTTTCAAATGACCTGATAGGCAATGTATGGTGTTACGTACCTGTTTGACGACAATCTCAGAGTCTCCGAAGACTTGAAGATACTTGACGTTCAACCCGATTTCTTTGTATAGGCCTTGCACCAAGGCCTCATATTCCGTTGTATTGTTTGTGCAATCGAATTCAAGTCTGCACGTAAGCATGGTCTTATTTCCTTCTGGACTAATCAGAACGCATCCTACTCCTGCTCCTTCGTTAGATTTAGAGCCATCAAAATATAATTTCCAAAACAAAGATGTATTTACAGGTTTATCTACAAAATTAACACACTTTGAATTATCAATTTGGGAAAAAATTTCGACTTGGGACAAAACTGAATTTTCTAAGTAAGGTGATGTATGAGCATTGAAATTGCTGAGGAAAGAATCTACGGAGTAATTGCCTATGATACTGCTGTTATATGCTATTGCTTCATTTTCTCCCTCCAATTCCGTTACTATGTACTTCTGGTGTAACTCTCGTTCAACCTTTATTTGATTCGGTTTACCATTGTAGGGTAACCACATGTGCAACCAGTCGGTTGAGAAGTATCCATGGAGTTTTTTGGACCAATACCTGCTAAGAATCAAGCCATAGAATTCTGGGATATCAGCTACTAGAATGTCAATAACCTGACATACCTTCGGGTGGACGACAATCTTATGGTTACTTGATTAAGTTCACCAATCACTTCGAATTGAGATCGATCAAGCTGAACTATGCGCACTGTGGATTTTTGTGGTTGAACATTCAACTTGGCACATATTGATCTGGGTAAAATATTCGTTGAAGCACCAGAATCTACCAAACAATTGTGCACATTTTTATTGAAAATTTCATAAGTGAGAAGAAAAGGGGGAGTGTGAGACCTTGATCTTCCTCCAATCAAGGCGATGTCATTTGGATCAATCTTATTGATCGTGTTGGTTGGAGGTCTTCCCATGTTGTGGGAAGCTACAGCTGTAGGCAAAGATGTAGTAGGCACGGCATGTAATTCTTTCATCATTATCTTCTGTTGATGTTTCAATTTGCTCAATTCATAAAGAGTGATATTAGCCCTAGTCTTTTTCATGTCATCAATAATATTGTATTCCATTTCATCCGACACTATCAGTGTTCTTGATGGAGTTGTTTGATCTGGTTGGACTGGGCTAGATTGAGTCGCTTTAGCGGTCGTTTTCTTTGTTGCGACTTTATCTTTTGCTGCAGGGCTTGCGCCCTTCTGCTTAGGGGTAGTTTGGGGAGGATCAAGTTGATTTTTGCTTCGTGTGCTAACCGAAAATGCTTCTTGATCTTCTTCTTGTGGGAGAATGAAATCCCACATTCCTTGTAGTTCCACAACTTCTTCGTCATCAGTCTGTCCTTCAATGGTACTCTCTTCTTCTTCCTCTTCTTCGGATTCGACATTTGAGATAGCGTTGGGTGGTTTCACATCCATTGAAGGGCCTCTTTTAAAAGCTCTGTAGGGCTTTTTTGAAGAAGTTTCTGCTACTTGTTTTTTTATGTCAATCATCTCATTGGACATGGTCTTTAATACTTTTTGCAATCCTTCCAAATCGAAAGGGTCTTTCTTTTGTTTCTTCTTGGAGTCTTCGTTGAAGGTGATTTTTTTAGATTTGTGTTCCTCTATCGCAGATCTCTTTTCCAGGGCTACTACGCGTTTCTCTACTACTATCGCCTCTGTCAGGTTTTCAACTAAGGTTGTTTTATTTGCCCTATCCACGAAGATTGCTAAGTTTGATGGTAAGGCCGTAATATACCATTCACATCGTACTTCTTCGCTGGGTTGGGAAGCAGTGGGAATTTTGTTGAGGATCTTATTGAACCGTAAATTGAAATTTTGATGGGTTCTCTAGCCTCGGCTTTAAGATTGGATAGGTCATTGATTAACGTTGTCGTTGATCTGTCACCACCAAACTTGGTAAGGAATTGACTTTGAAAAATGTCCCAACTTGTGATATACCCGGAGGGTAATGAAAAGTACCATGACCCGGCTGTTCCTTGCATTGTATAGGGAAAAAGCCGGACAACAGCATCCTCGTTGGTAACTCCGTTGAGATTGACAAAAAGCATGAAATTGTTAATGTGCTCTTCAGCTAGCATGCCTGCTTCTGGATTGAATTTGGGTAGCCATTTCTCAGGATGGGCCAGTATTTGGCTCAGGGGTGGAGGCATTAAAACTGCCCCAGGATTGTTCCATGGAGACTGGGCCATCGTTGAGCTGATAGTAAATGAAAGTGCAGAGGATGATCCCTGAGGCTGGGAAGATGAAGATATTATGATCTTAGATGATTGAAGAAGAGGGGTTGTGGAAGATGGATGGGTGGTTTGGAATGAAGATGTGGGTGGCTGACTTCGCGGTGAGGGAGTTGAAACGGACGATGTAGATGAAAGAGTCTCACTGTCAAACTCTTGTGGTGTTTTCCTTGCTCTTTTCCTGGTGGGGAGAGGGAATTCAGTTGGCTGAATGCCAAATTTTTCACTCTTTAATCTGGTCAGGGGATGAGCAGGATTGTACTGCGAAGTCACGCTGCTTTGAGATTTATCAGACCTCTGTGTAGAAATAGAAAATCCCTGGAGTTTGCGAATCAGAGTTTGAACTTCAGGGGGTTCAATGGTAGATTGGTCTGAAATATTAGGGTATGTAGCAGCGGTTAATACTCGAGCGACTTCTGACTCTGGATTTAAACGTACTGGGGAAGTCGGGGAGTTGATGAGGGCGATTTACTCTCAGAATGGTATTTATATTTTGATTTAGGTGTCATTCATAGTTCGGGCCCTCCTTCTAGCGCCAAATATGTTGAAGCCCCGAAAATCGGGTCGACAACAAGGGGGATACCCACCCGGTCCTGACCTTGGTTGGAAGCTCCTTATCCGTTTGGTATAGCGGGTCCGACTGGGGATAATGGGACCAGTTTCCCAATTTAAGGGTGTGTGTATGTGCAGAGTTGGACGATGTTGATCTAAGAGTACTTAAAGCTAATTTAATTCAAACTTTTAAACTAACTCTATGCTATTGTAATCTAATGAGAAACAAAAAATCTAATCTACGCTAACCCGAGGTGTATTTCTTCTATTATGCGATCTAAAGAGATTTCAAACAATAACTGGTAATAAAGATCATTCAGCTATCATAAGAATAGAAATCAATTAAGATAAACCACTTTGCATAAAAAGTTAGGCAAAACAGTTGTGAACAGCATATCGCATAATAATTTATTCATATATCAAACATAAATAAATGACTCCACCGTACAAAAGTGCCAAATGGTAACTCACACATTCATGCAGTAACATATAAATAACTAAAAACTGTATATCACTTTTAAGAATATAAACAGAAACGGTCAAGAGATAAAAGTACCATTTATGACTGGTTCCACTCATAAGCTTCAAGCAACAATGATTTATCTCTCCTTGCTCTAACATCTACTAAGAGTACAGAAGTGCAACATCAGTAGCAGATATCAAATGCAAACATTAATAAACCTTGATCCATCCATTCATCAAAACCCCCTCCGAGGGTGCAAAAGTGCATGTTCTGAGGACAAGTTTTTTGACAAATTTCTGGACCCTTCTCCAAATGCCTAAGAAGGGTTTAAATACTGCTAACTAATTAACTTAATTACATAAATTTAGGATACGGTTTTAAATGACCGCCCTTCTACTAAAGCAAAACTATTTCTAAAAATTGAATCTAATTCCTAACCATTTCTGTATTTGCTCCTTAGTGCTGCAAGCATGCAACATTCGCCTGGGAAGAGTCGGTTGGTCGCTTTCTGCTTTCGTTTGAGCTACGAAAATAGAAATAACGCGCGCTGGCACCACTTTCTGGTAAACTAGAAGATATTTTCGAGAATCTTCCTCTGGCTGGGTGTATTCACTGCATGTATACTTGGTAATAACCCAAATTTCTCTCAAACTGATTCTGCTTTTGCTATTTCGGTTTCCGGCCTTGCGAATGACTGAACAGGTTAGGGACTTTGCTCTCTGAACAATTTTCTTAGCGATGCGTGATTAGCGCTAGGTGCTAATCGCGCATCGAAAACTGCCTCCGTTCTTTGTTCCGGGCTTTTCTGGTGCATTTTCCTTCTTTAGCGCCTTTTTTCCTTTACCGGGCATAAGCCTCAGGATCTTTTGTAAACATGCTGCTTTTGTGCGCTTTTGACTCGGAGCGTTGGATGGCCTATTGACATCAGCATCTGTTGAGTGATACTCTGGAATCTGTGGTCCTGTTGCATGCGGCATCCGTTTATGAAGGCATCTCTTCTCTGTTCACCGAGCATTGACGCTTTCCCCTTTTCCTTAGATGTTTCCTGCACATTGCTTCATGTTATTTCCTATCTTACAGTTTACGCAAAGGAAAAGAGTAATGATAATAAAGATTGACATGAAAGCTTTAAGCTCTTATGAATGTATAAAATCATGACACCCATAGCGAACTGACTCTTCGAAAAACACAAAATTGTCCTTCTTGAATACTTTGGCGTACATTCATTAATTTCTTTTAAGGCGCGCGCCCAATTTTGGTTTACGGATAGCTTTCCTTGAATACTGCGCCGAGAAAAATTTGCGATGGGTGATTTCTGCGACTCGCATCGCAGCATCATGGATCGCCTCGTCAAGATGTGTCATCGCAGAAATTCATGATCGCATTTATCGCAAATCGCATTCATCGCAGATCGCAACATCGCGGCATCGCAGATCGCGCTTAGTCATTCAATCATTGTGTGCTGCTTACGCGATGTTGCGATATGCGACGTCGCATATCGGCCGTCGGAGATTTCTTAAGATTTTTCATTTAAGAGCGCTTCATAATGTATGCGATGCGATGAATTTCGCATCACTTCTTCGCAGTTTATTATGCTCATAAGAAAATGTTTTATTCTCTTCTCGTGATGCGATACAGTTTTAAGGAGTTGAATACAAAAATTTTCATAAAATGTTTTTTTGGATTTTTTATTAAGGGTCCCCATTTGCTTGGTGTTATTGCTAATACCAAACAAAGAGGGGGGTTGTTAGTGGCCACAACAATGGCGATTCACTGGCAAGAACCAGTTATCTCTGCTTTTCTATTGAATTTTAACTTCCAAAGCAGAAAAATTTTCATAAGTCTAAATTTTGTTATGGACAGATAGAGTACATTATGCCTTATCCTATCAATGATATTTTGTTTCAACCTTTTTCTATTCCAATTGTTTGCTTCCTCAGGCTTTGTCCTTGTATTTACATCAGCCATTACTAGGTCTTTTAAAGATAAAATAAGGTCTTCTCTATGTGCTGGCTTTTAAAATATGCTCATTTGTCATAGGTAGAGCCTCTGCTGCCAGCAGGCGTCCATAAACTCGACAGGATTACCTGTTACCCAGCAATGATCCTTTATCCTGCTTAAGGCTGTTTACAACTTTTCAGAGAAAAACCCATTTTGACACTTTTTCCTTTTTTGTTCTCTAAAGAACAATGTCTTGGTTTGGTGGCCAAATTATGAAACAGTCATTCACTTGATTTACACTTTTGCTGAACAAGCTGGCTCGTGATGAGACCCCTTGTCTTTTGATTGCAACAATCTTGAGTCGTTGCCCTGTTTTGGTGGACAGTATTGGAAAAGTCAGCAAGTTATAATATCTGTGATCATGATAAGCCGGCTCGTGATGAGACCTCTTATTCTTTGAGATATAGTGTTTTCTCAGATTGTTCCTCTGAATGCTATGATTTTCTTTAGTAGGGAGGAAATCATTGTTTTTCCTTAAGAAAGCTCTGGACGACAATAATAGAGTTTGAAAACAGCAGTTTTACAGAGAATCTTTATTTTATTATTGATACCTTTCATTGTGCTGATATAAAACAATTTTTTGCCAAAGGTTGCTTTCATCAAATTTTTTGAAGTTGAAACTAGTATCATATCTAGGCTAAAGTTTTTTTTTTTTTTTTTTTTTTTGAAACTCTATCTGTCAATAATAAAGATCAGATTTTTCGAAAAATTTTACTATTTGTACAAGCGAAAAAAAAAAGTCAAAATCTGATAGAGAATTGGTGTCTTCTTCGTGAACCCCTGTAGTAACCATCTACAACTGGTTTTATTTATAAGAAAAAAAAAGAAAAAACTAAAACTATCCTACAAAATAGAAGAATAATCTTCTATGGAAAATATATTTTAAGGATCTGTCCATTAATAGGCAAAGAATCCCTTCTACCTGCTAAATCCTGCAACACAAACGTTGATGGGCCTATGACTTCTACAATCTGAAAATGACCAAGCCACATCTTCTGAAATTTTGTATGTTTGCCCTTTTCTTCAGAGCCCTATCCCATTTCAAAACTAGATCTCCCATCTGAAAAAAAATTTTGGTCATTATGCTTGAATCAAAAGAGGATTTTATTAGCGCTTGGTGATGAGCATGGGTTTTCTTAGCTTGTTCTCGTCGTTCTTCTAATTGAATTATTTCCATTTGTCTTAATTGTAAGGAGGAAGTAGATACTTCATCGATGTATTGTACTAAAGACAAGGAGGGGATCACTAAGTGAGTTGGGAGAACCACTTCCTTCCCATAAACTAAATTAAAGGGAGAAGTGCCGATTGAAGCTTTCTTTGTTATTCTATCTGCCCATAAAGCATTTACCAAAGTTTTGTTCCAATTCTTTTGGTTCTGGTCAACTGTTCTTTTAATAATCCTGATTAGGTTTTTATTTGTTGACTCAGCCAATCCATTACCTTGCGGATAGTAGTTGGTCGAATATTTCAGTTTGAACCCTCTTTTAAGTGCAAACTCAGTCATTGCATTCCCAGAAAAGTATGAGGCATTATCAAACATTAAAGTCGTTGGCAATCCAAACCTAGTGATTATAAATTGATCTATGAATTCAATGATGTTTTCAGAATTAGCTGTCTTGAGAGGAACTGCTTCTACCCGTTTAGTAAAATAATATGTTGCCGTGAGGATGTATCTATGCTGCTTAGAAGAGTGAGGAACGATCTCACCTATTATGTCCAAGCCCCACTGACTGAATGGTTGCTCGATGTTTACCGGCTGTAGTGGCATGGACGGTTTCTTTTGTCTCCCTGCAGTAGTTTGGCAGACTTGACATTTCCTCACGTAACTGTGTGAGTCTTTGAACAGTGTGGGCCAATAATATCCTGCATGTAAGATTTTATGTGCAGTAGCATCTCCAGCATAGTGTCTGCCTGCTGGTCCATCGTGGAGTTCCTGCAAAACCTTTTCGGCTTCAGTTTTCTCAAGACACCTAAGAAGAACAGAATCGTAATTCTTTTTAAACAGAACATCATTTATGAGCTGATATTGTTTAGCTTTCAATCTCAGAGCTCTTTTCTTGGTGTGATCCAGGTGTGATGGAGCATACCCGTCCTTAAGATAATAAATGGTGTCAGCATATAATGATTCTGCATCGTTTAGGCTTACCTCATACATTTGTACCTCTTTAGATGAATTTTCAGGAATTTGCGATGCTCCAGCCAACATTTTGCAGAAGCCTTGACCTCTTACAATGCTTGCTGGTTTGATCTCAAGGTCGTATTCTTGTAAAGCAGTGATCCAATTTGCTCTTTTTTCACCCACATCCTTCTGTACTAGAAGATTTCTTACCGCTGGAAACGGTACTATGACCTTAGTATGGGTTTTAAGTAAGAAAGGTCTGAAATATTTGACCGCTTTGAAAACAGCATATGCCTGTTTCTCCAAGTCTGAATAGTTGAGTTCAGCACCTTGTAAATTCGAGCTAAAAAATGCAATTGGAGCTTCCGCTTTCTCTTAATTTGCTTGAGTTAGAATCGCAGCATATGATTTCTCTAAGGCAAATGTGTATAAGATAAAAGATTCTGAAAAACTCGGGGTTGCTAAAGATGGAGCGTTAATGATAGCTTGTTTGATCAGGTTGAATGCTTCGTGCTCATCTGGACCCCATTTAAAATTTGAATTCTTTTTAATCATGGTTTGCAAAGGAGAAACAATTCGTGAAAAATCTGGGACAAATCTCTTCACAAAATTGATTTGACCAAGGAAAGATTGCATGGCTTTTTTATTATGAGGTAGGGATATTTCAGAAATTTATTTGATTCTGTCAGGCTCAATGTGAATACCAGATTTTGACACTATGAATCCTAGAAGTTTTCCTTCACTTAATGCGAAAAAATATTTCTTTGGGTTAAGTGAAATCCCATACCTTAAACATCGTTGAAAGATTTGTTTCAAGTCTTTGAGATGGTCGCTTCGCTTCTTGGAGTACATTGTTATATCATCCAAATAAATTACTACAGATTTATTGACTAAACACTTGAATGCGATGTCCATGGCTCTCTGAAATGTAGCGCCGGCATTGATCAAACCAAATGGCATCTTCCGATATGCGTATGTGCCCCATTTAGTTCGGAATGTGGTTTTTCACTGATCATCGGGATGTACCAGCACTTGATTGTATCCTGAAAATACATCCAAAAAAGACATTAGTTCTGAGCCTGCTACTGCCTGTAATATCTGCTCCATAGGTGGGAGGGGAAAATTGTCTTTTTGACAGGCTTTGTTGAGATTCTGAAAATCGATGCAGATTCTAATATGTCCGTTTTTCTTTCTAACGGGTACCATATTGGAGACCCATTTGGAATGTCTGACAGGGAAAATTATTCTGGCTTTTAATAACTTATTTAGCTCAGTTTTTATCTGATTTTCTAAATTGGGGTGGATTTTTCTGAGTTTCTGTTGGACAGGTTTTTCGTTGTCAATCATAGGGATAGTATGTTGAATGATAGAAGTGTCGTATGTCTTCAGCTCATTTTTGTAGTGTAGGGGCTAGGCCGTGGCCTAGATTAACGTTTTGTGGTTTATCATCGGTTCCTAGGTTTACTAATTCGTAGTTCAGAGTTGAACTGTAGAGCTTAGAATTGGTAGACCTTTTAAACCGACTTTTCAAATCGTATAAGTCTTCCAACTTAACCACCGATTTAGGTATAGCATTATCAGTGCTATCTTGTTGTATTTGTCGATCGTGATGGTCTTCGTCAATTATTTGATTGGAGTAGGATCCTTCAGAAGTGAGGAAATTTACAATATCAGGATCGTCATTGAATACTCTCCATTTGTAATGTTGTCAGGGATGGACAGTCTAAAGATTAATTCTATTGAGAATCTATCTGGACTAAAATCTTTGGAGGGAATAAGTCTAGAGGCTACGTTAGCTAAAAGGTCTGCACTCGCGTTTTGGAGTCTTGGGATTGACGAAATATTGAATGCTATGAAATGCTCAGTCAGATCTTGTACTAAAGATTGATAGTGTTTCAAATGACCTGACAGGCAATGTATGGTGTTACGTACCTGTTTGACGACAATCTCAGAGTCTCCGAAGACTTGAAGATACTTGACGTTCAACTCGATTGCTTTGTATAGGCCTTGCACCAAGGCCTCATATTCCGCTGTATTGTTTGTGCAATCGAATTCAAGTCTACACGTAAGCATGGTCTTATTTCCTTCTGGACTAATCAGAATGCATCCTGCTCCTACTCCTTCGTTAGATTTAGAGCCATCAAAATATAATTTCCAAAACAAAGATATATTTACAGGTTTATCTACAAAATTAACACACTTTGAATTATCAGTTTGGGAAAAAATTTCGACTTGGGACAAAACTGAATTTTCTAAGTAAGGTGATGTATGAGCATTGAAATCGCCGAGGAAAGAATCTACCGAGTAATTGCCTATGATACTGTTATTATATGCTATTGCTTCATTTTCTCCCTCCAATTCCGTTACTATGTACTTCTGGTGTAACTCTCGTTCAACCTTTATTTGATTCGGTTTACCATTGTAGGGTAACCACATGTGCGACCAGTCGGTTGAGAAGTATCCATGGAGCTTTTCGGACCAATCCCTGCTAAGAATCAAGCCATAGAATTCTGGGATATCAGCTACTAGAATGTCAATAACCTGACATACCTTCGGGTTGGACGACAATCTTATGGTTACTTGATTAAGTTCACCAATCACTTCGACTTGAGATCGATCAAGCTGAACTATGTGCACTGTGGATTTTTGTGGTTGAACATTCAACTTGGCACATATTGATCTGGGTAAAATATTTGTTGAAGCACCAGAATCTACCAAACAATTGTGCACATTTTTATTGAAAATTTCATAAGTGAGAAGAAAAGGGGGAGTGTGAGACCTTGATCTTCCTCCAATCAAGGCGATGTCATTTGGATCAATCTTATTGATCGTGTTGGTTGGAGGTCTTCCCATGTTGTGGGAAGCTACAGCTGTAGGCAAAGATGTAGTAGGCAGGGCATGTAATTCTTTCATCATTATCTTCTGTTGATGTTTCAATTTGCTCAATTCATAAAGAGTGATATTAGCCCTAGTCTTTTTCATGTCATCAATAATATTGTATTCCATTTCATCCGACACTATCAGTGTTCTTGATGGAGTTGTTTGATCTGGTTGGACTGGGCTAGATTGAGTCGCTTTAGCGGTTGTTTTCTTTGTTGCGACTTTATCTTTTGCTGCAGGGCTTGCGCCCTTCTGCTTAGGGGTAGTTTGGGGAGGATCAAGTTGATTTTTGCTTCGTGTGCTAACCGGAAATGCTTCTTGATCTTCTTCTTGTGGGAGAATGAAATCCCACATTCCTTGTAGTTCCACAACTTCTTCGTCATCAGTCTGTCCTTCAGTGGTACTCTCTTCTTCTTCCTATTCTTCGGATTCGACATTTGAGATAGCGTTGGGTGGTTTCACATCCATTGAAGGGCCTCTTTTAAAAGCTCTGTAGGGATTTTTTGAAGAAGTTTCTGCTACTTTTTTTTTTATGTCAATCATCTCATTGGACATGGTCTTTAATACTTTTTGCAATCCTTCCAAATCGAAAGGGTCTTTCTTTTGTTTCTTCTTGGAGTCTTCCTTGAAGGTGACTTTTTTAGATTTGCGTTCCTCTATCGCAGATCTCTTTTCTAGGGCTACTACGCGTTTCTCTACTGCTATCGCCTCTGTCAGGTTTTCAACTAAGGTTGTTTTATTTGCCCTATCCACGAAGATTGCTAAGTTTGATGGTAAGGCCGTAATATACCATTCACATCGTACTTCTTCGCTGGGTTGGGAAGCAGTGGGAATTTTGTTGAGGATCTTATTGAACCGTAAATTGAAATCTTTGATGGGTTCTCTAGCCTCGGCTTTAAGATTGGATAGGTCATTGATTAACGTTGCCGTTGATCTGTCATCACCAAACTTGGTAAGGAATTGACTTTGAAAAATGTCCCAACTTGTGATAGACCCGGAGGGTAATGAAAAGTACCATGACCCGGTTTTTCCTTGCATTGTATAGGGAAAAAGCCGAACAACAGCATCCTCGTTGGTAACTCCATTGAGATTGACAGAAAGCATGAAATTGTTAATGTGCTCTTCAGCTAGCATGCCTGCTTCTGGATTGAATTTGGGTAGCCATTTCTCAGGATGGGCCGGTATTTGGCTCAGGGGTGGAGGCATTAAAACTGCCCCAGGATTGTTCCATGGAGACTGGGCCATCGTTGAGCTGCTAGTAAATGAAAGTGCAGAGGATGATCCCTGAGGCTGGGAAGATGAAGATATTATGATCTTAGATGATTGAAGAAGAGGGGTTGTGGAAGATGGATGGGTGGTTTGGAATGAAGATGTGGGTGGCTGACTTCGCGGTGAGGGAGTTGAAATGGACGATGTAGATGAAAGAGTCTCACTTTCAGACTCTTGTGGTGTTTTCCTTGCTCTTTTCCTAGTGGGGAGAGGGAATTCAGTTGGCTGGATGCCAAATTTTTCACTCTTTAATCTGGTCAGGGGATGAGCAGGATTGTACTGCGAAGTCACGCTGCTTTGAGATTTATCAGACGTCTGTGTAGAAATAGAAAATCCCTGGAGTTTGCGAATCAGAGTTTGGACTTCAGGGGGTTCAATGGTAGATTGGTCTGAAATATTAGGGTATGTAGCAACGGTTAATACTCGAGCGACTTCTGACTCTATATTTAAACGTACTGGGGAAGTCGGGGGAGTTGATGAGGGCGATTTACTCTCAGAATGGTATTTAGATTTTGATTTAGGTGCCATTCATAGTTCAAGCCCTCCTTCTAGCGCCAAATATGTTGAAGCCCCGAAAATCGGGTCGACAACAAGGGGGATACCCACCCGGTCCGGACCTTGGTTGGCAACTCCTTATCCGTTTGGTATAGCGGGTCCGACTGGGGATAATGGGACCAGTTTCCCAATTTAAGGGTGTGTGTGTGTGCAGAGTTGGATGATGATGATCTAATAGTACTTAAAGCTAATTTAATTCAAACTTTTAAACTAACTCTATGCTATTGTAATCTAATGAGAAACAACACATCTAATCTACACTAACCCGGGGTGTATTTCTTCTATTATCCGATCTAAAGAGATTTCAAACAATAACTGGTAATAAAGATCATTCAACTATCATAAGAATAGAAATCAATTAAGATAAACCACTTTGCATAAAAAGTTAGGCAAAACAGTTGTGAACAGCATATCGCATAATAAGTTATTCATATATCAAACATAAATAAATGACTCCACCGTACAAAAGTGCCAAATGGTAACTCACACATTCATGCAGTAACATATAAACAACTAAAAACTGTATATCACTTTAAGAATATAAACAGAAACGGTCAAGAGATAAAAGTACCATTTATGACTGGTTCCACTCATAAGCTTCAAGCAACAATGATTTATCTCTCCTTGCTCTAACATCTACTAAGAGTACAGAAGTGCAACATCAGTAGCAGATATCAAATGCAAACATTAATAAACCTTGATCCATCCATTCATCAAAACCCCCTCCGAGGGTGCAAAAGTGCATGTTCTGAGGACAAGTTTTTTGACAAATTTCTGGACCCTTCTCCAAATGCCTGAGAAGGGTTTAAATACTGCTAACTAATTAACTTAATTACATAAATTTAGGATACGGTTTTAAATGACCGCCCTTCTGCTAAAGCAAAACTATTTCTAAAAATTGAATCTAATTCCTAACCATTTCTGTATTTGCTCCTTAGTGTTGCAAGCATGCAACATTCGCCTGGGAAGAGTCGGCTGGTCGCCTTCTGCTTTCCTTTGAGCTACGAAAATAGAAATAACATGCCCTGGCACCACTTTCTGGTAAACTAGAAGATATTTTCGAGAATCTTCCTCTGGTTGGGTGTATTCACTACGTGTATACTTGGTAATAACCCAAATTTCTCTCAAACTGATTCTGTTTTTGCTATTTCGGTTTCCGGCCTTGCGAATGACTGAACAGGTTAGGGACTTTTCTCTCTGAACAATTTTCTTAGCGATGCGCGATTAGCGCTAGGCGCTAATCGCGCATCGAAAACTGCCTCCGTTCTTTGTTCCGGGCTTTTCTGGTGCGTTTTCCTTCTTTAGTGCCTTTTTTCCTTTACCAGGCATAAGCCTCAGGATCTTTTGTAAACATGTTGCTTTTGTGCGCTTTTGACTCTGAGCGTTGGATGGCCTATTGACATCAGCATCTGTTGAGTGATACTCTGGAATCTGTGGTCCTGTTGCATGCGGCATCCGTTTATGAAGGCATCTCTTCTCTGTTCTCCGAGCATTGACGCTTTCCCCTTTTCCTTAGATGTTTCCTGCACATTGCTTCATGTTATTTCCTGTCTTACAGTTTACACAAAGGAAAAGAGTAATGATAATAAAGATTGACATGAAAGCTTTAAGCTCTTATGAATGTATAAAATCATGACACCCATAGCGAACTGACTCTTCGAAAAACACAAAACTGTCCTTCTTGAATACTTTGGCGTACATTCATTAATTTCTTTTAAGGCGCGTGCCCAATTTTGGTTTACGGACAGCTTTCCTTGAATATTGCGCCGAGAAAAATTTGCGATGGGTGATTTCTGCGACTCGCATCGCAGCATCGCGGATCGCGTCGTCAAGATGTGTCATCCCAGAAATTCATGATCGCATTTATCGCAAATCGCATTCATCGCAGATCACAGCATCGCTGCATCACAGATCGCGCTTAGTCATTCAATCATTGTGTTTTGCTTGCGCGATGTTGCGATATGCGACGTCGCATATCGGCCGTCGGAGATTTCTTAAGATTTTTCATTTAAGAGTGCTTCATAATGTATGCGATGTGATGAATTTCGCGTCGCTTCTTCGCAGTTTATTATGCTCATAAGAAAATGTTTTATTCTCTTCTTGCGATGCGATACAGTTTTAAGGAGTTGAATACAAAAATTTTCATAAAATGTTTTTTTGGATTTTTTATTAAGGGTCCCCATTTTCTTAGTGTTATTGCTAATACCAAACAAAGAGGGGGTTTGTTGGTGGCCACAACAGGTTGCGACCGCACCTTACTAGACGTCATAACTAGGGGAGCGCACCACATAAGGTAGAACGCGCGGCACCAGCTATCGCAAGGGCAATTGAGGAGTGTCCACGAATGATATTGGAGGTGAATTGAAGTCTCGCACAGATGGTGCAACAACCTGACTAGCCGTAGGGAGCATAGTCTTAGCACTCCAGGCAGTTGTAAGAGAGCACAGGACTATAAAAGAGTCTGTGGGGGAGCTGCGTGATAAGGGAGATGTGAACAAAATTAGCATGTCACAAGGATCGCGACCGAACATGGGGGGCTGTGCTGCCGTGTGGGTAGATTGGGAAGTGACCGTTGGTGTCACTGTTCATGACGGGATGTCTGATTTAAGGCAAAAAGGAGCGGGTGGCGGGCATTTAAGACACAAATTAAGGACAAGATTTGGGACGATCTGCTACCAAGAAAGCATTAATGACTCAGAAGTGGGGGGAACGGTCGAATTCAAATTCAAAAGGTGCTATAAAACTCCAAGGGCTAGCCATGAGACAACACTTGTTCATCTGAGATTTGAGCTATTACGTAGAGCACAGAGTGTTGAGAGCCAAGCGGTATTTGAGCCCCCAAGTCCATGAACACCACAAATAGTTTAAACAAGATGAAAGCTACCAGGAGAGGTGTGGGTTTTGTAGAGAGTACCACCGAAGAAGCCGCGTAGAACCCTACAGTGCAGGATGTCCCCAGAAATGCAAGGGATGCACTGGAAATTCCAAAATCACCTCAGACGCCAAGGCCCAGGAAGGATAAACATGTAGCGGGACCAGTCTACATGTCCCCGTGAAATCCGCGGTTTGGTAAACTTTCCATGGAATAAAAGGGCAAGGTTGTCACCATCGAGACAAATGATGAGGAGGATGACCTATAGGTTCTCGTAGATGGGATAGAGGCAGATGAAGAAATGGAAGAAGACATCCAGCTGATGCGTGCTGCAGCAAAATTGACCGAGTATGTCCCTCCACAGAAAGGGAAAGCTAAGGTACCCAAGGATTTGGATGCCACTAAGAGCGCACTCCAAACCCTGCTCCTCCCCGATGGAATAGTGTTTGAGGGCTCGCCCCTAGGCCATGTGCCCACAATAAAGTTTGAAGATTGGGACCTCGTGGATAGCAAGAAGTTCCCACATTTAGAGACTGACAACCTTATGAAGCATAGCACAGAGGGGTCAGTTACAACACTAGAGCCGCGGAAATGGCTGTGTGGAGTAGATAAGGCCAAACTGCTTCATCTACTATGGATTCCACACTTTCACCACGCACCTATCACAATTTTTTCATCAGGCAGCTGCTTTGCCTGGTGAACAATAGGTACTTATGGCTGGAGGAGCCTATTGCCATCACGGCGGATCTTATCCACGGGATTTCCTGACTCCCCTGTAAGGGAAAGGACCCCGCAGAGATAGCCAGAAAAAGGGGAGATTTGGCGCTCACAGAGGCCATGAAGAAGAAGTACAAACTGGAAAAGAAGAAGAGGGGTTACACAATCAGTAGCATTAAAGATAAAGGGGTGCACGTAGCCACCCAACTCCTTGCCGAGAAGGTGATGAGAAAATGCCACGGAGACGAGGTACCAGCACCAGTAGTTGTATTGGTGGAACAATGCGTGGAGGGGATCCAATTCAACTGGGCCGAGTTCCTCTACGAAGATTTCCTCACCAACTACAAGGAATCTTAAGAGCAGGGCAAGACCTTCCACTACGTGTGGCTGCTCTTATCGATTTTGCTGGTAACAGGGGCATTTCCTGAGGACAGTCAGTTCCCTAATATTGAATAGGACTTACCAGAGGCCACAAAGTACGCGTCACTCTGGGTTATGAAGGACACCATGCGGATCCACGAAACAAAGATCTTCTAGGTTCTCATGGAGGTGAGTGTCCAAATGTGGATCAATAGGAGGTCGCTCCTGTCCCCCACCTTGTACAACAGTCTACGGAGCTTTGCAGTATTCAAGGCGGATATGCATAATGTGTATACCAAGGCACGTAAAGATCTGGCGCAGAACTGGACCAACCTCCCCTTCATCGCTATTGATGATGCGATCTTCTCCGTGCTGGAATCATGGCCTCCTGAGTGGCGCGCCCCAGATCTAGTGGAGAAGGATAGAATAGTAGCACAAAAGCAGAAGGATGCAACCAATTTGTGTGTCACAAAGTTGGCCAAGTAGAGGCACAATGAACAAGCGGCCATAGAGGTAAGGGTTGCCCGCGAAGCAGCAAAAGCAGTCGTAGAACTGGAAAAGGCCGCTAAAAAAGCAGCAGCAGAACAGGAAATAGGGGCCACCATGACACAGGAGGAAGGGGGCCAGAACGTGTCTACAGGACTGGGACCAGATATAGCAGAAGGTGTGGACCCAAGCACAACTTCCACCCAACTAAAACAGTCGCGCGTCACGGAGCAATCAGGTCCACGAAAGAAGTCCAAGACATCCAAATTGGACATCGAACCAATTACATTGACAGAGGGTGACCTCTATGACATCGGCGACATAGTTCGCGACATCACTAGGGAAGCGCGCCAGGAAGCCATGATGGAGCAACAGATTATGTTGGGGGACCTAAGGGCGCAGCTGCAGGAACTTTAGGTGTGGCCCCCACATGAAGGAGCAGTAGCCACCTACGGCGCCGCAGGTACATCAGCAGCAGAGCAGATACTATGCACAAAGATGGCTAAGACCATAATGCTGCCAGAAGGAGTGCTAACAATAGAGAACGAGGATGACAGAGCCGCAGTAAGCAGGATCACGGGAATGGGCCTTAATTTGGTTGCCCGTCTGCAGGACACATTGTATTCACTACAGGATGGCATCACAATAGAACTCCGCGCCAGGGAGGGTCGTGCGATCCAGGTATTAAGTGAGCAAAAGATCAACATTTAATAGCTCAGCCTACAACGTGACGAGCTAGTGGCACAGAATCAGCAGATCGTGCAAACAGTTGATGAAGCATGTCGGCGCATTCTAGAATTATCCATCGCCACAGACCTACCAACCAAGATACGGATCCACTGCCTGGCAAGTGGAGTCCAAAGCGCACGCAAGGAAGTGACGCGCGTCCAACTGGAGCAGAACCTCCAAATTGTTGAGCTGCGGCTGAAGTCATAGCCTTCCACTCCTCCGAAAGTTAAAGAACAATGTGTTAGCACGATTCAGATAGGATTGGAAGAAATTGGAAGGGCAGTGCAGGACTACACTAGTATGTTGGACCAAGCGTTCAGCGTCTTCACATCCTTGCAGGAGGACCCCAAAATACAGTGCCTAGAAACAGAGGCGCGTGAACTACAGTAAAAGTATGACAGTGTCAGGGGAACGGTGCAGACAGTCATCCTCACCCAATGGCTGGCAAAGATGCAACAAGCAAGGGCACTGAAGGAGAAAGTGGATGCTGCAAGACATAAAGAGGCACTTCTCAAATCACGCGTCCAACCTTGGATTGATGAAGCCTTCACCATTACGGCCCAGATTGAGGGCAAGCTCGCGCAGATGCAGGGACTATATGCGCTAAGACAGATAGTGGAGCCTCGTAGAGAAGCAACAGAAGAGCGCATGTAGCAAGTCCAGCAAACAGCAAAACAGTGCACTGCGGACCTCCAAGTAGTACGAGACTAGTTAGAGGGACTCCATGCCAAGATCACCGCACCAGCAGAGTGACTCAAGACGAGTCACAATTATTGTGTTGGGGGCATGTTGGGCATGGAATTCCCCCCACCCCACAGCATGTTTTTGGGCTCAAAGCCCAAGTTTTGGTCAAAGGTTGTTGTAAGACTCCGCGAATTACAGGCGCGAAGCACGAAGTATAGAAGGAGTCATAAGGTTCTCCGCCCTAAAATATTGTAATGTAATGTGAAGTCATGTAGACCTACCCATGGTTCACGGACCATGGGATTGTATAAATAGAGCGAGGCTCTAAGGGTAAAGGGGGCAGTGAATTAGAGAGAAGAATAGGAATGGTTCAAGCTTAGAAGAAGAGTCTAAGTGTACTGGGTCGTAGTGGTAGGAAGAGGCTCTACAGCTGAGTGCATAGAGGCCTAGTAGAGTCCGCAGCTGAGTGCGCATACCCCTGCAGGTGAGTGCGCAGGGCGGTGTCGAGTCTGTAATCTGGATCGAAGATTAATAAAGAGAAGTTGATTCCTATTTTGGTGTATCTGTTGTGCATTGTCTTCTTTACATTTATATTGGTTTATTTTATCATGCACTCTGATATGATTGTTGAATATGCTATAATAATCATCAATATTATACACACATGTTAAGTAATCAGATAATAACAAATTAACAGTGAGAAACTTGGGTATTATACGATTTGTGCCCTGACTAGGGTTGTGCGAAAATAGTAGCGCGGGGTGCGAAGGAATAGCAAGTGTGCGTAGCGACGGGTCGGACCGCGAACCTCCATAAGCCCATCAAACATCCCCAAGGTGCGGAAACCTGGTTCTAGCACTCTCCCATACTACTTCGGGTGAGACCTCAGTCCACGCTCCGCAAACTGTTGCCAAAAGGGCCAACAGTACCAGGATTTACTTGGCTACATCACCTCTGAACCTGGGTCAGGCCCATACAAGCCAACAACAGTAGGCGGTGCTACCTCTGGTATCCTCTACAACTTATTTCCTAATGCAACAATAACAGTGCGAGGCCTTGACTCATACACAGCATATCGCTTCCACAAGTATGGTTGGCCTAATAATACATCACAAACATCAAGGGGAGAAATGTCACATAATACATCAATCTTGAAGGGCTTGATTTTGTATAGAAGGCAGCATTGTTGGCTCACACGCAAGTCCCATCCTTGGTGAAACCACACGATGGTGTACGGTTGTGGGTGTGTTGTGTTCAGTAAGCCCAGTCGCTTCATGACCTCTACTGTAATGAGGTTATTTTGGCTACAGTTGTCAACAATGAACTGTAGCAGAGAACCCTTTACCCACATCTAGGAGTGAAGAGACGCTCCTCCTCCTCTAGATCTTTGGGTTCCTCCTTTTGGATCTTCGTGGTGGTGATGGTGGCATTGGGATCTCCATCAATAATCTGCTTCCCTTTTTCATTCCCCTTGTTGGGTTCTAACTCAGAGTTGGAACATGCATTTGATTCTAAAGCCTTCATCTCAGCCTCCAGTGACTACTTAGCCTGACACTCACTTATGTTGTGGGTGGAGCTCTTATGGAACTCACACCACTTTCTCATGTCCTTCTTCGCCTTCGCAGTGTTGACCATTGCTTGTGGCCTTGGTAGGTGATCCAAAATGGATCTTGGATAGACTCCTAAGTCTAAGTGTTCCTCACTGAGGAAAATGAAAGTCCAAGGAATTTCCTGGAACTAGCCCCATTACAGAGATCGTCTCATTCTGAATCTACTGCAACTTGAATGGGCAAAAACTGACTTAGGATGCAGAAGTTATCCCAAAAAGAAGCCGCGAAAAATCCCTTAAAAAGGGATCCTAAAAACCCTTTAAATCTTCAAGTCTTCTAAGAATCCAAAAAAAAAATCCATCGCAAAAGGAGAAGCTTTGGAAAAGGCATATCACACTATTGGGCCCTAAAAACATGAGAAAATCCAGCGAAGTATAATCCTTGTAATAAAGCGGAAACAAGATGATATTGCATCGGTGGATAGACATATAAAGGGCAGACCTTAGGTCTTAAGGCATCGTGGCATGCAATCGTCGAAATATCGCGTCGTCGAAAAGCCTTTATGTATTATCAGAACTGGCCATGGAGCGATTGCGATTGTGATGATGTGATAAGTCATGAACCGTCGGATCGAGAGTCAGATCAACAGTTGTGATTTGATCGGTGATCGGTGATTGGGGAAGCTTAAGGACCATGGACCATGGGAGCAGCGGTACTCCGATATGCTGAAATGTCAATGTGATGATAGTTGATGAGGCCGATCGGAGCGATCGGAGATTGGTAGATCGGAGCGCAATAATACAAAGGGGAGCATTGGACCTTAGCGACACGCGATTTGCGATGTGCGTGGACCCGACGATGTTATACATGCAGGTTTATTCTCCTTTGAGATCCGGCTAAGGCTTACGGTCGGGATTTTCATTGTATTTCCTGTATAATCCATTGTTTGGATTTTTTCTCGGGTTTTAGCCGTGGGCAATGTGACGCGATGGCGACTTACGGGTGAACCTGATAGGAATATAGTGCACAATTAAGGACTTTTGAAGTCCGATAAACAGAGATTTAGAGGATTTCCCGTGTTTTTGTAGCGTTTCTTTGTGTTAACAAAAAATGGTCGTTTCAAGGATTTCGAAGTGCTAATTGCCCCTTCCGTTACAGAATAGGTGGCATTCCTCCCTGAGGGCGTTTAGCAATGATTGCTAACGCTCAGAGAAGGGATTTGAGCAGACTGTGGCTAGAAGACAGAGAGCCCGAGAGGGAAGATGAACCAACAGCACCAATTTGGCTTAAAAAGCCACATAATGACAGAGATAGGTTGTTGATGACTACTGAGTCGTTGATAGTTGTTTTTGTTGATTATTGAGGGTTTGTTGTTGAAGGGGAAGCCAAAGCAGGAAGCTAAGGAAAAAGAGGCAGCGCAGAAGCAAGAAAGCAGCCAAGGGAGTCACTTAGAAGCTAAGTGAAAAGCCAAGAGGGCTATAACTTGATAGAGGGCAAAAAGAAGCCAGAACAAAGAGCTAGAGAGCTAGAGCCAGAGTCAGGCCAAGAGCCAGAACCAAGAGCCAAGGAGCCAGAGGCAGAGCCAAGAGCCAGAACCAAGAGCTAAGAGCCAGAGCCAAGAGACAAAACTTCAAGAGCCAGGGGATAACATGGGGTCTAAACCCACTGTTTCTGTGTAAAATAGTAGGAGTTGAGCCAAGAGCTTGTAAAAAGGGCCTATACCATAATCCCAGAGACCCTAGTTGAGTTGACTAGAGTTCATGGAGATGTAGCCCAAGAGTTGTGGGTGAACTCATAATTAAATTGTTGTTTCTGTGTGATTGTTTATTGCTGTTTTATTTTCTGTTACATGTATTTATACATCATTTTTAGCACATTAATTTACAACACAAAATCAGTTAAAAACAATTATCAGCATACACCTATATTTTCAAGCATTTCTTAATTCCACATTGGTTAATCAATAATACTTGGGAATATTTAAAGCTTTGGAAGTGGGAGAGGTTCTTGTAAGTTACACAAGAAGCCTACTAGCCCCATTTTCAGATTAGTAGGTTTTCCTGGGTCATCCCGCCTTGGATTTGTCCTTTGTTTTGTGGTTTGGCGGCACCTTTCCCTTGCTTCGGATTCATAGATTCAAAGACTCGCTTCTTCTGTTTAAACTTCTACTTAATCTTGACGGCGTATCGGTACGTCGTGCTGAGCGAGGAGATGTCCAAGAACTCCATCTCGTCCTGGATGTATCTATGTAGGCAGTCACGGTACTTGAGTACCAAATGTTTCTCAGAATCCTTGATACCCAACTTCGTGCGAAGGGTATGAAAAACATTGGTAAACTTCGGCACATCTTGGTCCCTTCCCTGCCGCAGCATGGTCCACTTTATGTATTTGTCCTCATAGCTCCCGACAGGGTAGTACTTCTCCTTGATGGCATCCTGGAATGAATTCCAAGTGGGAGCAGCTGAAAACAGTGAGGTCGTACTTTCATCCTTCTGCTCACAATAGGTTTCCCACCGATCCTTGACGTCTAAGGCGTCTACATATATTTGGCCTTCAAATATCGGAATGTCAAAGTTTAATTGTACCTTAAAAGGTGTGGAGACTCCAGAGTTGTTGTCGGATGTGGATGCGCCGCCAGTGGGCAACCGTTGAAGGATCTGGGCAAATTTATCCATCATTGCATTCCTTTGTTTCTTGAGGGCCTCCTCTAACAATATTTTGATAGGATCTCCTACTCCCTCGTATTTCTTTTCTTCCCCCATGGGAGGTTGTCGATATTTACCAGGTTGGTCTTGTAAAGGTTCGACCAGTTCGAGCCCTAACTCCTTATATCCAAACCTGGTTGGGAACATGCAAAGAAAAACAGAGAAAGAGTAGACTAATCTAATACAATTGATCTGAGTTTAAATAGGAATGCAACAAATTACATATATAACCATAAATACGGAGATGCAACAGAAATAACACTTCCTTTCATTCATATCAATAATGAAATATGCTTACAAACAAAATGTAAATGAGACTAACTTGGGCAATGGTAGCTTATCTCTGAGAAGAGATGTGGCAGCTACATGCCTCTGAACTGAGTTACAATGAGGCTCAACGGCCTTTTTATTATTGAACTTTAAGATAAAACCTTAAACAACCAAAACCCTAACCCAAGGAGATGTAACACCAAGAGTTTATGGGCCCTGTTGGGGTTAGTTGGGCAGCCAACTTCCCGGGGTCATAACTTGGTCATATTATCTTAATTTGAAGCACATGATACATCGTTGGAAATATCTCTCCGAAGAATACAATTAAAAACGTGATTTCAGCAAAATTGCCTAAAGAATAGTGCCAAAAAAACGTCGTTTAGGGCCTCAAAAAGGCTCTAGAAGTTCAGGACCCGAAAAACTGCCAAAAACAGTAAATTGTGATACAATTAAAAAAAAAATCAAAAAAAAAAACAAAACCAAAAAAACAAAACAAAAAACAAAACAAAACAAAAAAACAAAAACAAAACCAAAAAACAAAAAAACAAAGAACAAAAACAAAACTAAAAAACAAAAACAAAAACAAAACAAAAACAAAAAACAAAATAAAAAGTAAAAAACAAAAAACAAAAACAAAACAACAAAAGCAAAATTTAAAAAAAAAAAACAAAAAAACAAAACAAAAACAAAAAACAAAAAAAAAAACAAAAACAAAAAAGCAAAACACAAAACAAAAAAAATTGTCAAAACAATGGTGGGTGTCCAAATGGAATAGGCGGGTGGCCACCAATATCCACCTGGATTAACCTCTCATGCACTTAACACAAAATCAACTTAAAAGTATAAATAAAATTTCATGACACAGGTTCACTCGTGAGGAAAACTTGTCTTGATGTAAAACTAGAATATGATTATATAAACATATGCATGTGTTCTCAATCATTCATCACAGGTTTGTTATAAAATTATATACTACAGAGCAATGGAACACATAAAATATTGCAGAAATATAAACACATAAAACAAGAGAGACACAGATATACGTGGTTCACCAAGTTTGGGTACGTCCACGGAGAAACACCCAGTCCTTTCTTTTATATTATCCAGCAAACTAAAGAGATACAACCTACAGCAGATCCGTTGTAATTCCCTCTTAGCTCCCAATCTCCTCTCTTCCTCACTCAAAATACAGATCTATATAGACGCAATACAATTCCCTCATATATAGCAAGGAGTTGCCTTCTAGGGCAAAAAAACCCTAAATTAAACCTAACTTCTACCGTCAGATCTCTGCCTAAGGAAAAGCCCAGATTGACTATGAAATTACAACATTTTTCAAGGAAATTTTACATCTATTTTTAGCTTCAGGGGCATTGCCCCTGATCCCCCTGGACCCCCCTGCAACGAATATTTTACCAGCGGCATTACGAACTGGGGTCCAATGCAGCGATACCTCTGAATAAAGAAGATAATCAAGCTCCACACCCAACAATCTCCCACTTGGCGACTGATTATAGCAACTCCACCGCTGCTTCATTTGCTGGACAATGACTCCACTCTGGACCTGGCTATTTCTCATCTTCTTCATGATACTTGAAGACCAATTGAAACTGAGCAGATTCTCAGTTTCTCCCTGGTTACAACTTTTGTTAACATATCTGCAGGATTCTAGCTAGTGTGTATCTTTTCCAGCTTCAATTGTTCATCTTCCAATGTTGACCATATGAAATGGTACTTGATCAGTATATGTTTAGTCTTGGAATGAAATGCAGAGCTCTTTGCAAGATGTATGGCACTCTGGTTATCACTGTATAACCTACCCAACTCCTGCTTCCTACCCAATTCATGCATAAACCTTTGTAACCAAATCATTTCTTTACTAGCCTCTGTAGCAGCAACATACTCTACTTCCGTTGTTAAGAGTGCAACAACACTTTGCAACTTTGAGATCCAACTGATAGTTGTTCCACCTACAATAAACACATATCTTGTGGTGCTCCTCCTGTTATTTCTATCACCCGCCATATATGTATCAACATATCCATGTAGAGCAATGTTTGAACCACCAAAGCATAATGTTTGATTTGTGGTACCTCTCAAATACCTGAAAATCCACTTCACCGGCATCCAATGTTCTTTTCCTGGATTATTCATGTACCTGCTTACAACTCCCACTACATGTGCAATATCAGGCCTTGTGCAGACCATTGCATACATTAAGCTTCCAACTTCTGATGCATATAGAAATTTAGACATATGAGCCATTTCTTCCTGAGTCTTGGGACACTCCTCCTTACTTAATTTGAAATGGCTAGCCAAAGGTATACTAATTAGTTTTTCATTCTGCATATTAAACATTTTCAACACCTTTTCTATGTACTCACTTTGAGACAATGTTAATTTGTGATTCTTCCTATCTCTAGTTATTCTCATACCAAGGATTTGTTTTGCAACACCCAAATCCTTCATTGCAAATGAGTTCACCAATTTTATTTTGAGCACATTTATTTCCTGCATGTTAGAACCTGCAACAAGTATGTCATCTACATACAATAACAATATAATATAGCTGCCATCATTTTGCCTTTTGAGATAAATACAATGATCAGAGTGACATCTAGTATAACCTTATTCAGACATAAACCTGTCAAATTTTAGATACCACTGCCTTGGAGCCTATTTTAAGCCATACAAGCTCTTCTTCAACCTGCACACTATTTTCTCCTTCCCTTTTACCTCATATCCTTGTGGCTACTGCATATATATCTCTTCCTCCAAATCCCCATGGAGAAAGGATGTCTTTACATCTAACTTCTCAAGATGCAAATCTTCAGCTGCTACTAGACTTAAAATAGTTCTGATTGAAGTCATTTTAACAACAAGAGAAAATATCTCATCAAATTCTATACCCTTTTTCTGTGCAAACCCTTTCACCACAAGTCTAGCTTTATACCTTTTTCTACCTCCATCTTCTTCCTTCAACTTGTAAACCCATTTATTCTGCAATGTTGTTTTACCTACAGGAAACCTAACTAATTCCCAAGTCGGGTTATGTGCCAAGGAGTCAATATCTTCTTTCATGGCTTGCTCCCACTTATTCCTGGTTTCTACCTGCACTGCTTCTCCATAACATTCTGGTTCACCAGAATCAGTCAATAATACATAATATAATGAAGGAGAGTATTATTCAGGGGGTCTATTTATCCGTGTAGATCTTCTAACACCACTTTGAGGTGCTTGTTGTTGTTTTGATTGTTGTTCTGGCCGTTGATCATTATGATTTTCAGGCACCATCACTTTTTCTGTGATCTCATCAAGCACTGTGTATTCTCTGTTTTCTTTTTCTTGTTTCTTTTCCTGCAGTTGATCCTTATACAAAACCTTTTCATTGAATATGACATCTTTTCTCCTAATGATTTTGTGTTTTTCATAATCATAAAAGTGATAACCAAAATCATTAACACCATATCCAATAAAAGTACATTTCTTTGATTTTGCCTCAAGCTTTGTTCTATTTTCTTTATTAATGTGGACAAAGGCTTCATAACCAAAAGTTTTTAAAAATGAGTAGTTTACCTTTTTACCTATCCATGCATCCTCTGGAATACCACCATCCAAGGAACTTGAAGGCCCTCTATTTATTAGATAAACAGCAGTATCTACAGCATCTACCCAAAATTGTAAACGCAATCCTGCATGCAATCTCATGCACCTTGCACGCTCCATGATTATCCTGTTCATCCTTTCTGACACACCATTTTCTTGTGGTGTTCATATAACTGTCTTCTCTCTACGAATTGCATTCTCTGAACAGTACCTATGAAACTATTTACTGCAATATTCACCTCCATTGTCTGATCTGAAACACTTCAACCTTTTTCCTGTCTCATTTTCAACCAAATTTTTCCATTTCTTGAAAGTATCAAATAAATCAGATTTATTTCGAATACAATAAATCCGGTTTTTTCTGGTTGCATCATCAATAAAAGTAACATAATAGCAAGAGACACCAAGAGATGATACCTAAGCAGGTCCCCATACATCTGTATGCACAAGCTCTAATTTTTCGCTCTTCTTTTCTTTCCCAACTCAGAGGAATTTGACTGTATTATGTTTTCCATAAACACAATTCTCACATAATTTTAAATCAACATGCTTCAAATCTAGCAACAAATTTCTTGAGTGAAGAATTTGCATCCCCTTCTCACTCATGTGCCTGAGCCTATGATGCCATAATGTCATACCTTCTCCTGTAGAGTTTAAAACATTAACATAATTGGAAATACCATTTGCATAAATACAATGTACCAACCTTTTCTCCCTTTGCTATTACCAGGGATCCTTTAGTGACCTTCCAAGTTTTATCTATAAAAGTCATCACACAGCCTTCACCTCTCAACTACCTTGTTGAAATAAGATTTTTCTTCAGATCTAGAACATGCCTTACCTCCTTCAATAGCCATTGATTTCCATTCTGTTGTTTTATGTAAATTTTACCCATTCCAATGATTTTACAGGGTTTATCATGACCCAATCGAACCTGTCCAAAATCTCCTTGAACATAATCATGAAAATGTTTCCTATCAAGTGTGGCATGGAATGAGGCCCCTGAATCTACCACCTAGGCATCAATAATATTTTCTAAACAAATAATCAATGCATCTTGCAACAGATCACCTGTTACATTCGCTTCATGATTATTTTCTTGCTGCGTGTCTCCCTATTTTCCCTTCCGAGACTTGCAGTCTTTCTTTAGGTGTCCTTTCTTCCCGCATTTCCAGCACACTATCCTCGATCTGGACTTGGATCTACCTTTTCTTGACTTACTACGATATCCAGGGCTCTTTCCTCTTTCCATTTTTCTTCCCCAGGTCTCTACAATCAAAGCATTACCTGATGTCTCACCAGAGCTTTTCCATTGCATTTCCTCGCTAAGGATTACACCGACAACATCATCAAACTTTAAAGTACTAGATCCAGAGACAGAGTTACTAATGGCCATAACTAAACCATTCCAACTTTCTGGCAATGAGCACAAAAATAACAGAGCCCTAACTTCATCATCAAAGGTTATCCCTACAGAACTTAACTGACTGGTACCTGTATTAAATTCATTTAAATTATCAGCAACAGATCCACCTTCTGACATCTTCATACTAAATAAACACTTCATAAGAAATACCTTATTTGAGGCCGAGAGTTTTTCATATAGTTTGGCCAATGTTGACATTAAACACTTTGTTGTCATTTCCTTTGAAATATTAAATGCTACCGACGCCGCTAGGCACAGTCGTATTGTTCCAAGTGCCTTTCTATCGAGAATATCCCATTTTGTGTCTGTCATACTCCTCGGCTTCTTTGCCTTTTCGCTCAATGGTTGGTACAGGTCTCTTTGATACAGATAATCTTCCATCTGCATCTTCCACAGCTGGTAGTTTTGGCTGTTAAATTTTTCGACCCTAAACCTACCATCTTTCGCCATTACTCCCACTTGAACCAGGAACCCTACTCTCCTATGAGTTTATCAGCCAAATAGACCTTCGAATCTGATACCAATTGCTAGAAAATTATATATTACAGAGCAATGGAACACATAAAATATTGCATAAATATAAACACATAAAACGCATAAAACAAGAGAGACACAGATATACATGGTTCACCCAGTTTAGGCTATGTCCACGGAGAAACACCCAGTCCTTCCTTTTATATTATCTAGCAAACTGAAGAGATACAACCTATATCAAATCCGTTGTAATTCCCTATTCGCTCTCAATCTCCTCTCTCTTCCTCACTCAGAATACAGATCTACATAGACGCAATACAATTCCCTCATATATAGCGAGGGGTTGCCTTCTAGGGAAAAAACCCTAAATTAAACATAACTTCTACCGTCAGATCTCCGCCTAATGAACAGCCCAGATTGACTACAAAATTACAACATTTTTCAAGGCAATTTTACATCTATTTTTAGCTTAAGGGGCGTTGCCCCTGATCCCCCGCCAAGGGGGGCTCCCAAAGGTTGTAGTCGCCCCCCTCGACCCCCCCTACAGCGAATATTTTACAGGCGGAATTGCCACCCCATTATGAACTGGGGTCCAATGCGGTGATACCTCTGAATAAAGAAGATAATCAGGCTCCACACCCAACAAGATTGGTACAAGAATTTCAACATCCCACATCCACACAAGAAATCAAAATCCTCATCGACAGTCTATACACATTCATCTAGTTCAAAGGACATATACAGGTCACTTAAGCATGAGAAGCTCACATAGATACGTATCTTATATGGAAAACAATCTGGCAACTGAGAGTGGGACCATCACTCTCCACCCAACCATAGACGGTTGCAGTCAGGACTTACTTGTAATTTCCACCCCCGAGCCAAATTTCAAGGCTTGAGGTGGAGTGCTTTTGGAAGGGAAACCCAATCATGTCTTCATCTAAATCGGATGTTAGAAGGTCGCAACATGTTCGTCCACTAGTTACACAAATTTACACTCATTCTTCCAAACTTACGACCAAGATTAACATCCAAACCAAGATACCATACAATAGAGAATTTTATGCTCATTGTCACAAGAAGAGGAGCCACACTAAGGAATTTGTCTTCATTGGATAAGCTACTACTAGGTGGAAGGAATCACCCCTCCAAGTGGTTCATCAATGAGACAAACACCAATGCTTCAACCCCCAAGGAAACTCACGGTGGTTCATCAATCTCACAATCACTTGATTGATTCTTCCCCAATGCATTAGGTTCTTCAACCCCAAGCTTCTAGTGGTTTTCTTCAACCCTTAAATAATCCTCATACTCTGTACTTTCTCCCTATAAATCCTCTCTCAGAGGATTCTTTAGCCGGTGTTATTTCCCCAGGTTCAACTCATGTGTTGTTCGCTACCATACCTAGAACCCTCTCAGGATTTTTCACAACACTTTTCCTTGAACCCTTCCATTGTGCATGCCCAATGAGTGAGAGGATTAGCCAATCATACCCTATGGGAATGATCGAATCCCCTTTCTGATCTTCCACTGCACAAACCTCGCAAGTGAGAGTGAGAGAGTCCACGAAAAATCATTTTCCTCGAGAATACTCCATTACTCTTGTTTTTGTGCCTCCTAACAGACAAACCATCCATCTTTTCAAGGCTCCACACAGCCCTCTCCTCTTGGACAGTGCCACCCATGTTGCCCTTAATTATATGACCTCTTCTTTCTTACTGCTACAGTTGAAGGACACTTGGGCCTTTCCTTATCTCTATAGTTAACATAAATAATCAGTTAGCTCTTTTAATCTCCTCATCCAACCCATGGCTGATGTATTTAGTTTTTTTTTCAATTCCTCAAGCAATCTCCTACGTCAATCAAACTATTATTTGTGTCCTTTCTCTCAGCCTTTGAGTAATTACCATTATTTTTAATGAGGGGGGAATTTAACTAGGGGTTGTCACAAATAAGTGATGACCAAATGGAAAAAATAAAAGCAATAACAAAACAAGGAATAATGCAATGAATTTCTAGAATCTACACTTGTAATCATATAAGCAAAACATTGGTGATGCCACACAGTAAAATGTAACTGTGTAGTAGAAAAAGGTAACCACCCCTATTCTACATGAATTATCAGTCGAACTATTTGTTGGTCCAATGGATAATTCATTGCTTTAGCTGAAGTAGGAGAAAATTTTAGTGATTATGTTATTCCCTACTCGAGCACCTTAGAACTAAATTATTATATGTTTGGCCTGCCCCAAATCACATTGATAATGTCATTAAAATGTAATAAAGCCATTCAAAAATGTTTAAAGTTAAAAAAATTGCAAATTTCAAGAATGAAGGGAATGTTGCCACAATGAACTGCTAGCCAAAAATTTCAATTTAGCCAAGAACCCCATCATTTATGAGTATGGACTAGACCATGACTAGAAGCAACCGTAAATTCACTGAAGTATTGTGGTACTGATAAGCACAAAAATAGAGAGAATCCTAAGATGAACTTCGTCCTAAAACTATTTAGATTGAAAAAATGAAGTAAATTGAGCCCCTCACCAGCTACTCATCAAGAATATAAAAAATTTCATACATAAGGAAAAACCCAAACAATTGTTGTTCAACCCTACAATGTTGAAACTGCATTGTACAAATTGTCTGTTAATATAGTTATCCAACGAATTGTTGTTTTACCCTAGACTATGTTGAAATTTCATTGTACAAACTATGTGTCTGTCAATATGACTTAGCCTTAAGGTTTTATGCATACATCCATGATACATTATGTCATAGCTTAGATACTAATTAATTGACTTTGCGGTTCATCACAGAATTTGTGTACACTATATATATACCAACATAACCAAATAGGAGACAGTACAAGTCAACTACAATGGGTGTTGGAATATAAACAAAGATTGCTCCAAATTTTCTTGGAACCACGTTAACATGAAATTAGCAATGAAAAATACTAGACTATAGGATAAACCCCAAAATGAGAACAATATCCCAACTTTAGTTAATTATCACCAAGAATAGAGAAGAATATCATATATCCTATTGACATCTAGAGCACTCTATGACTCCCAACTCGTGTCAACCCCAAGAGACCAGCATTCTCACTGCAAATTCTCGATATAAGGAAAAAATTCAAAGCTAGTATTGCCAAAAATGGGTCGAATTGTAGTTAAGAGTACCTGGTTCTTACACTGATACTATGTACCCATTTGTAGTTCCAAACATCCCATCCAATATGATTCTAATTCCTTGTAGAAATGACCATTACATTCCACCTACAACAATGATACAATCTTCCAATTACCTGAACCCATAAGGGTGAAAGCAACAAATCCATTTCCTTACCTGCCAGCCTATACCATGACTGATGATAGATGGAGGAGTGTTAATTGAAGTTAGAGATGAAAGGGTTTTACCAAATTTAGAAGTGCACTAAATTTGGTAGAGGGACCCACCTGTGAAGTTAAGGCTTAGTTTTACTTTCTCTTAATTTTGACTTAGGAAAATTATAATTTTCCTCTAGTCAAAAAGGAAATCAATCTTCGGCATCCGTGGAGATTTAATCTTAACCAGTTGATGGGCCATTTTGACTTGAGTTGATGGGTCAGTTTGATTTTATAAAAATGGAAGCACGCAACTTGGTTAATATCATTATGCAATAGAGACTTGTGTGTTTTATCTCATCAAGAAGAGGTTCCAGTTTAGCGCGCTAAGCCAAAGAGACAGGTCAAATAGCCTCATCAATTTCTTCAGCCATTGTTCTCACTTTCCAAGGCTGAGTTAGCCTGCGTAGGAGGGTCGAATAGTTTGTACAAGTTCATACAGCGGCATATACAGAGGTCGATTTGGTTAGAAAGATGTGGAACAATGTGTTGTGGGAAAGAAAATTGAAGGGGAATTTTTCCTAGTGTTTGTAATCATTTTCTGAGATTTTTGCTTGAGAAGAATAACAATAAACACACACAAGTTGGCAAGTTTTCCCCAGTTGGGGTTTCCTAGGTAATTTATGGTGTATTGTTTATTGTGTGCTTTTTCCTTCCTGAATTTATTTTCCACGGTTATTATTTGGTAGAATACTCAACATATTAAGTAAAACAGATTGGAGTTCAATTTTTCAGTTTCCTCATCTCATTTTTTTATTAAATTAGCAGCTAGGTATTAGAAATCTAACATGGAATCAAAGTGGGTCTTTGATTCAAGATAAGAAAGTGTGTTATTTTCCTCAGGAGGAAATAAAATACGTAGAAAAGGGGACGTAGTTCACTTCAGGGTTGTGCTAGGGTTTTTGGCTGTGTGAACAAGGCATAATTTGCGCAGACATTTTTCAAGCAGGTTGTGCGCAAAGGTTTCTGAGCAATTCAAACTTGCAGAATGGCATATTTGGGGTTTAGGTTTTAGAATCACCTTAATGGGGCCTTGAATTTATATTATTGGAGGGAGAGCATTGGTATAATCTTGGAGGGGCATGGACTTTGGGAGTTTGTGGAGAGTCCACTAGTTGCACCAGCAAATCCTCAGCAACTGACCTAGCATAACAATGTTATGAAACCAACTCACAAAAAGATAGAAAAGAAAGATAAACGCCTTAGAAATCAACCTCTTCAAGGGGAAAACCTCCTTTACATTACACAAATGAACAATTCTTCGATGATACAAATGACAAGACCTCCTTTCTATATATAGGAGTCTAAGGGGTCCCAATATAATAAAAACCTACATAACAATAATCTTGTAGGGGCACAAAAATAACAATAATGGGCTTATATGGGGCATAATAATAACAACATGGGGACTATATGGGCAGAATAATACAATAAGGGGGTTTCAAAAATAACAATAAGGGGTTACACTAGTAGTATAGGGACCTAACATACCCCTCTCCTTTCAAAAAATTTTGTCCTCAACGCTTGAGTAGTTCTAGATGCTTCTGTATAAAATTTTCATCCTCCCATGTGGACTCTTCAGTGAGTAAGTTCTTCCACTTGATGAGATACTCTAAAATTGATCGATCACATAGCGGTCGCTTTCTCGTTTTTGTGCCTGCCTTCGGTTCCAATATGATATTTCCTTCCTCGTCAAGTTCTGGCAATATTGTTTGAATTGGGATCTTCTAACCTATAACCTTCTTTAAGCATGAAACATGGAAAACTAGGTGCACTAGGGAAGATGCAGGAAGCTCCAATTTTTATGCCATAGTACCAGTCTTTTGTAACACCTTGTATGGACCATAATACTTTGGTGATAATTTATTATCCTTCTTAGCTTTCTTGAGGGACATTTTTTTGTATGTTTGTAGCCGTAGAAATACCGAGTCACCTACATCAAAACTTCTTTCGTTGCGATGTTGATATGCCTGTTGTTTCATTCCATTCTTCGCTAAAGTAGGCTTATCCTTTAAAAGTTGGAGAACTTTTTGTTGATGCTCGATGTGATATTTCACTACTTGAACATTTTTATTCTTGATATGTCCTTCTATCTTGAGAGTTTGAGGAGTGGTAATTCCTACCAATGCATTACAAGATATGTTTGGATTCATTTCTTGATGCTCGATGTGATCTTTCACTTCTTGAACCTTTTTCTTCTTGATATGTCCTTCTATCTTGAGAGTTTGGGGAGTGGTATTTCTTGCCAATGCTTTACAAGATATGGTTGGAATCATTTCGTCTTTCTCTGGGGTTGCTTCCTGGTGTATATCCTCTTCTTTTAATGTTTCTTGATTCTTTTGTTCCTCCTCTTCATAATCTATGTAAAATAATTTCTTCTCAACACACTTATGACCTTTAATGTATTTCTATCACAAATGTAACAAAGCCATTTTTCTTTTTTTCTTCCAATTGTTGTGGTGTAAACCTTGTAGGTTGTGGAAGGCTAGGAGAAAAAACACTTCCATATTTATAGTTGTGAGTAGTAGGATTCCTTGTTTCCATAATTTTGCTTTCAATTTTTCTTGCCAACCTGAATGCCTTCTCCAATGAGTCAGGTTCCCAAAGACGAACCTCATGTTGAATGTTATCCTTTAAAGTCCCTATGAAGACATCAATCCTTTGCTTCTCTGGAATATCATTACCCTTATATTCAATTTTTTAAAGTCCTCAATGTGCTCTACCATTGAACCCTTTTGTTTGAGATTTATCAATTGGCTAAAGAAGGTGTTGCTCTTTGTATCCTCAGAATGTGCTATCATTTCCTCCGTGAAAATTGACCAAGTGACAAGTGATTTACAAGAACAAAGCCCTTTATACCATAAAAATTGATTCAGTTCTAAATATAAAGATGCAATATGTACCAGTTTCACCTCATGTAGATCAAAATATTGCTCCATTTGTAGTATCCAATTTACCAGATCCTTGTCATCAAACTTCCTCATATCGCCTTTTCTCGATTTCAGGAGCTTGATCTTGAAACGATTGTAACTATGTAATTTTGGATCTCCAAGGTCTGAAATTTCGACCTCCAGTAGCCCTCTACATCCTCTTTCCAATGCCACTAGTCTGATCGAAATTGGATTCTTTAAGAAAGAGTTATGCCCAATCTCCCAAGATGACCTTCTTATATACTTTTTTGGTAGAGAAAACTTGTACTAAGTTCCATGTATTATTGTTTCAAACTTGGGACCTAAACACAATCCACCAAAAATTTCAGTCTGTCCTCTTTCTGTAGCTTATTACGAAATTTCAATCAGATGCTCCAAGAGAGAGTTATGATGATTTTCCCAAGGTCACCTATTTGGGATGTAATTCGGGAGCCTATAGAAACCCTAAACATCTTGGATTGTAACTCCGAAAATATAGTGAAACAAGATCTCAAATTAGGGCCCTATCTTTACCAAGTTTTCGGCTCAAATGGGTTTTAATTTCAGAGTCTGAGACTTCGTAGAAAAATAATTATAGCGAAAATTCCACGATGACCTGTTTGAGATTGAATTCTGTAGCTTGCAAAAACCCTAACTTCCTCAGATCAGATCTTCGAAAATATAGCGATACAAGATCTGAAATTTCTACCCGAGGTTCAGGGCGCTTTTGTATCAAATGGGTTTTTTTTTTACCTTCTGAAACGTCATAGAAAAATACTTATAGTGAAAATTCCACGATGACCTGTTTAGAGCAGTGAAACCCTAGAATCCAAAGCTCTCATACCAAATGTTATGAAACCAGCTCACAAAAATATAGAAAAGAAAGTTCAATGCCTTAGAAATCAGCCTCTTCAAGGGGGAAACCTCCTTTACATTACACAAATGAACAATTATTGGATGATACAAATGACAAGACCTCATTTCTATATATAGGAGTCTAAGGGGTCATAATATAATCAGAGCTGACATAACAATAATAATGTAAGGGCACAATAATAACAATAGTGGGATTCTATGGGGCACAATAATAACAATATGGGGACTACATGGGCACAACAATATCATAAGGGGGTTACACTAATAACAATAAGGGGTTACACTAGTAGTATAGGGACCTAACAAACAAGAAGGAAGCAAAGGTCAAAAAAAATTAAAATTAAATTATATATATATAATGATAATAAAAATAAACAAAAAATGCATGGAGTCAAGGATCATATCATACCTCACCTTTCTAGAAAGAAGAAAACACATGCATGTGTACATCCATATTAGGGTTGTACCAGGGTACGAGTGAGGCCAGAACACTGGTAATCATAGTTAAACTCATAATATCAAGATGACTATGTCTGAATCCATGATTTCTTACCTGGTCAGATTCACCCAAGTGAAGGATAAGTTAGCCAGGGTTAGGGAGAGAGTCTCGGACAGATACATTGTCATTTTTGCATTATTGGGATTTCCTAATGCATGGGAACATTTCACTGATGCAATGAGTGGTAGAGAAAAGCTTCCAAATTGGGAGTGGATATGGAGTGATTTTGTGCAAGAGGATATCTTGAAGCAAGATAAATTTGGGTCTCATGCGAAGACTAAGGAAGAGGAAAACTTTACCCTGGATGGAAAAGGGGGCAAGGCCAGGGGAAAGAAATATCCAAGAGGGGTTGATTCCAGTTCAAGAGGGCAAGAAGAAGAAATATACCAGTGCTTCTCTTGTCATTAATTTGGGAACTATTCGACCAAGTGTCCAAACAGGGAGAAGGGGCCTAAGAAGGATCATATGGCAGCATCAACAGAGGTGGAGGAGTTCACTTCCAATGCCAACAGCATGTGGTATATTGGCACTGGAGTGTCTTGTCATATGATTGGGAACAAGGGATATTTCAGTCAGTTGACAAAGAAAGATATGCAGTTTCACATATATATGGGAGATGATGGTAAGTACCTCGCGTAGGGTGTGGGTCCTGCCAAGTTTCAAAGGGAGTTTGGGAATCCTCTCTACCTAAGAGATTTCATATACATCCCAAGGTTGAAGAAAAACCTTGTTTAAGTCTCAACCTTAGAAAAAAAATGTTATGAGGTTATCTTCAACAGAGGAAAGGCTTTCCTTAAGCCCTTAAATTCTGGAGCCATGAAGCAAATTAGAGTTAGGGTGAAGACCCTCCATGGGTTGGAATTTTAGACAAAATTGGCCTTGAGTAGCAGAGATATTAGTAAGCATAAAATGTGACTTTGGTGAGATTTTGCATAGGCGTGTGAGTCACTTACACCATGGAGCATTGAATATTTTGAGGGAGATTGCCACAAGGTTGCCATAGTATAATGTAGATCAATATGACATGTGTAAGGGTTTCACACTTGGAAAGTATGTCCATACATTCTTTCCTGGAAAAGATAGCATGGAGAAGAGCATATTGGAGCTGGCACATTCAGATGTATGCGAACCATTTTCCTCTCCATCCCTGATGGGATACAATTACTATGTCACCTTCATTGATGACCACTCAAGAAAGACTTGCATATTCTTCATGAATAAGAAATATAGCATATTCTCAAAGTTCATGGAGTTCAAAGCCTTGGTGGAGAACTAGAGTAGTAGGAGGATCAAGGCACTGAGGTCAGACAGTGGTGGCGAGGGCATATCCAAAGTTTTCAGGGACTTGTGTGTCAAGGAGGGCATCAGGAGAGAGCTCACCATGCCTCATAATCCTTAGTAAAATGGGTGGTTGAGCACAAGAACTGGAGCATTAATGGAGCGGCAAGAGTTATGTTGCATGACCAGGGTATACCTATGTTTCTTTGGGCAGAGGCATGCAACACTGCATTCTTTTTGCATAATAGGAGTCCACACAAGGTGCTAGGCATAGTTACACTAGAGGAGGCTTTCACAGGAAAGAATCTGACATGTCTCACTTCCGAATCTTTGGTAGCATTTTTTACCACCATGTGTCGTCTGATCACTGAAAGATTTTTGATCCCACAATAGAGAAGGGAATTTTTGTGGGCTACGGTGAAAAATCTAAGGCATACAGGGCGTATATTACAGCACACAAAAAGACAATGATCATACGTGATGTGCAATTTGAGGAAGATAGGTCTCTAAGGATGTCCTTGGAGCATGACTAGGGTGCAGCATAAGAGGAGGAGGAGCAAGCTCCCAAGTAGGAGGCTCAACTAGTTTCTTAGGCTTCATCACAACCAGTTGTTGGGTAAGTCTACCAACACGCAGTTGAGTAGAAAGTGCGGGAACAAGAGGAAAGAGTAGAGTTAGAGGGACCCATTCATCTAGTGACTCCCAGTGCAGGGACAGGAAGAGTCAAGTGGGCAAATAAATTGATTAGGGGAACTCAGGAGAGAGTTGGAGCTCTCAGTTCCACATTAAGACAAAGTAAACAGCGATAGAGATATACTAGATACATGGAACTTATGGCTAAGGTGGTAGACTTGAAACCTTATTGCTATAAGGAGGTAGCTTCTTAGTAGGTATGGAAAAATGCCATGCTGGAGGAATATTCCTATGTCATGAAGAATGATGTCTGGGATATTGTGCCAAGACCTTGGAAAGTCATTGGTTGGTTCATGTTAGATGTACAAGATTAAGCATGTAGTTGATGGGAGTGTGGAGAAGTGTAAGGATATATTTTTGGTCAAATGTTTCTCTTAGATTCAATGGATAGAATATGATGACACGTTCACTTCAATGGCCCATATTCATCCATTAGGACTATTCTGGTAATTGCAGCACATATGGGGTGGAAGATCCACTAAATGGATGTGAAGACTGCCTTCCTTAACAAATTTGTTGAGGAATAGATTTATGTGGAGTAGTCTGAGGATTCGAGACTTTCAACAGAGACATGCATGTTTGCAGACTAAATAGAGCTCTTTATGGGCTCAAGCAGGCAACGAGTGCATGGTATGCCTCAATAGATAAATAAATTCTCCATTTGGTCTTCACCGGACTGAAGTTGACCCTAATCTTTGTTATATTGTGGTTGAGGGCCAGCCTCTCATTATTGTGTTATACGTTGATGATTTGATATTGACAAAGGATGAGGATTTCATCCATGTCTACAAGAGAGATCTTGTAGAAGAGTCTGAGATGAAGGATATAGGGCTTATGCACTATTTCCTTTGATTGGAGGTTTGGCAAGGTGATGGGGAGATATTATTCGAATAGGGCAAGTATGCATAGGAGATTCACAAGAGATTCCACATGCAGGATTGCAAACCCATGACCACACCTCTAGTCGCAAACTGGAGAAAGGTGGACACTACTAGAGGTGAGCAAGTGGATTCCACTCTTTACAGATAGCTCATAGGGTCATTGATGTATCTGGTGAACACACGACCATACATTTTCTTCACAGTCAACCAATTGAACCAGTTTATGGTTAATCTGACTAGAGTGCATTGGTTGCTACTAAGCACGTTTTGAGGTATCTCAGGGGTATAGTAGATTATGGGTTGTTGTACAGACACTTTGGAGTGTCTTCAAGGATTCACAGATGCAAATCGAGAAGGGGATTCAGCAGACAAGAAGAACACTTCAGGTTGTGCTTTCAATGTTAGGTTAGCAGTTGTTTCCTAGTTTAATAGGAAGCAGAAATCAGTGGCACTAAGCTCAGCTGAGGCTGATTACATGGTTTCCAACTTGGCATCTTGCGAGGATATTTGGTTGAGCAAGCTACTTGTCGGGTTATTCAATCAGAGGTTGGAGCCCACGGTCATAAACTATGATAACCAAAGTTGCATCAAGCTCTCCGAAAATCTAGTGTTTCATGACCGCTCCAAGAAAATCGATATCAGGAACCACCATATCATATATTGTGTTCATATGGGTAAAGTTAGACTCTATTACATTCTTACAGAGGAGCATACAGCAGATATCTTGACCAAGGCATTGGAAAGGGGTAGATTCGTCTACTTTAGAGATAAACTGGGTGTTGTACAAAACACCTTCCTCTCTAAGAGGGAGAATTAATTGAAGTTAGAGATGGAAGGGTTCTGCTAAATTTAGAAGTGCATTAAATTTGGCAAAAGGACCAAGAAGTGAAGTTAAGGTGCAGTTTTACTTCCTCTTAATTTTGATTTAGGAAAATTCTAATTTCCCTATAATCGAAAAGAAAATCAATCTCAACCGTCCATGGAGATTTAATCTCATTCATTCGTGGAGTTGATGGGCCAGTTCAACTTGAGTTGATGGGTCAGTTCAATTTTATAAAAAATGAAGGGCACAAACTTGGCTAATATCATTATGCACTAGATACTTGTGTGTTTTAGCTCAGTAAGAAGAGGTTCCAATTCAATGCGCTAGGGTAGAGAGACAAAGGTTGAATAGCCTCAGTGATTTCTTCATCATGCATGCTCACTTTCCAAGGCCGAGTCAGCATGCGTAGGAGGGTCGAATAATATGTATGAATCCATACAATTGCATATGAAGAGGTTGAGTTTTCTAAAAAGACGTAAAATAGTGTGTTGAGGGACAGCGAATAGAGGAGGAATTTTTACCAGTGTTTGTAATCAATTTTCTGATATTTTTATTGAGAAAAATAATAATAACACACAAGTTGCAGGTTTTCCCTAGTTGGGGTTTCAAGATTAATTTATGGTGTATTGTTTATTGTTCGCTTTTGTCTTTGTGAAATTATTTTTTCGTTGTTATTATTTGTTAGAATACTCAACATATTTAGTAAGAGAGTTTGTAGTTCATTTTTCAGTTTCCTCATCATAGATTTTTTATTAAATTAGCATTGAGTATTAGAAAGATAACAAGGAGGAGTTGTAGCACTTGAAAAGATTGAAATAGTGTAGAATGTAGGTCCATATATTGTGAATTTAAAAATTAAAAAATAAAAAAGTAGTAGTCAATACCCAATCTATTTTTTAATAGAAACCCATAGATAACTCTCAGAAGTGTGAGAAAGATAAATAAAATAAAAGAGAAGAAATAATATCTTATATATGTCAAGTAGGAAAACCTCAACAAGAGACACAAATGTTATAGTCATCATTGCAAAAGTGTGTCCATCAAAAATAGGTTCTCCCCATTGAAATGGATATGGAACACTTATCCTGCAAAATAATAAAGACCGTGTTAAGGCTTTACATGAAACGTATTGTATGAAATGGCATGACAATTAGTATGCATGCTTATTGTAAGAATGCATATCATTTGGAACTACTAACTAGTCCAGAATGGTAGGTTCAGCAATGGGCTTGGGCCTTTTGATGGGTATGCTTGTATGCCCCACCTACAGTGAGAATATGGGCATATGCCCACACAATAGCAATTGCAATTATGATGGAAAAATGCTCAAATAAAGTCTTCTTATGATTCTTTATTTGTAGACCATACTAAAAGGGTGGACAAAAGAGTTCAATTAGTTGGTTTCATTCTGCAAGAAATTAGTGTCACAATCTTTCCAATTACAAACATTCAATATGACAGAATTTAAATAGCATGGAAAGACTGGGAACATGAAATATGATATATATCTTGAAAATTACTCACTCTAGAAGTTTACACATAACGGTAATTTGTTAATTCCTTACCTGTGAAAAGAATATCAGTGCAACATGTTGTGGAAGCCCTATTTCAATGCATTTACCCACCTATAAATCACATCATAGAGTACAACACTTCATTCGACTTATTTTCAAAAAAAGAGGATACATTTTCAAACAAAATAGGAATTCAAATAGAATAGATCTTACAAAATATACATCCAAGCATAAATTTCAAGCAGGGGATATGTATATCCAAACTACCCACATCTTGAATAATTCAAATTTGTTTACGTTCACTGAATTTTATAAATACAAAAGACATAAATAGAAAATCACATAATAAGGCCTTGTGCAAGTTCCTAGCATTTTTGGAAAAATACCTACCCCTCATACCTATCATCAAAGTCAAAGGAAGTCTGCTAATTGTGATGCTACCAAGTAAAAAAAATTAACAATAAAAAATAGAAAGATACCCGGGATAATCAAGCATTCAAGCATCAAATATCAAACTATAATTATTAGAAAAAATTTAAAATTTTAAAAGTAAAAAATAAAAAAGTAGTAGTCTATACCCATTCTATTTTTTAATAGAACCCCATAGATAACTCTCAGAAGTGTGAAAAAAGATAAAGAAAATAAAAGAGAAGAAACAATATCTTATATATGTCAAGTAGGAAAACCTCAACAAGAGACACAATTATAGCCATCATTGCAAAAGCGTGTCCATCAAAAATAGGTCCTCCCCATTGAAATGGATATGGAACACTTATCCTGCGAAATAATAAAGACCGTGTTAAGGCTTTACATGAAACGTATTGTGTGAAATGGCATGACAATTATTATGCATGCTTATTGTAAGAATTCATATCATTTGGAACTACTAACTAGTCCAGAATGGTAGGTTTGTCAATGGGCTTGGGCCTTTTGATGGGTATGCTTGTATGCCCCACCTACACTGAGAATATGAGAATATGCCTACACAATAGCAATTGTAATTATGATGGAAAAATGCTTAAATAAAGTCTTCTTATGATTCTTTATTTGTCGACCATACTAAAAGGGTGGACAAAAGAGTTCAATTAGTTGGTTTCATTTTGCAAAAAATTAGTGCCAAAATCTTTCCAATTACAAATCATTCAATACGACAGATTTTAAAAAGCATGGAAAGACTTGGAACATGAAATATGATATATATCCCGAAAGTTACTCACTCTAGAAGTATACACATAACGGTGATTGGTTAATTCCTTACCTGTGAAAAGAATATCAGTGCAACATGTTGTGGAAGCCCTATTTCAATGCATTTACCCACCTGTAAATTACATCATAGAGTACAGCGCTTCATTTGACTTATTTTCAAAAAAAGAGGATACATTTTCAAATAAAATAGGAATTCAAATTAAATAGATATTACAAAATATACATCCAAGCATAAATTTCAAGCAAGTGATATGTATATCCAAACTACCCACAACTTGAATAATTTAAATTTGTTTACATTCACTGAATTTTATCGATACAAAAGACATAAATAGAAAAGCACATAATAAGGCCTTGTGCAAGTTCTTGGCATTTTTGGAAAAATATCTACCTCTTGTACCTATCATCAAAGTCAAAGCAAGTCTACTACTTGTGATGCTACCAAGGAAAAACAATTAACAATAAAAAATAGAAAGATACCCAGGATATCAAACATTCAAGCATCAAATATCAAACTATAATTATTAGGATAATGGGTAATTGCCAATGAAATTTCAGTAATCAATCGAGCAAAAAAAATTGGTTTGTATATGCGTGTAAATAAGCCAAAAACGATGCCGAGAAAGATGTTGATTATTTACCCCATTAGAAACCCTAAAAATCAAATTCAAGAAGTTTCTCAGAAAGTATTTGTTATTACAATGTTGTCATAATGTCTCACTACAATTTGCATAATAAAATCCATAGAAAGCCACACAAAAATAAATAAATAAATATTCCTTTTACAATACTTACGGTATATGGAAGATTCGTCCTCAGCTCTTCTACTTCCTCCATTAATGAAACTGTCGAAAAATAAGCTTACATGAAGAAAAAATAATAATAGTTGTCAAGGGTAGTTTTAGGGGATAATAGCAGTATAGGAGGCAGTTGGGTTTGCAGAGAACATTTTTTTAAGACAGGAAATGTTTGTTTTGAAGATTTGTAAATGAAAAGGAAGAAACCAGGAGAAACAACTTGGGAATAGGGACTTTGCTTGCAATAAAAAATCAAACTGACTAGAAATTGGGTTTTGTGTCATAAGGTTTGCACACAAACAAAAAAAAAACACAGGTGAGTGATTGATCTAAACAAGGTGAATATCTCATCGGAGCAACTACCATATCTAGCTAAGAAGGCACAGGTAAAAAAGAGTTAGTCCTTGGAGTTTAACTTAGCTTACCTGATATGCCACATAAAAGGGATAATGTCGCAATCATTAAGATTGTAATATGAAACACCATTCCACTTAATTGAGATGCCTAAAGAGTGTCAGATAAGTAAAAAAATTAAGATTGTAATATGAAACACCATTCCACTTAATTGAGATGCCTAAAGAGTGTCAGATAAGTAAAAAAATAAATCCTTGACTAGGTTTCCAACTCCCATCATAAGTAATGACTTTCAAAAAACGAGGAAATGCTACAAACTTTGTAGCCTCTAGATATTCCCTTGGAATTATCGACATAGATGAGAGACACGTCTAATATATGTTCCATGGTCAATGTTAAAAAATTATTAATCAAAAACTTTATATTATTTCATTTAATTTAACATAAATATAAGCCTACACGATAACTAACTAGGTATGCCCATATAATGGACATGTGCCCAACATGTAAGCCCCAATATGTATGAATTCTACAAACCACTCTTCGAGTACTTAGGCACCTAAACAACATAGCAAGATTTGACCCTTAAACAATGCACTTGTATTACTTAATAGTCGTTAGGGCTACTTGCTACACCCCTCTTTGCTTCAAGTATTTCCTATACAACACAACATATTCCAATTCTCAAATAGTTAGCGACTTAGGAAACGGCTAGTGTGAGGACTCCGGTAAGTTCGTATATCTGCACCTAGGAAGGAAAGAAAGAATGGAGATTGTTATCCCACTAACATCGAAGGTGATGAGCATATTGAATCATACCATATTATAAATTTGTCATCAAGCATTGGATATTTGATGAGCACAGTGCATTAGATGCTAGCATTGGAGGTGACGAGCATCTTGAATCATACCATAACAGAAATTTGTCATCAGGCATTGGAGATTTCCTTCAGCATGGCCCTCGATCGACTATCAGCAATCCATGGTGTTGTTCCTGGCATCAAATTATCGATTTCTAATGATATCATGGCAATGCTTAAATGAGCGCAAGTGCGTCAAAGAGTAGGGTGTCATGAGTAGCATTGATCGGGTGGGGTTCAAATTAGGTAGTTTGCCTTCAATTTTGGGATGAAGTCATCAGCATTTTGATTGCAACAATATTGGGTTTAGATAGGTGACATCTTTTTCCAAGTATGTATACAATTTGAGGAGCCAAGGAGTTTTAATCCCATGATTAAAAATTGGTACTTGTTTCCTTATGTTCTTGAAGGAATGTAATGGATTACTCCATCTTCTCGCAGTTATCAAATCAACGGGAATAGAGGTATGTTAATTTTTTTCTATCGAAGTTTCTGTCATACTTGAAATTTTCATTTGAAAAACAAGCAAGTGTAACAATCCATTCTATTGACTCCAGAGAGCGATCCCTGCTAAACTATGTCTTGTAAAATGCAGAGAAGGGAAATGCAGAGTTTATGCTGAGAGCTATTAAAAGTTTTTCACAACATACTTGGCTGGAAATTTTAGGGAAGGAGAAGGGTTCTCTTTTGGATACTGTAGTGCAAAAATTTGAAAACATAATGACCTTAAAGCTTGGAACTTATTGTGGGTATTTTTCCATTAGAATTGCTTCTAAGATGGCACAACCAGACAACAAGTTGATTTCTATAAAAGTGAACTCACATAACTATGCAATTGCTAGTGAAATGATACAGCATGCAAGTAAAACATTCTTCCGTTGTAATATAAGGCAATTATTTTGTTATATATTAGTCTTATATCATAATATCATTATGGGCATTGTACTTTTCTTGGAAAAAAATCCCCTAACCCCTACTTAATATCTAATGTTAACTAAGACCATGTTAATGTTTTAGACTTCGTGAATTATTTTATTAGAGAGAGATGTATAGAGGGAGAGAAAGAAGCTTATTTTCTAGTTGCATGGTTTACTTTTGGCTCTAGTTCAGAATAATATGTAGAGTGCATCATTGAATCCTTGTCTTTGTATCTATTATATCAGTTAATTCTATATATTATCAATGAATTACATCGTCCACCAAAGACTATATATACTATGAACTAGTTCATATTCAATTAATATTTTGTTTGTTGTTGCGAACTTGCTCTCTCTTTGCCCTCACTAATATACCTAGTCATTATTGTTGGCTTAGTTAATTTTTTTTTTGTTATTGCTAACTTGCTCTCTCTATGCCCTGGCTAATATAACTAGCCATTGTCGTTGGTTCATGTACCTAGTTGATGGTTGATATTTGAAATAGAGTTGGAAGGTTTCAATACAACCCTTCCCAACATTTGTCTAGCAGAGTTGCAACAACTATTTGTAAGAGTAAGGTGAGATGATGAGTGGTGCAGTGAAGTAATGACACAATGGGCGAGTGTCAAGAAACAATGCTATGGTGGGTGGATGAAGTGATGATAGTGTTTAAGCAGTGGACAATGACTAAGGACACAGTGTCAAATCCCTAACACATTTAACACTCAAAGAGATGAATCCAAAATGAAAAATACGTCAAGTATTTTTGTTATTACATAAAATGTAACTCTACATTGATTCATGTCCTTAAGTATAAAGTGATGGCTTGCCTGCAAAAACTTAAGATATTTCCCCTTTGTCTAATGTGATAAAACCTTGAATTTTTTTAGAACGCTATTAAAATATAAAGTTTGTTTAGAACTTTGGCTGAATTGCACATATTAAAATAATTCAACTAAATTTAAAATACTTGTAAATTTTTTTTAAATACAAAAAAATTGTTTAGAACTTTAACTAAATTGAGCATTTAAAAATAATTCAACACAATAACAATCAAAATATACCAATGTAATAAAGGCATTTCAACATATGGTAAGGAGTGAACCCGAACGATGAAAGGATCATTCCATCCATGATACTAGGTTTGCTTTTAAATGGAGCGTTAAAAAGACAAAATATATTATGCTAGATCTTAGACTTTTGTGATCCATATTGATATGATATTGTCTTTCGAATTAATCACATCATTAAGATTTGGTTGACGTTTTGAACCATTTAATGTGGTTCGTCCTCAGGGAAAAGGTGAAAAAATCAATCTATCCAAATGTTTAAATAGCAGAGATGCATCAGGGTTCAGGGTTAGTTGTTATGAACTAACCGTTAGGAATTAGCCGTTAGGAATTAGTTGTTAGAAAAAATGAAATACTAAAAAGAATTGTATTATTATTATTTTGATATTAAATGAAATTAAATTAATATTTAATTATGGAATAAGAATTAACCGTTGGGAATTAGCTATTAGGAATTTGTTTTTAGAAGAATTGAAATAATCATTTTATTTTTATTTATTTTTTGAAATATTAAATTAATATTAATAATAGAAAAAAAATTCCAGTTCAACAGAAGCAGATTACTTCTAAAAAAGAAGTAATTGGTACCAAACGAACTCATGTATCAGAAAGTTTGGACTCAGAAAAAGAAGTCCCAGCAAATGTAAAAGAAACTCAAATGACTATTGTATCATCCACGCCCAACTCTAGTGGTTGGCGGGTGGAGAAAAAGAAAGGTAGAAAAGAGTAGTCTAGTATAACTCTTCAATGAGTTTTTATTGATCTTGGATACCAAGATCTGTTGTTTTTATGCATATGCTTTTTAGCATCTACAATATGTAATTTTGTTCAAAATGAATAAAATTGTGATTTTTCCTTGGGAAAAATAATAGAAAAAGAATTTATATATTAGTATATGTATACTAATTATAAAATAAGTTTAATATTACCTTTAAATATTGTTATTAAATATTAAAATATCAGAGAATAAATAATTAAGAAATTCAAAAAGGATTAGAGAGAGAAAATAAATAAAAAATAAAAAAGAAGCAACCAAGAACTAAGGGTCTTAACCCAGCTCCTACTTAATTTCCAACTATCGTCCCTGCTGAGATTGATTGCATGCTTCTCAATCTCAATGGCCTCTCTTAGCTTCCTATGATGGAAGTGATCAATCCTAGCAATGACTCAAGAATCCTCAATGTAGACATGGTGCTTAAATTTCTCCGCATGTACAGCTAAAGCTAAGGAACGGGAATGATTGTGCTTAATGTTCACTGCATGTTCTAGGCTTATTTGGTTAATGGAGCAACCAGTTTCTGCAATGTAGGGAATCCCACAGAAACAAGGAATTGAGTAGAGCCATTTCATATATTTAGGGTTAATCGGGTCTTTAACAGATCTAAGAGAATTTATAATGGTATTAAGGGGTTTGAAGGTAGCAGAAACTCTATTCTTTTTAAGAATATGAACAATTTTATTAGTGGTCCCATGGATAAAAGGAAGCTGCACATTGGAGATTTGATCATTACGAGGAGGTTTAACCCTCGATTTTTTACTGGCTCTTTCAAAAGCTCTAAGGCCTTGATGCCTGTTATAGCCTTTAATTTCAAAAACTTTCAGAAGATGAAATTTTTCTTCTTCCAAGTGATTCTCATCAGAAATCCTAAGAGCACGGGTGGCAAGAATGTTAAGAACTCCTAATTTTTGTGCTGGAAAACCATGAGAATTGGCATGAAGATATTGTTCCATGTGAATTTTTTTTTAGGAACACTTGGTGAGAAATAGAACCATCATTCATTCTAAAGAAGAGAATATAAAAGAAAAGAAAGCATTATTTCCTCTACATCATGGTTTTAAAATTCATAACCTTTTTACCATTAACAAACTATAAAATGGAATAACTTTAAAATTATTTTTTAAATTAAAATATATATATATATATAAACAAATCATGATATATTTTAATAAATAATAAAAATAGTTAAATTAATTCAAATGATAAAGATTAATGATTATTGTAATTTTCATTCAAATTCAAATTTTATAAATATTAAATTTGTATTAATTATATGTTTCAATGGCCTCACACCTTAAATCTTAAAAAAAAAATATTACTTGTACTTTAGTAAAATAGGTTGGACATTGGATAAATCAGCGCTCCAGTGTGTTTCGCGACATGGACTTACCGCTCTTTGTGGATCTTTATCTCTGACGATGCGAACATTGACTAAGACTTGCGGGTTTTGGTATAACAATAATCATTATTCCCAACAAAATATTTAATTGATATATATATATATATATATATATATATATAGTAATCAATTTGGATTAAAATATTTTGACTTTTAATTAATAGGTAAATTTTTAAAAACTATTTCCAAAATTTATTAAAATTTTGATAAAATTAAATATTAAACTTATTTTTTAGAAATTGAAAATTATTTTTTAAATTTTTAAAATTTTTAATTTTTAATTGATAGATAAATAATTTTATGTGATTTAAAATCAATTTTTCAAAATTAAATGTTGTTTGAAAAAATAATTAAAAACAAAAAATCCTATAATCCCAAAGCCTCCTCATAAATTGATTATAGAAAATTTTTTCCAAATTTATAGATTTTTCTATAATTAATATTTTTTTTTCCAAAAAAAAACAATTGTCATTATCTTTCTAACTTTTAGTAACCATACAAACCAACCAATTTCAAAAACAAAAGTAGCAATGTTGCGTATTACATTGATGTTTTTATTGTTTATTTTCTTTATATTTTTACCTTGCCAATTTTTATTATTGAATGGACTTGATTGAATCGTTTTCTTCAATAAACCTTACCTATATTATGTATTTTCACAATTTACTTTTAAATCATGATGTAAAAAAAAAAAAAAAACTAAAATTTAAATCAACACTACAATAAATTATATTATCTTTAATCTTTACAATTTTAATCATAATTTTAAAATATAAAATAAATTTTAAAAATCTTTTGCACTCACACTTGAGCCTTTGTATAACTAAATTTTTTTATTTCAGTGTATTAAACATTGTAAATTTCTATATTAGATATTTTATTACATATGTTTTTTTTGTCACTCAATTAAGAGCACATAGAATACTTTATATTAATTTAATTTGATTTTTTCAACATACAAATTCTACCATAAATTATTTATTTGCCACTAAATTAAGATAAATGAAAATGGAAAGTTAAATAAATAGTTCGTTACAATAATTTTTATTTTTTAATTATTTATTTTATTTATATCATATATATACATTATTTAATATAAAGATATTGGACATTGTAATTTCTCCTTATTTGGTCCCATAAGCTAAAAATAGAATAAAATATGCACAAACACATTTCAATAAACTCTTAACTTTTGTAACAAACAATGATGTTGGGGGCTAATGTTTCATCCAAAATCTGCTCCAAGGTTATTTAGTCCATTACTTACTTCAATTATTTCCCTTCATTATATTTAAATATATTTTATTATTAAATTTATGAATGTTGGCTTAAGGGGGCCTGACCCAAGTTTAGAGTTACTTGCACCAACCAACAAAACCCTAATTGTTGGCCCTTTTAGCAACAACCTGCATAGCGCAGGTTGCAGTCTCACCCGAAGCAGTATTGGGGGATTCTAGAACCAGGTTTCTGCATCCAGAGACTGTGTGATAAGTAATCTGAAGCCCTTGTAGCTCAAATCTGCCTTCGCGCGGATCCGTGTCCTTCTATGGTCCACTACTGCAACTCTGTTCAGAGGGCTTTCAAACCTTCGCGAAGGTCTACGATCAGACTTATCATACCTAAAAGACGCAGATTGACAACTTTCGCGTAGTAAATAATAACCCTAGATTTGGCTTCGCACATATCTGCCCTCTTCGAACAGTGATCATAACATATTTATCTAATTCCTTCGCGAAAACAGATCATTACTTATTTCATGAATAGACATTAAAGATTCAACATATTCGCACAACAATTACACTTTATTTCATAAAAAGATATCATTAAGCAACAATGCATAAACTTACACAGAATTAAGAACAATGCACAAATGCAATAGATTCAGTCCAAAATCAGTGTTTATTAGATTTAGCTTTCAACTTATAGACTCTTCCACCCTGCGCACCCAGCTGCAGGGGCCCGCACACTCAGCTGCGGACTTGCCAAGGTCTCTGCGCACTCAGCTGCGGGATTCTTCCCCTTTCGCCTAAGTACAGGAAACAAAGCTTTGTTGCCTTAGCACTTTCCCTTACCCTTGTTCTTCACTAAAAGTTATGATCCTCATCTAGACTCGCTATGACTCGACTATTTATAGCCTTTCTAATATAATACCATGGCCCGCAGCCTATGGGTGAGTCTCAAAACCACCCTATCACTTACCCATATAAGGGGCTAAAGCCCATTTTACTCCTACTTAGCTGCATGCTCCGCTTCCACATTTCGCGGTGACTTTACATTTTTTACAAAATTCTATTCAAAAATTGATTAAACTATCCCAAAATTGACCCTAAGAACCTTATCCCAACAATGAATTTGTTCAAACATTCAATAGTTGTTATCAATTATTTTTATGCAACTACTATTTCTTTTTTGCTCCAAGATTATCTAGTCCATTAATTACTTCAGTTATTTCCCTTCATCATATTAAACTAACAATTGTCCTTGAAGGTGCAAAGATACACAGAAGGAATAGAAGATTTGGGAAGGTGATCTTAAAAAACTAAATCACTAACACATCTTTGACAACATAAATCGTTTGTTTAGAAACGAAGTTTTCATCAATATTCAACGGATCAAAGTCAAGCTTATTTACCATAGCTTTAGCTACAGCGTTTGCCCCTATTCTACTGATACCATTTGCACTCAGATCAAGTTCTTTTAGGTATTCATGACCTTCCATAAGGGCTTTCTAGAGTCCAGACTACAACAAACCCCTCATCCTTGAGTTCATTCTCTAATGCAACAAATTTTATAGAAATTTTTTTAGAAGCAAGACACTTTGCTAGAGCTTGAACTACTTTCTCAGTTTAGTTAGTTACAAAAACACACAAAAGAGACACACTTTTTAAACATGATAACATGTTTTTTATTAGCTAGGATGTCTAATATAGGAGCATCCCTATGGCTTTAGTAAGCCTACATGCGCGAAAATATTTTCAATTTTGTTTTGGTTTTAATCTAGGTTACTAACTAAATTTATGTTAAGATTAGAATGTGACAAGCATAAAGTATTCATCTTCTTGCAATCAAAATGGAGCGAGGTCACCAATGGCAACCAAAGAAGCCATTATCAAATATGGTTATTTTGATGTCTTTAAAATTATTCTTTATAACGATGAAATCTTGATTTATGTTAGTTTAGATTTGTAATTGAGTGGTGTTTTAATACGACCTAATTTTACTAAAACATGATATACACAACATGACCCAAATGACTTTAAAAAAAAAAATACAAATAAAATTTTAGAGAACCTAATTTAGTGAAATGCAATGAACCAAAACGTATGTACAAAATGACAAAGAAACAAAATCAATAAAATGGCATAAACCAAAACAGAAAGAATTTATTATTAGAAAATTCACTTAAATATTGTTAGGTTTTATCACTTGATCACTTGCGTAAACCCTACGCTGACATACCCTGACTCAGGAAAACGCAATACACCAAGACACTAAGCCTTTATTATCAAAAAATTATTATCATCATAAATTTCCCTTTATAGTTTATATATTGTTTTGGATTTGATGGCTTGATGAAAAAAAAAAGTTTAATTTTTTTTTCACCACTGTTTTGTAGCTTGAACTAAAAAGAAAGCCCTACTCCAAAATTATTCATATTTTTAACTCTGCTTTTCAAAAATGCTACTAGCAACTGTATAACTTTAATATTGCAAGCACACTTTTTTGAACTCTTCTTGCACTAAGGAAGCCATAGAAATTATAAATAGCAACATTCTCACTCAATGTGAAACTCCTTTACCAAAATTTCTCCAACTAAAGGAAAATTACATTGAAATGAAAAATAATGCATAAGAAAAGTCATATTGAAGCTTTTGACGAACTATGGCAACTTTCATCAATCTTTCATAGTGAGAAAAACTCACTTCATTTCTCCTTGCCAATGACTAACTTTCCAAATTTCCCTTTGCAGTAAATACCCTAAAGCACTGAGGACAATTCAGCTTTTGAATGAACATACTCTTCCAGTGAATATTTTTCTATCAACTCAATAATCCTCAAAAAACACCTTTCTCTTTTCAACACTTGCAATTGCTTAGACTTCATTGCCTCTAGCACCATATACTAAGGAATCATCCTTATCTATAAGTTGTTTCCGAACAAATTTGGATACTTAACAATATCATCAAATTGAAGTCCCACAATTTTGACCAAAAAATCTACAGTAAGCTTCAGTTTTTTCTTTGAAAGCATTAGAATCATTGGCCTTCGTCTTGCTAGCTACAAAATATGTTGTTGAAAGAAACCTAAAATGCTTAAACATTATCATTTTCGATCTAGTTTCTCCTTGGCTACTCTGAAATATGCACACAAAGCAATTTTAAACATCTTTGATCCCTTTTTAACCCCTAAATTCTCAGCTTGTTTAAACAAATCGATAACTTTTTCCTCTAAAACCATGAGCAAATGGGGATTCCATGACAAAATCTCTGATAACACTTCCCCCTCGATCCCCAATTTTTGCAAAAGTGAAATCGAAGACCTAAGCTTTTGTTCACTGATATTAAGTATTAGTGTATTATAAGAAACGAGTTTGGAAATATGCTCTTCCTTCATGCAACTCTTGAGGATATTGAGCTTAGATTATATGATTCTTTTGGCACAACAAAAGAAAAGGCCATGGTTGTAAAGAACCACCCTTCGAATCTAGGCAAGGCTATTCAAACCATAACCATTTAACAACCCCAAAAAATTTTCCATATTCTAAATTTATTTTACTATAAGCAATTCATTGTGATGTCTCAAGGCTTTAGCAATTTTTTCAGGTGTCAAATTACATTTACCAATGAGAAATTGAGTGTCAACACCCTAGTCTAGGGTTATGGATGGCATTGCTATTTGAGTGCAAATATTAGCAAATTTCAAGGGGGTTTTGCAATGAATGCAAGAGAGCACAAGAGAGACATGGCCAGTAATAATGGAGCATTGTTCTTTGTAAATCATTTGCATATACTTTGAATAGACATGATCTACCTGCAATAAAAGGCAAGGAAAACTCAATGGCAAAGAGAGAATTAACAGCTACCTGGAGAACACCAAAGGACTTGATCATGGTTCCCTGAGGTGCAGCCTAGAGAAATGATGCATAAAACAAAGCAAGTGCTTTGCCAATAAGTAGAATGCATACCACTACAAACCGCTAGGGTTTCCAACATATAAAAAATAAATGTGTGCTTAAAGCCATTGAAGACTCTGATGCAACAATCCCTCCTCTCATTGCCATCATCATTTGCTTCAGCTTCCACAAGAGAACATGTTGTACCCTTAATAAACTCTAAACCAAATAAAGCATAATGCTTAAGAGCACAACTCAAAATCTGAGTTTCCTTGCCCCTAGCTTCCTCTACTTTCCTTGTTTATGTGCTACGAGATCAATTTTTTCCAATGAGAAAAACTCACTCCATTTCTCCTTGCTAATCACCAACTTTCCAACCCTCTCTGCAATGAATATCCTAGAGAATTAAGGAGAGTTCAACATTTGAATGAACATACTCTTCCAAGAAACACTTTTACGTCAACTCAATAATCCTTAGAAATCATTACCTCTAGCACCATATCCCCATGAATCATCATAGTCTTTAATTTGTTTCCAAACAAATTTGGCTACTTAACAATATCAACCAACTGAAGTCCCACAATTTTGACCATAAAATCTACATTACGCTTCAATTTTCCCTCCAAAAGCGTTAGAATCATTAGCCTTTGTCTTGCTAAATACAAAATTTATTGTTGAGAAAAACCCAAACTGCTTAAACATTGTCATTTTCAATCTAGTTTCTCCTTGGCAACTTCAAAATATGCACGTGGAGCAATTTTAAACATCGTTAACCCTTTTCAACCCCTAAATCCTCAACTTATTTAAACAAATCATTAACCTTTTTCTCTAAATCTGCAAGCAAATGGGGATGCCATGACAAAATTTCTAATAACACTCCCCACTCTCTATCCCCAATTTTTGCAAAAGTGATATCAAAGACCTAAGCTTTTGTTCACTAATATTAAGTATTCATGTATTATAAGAAATGAATTTCAAAAGATGCTCTTTTGTAATGCAAGTCCTAAGGAGATTGAGCTTATAGTGCATGATTCTTTCAACGCTACAATAGAAAAGGCCAAGGTTGTAAAAGAGCACCATTTGAATCTAGGCAACACTAGTCAAACCACAACCATTTAATAACTCCAAAACTTTTTCCATATTTTAACTCAATTTTACTCAAAGCAATTCATTGCAATGTCCAAAGGCTTTAGCAATTTCTTCAAGTGTCAAACTACACTTATCAATGAGAAATTGAGTGATAACACCCTCATCTATGGTTATGGATTTTGTTGCTATTTGAATGCAAATATTACCAAATTTCAAGTGGGGTTTTGCAATGAATGCAAAAGAGCAAAGGAGAGACATGGCCAATAACAAAGAAGCATTATTCTTTGTAAATTGTTTGCATATACTCTAAATAGACATGGTCTCCATGCAATAAAAGGCAAGGAAAACTCAAATAGCAAAAAGACAATTAACAATTACCCAAAGAACACTATAAGGCTTGATCCTAGGTGCCTAAGGTGCATGAAAGTCAAAGCCTAAAGAAAAAATGCATAAAATAAAGCTAGTGCTTTGCCAATAAGTAAAATGCATACCAATACAAACCACTAGTGTTTCCAACATGTGAGTAAATACATGCTTAAAGCCATTGAAGGCTCTAATACAACAATCCCTCATCTTATTGCCATCATCATTTTCTTCAACTTCCATAGGAGAATAGGTTGTACCCTTGATAAACTCTAAACTAAATGGAGGACAATTCTTAAGAGCACACCCCATAATTTAAGTTTCCTTGCCCCTAGCATCCTCTACATTCCTTGTTTATATGTTGCAAGCTACAATCAAATTCAATAAACTAACAAACTTTCAAAAGCATTTCAAGTTCTTCATCCTCTCAAACTAAATTACATCTCCCATCATCTCATCAATCCATTAAGGAGTTGCATCAATAGAAAGGCTCTCCCTCATTGTATCATGCTTCATTCCATCAAAACATTTCACCACATCAACATTCACCACCATGCACATCAATTTTTGTGATTCATTTCTTTTTCATATTGCACATCCCAACAAAGCAATTCAAATTACCACATGTTAAAAATTTATTAGTTAAAAGAAAACAAAAATCAAAAAAATCCAATTGACCAAATATGTCCAACCAATCCCATCACAAAAACACCTTCCATATAAGTACATTTTATTATTAAATTTATAAATTTGTTTAAACATTCAATAATTACTATCAATCACTTGTATACAACCACTAATCAACATAACTGTATATTATACTTGTTATTCATTATCACCCATTATTTTAAATAATAATAATAAACTTAATTAATTATTCTCCTTATCTAAATTCAATTCCCATAACATTTTTATAATAATTATATTACATTATAATAATATTATAAATATTTTCAATAATATTTTATTATAAACATTTTTCAACACTAACTATATTGATATTTATTTATTTTTTAATTATCTTATTAAAAATGTATAATCACACATCTGTAAATATTCCGATCATACCAAACTTAAATTTAACACTTTTACTCCTACCAAACTTTAAATTTAACATCTTTCCTTGTAATTGTAATAATTGAATGACAAATATGCTGTAGTGATAGGTCCATTGAAAGTCATTTTCATTGGAAGGAATCAACAGGCTGCACTACACTGATAACTCTATTCAGTCATTTTCATTGGAGGAAATGGACAAAGAATTCAAGCAAAAACCAGCAGGACCATTGTAGATCCCAGAGAATATCTCTTTGCCCAAGATTGCTTCTGTCATTAACTAAGAACCACAAAGAAAGATACCAAAATCCAAGACACAGATTGAGCCCACCCTAAGTCAGGAAACAAGCAAAAATCATAATAAAAGGCAAAAGCTTTATCAACACCATATTCACAGATCCCTACCTGCAACTCCTCACCATCCCAAAAAGTTTCTAAGATTCCCAATTAAAACAGGTGGTGTTACAAAACACCATTGGAAGAGAGAATAAATATAAACATGGCCCTGCTTCAGTTGAGCAACACCCACACAAATGGCAGCCTGCTTCCTAAGCCTTTGCAGGAGACTTGGGCTCCTTGGCCTTCTCACTCTTCTTGGGCAACAGCACCTGGTGAATGTTAGGCAGCACACCACCACTAGCAATGGTCACACCAGCCATGAGTTTACCCAATTCCTCATCATTCCTCACAGCCAAGAGCAGATGCCTGGGAATTATTCTGTTCTTCTTGTTGTCCCTGGCAGCATTCCCTGCAAGTTCCAAGACCTGATGGAAAGAACAATAAACCCCATATTATAACAAAGCCCAAATCACAAAAGAAAAATCAAATCTTTGGCAACTGAATAACATGGGTGAATGAGACTACATGCAAACTAATTCTAGACACCAAAACTCCAGAAGTCAAAATAAACACCAAAACTTCAGAAATCAAAATTAGTGATGAAACTTGCTTTCTTGCTCGTATCCTCTTATACTACCAAGTATATTAGTAACACTTTCAGAAATTTAAAACAAAAATACACCAGTACATACCTCAGCTGCCAAGTACTCCAGAACAGCTGCCAAATAAACGGGAGCCCCTATACCAAGTCGCTGAGCATATCTGCCCTTCTTGAGATACCTTCCAATTCTTCCCACTGGAAACTGAAGACCCGCTTTCAAAGATTTGGAAACCGACTTTTTCTTGGGGCCGCCTCCCTTCCTGCCTCCTGCACCCTTCTTTGCTTTGGATCCCGCCTCCATCTCTGATGATAAACTAAGGGCAATAACACGCCTTCACAACTTCACCTGCGATTACTAAAATTCCTGCAATTCTGTGATTCGGCAGAGAGCGTTGAAGTATTTGTAATATCGGCCCACGTCCTCCGGATGAAGATGAAGGATTTATTGCCATTCGATATATTCGAAACAGATGGCTAGGATTCGTTTCTGCTCGATCCGCGTCGCTCGTGACGGGCCAATGGGTGCGCGGCTTATTTTTATATTGATTTGGAATCTAAATTGAAAATGTGTTCGTACCTGTTTTCTATTTTTAGTGAAAACAAAAATAATCCTTTTCTCAAAATAGAGAGGTTAAACTTTATAGAAGTGGTAGGAGGTATCGAGTGCAACGTCATATTTACTCTAACAGGTTGGAAAAAGTCAGTTCCTCTAAATGTGACTAGCTTCAAGGTGTGCTAATTCTAAAGATAATGAAACACATATGATGATGTGTCTCTGTGAGTGAGGAATGCAGTTTGTGGTGGTAGTTTAACAAGTGGTTTAAATGTCTAATTAATTAGTGTTATTTTCAATCACTTAGAATTATTGGAGGGAAATTGACATTTTAACTTAAAATTATTATTTTAAATTAATGAAATTATAGATGTTAATATTATATAATGGGATGGTGTAATGAGGTTATAATTTTGTGGGATGGAGAATTTCTTGTTGGAATTTTGTGAGAAATTTAACTGTGGGGTGTTTAAATTTTTTTTTTACGGTAGAAATGAATTTACCACCATCAAAAATTTTCAGGGCACTCAAAATCAAAATCATGAAGTTTGAAAGTCAAACTTGGATTTTCAAAAAAATTTCACAAGATTTTCCTAAAATTATGCCAGAATTTCTATTATTTTTTGGAGCAAAATTATAAGTTGTTTAAACTAAGTTTTATATAATTTGTTTATAAAAGTGTTTAATCTAGTATTAAGTACAACAATTTTATTAATCTAAAATTATAATTTTAACAAAAAAATTTATATACTCAAATTATGAAGATGGTAAATTAGAAAATCTTAATAAGGTGAAATGTTTAGCCTTAACTTCTATGCTATTTAATTTATAAATGGTGTGAATATATTTTAATTTTAAATGCATTTGAAATGCAAATAGTTTAAAAGATGTCAAATTGAGATGAATTTATGTTGATATGTGTATATTAATGTTTCATATTTCTTTTTCTTTTTACATAAATGTATAAACTTTAATGTTACACATCTCCTCTTATATTAGATAGTTGTTTTTAGATTTTTTCAAATAGCATATTGCATTGGCTTATAAACATACTACATTAGCAATAAGTAATAAGCTTACACATTTCTCTCGCATTAAGTTATAAAATGCTCATCACTTTTTCCATCGCAATTAATTCTCTCCCGTGAGCGAGCTGCATATGTGCATGTATATAGATTTATTATTTATAAAGGCTTATGTATTATAATAGACATTAAATTAAGTGAATATATAAATATATGAATGTAAATGTATTTGCTTAGAACTATTTTAATTTTGGATCTACTGAGCATCTAGAGGTATCCAATCTCTTTTCACTCTATAAAAGGTTTGTATCTCAAGAGATTTGATCCCTCTTAATAGATATGAAGTGAAGATGGATCTAGACTAGATTTAAAATTTTACAATTAACTTTATCTTTAAATATATGTTAATTATTTGCATGGACAAGGCTAATCATCTCTAGAAAGGTTTAGAGATTTAAATTGTCCTTACACCCTTGCAATTCAATTTTAAAATAAAAAACTTATTGTTTCCATTCTTCTTCATCATTATACATACAATATAAAATATTTATTAATATATACAGTAAAATTTCCGCTTATACAGAAAATCCTCATTCAATTCCTTCAAATAGCTTCCAAGAAAAAACTATGGGGAATCGTCGATTGATGGTGAAAAAAGGGCAGTTTTCAAGCCTTTATAACTCGACAGTTTTTCCTAATGCTTCCTTAATTACTAATAAAGTTACCCATCTTGACAATGGACTGAGCGAATTGTTGGTTTAAATTCAGAGGGTTTGGTCGGCATGCTACGTAGCTCCTAAGTTAGTCGTGGTTGCTTCCTCGAACAATTGTTGATAAATTTGTAAGATACCTCTCCAAGCCGTAATCGGCTTGAAGAAACTGTTGTCGAAAACAAAGGGGGTTCCTTGATCCAGATTTACAAGTGGATCTGCAGAGTTGCTTAAGGCAAGATCTGGACTTGTGGCCTTCAACTTGGTTACAAGGGCTGGATCCATGGTTGGGTCTGCCTTGCATGTACCTTGGAAGTTGAACAGTCTATCAATACTGAAATTGCAATGTGCAATGCCTATGGTATTTGTGCCTGCATCAATTCTCAACATCGTCATCATTATTAGTACAATGTATGATTTATGTGAAAAGAATAAAAAATATGGAGTAGTTTATTTTGTAAAGTTAGGAATATATTGTTTGAGTTTGCTTCTCTTACCGTAGTTGAAACATGAGACAGTGGTTCCAATTCAGCATGACGAAGTTTCAATACAATGTTTGATTTTGGATTAGAAATATGTTGAATTAATATTAATATACTTTATGTGTCAATATATTAATATAAATTTAACATATTGAGATGACATTTAAAAATGTTGACATACTAGGTTATATTAAGCTTACACATCTCTCCTATGGAGCTGATATTTAAAATATGTTTACATATAACGTCTAATGCATACACATCTCCCCTATACTGGGTTGTAGAGCGCCTCTTGATGCCATAAGTGAAGCACGTAGAAAGTGTGTAAATAAACTTAATGAAGGGTTGTGTAGGGGTGCAACTGATCTAACCATCCTTATGATTGTATATATACTCAAGAGAGTGGATCCCTATTAATTATCATTCTACTAAGTGTCAAGAGAGATCAAATTTCTAAGAATGCAAACCTCTTTTCATCCTATTTTTTAGTGCAAAACTTGAGGAAAGGTTTGCACTAGGAGATTTGATACATTTGAGTGCTTAGTAGATTCGAAGTTAAGATGGTTATATATTGGTTATTCATAATAATATTTATATTATATATAAATTCCACATCTCACTATATAAGATATTATTTTATTTTATTTTATTGATGATGATGGTTAACGTCCGCTGAGACCAAATAATGATCTATCGGACCTAAAAAGACAAATTATTTATTTTGATTTAAGATTTTATTCCTATGCTCAAAAAGCTTGGAGAGAAGCCTCCCGAGTTCACTATAATTTTGGCATTGTAAAAGGCTAGGAAGGTCAGTATTGTAACAAAGGTTGTGAAATTGAGATCTAATGTGGTTGTATGCAGGGCACTCTAAGAGGAAGTGGTTTTCATCCTCGATGATCCTATTCTCACAAATATGGCAGATCCTTTCTATCCATGGCGTTTTAGGAACTGCCCAACGGCCAGTTTCACTATGGAGCTCATGAGAATTCGTTCTAATCTTTGCTATATTAATTTTCTTCTTTGAGCTAGTTAAAATAGAGAGATACTTTTGATCTTCAAGGGTGGGGTTGATGACCCTCTTATAATAACTTAATTTTCTTTTAGACGCTAAATCTTTCTCACACCACAATTTTTCTTTGAACTTAGAAGTAACAATATCTTTAATGTTATTTATGTTTTGCAAAGCATCATTCTCATTGATCTCCCAATAGTTTAACCAGGCCTTTGTGTCCTTATGCCATCCTCGGTTAAGCCTTAGGTGGTTTTGGCTGGAATTTAAAGCTAGCTTAGGAAGTCTATGATTGTCTATGTTATTGAGCTTGTGCTTGTACACCAGAAACCTGAGCATAGCTAGGCTCTCAATAGGAGAAAGACCTGCTTCTATAAGGAGAATAGGATAGGGTGTATTACTTTTAATTTTCAGGTTATAAATTATAAAACGCTTCTGGATTTGCTCAATCTTTCTCCATGATTCTCTGGAGATGCTGCAGCCCCAAACTTCACAGCCATATAAGATAACAGGAATGACTAATACTTAGACAATACAAATAATTTGATACATATATGCTTGGCATTTTTCTTTGACAACCTTTATAATTTTTACAATTTAATTTTTTATTATGATACCCATAGGATTGGTTTTTTCTTTCTTTTCTCTCTCTTTATATATATATATATATATATATATATATATATATATATATATATATTATTTTTATTTTTTTTCTAAGCTATATAGAACTTAGAAAAACAATTATTATAAGTATTAAGTTTTTACATGTTCATTAATTAAAATTAAATATGAAATTGTGAAATATCATGGATAGTAATATGAATCATCATTATTTTCAGGGTTGGCAGGGGCAGGAGGGGTAATCTTCAACTCCGATGAACAAAGAGAGATTCAGTTCACTTGGGGGTTGGGCACCCTAACAAACAAAATATATGTCTCTCACGAAAGGAATAGAATTAGACATTAACAACTGTATAAAGAGAATGTTGGTCCTTAGAGATTTTATGCTATTAATAAGGCAAGTCACCAAAATGATGTGTGGGGAAGGATCGACCAACTCTGCAATATTGTGTAGGATCGCCTTATGGCTAAAGAAATTTGAGGAATTGGAATTGTACCATATCTACATGCATATGAATGTAGAAGTGAACAAAGTAGCTAATAAAGGATAAATTATGAGGCAAGGAATAATGCAACTAGATCAATCCTATAGAATATTATCCCTATCCCATGAGTAGTGTAAAATAAATTGTTAGGAAAAATGGCCAACCTGGCCAGCAAGCTAGCCAGAAATATAACAAAGCAAATTTTGGAGAGCCCGCCAAATTTGATGACTCAAGTGTCAAACATCTTGTACATGGCATGCCCCAAGGTAGTCAATGGTCTCTAATTGTGTGTGGAGCTCATGCATACAACGCACATCATATCAAGTATCAAATGGAGGAGAGGAAGAGAAATCAAATTTCATCATGCGTATCTAGTCTTGGGCAGGTATGGCAATTAAATTTCATTGCAGGAATTGTTAGCTCAAGCTTCAAGTTCAACCTGTATATATTGAATTAGCCTCTGGGGAAATGAGATCAAAGTGGAAGGAGTTGCAATTGCTTGAGATGCATTTAGAAGAACACGAACATGCGAGATGGCATCAACGATTGAGATGGTTCTCAACAACTCCAAGTTTATCTCTGAAATAAACAAACTTCATCTAGGACAACAACTTTGTCAACACATCAGCAATTTTCTCATCAATAGGGACATATTCAAGCCTCACAGCTCCCCTCCGGACAATATTCCAGATGTAATGATACTTGATCTCAATGTGCTTCGACCTATCATGGAAAACCGAGCTCTCATAAAGATTCACACAGCTTTGATTATCACAAGTCCATGAGTGATTCACAAAGGATTTTGGTGAAGAGAGCTAACTAATTTTCTTGATCATCTAACTATACCATTTCTAATTTTCTCTCATTTGTCTATAAAATAATTTAATTTGTTTACTTCTAATTTTTATAAACGTTGTTTTTATATACATGATCCTACATGCACCAAGATTTTACCATGTAAAATCTTTGTGCATTATTTGTCATTAAATGCTTGAATAGACACAATATACCAACAAGTGGTATTAGGGCCACATTAAAGGAGAAACCAAAGAGGTTAATTTGCGCAACGCAAAGGCTGGTTCATAATTCAAAATTGTGGGTCATCACCAACAAAAGATAATTGTGGCGTAATCCAACCATTAAAACTCTATTTGAGTTGTTGAGTTAAGAAAAAAGGAGTTATAGAATAGGCTATTGTGCAAATATGTGTGGAGAAAGCCATTAGTGAGGAGCGACAGTGCCCAACCACTTGTGTGTGTCGAACAATTGTGTGTAGAGAAGACCTGTGGAGGAGCCCATAATGTCTGCTAGAGGTAGAGGACGACGCAAGACAATGTAGAGGGCTACATTTCAACTTGAGTCGAGAGAGTGGTCATCAAGTGGAAGGTAAAGGAGCCACAGTTCCAATTGGTCGATTAAGTTTCCCTTTCGAGTAGCCATTCAAGTCTAGTCATGGGAGTCAATGTGCATAGGGAAGTCACCAACAGAACCCTAATTGTACTATCCCTGGTAAAGTACAATTTTTTCAATTTGTGGGCATTAAAAAAAATGGAGTCCCGCACAAAGGCAAAGAAAAAACATATCCAATGGAGTTTATTTAAAAAGATAAAAAGGTTGGAGAATGACTAGATATATATATAAACTTTTCAAGAAACCAAGTTAGAAACAATTTGATAAACAAGGTTTCTAAGGGTTTGAAAAACAAAGGTTTCTGAATAGTGTTTATGAATGGATTTATGAAAAACATGTGTTTTTGTGAAGGTGTTTATTTTTTTAACTACAAAATAAAATAAAAAATGATTTGGAAGGAGAGTCTGTGTGTAGAGGATAATGGCGAACGTGATGAATATTAAACTTGAAATTGAAAAAATTAATGGAAAAAATGAATTTTGAATTATGGAAATTAGAAATGTGAGGTTTGTCAATATAATAAGGGTTGCAAAAGGCGTTAAGGGGAAAGAGTGTAGGGTATGTGTTATATTATTTGCATGACTAACCCCATGCACAATTTATATGCACCACGCACATAGGGGGGTCACAGGGGGGAATTCCAACCCCCCTCTTCGAGGAGTATGTAGAGGGGAAGTAGCCCCCTACACGAGGTTCGGGGTAGTAGGTTGGAAAAAATTTGGGTGGTTTTTTACATCTATTTTTTTTAATTTTTCTTAGGGCTATATCATTCTTTGCTTTGATAATTTCATTTCATTATTTTCATATTAAATTCACCCCTCAACATCATAACATTATCATTATTCAACAGCATATGCAACTATATAGAAAGAACAATATCATCATCAATGCAACGAAACATAAAGGATTTATAGAAGAAAAGCATTCACACATAGAGACACCAAGATTGGTCGGAGACCATAGAAAAACCCACTACAGGGAAAACCCTTTCAAATTCTTCTTCTTATTAAATTGTCATTGAATGATTCAACAAAAGGGAGTACACTGATCCATATCTTCAATCATAAATCTATCCAGCAAAATCAACTAAACAACATCACGAGATGAACCCAACAATGCCAATAATCACAACCCTACTTCAAAAGCCTACGATCAACTGTCATTGTCTGTGTTTAACTGCCGAACCCTGCGGTCAACCAAAAAAATATGCGGTCGACTGAAAAACTAAACCTTAGGTCCAAACCGCACAGAGAGAGAGTCGTGCGTGCAGTTGAAAACCTTCAACCACATGAATAGGCATGAATGCCTATGGTTACAACCGAAATTTCCTTGTTGCATGGTTGCAGCTAAGAACCAAAACCCTAGAACACACGTGTGAACTTCAAACGCTACAATTTCAGACTTGTGCAAGCCATCTCCTTGAACCTGCCTCAGACCTGTGCGAGCCAAACCAAAGAAATAAGAAGAATGATCATAATGATGATGTCCAAATGAGGTTGAGGAAACTTGTATTTATAACCTTCCAAGGGTGTCCAATTTGATTTAGGGTCAACCTGATCAAATATGCACATGCTTCAAAAATACACTTTCCCTTGTCCAAATTAAGTGCTTCAATAGTCAAAATTGGTCCTCTCAAAAAGAGGAATCTCGTCCCATGGTTGAAATTTGTCACTAATTTTCCAAATTAGCACTCCATATAATCTATGGATAAATTGAAACTACATCATGTAATCATTGCAAGAATCCTGTTATAAAATCATATCTAATCTCAAGTATTTCGTCATCAAATGTCATCATTATTCATCTCTGCTCATTTATGCTTATCTCTTGATTGTCTCTACTCATGTGTTGAACATTCTCGAATATAAAAGAAGAAGAATTTGACATCGGAGGGGAGCCTAAGTTACCACCCTCTATCACATCGGAGAGCACATCTCAATCCGAAATAATATCAAGGAGCACATTTCAACCTGAAACTACATCGGGGAGAATATCTCAACTCGGAATCACTGTCAGTGGGGAGCCCAATGCTACAACCCGGGAAACATCAAAGAGATTGTCATTAAGGAGCACATCTCAACTTGGAACCACATCGGGGAGCACATCTTAACCCCGAATCTCATGGGGGAGCAAAAAATCTTCAATCCCATATCAATCAATAGGTGATATAGGGGAGCACATCTCAACCCATCCTATTTCCCATTGATCTTCTTAATAATGACACTCAATAGTCATGTGGTAGAATACCTACATCATAATCAACTTGGGTTGTACACCCCCAAGTACTCTCTCAACCCATTGGCCAGATGGGGAGCAGTAATCCTAACATGCCAGCTTGTGGGTACGATGCGAACTGGGGTATACTTTGCATAGACCAAGACATGGGAGCTAACATCTCTGACCCTATGGGTGACATATAGGGGAGTAACATCTATGACCCTATTGTGTAGAGATCCCTCAACCCTAGGATCCCTCCGCCTCAATTCCTCACACTGGGAGCTCAGACGAGGGGGAGAGTTGGCTCAATGTTGTTGATCAATCTTGCTCTCTATAGATCATAAACATATCATCGTGCTCATATCTAGTATCAGCTTAATCACCTTGTCGCAATAGCAGCAGTGTCATGTTCATGCGGGACATCAAATTAAATATTAGAACAAAATATATCTCACAAAAAGGATACCTTATTCTCCCTCTCACGACGATAGAAACCAAAATCCTAAGCTTGTCTCGTACAACAACATTGTCTCAATATATGAAGATATCTCAATCCCAACTATATACAGGAATCTCTACAAATCCGATGCCACTCAATATTATCTCAAAGTATCCCTATCATATCCATAACAAGCTCAAACAACTCTCCAAAGAGCTTCTTCAACCTGCCTCACAACTGGCCATGCCAACAACATCGTACTCAACCTTGGTCATGCTTAGCGCTACAGACTTTTCATCAAAATATCATTGTAGATATCATACTAAATCGACACCTAGACGTTCTCATTTCAACAATAACAATCCGAATCAGCATCAATACATCCATGTACTCACATATCATAGGAAGAATATCTCAAAGAAAAAATTGATTGTCCCATGCAAATTTCTCGAAGGGTGATTGGCAACAACTCAATGTGTATGAAGAGGCTCTATCATGAATTCACTCAGGTTGTTTTACGCAAACTTATATATATATATATATATATATATATATATATATATATATATATATATATATATATATATATATATATATATATATATATATATATATATATATATATATATATATATATATATATATATATATATATATATATATATGGGTTTTCACATGGAACATCAATGCTTCAATCAACCATCAGTTTCCAAATTAGGTTCAACAACATTTCTTCATGCCCTTTTGAAATTCATTTGGAGTGTCCAAGGATTTGCATTTTCGCTTTCTTTAATAACTTCACAATATATATTTTATTTTCCCAACTTTAGAACATAATTCATTATGCCACGATTCTTCATTTCAAACTTCAGAGTCCATCTCCCTCTTTGATCATCAAACGCTCATTACCTGTCAAGAATAGACCATCAACATATAAAACCAAAATCAAATCCATACCTTTTACCCCTTTTGAAGTAGAGGTTTGGATCATAACATCTTCATGGCTTCACCAGATAACTGTCAATGCAGACATACAAGGCTTTAGGAGCTTGCTTCATATAATGTTTTCTGCATACATAAAACTTGACCAAGCCAATATGATCAGCCTTACACAAATCAATATTGTGCAATGAAATCAATAAGTCAGCTTATCAAACCTTAGATGCCAAATCAAAGCTAATATAAAAGTCATAAAAACCCCTTGCAATGGCAATGTTACAAATTCTTTGGACCAGATATCCAAATACTAAGTTACAACAACTTTTTATTTAACACGCACTATCCAATCAAACTTTGTCAAGTCATCCTTATGATCATAGCATGAATCATTTCTATCACTAAATATGAATGCATACATCAGGGATAAGTCATAAAAGTTTCATCCATTCATTGTGAAATTACTGCATATTTAATCACAAATATGCCAAAGCCAATGAAGCCAATACAAAATCAATGCCAACATTAATCACTGAAAGTCACTATGCCCACATAGCATTGTCATCAAGTAAAATCATTAATTATCAAGTCAAAATCCTAATATGTTATCACTGTGAATTCAGTCAATGCATAAGCCAAAACATATCTATGAATCATCAAGCATATTTCTCATCTACACCAATCAACCAAATCTTCTCAAACCCTTGCAATTGTTATCAAATATTGTCATATACTAATAACATACTAATATGCATATTGTGGTCCCTTGCAAACACAAGTTTAGTCAACATGTTCACATTCTCTATAGTAAGTCAAATATTCAAGCTTCCCTACTCATAAGACATTCTATTGTCTACTCCATATCTTTAGGATTGTTATACTACATGTGCACTTATGATTTTGTGCATGAGGCTTCAAATTGTGTGACCTACAGGCATAATCGCACCCATAAGCCTTCTTTCGTGAGCTTGGGAGGTCTATAACTGCACTCTTAAGCCTCTCTCCCAACGATTGGGGCTTAAACCAAGAGAAACCCTCTCTTCTCAGACCAGAACTAGTTGCAGACCAACAACACTAAATATTTGTCTATTTATATTAGAAAACTTACATAATAAAGAATATTTTATACATATAATGCAGATGATAATAGTTGTAGGGATCTTATGGATAGTTTCTCCCTCTGAATGGGAATCCACTTCAGTCATCATCATTCAAAACATCAATAGGTATATCATAATACTTTTCATGCATCAGAAGAATTGTTAGATGATGAAATCAAACTATATCGGGTTCTAAAACATATATTCATCATATTCATAACATGTTAGCATAAGTTACTTCATAATCACATATGACATCAAATTTTCATCAAGGGTTTATAGACATATGATTAGGGCAGATGACAGGTATATCATCATACTTCAAGGATCATAATCACTACATCACTTCTTTATTATATTGTCCATACATCAAGACAACTGATGGGCCTCTAAATTAGACATAAATTAAGGCCCATGCCTCTAATTTAAAACATAAATTAAGGCCTATGACCATCCTTCAGCACATTAAACCTCTCTTTTTGCATTAGATAATTTATTTTTAACTTTAATATATTCATTAGAAAGGTTTATGAATAATTGAATATTTGTGCCTAATATTATTTAATTTTGTGGAATATTATGAGAATATTGGGCAGATTATGAAGAGTTGGAGGAGGAGATAATTTAGGGACTTGTTCCCTACTACTGGAGGATCAATAATAAATAATAAATCAACAAGATATTATGGAATTATGGCACAAATTGTGGAACTCCAATGATTGAGAAAATCTAGGAATGTGTTCCACTAATCAAGGGAGTAGATCCACTAATCAAGGGATTTCGGTGGGGAAAGCTTCCTCCATTCATGGGGAATGATTCTTAATCATTTTTGTATAAGTACAAAGTCGAATTTGCCTCTAGGGAATGATTGAGAAAATCTAGGAATGTGTTCCCTGCCATTTAATGCAAATTCCTAGTATTGGGCACTAGATCCACTAATCAAGGGATTTCGGTGGGGAAAGTTTCATCCATTCATGGGGAATGATTCCTAATAATTTCATATAAGTACCAAGTCGAATTTTCCTATAGGAGTGAGATTTTCATTAGTTTTATTGTGGAGAGAGCTTGTATTTTTGCAGCTCCATTGTATTTTCTTCCAGAGATGTAATTCTATTGATGAAAATAATGAAGATTGGTGTCATGTTCAACTTCTAAATCTTGTTCTCCTCCATAGGTCTCTGAGTTTCCTTGTGCTTTGCCATCCCAGGAACCTCAGAGTCCTTTTGTATCATTTTATTTCCCTCTTTTTATTGCTTATCCACATGCATCTTTAGTTTTTATTTCTTTCTATTTCTGCATTTAGTATTAATGATTTCTTGTTGTAGGATTGAGTTAAATGGTTGATGTAAGTTCTTTTGCAGGATCACAAGCATTATTTCATCATTGGAAAAGCTTTGGAAGTTCATAATAATCATTGAGTTGCTTGGATTAGTCTTCTTATTCCCAAATCTAGATTGCTGGACCTCCTTTTTAGTGAAGAACAGTAAATTTCTGCTATTTTTTAGAGCATGCTAACGAGCTTCAATCGAATTAATTTCACTTGACAGAGGTCTTTTTGAGTGATTCCACTTGGAATGGGGACCTAAGACATCCTATTTAATGTAGAAAATATGTGATAGGTTAACCCGATAATGCAATATAAATCAAAGCAGAATCCTATAACCTACTTCTACTATCAATTTGCAGAAGCTTAAAGATTGAGCTGAACAATATAACCAGAAGAAGAAGAATCAATGGCACAATACACATGAAAATACTTTGGGGAAATCTTCAAATAAAAACCCCACACTATTGTATTATCATACATGGTGGAAATACATAGGAATTATACAAAGCCTTAGCTCTCACAGCTAGTCAGCTCTCAGTACAATCCTCACAGATGCTCACAGGCAATCTTGGCTTCTCTCAAACCTTCCTTTCCACCCTCCAAGTTCCTATTTCCTTGCGATGTTCCTTGTGGATGATTCCCAGTTACCAAGTGGAAAACCCTCCTTTAAAACTACACAATCCTCAAGGATAAATCCTTGACTGCATGCATGAGTTTTCTCCATGAGAAAACACATGCAACTGATAGTACACTGTCCTTGAACGTTAATCTCAACTGGATCTTTCTCAGAATAGACATGCATGAGTTTCTGATGAGGGAATCTTCAGTTAACTAGAGTAGCACTAGTTGAGTGCATTAATGCATCAACTGATTGTTAACTCACTATTAGTTCCTCAAATAGTTTGGAACTAATTTAACTGGACTTAACTCAATAAACTGAGTTAACTAATTACAACTCAAATATAAGTCAATCTTATCTCCTTAATTTAAGGGATAACTCTTGCATGACTTCAGAAAGACTTCTAACTTGAATTTCTCCAACTAATTAATTTAAAATAAATTAATTAATTATTTCCAAGTAGCTGTTAAGACTAAATTCGATTTTAATTCAAGGAAAAATTAAATTGGAATATTCTTGTTGCCATATTTCAACACTCCCTCTCAACAAGAAAGTGATTATCTGCCACCCCGATTCTGTCTCTACTTGAATTTACACTTTGACAATGCCTTTGTCAAAATGTCAGCATCTTGCTTCTCTGTCAAAATATACTGCAGCAACATGATCCTCTCGACCTGCGAAAAGCCACGGGTAACAAATCTTGCCTTATGCTTCTCCACACTACCATCAACAGCTTGCTTTACCTTGTAAAGCCAACGAGAACTCACAACTGACTTGTTCTCCAGTCTCGGAACCACGTCCCAAACACTGTTATGAACTATGAAGTCATACTCCTCCACCATAGCATCAACCCAAATCGATTGTTGCACTGCGTCCTCAAAGGAAGATGGCTCGGTCTCAACACATTCCCCAGCAAGGTCCATGTATCTAGTGTACCTCTCAGGTGACCTCCTCTGTCTGCGCTGAGAAGATGGTGCTCCCACATTCTCTCTCGCATCCTCCAGCAATATGTCAGCTTCTCTTGTGCGCTTTTGTCCATCTCTGGAAGACTCTGCTTGAGTGGATGTCTCCACTCCTGGAACCTCTACATGCGACTGCTCCGCATTAGTCTCACGCTCCTCCTCCTTAGGAACCAACAGTTCCTCCACAGCCTGTAGTTGGAGCTCCCTGTCAAGGGAAACTCGCATGGCCTTCTGCTCATCAAAATTGAGATCTCTGCGAACCACTCTCCTTCAACTGGTAGGCAAGTACACCCGATAGTTGTGAGGTGTATTAGTGTACCCCACAAATATCTCCAACTCTGCTTTCGGCTCAATCTTCTTCCGTGCATCCTTTGTCACATGGCAATATACCGATGAGCCAAAGATCCTAAAGTGACCCACATCTGGTCTCTTACCGGAGAAAGCTTCCTCTGGTGTCTTCATCCCAAGTATGCGATGCGAGCTTCTATTTTGCAAATAGACCATTGTGTTGCATGCCTCAGCCCACAAGTGAAGTAGTAGGCCTTGGTCATGCAGCATTGCCCGTGATACCCCTACAATAGTTCTGTTCTTCCTCTCGGCCACCCCATTCTGCTGTGGGTTATGAGGTGTCATCAACTCTCGTTTAATTCCTTCCGCTGCACAGAAGTCCTTAAACTCTTGAGAGACATATTCTCCACTGACTTCTTCTTCTGAAGTGCTTCTCAAGGCCTTGATCTTGTTCCCTGACCCTTTCTCGACCAAAGCTTTGAACTCACAAAACTTTGTGAAAGTTTGGTCCTTCTTCTGCATGAAATAAATCCAACATTTACGAGAATAGTCATCAATGAAAATCACATAATACCTTTACTTCACTGTGGATGCTGTCAAGAATGGTCGACACAAATCAGTATAAACTCGCTCTAAGATAGCCTCTGCTCGACTGTCTGGATCATGAAAGGAAGACTTTGTGTACTTTCCCAAGGTACAACCTTTGCATGTGTCAACTTGCTCAAGTTTACCTTTGGGAAGTCCTGTAGATATCTAACGCATTATCTTCAAAACCACATGATGCAAATGGCCCAACCGCCTGTTCCACAACTTGCCAATGTCTTGGCTTTGCACCAATTCCGCTTTCGTACTCAATGTTGCACAATCATCTACCTCTAGTTTATAGAGATTCTTCACCTGAATCCCTATCCTCCTGGTTTAACCCATTTCTATGTGTCTTAGGAACGCCTTTCCTTTACTGAAGACAACATCGTAGCCTTTGTCCTCCAACATCGCAACCGATACCAAGTTCTTCTTCAGTCCAGGCACATACATCACATCTGTCAAGGTGAGAGGAGCTTCATGCTCCTTCTAAAAAGAAACTGTGCCCACTCCTGAAACACTATACCTTCCGTCGTGACCCATCTCTATGCGCATCTTGAGGTCGTTCTCCTCCAAGGCACTGAATAAATTTTTATCATCGGTCATGTGGAATGAGGCTCCACTATCAAGATACCAGACACAACCCATCATCGATGACACGATGCATGCAATGAGAGTAAAGTCCATTTCGAAATGAAAGGCTAATACCTCACCTTCCAATCCTTTTGAGGATCCCTTCTTGGACTTCTTTGATGGGCAATTAGTTGCATAATGTCCCATCTTGTGACGATTAAAGCATCTTACTTTAGACATGTCACCCTTCTTCCCTCCATGAGAAGAATTTGATTAGAAATGGGAAGCCTTCCCCTTCCCTTTCCTTGCCTTAGTTGCTAAGGCCAGATTTTCTTCATCATCATTCTTGGATGAAGAACCATCTCGTGTGCTCCTCCTGATCTCCTCCTGCATAAGATCCGACCACAGTTGTTCCCAATTCGGCAATTTCTCCCTTACATTCACAGAGTCCTGGTAGTTATTCCAACTCTTTGGAAGGCCAAGGAGACCGAGGCTCACCATATTGTCATCGGCAATAGTTATTCCCACACTGCCAAGCTCATCTCTGCATGTGGTGAGCTTGTTCAGATATGTGGAAATAGTATCGCCCTTCTCCATCTTGATTCTTCGAAGCTTATCCTTGAGTGCCAATTTCCTCTGGTCGCTACTATTCTGGTAGAGGTCCTTCAATGTCTTCCACATTGAAAATGGAGTATCCTTCCCATGGAGACTCGAGACAATATGGTCTTGAACTCCCTCAAGGATGATCCATCTCGCCTTCGCCACACACTTCTTCCACTCAGCCAACTCTTGTGCATTAGTTGAAGCTAGCTTTGGGATTTCTTGATCAATGAATTCCTTCAAGCCATTATCTTCTAATACAGCTTCCATTCTATCTTTTCATGCTATGTAATTCGAGCTACCTTCCAAGGCATACTCGAGTCTCAAGCCATAGAACGCCATTGGCCAACCTTGAAGTATGATATGAATTCGATTTGCACCTACAACCCCGAACTTCAAACTTTGAATTCTCTTCTCAGTATACTGTTCACAACTCTGATACCATGTAGAAAATCTGTGATAGGTTAACCCGATAATGCAATATAAATCAAAGCAGAATACTATAACCTACTTCTACTATCAATTTGCGGGAGATTAAAGATCGAACTGAACAATATAACCAGAAGAAGAAGAATCAATGGCACAATACACATGAAAATACTTTGGGGAAAGCCTTAGCTAAAAACCCCACACTATTATATTATCATACATGGTGGAAATACATAGGAATTATACAAAGCCTTAGCTCTCACAGCTAGTCAGCTCTCAGTACAATCGTCATAGATGCTCACAGGCAATCTTGGCTTCTCTCCAGCCTTCCTCTCTGCCCTCCAAGCTCCTATTTCCTTGCGTTGTTCCTTGTGGATGATTCCTAGTTACCAAGTGGAAAACCCTCCTTCAAAACTGCATAATCCTCAAGGATAAATCCTTGACTGCATGCATGAGTTTTCTCCATGAGAAAATACATGCAACTGATAGTACACTGTCCTTGAACATTAAACTCAACTGGGTCTTTCTCAAAATAGACATGCATGAGTTTCTGATGAGGGAATTTTCAATTAACTAGAGTAGCACTAGTTGAGTGCGTTAATGCATCAACTGATTGTTAACTCACTATTAGTTCCTCAAACAATTTGGAACTAATTTAACTGGACTTAACTCATTAAACTGAGTTAACTAATTACAACTCAAATATAAATCAATCTTATCTCCTTAATTTAAGGGATAACTCTTGCATGACTTCAGAAAGACTTCTAACTTGAATTTCTCCAACTAATTAATTTAAAATAAATTAATTAACTATTTCCAAGTAGTTGTTAAGACTAAATTCGATTTCAATTCACAATTTAATTCAAGGACAAATTAAATTGGAATATTCTTGTTGCCATATTTCAACAGTTAATACCAAAATTTGTCCCATCCAATTTGGATTTGATTTGCTTGGTCATTCGATGAATTATAGTAAATCTGTACATCCTATAGGAAATCAGGGGATCCTATAGGAAATCATTGTAGCATCCTGTAGGAAAGCCTGTTTTGAGGCCGAATTGAGGAAAAATCCTCTAGGAAGCTAGCAAAGGGTCCCTACTTGTCTCCCAAACCTTTTGACCATTCACCATCATCTCCAAGCCACCTACCACATCACCAAAAGAGATTAGCTTTCACACTCTCACATGAAAAAAATACAAAAGGAAAAACAAATTTATTTTTTTCATTTACATGCATAACAGTAGAAGGTTTGATGGTTTGAATCTGCATGCTTAGGATAGTAGGATTGCATACATGTTAACTTAGCATTCTTTTGAAGCAAAGCCTCTTAGGAGTTAGTTAGAAAATGGTGTGTTTTAGCATTTGATTTCATTCTCTTTCCTTGTACTTTCTTTCTTGCAATAGGTTAAGGTTCCATTTCGAACATTTCATTTTCTTCAATTAGTTTAGGATTTGAATTCAGTACATACACTCCATTACATTATGATAGGAAAGGAAGGACACATTGTATGCTGCACATATAGTGTCGACACCTCTCAAGTTTGTACGAACCCCGGGTTGATAATTAAAGTCGGTAGCCTCGGGAGTTGCAACATTCTTGTTGCAATACCGGGGCTCATCACTTTTTGGCGCCGATGCCAAGGAGGTGCCAAAGTATGCATTGTTTTCTTCCCTAGTTGATTCATTTCTTTTTAATTTTTGCCAAAAAAAAAAATTCATTATGCATATTTAATTTCAAAAGTAGAAAATTGCATTGCATTATAGTTTTCATTCAATCATAAAAACAAAAACAAAATTCTCCAACACCAACCCACCCTGCCATTTGATCACATGGTGCAATAAGAGCCATATCACCATTCACTTTTGCAGGTAGAAGAAGAATATGGCAAAGAATGTAGAAGAAATGGATGGAGATGATGACAATGAGGAAGATCCTATCGAGTTTCCCATTCACGATACTAATGGAAGTGTGCACATGAAGAATATCCCTCCATATTTTCTTCCAAAATTTCATGGTCTAAGGTCAGAGGATCCAAAAACCTTTCTCTTTGAATTTGAGATTGTTTGTAGATCTTATGGTTACTTATTAAATTCTCAAAAATTGAGATTGTTTCTGGCAACATTGAAGGATAGGGCTCTTAAATGGATCATGAGTTTAGGGACTAATTCAATAAGATCATGGAATGATATGCAAAAGATAATCCTAGAAAAATATAAAGATCATGATATTAAAGAAGAAATATTTAAAATGAATCAAAGAGAAGATGAGAATCTAGAGGATCTAATAGAGAGGTTCATGTACAATGTTAAGAGGGAAAAACTACATCATTTAGGATCCGACACACTAAAAACCCTCTTACTTAGAACAATTAGGGATGAGTGGATTGAGCTCCTTTATCTCATGAGTAGAGGTGATGTATATCAATTATCATTTGAAGAAATTTGTGAAACATGCAAACACATATCAAGAGGAAAAACAAGAGTAGGTAAATCAACATCAAGATCGGTAAGTCAAGCTAAACTTAGAAATTTGTTTGATGATTTTAAAACAGAAATTCGTAGCAATCTAACAAAACAAGTAGAGATGTTAAGAATGTAAGATGAAGGAAAAGAAAATGTTGATATTTGTGTTGCAGAATCACACGATAATAAACATTGTCCATCATTACCAAGGTTGAAGGAAGTTTACCAAGAGGATAATGGAGCAAGTCAATTGCCAATGCAGCAATGTTATGTAGCTCCAAGAGGACCATGGCAGCCTATTCAGCCTGATATGATGCAAGAGCCTAATTCACAATTTCAAGCTTATGCACATCCACCTCAAAGTAATTGGAACACACCCTTTCCTTGGCAACATTGGCCATCTCAACCCCAAAACCAATCTTGGCAACAAGGTTGGCAAGGAACTTATGGGATCCATCCACAATATCCTCAGTATCTTCCTCAATATCCTCCATACCAAACTCCATGTTATCCCTACCATTCACCTCCACCACAACCACAACCCCATCCACATCCATCTCAAATATACACTCCCACTCAACTACCTGTACCACCATTCCCAAACCCACACATTGAAGTAGCTCAGCCCACTTACAATGCTGAGGTACAACACTTCCAAACATCTCCTCTTGAGATCAATGGTATTCACCATAGCTCAGGAAGAGTATTGCAAAAAAGAGATCATCTTGATATCATTGAAGGACCACATCCAAAAGAAGAAGATTCAAATAAGAAGACCACAAAACCATGGGCTGCGATTGATGAAGAGCAGACATCAAAATCAGAGATCGAGAGAACTCCCTCATGGCTACCATCAAATCCTCCATGTATTCAAGAGAACAATCAACAAAAAGAGGAAGATTTGAAGGTCATGGTAGAAGAAGACATGAAGAATGATCCATATCAGCAAAAGGACCAAGGACATCACAACTATATTGAAATATGGTTCCAGACAATCACTAAGTTGCAACATCACTCTCTTCCTCAACTATGCTTGATCCTTTCAAAGTCAAATCATTTGGTCTCTGAAATCTAGGTACATGTCAACGCATACATTTCAAGCCTCCACATCATTTTGTCTATCATCTTGATGTGCACATGGCTCCATTGGAAGTATTCTTATACTTGAAAGCTATGTTGTTTTTCAAGTAGGGTAGGGTAGAAGAAAAAAATAAAATGAAAAATAAGAGGAAAAAAAAAATCTAAGGTGAAAACCTCCTTGGAGGCGCCTCAAATTGGCTCATTGATTGAAAATCTCCATGAGGCAGTCAATGGGTTGAAAAAGGAGAAAAGAGAAGATCCTAGGTGAAAACCTCCTTTGAGGCGCCTAAGCAGACCTACTAGTTGAAAACCTCATTGAGGCGGCTAGTAGGCCTAGAAGAAAAAAAGAATTCTTTCTCCATGCATGCATGTACTCTCCAACATTTGCAAGCAACAAAAACAAGTTCGTAAAAAAAAAAAAAATTTAAATAAATTTAAAAAATTAAAAAAAATAAAATAAAAAATTGGTCAAGCTTAGTCAAAAGAAGTCAAATTTTGACTTTCTTCTCCTTCACTCACATGCTCAACAAGGCCAAGGCTATGCCTATCCATCACCCTCATCTATTTCCACCATCCACTCATCATTTCCAAGCTTCTACCACCCATTTTCCTTGCTGTCCTAAAAAACTACAGGATACTCTGTTTTCCTACAGGATGCAAAAATACATAGAGCAGAAATTTGTTTTTTCCATAACTTGAAAACCATGCATCCATTTGCCAAGTTGTTTTAGGGGGAGATGCATATGGATGATGGTAACATGCTCAAGTAATTTCAGCAAATTCTAATGCATGGTTTCCAAGAAATTGGCCTCCATCACTTTCATCCATTTTTGCATTTTCTTGATATCCATGCATCCATTTAAAAAGTTGTTTCATGGGGAGATGCATATGGATGATGGTAACATGCCCAAGCAATTTCAACAAATTCTAGTACACGGTTTCCAAGAAATCGGCCTCCATAACCTTCATCCATTTTTAGTTTTTCTCGAGATTCATGCATCCATTTTTAGTTTTTCTCGAGATTCATGCATCCATTGACCAAAATTTTTCTATGGGGAGGTGCATAATGATGATGGCAACATGCTCAAAAAGTTTCAGCTCAATTCAGTCTACCGTTTGGGAGATATCTATAAACCTACAGGATACAGAACAACACCTACAAGATTGGCAGTGAGCAGTTTTAAAGGAGATCCAGAGGTCAAAGAAGCTCCTCTAGAGCTTAGCAACAACATCAGGATCATCAACATCACCATCCAACACCTACATATCAACATCAACTCAGCAGTAGCATGCATGTCTCTCCAACAACCATCAGGTAGGTATAGGTATGCAATATTCTTTACCTCTTCTCTTGAGCATATTATAGTTAGAAATTTGTTGTTAATGCATGAGAGATTATGTTTTATAAGCTAAGGATGGGTCAACAATCTCAGCCACCTTCAACTAGTTGATTGCAGCTCACTCCTTCACTCATGCAATGTTGAAAAGTCAAATTATGAAGGGTGATGATTTCAAGGAATGAGGACAACAGTTAAAAGAAGAAATTTTTGCAAAGGTCAAGGTCACCACAGCACTCCAAGCCCTCCATCCACTTCATATTCACTATCTATTCATCATTCATCCATCCCATTTCATTCTTAAAAAAAAAAACAAAGAGAGCATCCTCTCCATTTTCATGAAATTTCCATTTGCAAGTCAGCAAGAAAGACGGTCAAAGAGCAAAGGAGGATCACAAAGAGACCCCTGTCACTCACATTTTTATTTTACCACTCATTACCATTCATTCCTCCACCATTTATGTCATTTTTTCCACTCCTTTACTTCAGTTTACAAAGGGATTGTGTTTTCTATAGGATGATCCTGTAGGAATTACAATGACCCAGAAATCCTACAAGAGGCACTCCTAAGGCAAATAAATGGTGGAACAAGGTAGCAGAATGTTGATAAGGTTGTGGAAGACTTTTCCAAACTGAAAAAAATAATAATCAAGAACCGTCTTGAATAAGGGGAAGAAGGCAAACTAATGGTCTCAAGAAACAAGGATTTTTCTTTGCACAAATATGTTTTTTGGCTTTTCCTTGCAGAACTTACGGCCAATATTCTTAATGCACAAGAGAGAGGCCACCAGGGTCATGATGAGGCACAATGAGGTCACTAAATTGCTCAGAGGATGAGCAACACTTTCAGTAGGGGGGTATGATGGGCCTCTAAATTAGACACAAATTAAGGCCCATGCCTCTAATTTAAAACATAAATTAAGGCCTCTGACCATCCTTCAGCACATTAAACCTCTCTTTTTGCATTAGATAATTTATTTTTAACTTTATATTCATTAGAAAGGTTTATGAATAATTGAATATTTGTGCCTAATATTATTTATTTTTGTGGAATATTATGAGAATATTGGGTAGATTATGAAGAGTTGGAGGAGGAGATAATTTAGGGACTTGTTCCATACTACTGGAGGATCAATAATAAATAATAAGTCAACAAGATATTATGGAATTATGGCACAAATTGTGGAACTCCAATGATTCAGAAAATCTAAGAATGTGTTCCACTAATCAATGGAGCAGATCCATTAATCAATGGATTTCGGTGGGGAAAGCTTCTTCCATTAACGGGGAATGATTCTAAATCATTTTTGTATAAGTACCTAGTTGAATTTTCCTCTAGGGAATGATTGAGAAAATCTAGGAATGTGTTCCCTTCCATTTGATGCAAATTCCTAGTATTGGGGACTAGATCCACTAATCAAGGGATTTTGGTGGGGAAAGCTTCCTCCATTCATGGGGAATGATTCCTAATCATTTTGTATAGTTACCAAGTCGAATTTGCCTCTAGGCGGGAGATTTTCATTAGTGTTATTGTGGAGAGAGCTTGTATTTTTGCAGCTCCATTGTATTTTCTTCCAGGGATGTAATTCTATTAATGAAAATAATGAAGATTGATGTCATGTTTAGCTTCTAAATCTTGTTCTCCTCCATAGGTCTCTGAGTTTCCTTGGGCTTGGCAATCCCAGGAACCTCAGAGCCCTTTTGTATCATTTTATTTCCTTCTTTTCATTGCTTATCCACATGCATCTCTAATTTTCATTTCTTTATATTTCTGCATTTAATATTAATGATTTCTTGTTGTAGGATTGAGTTAAATGGTTGATGTAAGTTCTTTTGCAGGATCACAAGCATGATTTCATCCTTGTAAAAGCTTTGGAAGTTCGTAATAATCATTGAGTTGCTTGGATTAGTCTTCTTATTCCCAAATCTAGATTGTCGGACCTCCTTTTTAGCGAAGAACGGTAAATTTCTGCTATTTTTTAGAGCATGCTAACGAGCTTCAATCGAATTAATTCCACTTGCATCAGATCACAAAAACATTCTAGTTCATAGAAAAAATTACCCCATTGCATTTTCACTTGATTTGGTTAGGCATTTTTTTAGATTTACTAGCTCACTAGTTCTCGAATTTCTAGATTTTCGACTAGTAATTTTTTTTATTTTTTTTGCATGGGTTAACAGAGGTATTTTTGAGTGATTCCACTTGGAATGGGGACCTAAGACATCCTAGTTAATACCAAAATTTTTCCCATCCAATTTGGATTTGATTTTCTTGGTCATTCGATGAATTATAGTAAATCTGTACATCTTGTAGGAAATCAGGGGATCCTGTAGGAAATCACTGTAGCATCCTGTAGGAAAGCCTGTTTTGAGGCCGAATTGAGGAAAAAGCCTCTAGGAAGCTAGCAAAGGGTCCCTACTTGTCTCCCAAACCTTCTGACCATTCACCATCATCTCCAAGCCACCTGCCACATCACCAAAAGAGATTAGCTTTCACACTCACATGAAAAAAAGACAAAAAGAAAAACAAATTTATTTTATTCATTTACATGCACAACAGTAGAAGGTTTGATGGTTTGAATCTACATGCTTAGGATAGTAGGATTGCATACATGTTAACTTAGCATTCTTTTGAAGCAAAGCCTCTTAGGAGTTAGTTAGAAAATGGTGTGTTTTAGCATTTGATTTCATTCTCTTTCCTTGTACTTTCTTTCTTGCAATAGGTTAAGGTTCCATTTCGAATATTTCATTTTCTTCAATTAGTTTAGGATTTGAATTCAATACATACACTCCATTACATTATGACAGGAAAGGAAGGACACATTGTATGCTGCACATATAGTGCCAACACCTCTTAAGTTTGTACGAACCCCGGGTTGATAATTAAAGTCAATAGCCTCGGGAGTTGCAACATTCTTGTTGCAATACCGAGGCTCATCAACAAGGCATCCAATTTTACCATATGACATAATTACTAAGCTTATCAAAACCTAACCAAGGTCAACGAGAAGGTCTTGGATATCAATATTATTGTTACACTTCTATCATCATGGTTATCATGCTTATCACATACCAAAAACCATGAGCTAGCCTTCTTTTGAAATCCATCATGTCTAAGATGTGAGATGCTTTGCCAAATATCATACCAATATATCAAAAATCAATGTTTCTAAGTAGCTTCATAGAACCAAGAAATTCATCATGTCTAAAAAGTAAGATAATTGTTCAATACCAAGTGAACCATCTCATCATAAGTACCATGAATCAAACTTACTTTCATATGCATGCATGAGCCGTTTGTGAAGGTGATATTCTAATCATACTTTAGGGCTTACCTTGCCATAAATATTGTAGCTGAAATATAATATTGAAACAATACATCATATATACCTTACATTATTCAGATAATTTTGCACCTTCTTATTTGATATTGGTAGTTGGAGCACTTTGTCAACTTTTCATCAGGTGCCTCCTTTCCAGCACTAGCTCCTCTCTTCTTGCACTAGCCATCTTTTCTTACATCTTAGATGATCCTCAAGAAGGATCCACTTATCACATCTCATCAAGAGGTTAGAAGTATCCAAATATTCATGTATACATTCAGGAAGTATAAGAAATGATCTAAACAAAAGTAAAGACATAAAGGAGTAACATAAATCGAGAAAGCACTTATCTTCAATGAGAGGTGATCATCTCCATCTTGAACCAACCTTCAAGAGTTGTAACTATCCATCATCCATATAACATTGTTGCCTTCGATATATTCTCAACTTCATCAATAACCAAGGCCTAATTAAGACTATCCCTTCTGGGACTACATCAAATCTATCACAAGTGCTTGAACATATTCACATTGATCATGCTAGGGTTTATAGATTTCATATCTCAAATCTTTGTCATAAACCAGGGTTTCTCCCAAACCATAACTTCATAATATTCATCAAACCCTACTATACAAATTGCCCAGGGTTTCCTTCAAACATTAATATTCTTTTAGGTCTCCTCCATCTTTTTTTGCTTCCATCAATGATTTCTTCATAGGGGTGATCTTAATGAATTTTCTTCAGCTGGGCTCTGATACCATGTTAATTTTTCTTAGGGCTATATTGTTCTTTGCTTTTATAATTGCATTTCATTATTTTCATATTAAATTCACCCTCAACATCATAACATTATCATTATTCAACAACATATGCAACTATATAGAAAGAACAAAATCATCATCAATGCAGCGAAACATAAAGGATCAATAGAAGAAAATATTTCACACATAGAGACACTAGGATTGGTTAGAGACCAAGGCAAAACCCACTACGGGGAAAACCCTTTCAAATTCTTCTTCTTATTAGATTGTCGTTGAATGATTCAACAAAAGAGAGCATAATGATCCATATCTTTAATCATAAATCTATCCATCAAAATCAACTAAACAACATCATGATATTAACCCAACAATGCCAATAATCAAAACCCAGCTTCAAAAGCCTACGATCAATTGTTAATGTTTATGGTTAACTTTCGAACCCTGCAATCAACAAGTGAAATCTGCAGTCAACTGAAAAAACTAAACCTGAGGTCCCAACTGCATGGTGAGAGAGTTGTGAGTGCGGTTGAAACCCTTCAACCACATGCATAGGCCTACATGCCTATGGTTACAATCAAAATTTCCATGTTTCATGTCTGCAACTGGGAATCAAAACCCTTGAACACACGTACGAGCTTCGGACCCCGCAATTTCGAACTTGTGCGAGCCAATCTCTGCAAACCTGACTCAGAATTGTGTGAGCCAAACCAAAGAAAGAGGAAAAATGATCATAATGATGATGTCCAAATGAGGTTTAGGACACCTGTATTTATAACCTTCCAAGGGTTTCCAATTTGATTTAGGGCTGACCTGATCAGATATGCACATGTGGACAAAAATACACTTTCCCTTGTCCAAATTGAATGCTTCAATAGTCAAAATTGGTCCTCTCGAAAGAGGAATATCATCCCATGGTTGGAATTTGTCACTGAGCTTCCAAATTAACATTTTTAGTATATTTTGACACACAATTTTTTCTTTTAGCAGTTTTCAAGTGCGTGGTGTTTTTTCCCATTGTTTTGTAGATATGGTAAAAGGAACTATGGTTGTATTATAATCCGTGGTCAATGTATTAGGGGTTTTATGTGTGTTACAACATATGCATATTGTATTGTAACATTGTAACGATAATATATTTAAAAAAATCTTGTTTATTTTTTTTCCCGATTTTGCGTTTCTAGGATAAAATATTTATGTTAATGTGTGTTTTCCATTGAATATTTTATGTTTTAGTGAAAATCTGTTTGTTGGAATTATCTATGTAGGGCTAAAACATATAAGGAGGAATGAATCTACAAAGATGATCGATGAAGACCAAGAGGACCAAGATGCCAGACCCCTCAATACAATTCAGTTATGTCCAACCAATGGTGCCTTGTTAACATTATTGGAGAAGTAACAACAACATGCTTGTGGACCAAGATAAAAGGTATTTGTATGATGAAGTCATTGACAAATCAAATCTACTTGAAGAGGAAGTCATACATTCTGAAAATGAAAGAAGGTGCAAAAATTACAGATCACTTGAATGTGCTTAATACTCTTATTTTTCGGTTGAATAGTATGGATCTTAAAATCAATGGTGAAGATAAGGTAGTTACATTATTGTGTTCACTACCAGAATTGTGAGATCATTTCATAACTTCCATTAGCTTTAGTACAACTAAAACTCTTGAATATAATGATGTTGTTGGAGCATTGTTTTCGAAAGAGATGAGGAAAAAATCAAGTATTGAAACCTCCTCAGTAGAAGCAATGGTGGCAAGAGGTTGGTCCAAGGAAAGAGAATAAAAAATGAGATGTGCATCCAGATCAAAGTCGAAAGGAAAAAAGAGTAAACTCAGATGTTGGTACTGTAACAAGATTGAGCATCTCAAGAAGGATTGTTGGAAAAGATAGGAATCCAAAGATGACACCAAAAAGGAGGCAAATCTGGTTGAATTAGGCCCAGGTATGATTGACAAAGTTTTGTATATTGGTAATGTTCCTTAGTACTATGAATATTCATTGTTATATTCTAACGCTTCTCATCAATTATTTCCACACATAAATTGTGTTTTTTCATATGAAAAAGATAATGTTGGAATTGTTCTTATGGGAAATAACATTGCTTGTATTACTTTTGGGTTGGGAAGTTTCAAAATTAAAATCTTTGATGACATTATAAGAACATTAACAAATGTAATGCATGTGCATAATCTAACGAATAATTTAATCTCTTTGGGAGCTGTGTATCCAAGAGGTCATAAGTTTACGAGGTGGAGCACTGAAGACATCGAAGGGCACTTTAGTGGTCATGAAGGCTACTAAGACAAGATACCTTTATAAGTTGGATGGAAGTACTCAAATCCGTGAAGTTGTGGTGGCATCTAAGGAGGCCATTGAATCCCCTCATTTATAGCATCAACGAATGGGTCATATGAGCAAGAGAGGTCTATAGGTGTTGATGAACTGCAAATTACTTCCAAAATTGAAATATGTATATATGACTTTATGCAAACAATGTACATTTGGAAAGAAATGTAGACATAATTTAAAGCAGGAAATCAAGTTAGTAAAGGAATTCTTAGTTATATTCATTCTGATGTTTGGGGGTCATCCCCTACTGTTTATTTTAGAGGATTATCGTATTTTTATAACATTTGTGGGTGATTTATCTATAAAAGTGTGGGTTTATACTTTGAAAAGAAAAGACGATGTGTTTAATACATTTATATAATCTAGAGTAATGGTAGAAAATAAATTTGGGAAAACAATCAAATGTTTATTAATGGATAATGGAGGTGTTCTTTAGAATTAAAAATATATTACAAAGAAGTTAGGATTGTAAGACAGAAACCACTGTATATACCCCCTAGAAAAATGGTGTAGTAGAACGTATGAACATGACTCTTCTAGAAAGAGCAAGAAACATGCTCAATAATGCCAATTTGCAATGGGAGTTGTGGGCAGAAGCAATCACCACTACTTGTTATATTGTAAATTAATCACCATAAATTGTAAAATCCTTGAAGAGATTTGGACAGGTCATCCATTCAATTATTCAAAAAAAAAAATGGTTATGAAGCTTATGCTCTTACTCCTAAGTATCAACATTCTTAATTAGACCCTATATCAAAGAAATATATTTTTTTTGGTTATGATGATGTTGCTAGGGAATTTGGATTGTGGGATCCTACTGCCCACAAAAATCATTAGTAGAGATGTGATATTTGATGAATATTTTGTTATCAAATCAAACAATGTAGAAGTTGATTTCAAACAGGAATAGGTACCTTTAAATAAACAAATTTTTTGGAGACCCTAACATCTTGGTGCAGGCCTTAAATCCATTTTAGCCCCAATTGGTTTTAAATCCCAGAACCACCATAGCTGAGAATTGTTTAATAACAACTAGATCCAACAGTGTTGTATGCAATAAAGAGGAGAGATTACCTTATATTAAAACCATCAGGCACAAGCATTTTATAATAGTCGTTGGACCAAAACACACACACACACACACATTATGTGCACCAGTGTGGTCTCACTTATTTATCATCGGGAGCTTAAGCTTTTGTCTCGCACACACACACACACACTATGTGCACCAGCGTGGTCTCACTTATTTATCACCTGGAGCTTAATATTTTGTCTCGCTCCACACAATGTGACCAACCCTTAAGACGATGATCCCTGAATCTCGGATCTCGCCAAAAACCCAAGCTGCCTCCACTCTAATATTACGAGATAATAAGTTTTGAGATTTTTCCATCAATTCTCGCTCTTCTTGACATTACTCAGCCTCGTCACCTGCCACACCCTTGACGATTTCAAAAAAGGTATTCTCATCTATTACTAAAAAGGGTTTCTCGGAAGTTTCTTCCAAGATGTTTGTTCTAAGATGAAAACCCCACGATATGACTCAATTCTGACATTGCCAACTGCCACAATCTCATAGGTTTAGAAAATGGGTTCTTAGCAATTTCTTCTAAGGAGTTTCTACAAAGAACTTTGTCTCATGACGGGTTCTTGTCGAAACTTTAAAAAACTAAGTGTTGCATGGCCTGCCTATATACTATGATCTTGGCTCCATTTAACTGTTGTTGCCTCTCCTATATTACTCCTATGGACCTCCAACTTGCATAATCATAAAAGAATAGTTCAATTTTCCTTGTCTTTAATTACGGGGATTCAAACAAAGTCTAGGCGCGATCCAAGTCCCATGGATATATATATATATATATATATATATATATATATATATATATATATATATATATATATATATATATATAGATACACACACACGCTCTCGCCACTCCACTCTTTAATTATTTTATTAATCTAATAATTATATGAATACATAGTGTTGGTCCATATCCTCAAAGATATGATTGAATGGGTTATTCTTGGCATAATAAAACAAACTACAACAATTAGCTAAATGTACTAGATTACATGGTAATAAAAAACAATTTCTATTTAACAATCCATACATTGAGGAACTAACTCTACTAGTAAAATATTTTGACCTCTCGGTCAATTGGAATTTACAGATGCCCCTGCATCATACTCCCAAGGAAAAAAGAATTCATGGGCTCCTTCCCACGAGGTCTTCAATAGTTTTGCCACTTTTCTGTAATAATGTGGTAGTCATCCAAGTTACATCAACTACTGGATGGTCCTTCCACCTGACCAAATAATCGTATTATTCCTTGCCCCTGGTCTTCTTTATCTATTTCTTGTCTAAAATCATTTCTGGTTGCAAAGACTCTATTGTTCGTAATTGCTTCTTCCACTGAATTTGTTGTTGTCCACTATCATCTATAGCCTGCACTTCTTCTCCCAACTGAAACGTGTATAGATCTGCAACATTGAAGATGGGAGAGATGCCAATCCATGGTGGCAACTCTATCTCATAATCATTGGCTAAAAATTTCCTTAGGATCTTATAAGGGCCAAATTTTTTTACTTTCAATGTATTGTATTCTCCTTTAGGAAATCTTTCCTTCCTCAAATGTGCCAATACTAAGTCTCCTACTTCAAACTCTGCTCTCTCCTCTTGAGATCTACTTCAGCTTTATATTTGTGGTTTCTTTCGTGTAGTTTTTGTTTTTCTTGCTCATGGAGCATAGTTGTAACAAAGTCTTTTCCTGTTGCACTTCTTCGTTCTACTCTCCCTAAGTTTCTGATTTCATGCACTCGTCTTGGATGCATCCCATACATAATTTGAACAGGACTCTAGCCAGTGCTTTTGTTTGGAGAATCATTATAGGAAAATTCAGCTTGGCAATTACATAATCCCAATGCTTGGGATGGTCTCCAACCAAGCTTATAAATACATTCCCCAAAATTCTATTAATTGCCTCAGTTTGAGGATGAAAGACTCAACTAAATTTTAATTCTATTCCAATATTTTTCCATAAATTCCTCAAGAAATGTCCCAAGAATCTGGTATCCCTATCTAAATCAATACTCTCGGGCACTCCATGCAGTATCACTACTTCTTCAAAGAACAAATTATAAACATGGGTAGCATCGTTGGTTTTTAAAAAGGGAATTAAATGGCCCATTTTTAAAAATATGTCCACTACAACGAAGATTGCATCATTGCCTTTTTGAGTTTTTGCCAAACCCAATACAAAGTCCATGCTTACTGAATCCCATGGTCTATCTAGAATTGGTAATCGCGTGTACAACCTTGTATTATGGCTCTTCCCTTTCACATGCCGACAAATTCTACAACTTCTCATAAACTTTTGCACATCAGTCCTCATCTTTGGCCAATAGTAAAAATTCTTTAGCTGCTCATATGATTTGTCATGTCCAAAGTGTCCACCAAGACCTCCATTATGATTCTCTTTAATTAAATTATCTCTCATTGAGCGCTTTGGAACATAGAGCTTATTATTCTTGAACAATAATCCTTCTTGAAGCATGTAATCAAGCCATAAAATTCTATCTTGGATTGACGGGTTTTTACAAGATTTTTAGGCTTCTTTGAAATCTGCATCTTCCTCATACAAGTCCTTCATGAAGTCAAACGCAATGACTTGGACTTGGATTTCTTGCATAGTTAACTTCCTCCTGCTCAAAGCATCAACAATTTTATTAGCTTGGACACAAATGTGTTTCAAAACAAAAGTCAAATTTTGGAGATATTCAATCCATTTGACATGCTTTTAAATTAATTTAGGTTGTTGCATAACATACTGTAAGGCATGATTATTTGTACAGAAAACAAATTTTGTAGACATTATATAGTTCCTCCATTTCTTTAGAGCTTGAACCACAACATAAAATTCTTTGTCATAAGAATTATACTTCCTTTTAGACTTGTTCAACTTCTCACTGAAATAGGATATGGGCTTATCCTCCTCACTCAATAAAACCCCAATTGCTTCTCCATTGGAATCACATTTTACTTGGAAAGGTTTGTTGAAATCTGGGAAGATCAACATAGGTTGTTCTGTGATCTTATTCTTCAATAAATTAAAGCCTTTCTTTGCTTGAACAACCCAATAGAATTGTTCATGTATTTCTTTATGGTATCCACAATTGGAACACTCATCTTACTGAAATTCCTGATGAATTTCCCGTAAAAACTAGCCAAACCACGAAAAATTCTAACTTCAAAAATTCTTTTACGAGAGGGCCAACAAAAAATTGCTCTTGCCTTCTCAGGATCCATATTTAAACCATCCTTGGATATGACAAATCCTAGGTAAACAAGTTTTGTCTTTAGGAATGAACATTTCTTCAAATTAAAGAGCAATTTGTCTTGCTGCAACTTCTGTAATACACACCTCAAATGCCTCAAGTGCTCTTCTTTGGACTAGTTGTAAACCAAGATATCATATAAATATATAATCATAAATTTCCTTTTGAACTCCTTTAACACCTCATTCATCAATCTCATAAAGGTATTGGGTGCATTGGACAACCCAAATGGCATGACCAGCCATTCATACAATCCATCATTGGTTTTAAAGGTTTTCTTCCACTCATCTCCTTCTCTAATCCTGATCTAATGGAACCCACTCTTCCATCAATATTAGAGAAAAAACTAGCACCACTCAAACAATCTAACAAATAATCTATGTAAGGTAAATGAAATTGATACTTGATTGTGATCTTATTGAATGCTCTAGAGTTTTCACACAAGCGCCAACCGCCATATTTCTTAGGGCTCAACATTGTAGGCACTGCACATGGACTAAGGCTCTCTCTGATCAGTCCTTTATCTAAAATCTCACACACTTTCTTTATGACTTCTTCATTCTCCTAAGGGATCATTTTGTATGTAGCTTTATTTGGTATACTTACTCTCGGTATCAAAGCAATGTGGCAATTTATACTCACAAGTGGAAACTCATTAGGCAAGTCATCCATTATGATATCACTATACTCATTCAACATATCTTGAATCTCAAAAGGAAAATCACTTATAGTAGTGGAAGTAAGAATAACCTTGGGTTTACAAACCAAATCAAAACTCACATCATTATCCTCCATATGCTACAAAAATTATTTTCCACATAGCAAAAATGCCTTGGAATCATTGCTTTCTGATGTCCCCTCTTCTTGTAACAAAGTATGATTGATGCCTTCCTTATAGAATTTGTAGATGTTCTTATTCCCATCATGCACAACACTTCTGTAAAACTGCCACAATCTACCCAATAAAATGTGACACACATTCATGGGCACGATGTTTCATAGGATTTTATCCTTGTAGTTGTCTATTTGCAACTCCACTTCACACTGTTCATTCACCATAAGGTGTTGGATGCCTCATCTTCTTGAATTTTCAACTTCTCCACCACTTCTATAGACACTAAGTTGTTTGTGTTGCCACTATTAATCACCATCTTGCAACATTTTCCTTGTACTTTGCAAACAGTCCTGAACAAATCCTTCCTCTAAGTTGGCTCAACAACTTCCTTCTCTGGTTTGAACAACACTTTCTCGAGCAATAAACACTCTCCTGTCTCTGGTATTTTTCTGGCTTCCTGTACCTTTGGTTCCCCTTCTTACTCTGGGGCAATAACAACACTTCTTTGGCTTTCATCTTTATTCTATGGACATTCATATTCCATATTTCCACACATGTAGTAATGAATCTCTCTTCCTCTTCCTCTTCCCCATCCTTTGGAAAAGGAACTTCAGCCTTTAAATTATCCCTTTTGTTGTTGTTTTGGACTTGAGCTACTAGTTCCTTCCTTTTGTGTTGTAGACCTTCCTCTACTTGACGATTGTCCTCTTCCTCTAGTAGTATTCTTTCCTCTACTAGATTGCTTCTTTTCAAGCTTTCCCTCAGCCTTCAAGGCTAGCTAGTATGCTTCTTCCACTGTTTTGGGAAATAACACACTGAGTTCGTCTTGGACATCCAACCTGAGACCATTAATATATCTAGTTATCTTCTCTACAAACTCCTCTAGATATACGGCCCTGATATTCACCTTGTAGAACTCTTTTGTGTATTCCTTCATATTCATCAATCGATGCTTGACATTTTTCATCTATCTGAATAAAGTAAGCTAATAATCATTTGGAAAAAACTTGCCTCTGATCTCCGCAACCATTTTGTCCCAACTCTTATTATCTGCTTGTTCTTCCTTCTTCTTTTAGCTTGTATGCCATCCCACCATAAGGTTGCATGTCCCTTCAATTTGGTGACAACAAACTTAACTTTATTCTCCTCATCCATCTCCTCATATTCGAAGAACTTATCCATATTTGTGATCCAATATATGAGCTCCTTTAGATTCATGCTACCAGTGTAAGAAGATAGATCTGGTTTCACTTTTGTGACAGATCCTAAAACTAACTTCAATATTATGGCTTTTATAGGATCTTCAATTTCTTCTTCCTCTGGAGACTCTTCTTCTTCCACGTTTACATATCCATCTTAAGGTTTGTTTTGCTTATTGTTTTCCATGGCTACCATTCTTTATTCCAATTGATGCATAGCTCGCATCACTTCAGCATTGACTACATGCCTTTTTCCTCTTTGACCTCCTCTGGAACCTCATCAAACTCTATGTTCCATGGTCAACTAATTATTTATTGAGCAAATGTAGGATCTGCTCTGATACCAACTGGTGCAGGCCTTAAATCCCCTTTTTCTCCAATGGGTTTTAAAACCCAAAACCACCACAACTGAGAATCATTTAATAGCCAATGGAGCCAACAATGTTGGATGCAATCAAGAGGAGTAGGGCTTACCTTATATTAAAATCACTATGCTCAAGCCTTTTTTAATAACCACTATGCTCAAGATTTACGAAAAGAGATTCTCGACAATTACTCAAAAAGGTTTCTCGTAAGTTTCTCCCAAGAAGTCTGTTATGAGACGAAAACCCCACAACAAGACTCAATTCTGTCACTGTCAACGGTCAAAGTCTTGGAGGTTTAGAAAATGGGTTCTCGACGATTTCTTCTGAGGATTTTCTGCCAATAATTCTATCTCCTGACGGGTTCTTTTGATGGAACTCTAATTATGATACCCCAATGCTTGTCAAGTGACAAATCCTTGTTGAAACTCAAAAAACTAAGTGTTGTGTAACTCGCCTATGTACTCTATTCTTGGCTCCATTTAACTATTGTTGCCTCTCCTCTATTACTCCTAAGAGCCTCTAACTTGTGCATTCACAAAATAATAGTTCAATTGTCCTTGTCTTTCATTATGGGGATTCAAACAAAGTCTAGGAGCGATCCAAGTACCCTATATACATATATATATATATATAGATATATATATAGATATATATATATATATAGATATATATATATATATATATATATATATATATATATATATATAGATATATATATATATAAGGAAAAAAATGAGATTCCAGAAGGATTGGTTTAAAATTTTAATGGAAGCTTCAAACTATGAAATTGCTACCACATGGAGACAAAATCTTGTTGAACATCTGGTTATAATTTCATACCTTGGCTCACTATAATTTCGGAAATATGGTCCAAGGAAGTTAGGGTTTCTGTATACTCTAGAATTCAGTCTCAAACAAGTGTCCCGGGGAAAATCATCATAAATTTCTCCTCAAGAATAAGGTTTGAGTTTAGTAAAAAGTAAATGGAATTGCACAGTGTTGTTTTTTGGGTATGAGTTTTAGGGATGAATGTTGAAAAAATGACACATGGCATCCCATATAACTTCGCTCTACTAAACCAGTCCATAATCAAGTCATCATGGGAGATTTGGCATAACTTTATCTTGAAGAATCCAATCTCGGTCTGACTTGTGGAATTACAAAGAATACATAGAGATCTACCTCAAGACACAATTTTAGATCTTAGAAGGCTAAAATCACAGATATTCAATAGTTTCAAGGTCAGCGAGTTTGATAAGCTTAAAATCAAGCTCTTAAAAGGTGTGTATTTTTAAATTTACATAAATTTTGTTTGAAAAATCAGTTTGAAGTGATTCAAAGGGCGTAGTGAAGCATAGATATCATTAATTGATTCCAAAATAACTCTTAAACAAAAAATGTATACACGCATTAATCCCTAAAAAATCTCTAATATGACACGTGAAGAAGAAGAAAAAATGCAAGATGATATATCAAAATTACACGACCAAGTGCAACAAAGAACAACCAAAGATGAACTAAAAGCGATGATGAATTGTTTAAAATTAGACATAAAAGTAGACGTAAAATGGGACATGGAAGGTGTCAGGTCAATTTACTAAGTAAACTAAACAGGTGTTTTACTTGTCAATCCGGGTTTGTAGACTTGGAAGCACGTCCAAAGTATATGGATTTCAGGTAATGTCAATTTCAGAAGGCAAGGCTCAAAAGGAAATGCATATTACAAATAAGTTCTAGGTTTAAATAAACTAAAAATTCTCTGATTCAAGATGCAGTAAGCAAAGGAGGAGGCTCCTAACTTAGGAGGTCCTGGTTGTCCTTCCGCACAATATTGTCATCAAGAAGAGAAACTAAAGAGCAACAGTTTGTGATGTGTATAAAGCAAGAGAAGAGACTCCTAACTTAGGAGGTATTGGTTATCCTTCCTCAAAGTTATACTCCAACAACATTACCTTTGCATCAAACCTCAAATTGGAATTTAAGAAACAATTCAAGAAATGCAAAAGGATGATTTTTAGTTGCGATTCATAATTTAATAGAAAGAGAATTTAACCTAAATCCTTGGTTGTTCGTTCGTATCCAAATTAGATTTTAAACCAAAATCATCCAGAAATCATAACACATCTAAGAAACTGAATCATAAAACTGAAATAAGAACTACTGAATCAAAACTATGCTAATTTATACAAAATTTAGCCAAAATGTACTTAGCTTGGTATGGGGGCCCTCCAACCTTGCCTTGTACACCTAAAGAACTCTTCAGCTACAACTAACTTAATAAAACACTCACAACATGAACAACAAATAGAACAATAGAAATGATTCTTCAAATTATCTCAAAAGTCTCCAATAGTCTCAATACAAAATTACACACCTTAAATGGTCCATAAACTGTGTTTAAATAGGAAAATCATAAAAAAACTTTGCTATAATGGCTCTAACAGCCTTATCAATCCTAATCCATCCATACAAGTCGAACTCATCAAGTCTGGTTCACAAAATTAGGAAAATCCCACAAAATAAGAAATCTGCCCCTTTTTACTAAGGATTCATGAATGACAGGTCAAGTTTGACTAGCGTTGACCAGGTCTGTGTTTGCTTAGTTTGAATGAACCAATAGGTATTTCTTCATCTGTGGTTCCCAAGATTTCAAAATATGCACTCAGATCTCGCCCAGGTGTCCTGCACATATGAATTTAATGGAACTATTACGAGAATTTTTAATGCAGTCTAAATTTACTCTTAAAACCCATTTTTTACAAAAAATTCCAAAAATTGAAAAACTTAATTTCGTTACATGAATATGAAAAATAGGACTAAAATGAGGCATATATAGGTGAAATAATATGGAATATGGTGGTAAATAGATGGATTTAGGATAGGCAAAAATGACCAAAATTGAGGGCCAACATCTCCCCCTTGTTGATGTTCAAGCATGTCCTCATGCTTGCTTCCTCCGTTTGGATCTCCTGAGTGATGATGCCCCTATTGTTCCTGATCCTGTAGCTTCTTCCTGTGCAACCTGAAGGAGAATGTCAATACCCTCATGTTTCCCTTCTCTGTAGATGGTAGTCTTCACTTTTTGTTTCTCATATTTGTACTGCCATAACTTTTTCTCCTTTAACCATCTATAGGCTTGTTTGGAGATGAGGATATTCTGAGTCTCAAGCTTTTTAATTTGCTTGCTCAATTTCTTGTTCTCCTTGATTATGTTGTTGTTATTTTCTTTATACATTTTGTTCTCCTTTTTCAAATGTCTCTCCATGATCTTGTTGTCTTCCAACTCACTTGTCAGCTCTGCTATTTTCTTGAGATATACTTCACTTTGTAGCTCTTTAGATTCTTCCCTAGTCTCTTTGGCATATGAGTGAGATGAAGTGGCTCCTACCCAAGCATCCTCAAAATAGGAGTCTTTCTCTATGGGCTCTTCCCGGACTTCCTCCTCCAATCTTTGATGTTTGTGGACGCTCAGTTTCAATAATTTCCATTTCTGTATCTTTTCCTTTGTTGCTTGGTTCCTCTTGTGATTTTCTTCTAGGCCTCGTAGGAATGGATAGAAATGATTTCTCTTTTTCAATCATAATATCATCTTTCTTTTTCTTCAATCTTGTCTTTGGATACAAGGGAGAATGCATGATACTTCTTGTTACATGCAACTGCTCAAACTTCTTCTCATTCCCTATTGTTTGTTCTTAAAAATGATGTTTAACCAAAAATCCTTCCAAAGCAACCCATTATTCCTTACCTGATATTCAATAAGTATCTTGGTTAGCCCATGATGATAGATATTGGCTTCCTTGGCTTCTGTTTTGTTTTTGACATGCTCTATCATTTTGGTTAGGATTTTTTAAAAGAAGTAGGGTAAGTTGATTTTACAATCTCCCTTCACATGTTGAAGCAGTTTGATATGATAGAGGTATACCACACTATACCAATTATCACAAGTGAAGTACTTATGGATAATCAAAAACAATTTTGACCATCGCTCTCTGAGCCAATCTCTTGGAATCCCTTTTATTCTGTCAAAGAACCCCTCCTTATTTTCTCCATGAAAAAGGTCCATCCCTTCTTCTTAAAATGCAGACCCTTGTGATACTCTTCTCCTATCAAAGGAAATTTCAATGCTTGAGAAAGAAAGGTTGGGTTCAATGGTATAGAAAGTTCACCAACTCTGGTTTGTCCATGTTCAAAATGCTCTATGAACTCCTGTGTGATTTTATCATTGTGACCATTGAACTTTTTAAGAAACTCCATTAGCCCTGCCTGGTATAGTTTCTCTACTGTATCCTTACTCTAGTTTTCTATCTTGAAGTCTTTAGGTTCAATTTTGGTTTCCATTTGCATCTGCTCTGTGTACCAATTAATATGGCCTTGTCTAGTAAATAACCTCATCATGAATATAACAAGCAAAATATATAAATTTGACCTTCTCATTCATGCAATATTTGGGTAAAAATCATGGTGAATGTACGTACTAGACCTCTATAGCTTTTAAAAAAAATGATATTACTTCTTCTGCCTTTAGATCTTCAATATCTCTGTCTCCTGCAAATGGTATTAAAAAAGAAACCCTCTGTTTGTAAAACTGGGTAAAAAAACTCTTCACTGTGTAAAAAAACATGTAAAAACATCTCCACTACATTCAAAATCTCTCATTGTTTGCAAAATAGTGTTTAAAAATCCTCTTTGTTTGAAAAATTGCCCATAAAAATCCACTAAAAACCTTCTATGTTTGCAAATTTCGTTCCAAATTGGTCACTGTGTATACAAAAGGATGCGCACTATGCTTTTTTATGTGCAAAATTTGGCAAACTGCGTTTTAAAATGCATGAGGAAATCATTTTTGGAACGATACCTGAGCTGCAATTGACTGTTGAAACCTTGTAGAGATGAGGTTGTTAAGGTTTGTTTGCTCCTATGTAAACATACAGTCCTAATTAAACTTCTCGTCTCCAGAAATTCGAAAAATCTTAGTCTACAAGTGGTAGAGCCTTTTTAGGGTGACAAAGCATTACTGAAGTCGTGTTTCTCTCATAGCATGACACATTTAAACTACAACTCAAGTTGAACCCTTCTCGAGAGAATGACACAATCTTTATAAATCGTTTAACTATTGAGAAGACCCCGAGATTTACTCTTACCCGATCATTGCACGATTTAAGGGATTTGATGGAGGATATGTCCACTCAGCACAAAGGAAATCTAGGTTTGATGATATCCTATCTCTCCTCCCTAAAAACGCAACTCTCCTCCTTATTTCTCCACGCAATTCTTCATGTTATCTCTACTGCACAGGGTTCTCCTTTTTCACGCAATTCTATTTCAATCTCTGCGTATTTCTCAGCCAAACATGGTTTGTCTTGTCATATTTGTTGTAGGCTGTGGATAAACAATGAATATGCCTTTGATTTTGAGTTGGGTTATGGTGAATTTTGTTTGTGATAATGAAGAAAATGCTTAGATAGTGTTCAACTGTTTGCGCAATCCTTTGAAACAAATTTTGACCATTGCTGTTGTGTTTTTCGACTTGACTAGCTTCCTGTCACTTGTACCTTTGGCTGCCACTTGTTTTATTTGATGCATCATGGTTTTATGTGCATGATATAACTCTATTCCCTTTGTACATAGATTACCACTTGTTTAAACTTGTACATAACTTGCATCGTGATTTTTCATTCTTATCACTACTTTGTAACACAAGTGTTGTCCATTGTACATGTCTTTGACACTTGTTTTGCTTCTTATTAATGTTGCATCATAGCTCATGACTGCTTGTAGTTTAGAGCTTTCAATACTCATCACTATTATGACTGGTATATGATTTTTTCATTGCATGCTTTCTTGATTATGCATTATGTTTGTTCATTATGCATTTTTAGATACAATATACTTGCATTGCATGTTGCATATCCATTATTATGCCTTTATCATTGCATATTTTTTCATCATTTACATATACTTATGTATTGATTTGTTTTGAAATGACCACAATCTTGGGTCATTTCAAATCAAATTCTTTTTGAAATAAGATGTTAAGTATATTTGTAATGATACTAACTCTCTTTGTTCTTGTTTTGTAGGCATATGAGACTAATCCTTCTTGTTTTGTAGGCAATTTTTCCATGAGGCAAAAATGTTTGGCCCGAAAAGGAGATGTGGCCAAAAAGTTTGGTCAAAAATGAAAATGAATATGGTTGAGTGAATGATGAATATGTAAGGTCATAATAAGGTTAATGAATGTAATAGGATAAATGAATAACCTATAGGGTAATGTAGAATAATGTAGGATGATATATACATGGATAGGGGTGTTGCATATTCAAGTTTAAACTAGTTTATCAATCTTAGAAAAAAATTCAAAATCGAAGGCATTAAGAATACTTTAAACTTACAGTACTTTCCTTTCACTTGATAGCTCATTGTCAATGTTTTTCTCTGTTGATGATGACCTTAGCTCTTTTGTCAACACTTGACCTTTTTCTAATGATGACGATACTTTGACCTCAAAATGAATTCTACTAAATGATTTTTTTGGATCGTAGATGCTTGTAGCTGCTTCTCAGGTCCCTTCTACAATACAGTTGCTTGACATTAAACCAGTTGTATAGTTTGTTGTTTTATTATGAATCTTCCCCCTTGTTGATCTTGAGACTTGTCCTCAAGTCTTTGAATTTTGGAAAATGATTCTGCAAAATGAAATTGAAAAACATAAAAGATAATTCATATTGGCCAAACAAGTTGGTTTTCCAATATGCATTCGAGTTTGTATTGTGCCAGTATCCTGGATTTTCACAACCAAACTCCTTTATTCCTTTTTAATTTTTAATTTTAATTTTTTATTCTGGAAGTAGGGAAGGCATATCACTATGTTGTTCCAATACTTCCATATTTTTTTCTGCTGAGACTTTGTTCAGAAATTCTTCTTTATTGATAGGTTTATTATAAACTTTGAGTCTATGACCATTAACTAGAAATGGAATGGCAGCTTCATCAATTGTCTTGATCTTGACTGCTCCATTGTCAAAGATTTCTTCTATCTCATATGACCCAAGCCAATGAGTAGTAAACTTAACTTTGAAATATTTGTACTTGGAATCGAAAATAAGTGCCCAGTCTCCCTTATGAAAATTTTTCTTTTTGATAAATTTGTCATGCCATTTGATTCTATGTTGTTGTACTAGTAATGTATGTTCAACAACTTGTTGTCTGATTTCATCTAGTTCATTCAATTGCATAATTTTCTGTTGTTGGGCTTCGGACAGGTCCAATCCCAATTCTGCTGCAAGTTTAAATGTATGAATTTGAAATTAAATTGGTAACATAACTTCTTTACCATATACTAGTTGATATGGACTGAATCTAGTAGTATTTCTCCATGTAATTCTATATGCCCATAATGCATCTTTTAATTTGTTTGACCAATCTTTTCTGTTCATTTGCACTGTCTTTGTCATGATGTTTTCCAGAACCTTATTAGTAGATTCCACTTGTCCATTTGCTTGAGGATGATATGGAGTAGACTTTCTATGCTTGACTTTGTATTTTTCTGTAAGATCTCGGACAAGTTTAGAAGTGAACTGTGATCCATGGTCTGTAACAATCTGTCTTGGAACTCCAAATCTTACAAAGATTTATTCAAAGAGGAATGAAACCACTGTTTCTTCTGTTACTCGTGCCACTGCTTTTGATTCTACCCATTTTGTAACATAGCCTGTACACACTAAGATGTACTTCTTTCCATTTGAAGGCGGGTTAATAGGTCCCACAAATTCAAGAGCCCATTGTTCAAATGGTTCTATAAGTACTTGTGGTTTCAATGACATCTCATCTGATACTACAGGTCTTCCAATTCTTTGACAGCTATCACACCTTCTGACATAGGCCTTTGAGTCCTTGAAAATTGCTGGCCAGTAGTAGCCAAGCTTGAGCACCTTGTATGTTGTTCGTTTATCTGCAAAATGGCCACCACATGGTTCATCATGACATGCTTTTAGAATATCAAGAATTTCATCTTCTCTTACACATTTTCTTATCAAAAGATCAGGACTAATATAGAAGAGGTCACCATTGACCCAACTATATCTAGCACTCTCTCTGATTATTTTTCTTTTCTGCTTGCTAGTGAAATGAGATGGTAATATTCCAGATGATAAATAATTAGCTACATCTGCAAACCATGGGGTTTTAGCTATTATAGAAAATAGATGTTCATCAGGAAAGTTGTCTGAAATAGGAATAAGATCACTAGGAGAATGAAGTCTTGACAGGAAATCTGCGACTAGATTATCTTTCCCTGGTCGATCTAGAATAGCGATATTGACTTATTGCATTAGTAACAACCATCTAGTAATTCTTCCATTGCTAATTGTTTTTTTCATTAAATATTTAATGGATGAATGATCTGTATGAATAAACACTTTATAGCATGTTATATAATGCCTAAATTTATTAACTGCATGCACGACAGCTAGCATTTCTTTTTCAGTTACATTATAGTTTAATTTTTTCGGAGTTAAATTTTTGCTTATAAAATAAATGGCATAATTAAACTGATTTTCTTTTTGTCCTAGAGATGCTCCTACAGCTATATCTGATGCATCAGTAGATATGTGGAATGGCAATGACCAATTTGGTCCTCTGAGAATGGGTGCTATAGACAATTTTTATTTCAGTTTTTCAAATGCATTTTGACAATCTATAGTGCATTGGCACTCAATATCTTTTTCAAGTGATTTGAACAAGGGTAAAGCTATTTTGCTGAAGTTTTCAATGAATCTTCTATAATAGCCTGCATATCCCAAGAAACTTCTTACTTATTTCTGTGTTGTTGGTGGCATTAAGTTGACAATGACCTGTATCTTTGTTGGGTCTACTTTTATTCCAAAAGAAGAAATGTGGTTTCCCAACAGTTGGCTTAGTGGGCCCTAACCCAGGTTCAGCATTAATTTAGCCAAACAAATCCCTACACTACTAGCCCTTTTGGCATCAATCCGCGGAGCATGGACTGAAGTCTCACTCGAAGCAGTATGGGGGGATGCTGGAACCAAGTTTCTACACCCAGAGATGGTAGTGATGTCGTTTTATGCCCTAACTCTGCCTTTGCGCAAATCGATAAGCCTTTTAGGGCTTATCAATATACTTCTCTTAATCAGCCTCTAGACCTTCGTGAAGGTCTACGACTGTCGTTCGCGGACCCTAACCAGGCGAATCAACCACTTACACGCTTCTGTAATTACTCTTACTTCCGTATTTACCCAGATCGACTTAAGTATCTGATAACTTCAATATGCATTAATATGTTCTTCGCGTAAACAGATATTATTACTTGTGTACAGATAACAATGTAAAACATATAGATTCGCGCATCAATACAACATTAAATCATGAAACCATTATTCAGCATAACATAACCGCATTTATTCATAACAGAAGTAAATAGATCAAACACAGATATTTCCAGAGTAATCTTCTTTATTAGTACTTCAGATCTTCTTACAGACTCTAACTACCCTACGCACTCAGCTGCAGGGGTCCGCACACTCAGCTGCGAACTTCTACCCTAGGCCTTTGCGCACACAGCTGTAGAGCCTTTCTTCTATCCTTAGACTTTTCACTCTTTTCGTTAATGACCCATAACATTCATCATCCAACTTCAACTATTGACTTAGACTCTTCTAAGACTCTCCTTTTTATACAATCCCCTGGTTTGTGGACCATGGGTATATCTTCTAAAGTCGACACAACTTACATAAAAGAAGGGAAAAAACCCTTTATGACACTTTACATGTACGCGCTCCGTGACCACAAATTGCAGAGGCTTTACACTTTTCATACAAAAACTTGGGCTTTCTTCTCCAAAACTTGGGATTTTAACCCCGAAATTGACCCTAAGGGACCCTGTCCCAACAAGCCCCTAACACAAATATGGTGACTCGCCCCCCGAGTCACTCTGCTGGTGCGGAGATCTTGCCGCGAAGACCTCCCAACGCCACTTGCACCATTGCAACTTCAGCGGTACACTGCGTCACTGCCTGCTTAACCTGCTCTGCCAACTGCTCCATTGTTGGTCCTACGCTATATGCCTGGATCTTCTGTTGTGTTGTCTGTAGGTTAGTCAAATTTTCCTCAATGGTGGAGGTGAGCACATAAGCCTCATCTAGCCAAGTCCCCAATTTGGGCTCGAGTAGTGCCTCTCTTCGCTGCGCTGCATCTGCTTGTTCTTTCAATTCCTTTGCCTCCTGTAGCTTTGCCAATTTTTGCGTGATAGCAACGGTATGCACCGCTGCTCTTGCCTCGTCATACCACTGCTACAATTCCATCTCCTCGGTTGCTAACCTCTGCAGGTTGGGATCTTCCTGCAAACTGGTAAGTACCTCCATCAATTTCTCAAAAAGCATAGTGCAATCTGCCACCGCGAAATCTACTGCAGCGACTGCGTTCTTGACAGCTACATCACGCTGTGCTCTGACCTCTGGTCGATTTGAAGGCTATGCCCGCAACTCAAGCTCTGTAATCTTAAGGTTCAGCTCAAACTAAACCTTGGCTAGATCTCTCTTTGCATCATGCACACCGGCAACCAGCTTCTGAATCTTGGTTCCACTGGCGTTTCTTCTGGGATGTGTAGTTCTGGAATGGTTTTGCACGCTTCTACTACCACAGCTGTGGCGCACTCATTTTTCTCTTGGACCTTCTTCAGGTTTCTATCACTGTTGTTTTCTCAATGAACAATTTTTCGTTGTTAACCTTATGCTCACTGATCACACTCAACGAGCGTTGCTCTCAGGCCCTAAGTTCTGCGATCACTCCTACTTGCAACGTGTGAAGGAATATGCTTGGGAGTGCGGCTAAGTTGAGACCAATGTTCCTTAACGCAACCTTGTCAGCATCTGTCTCTGCGCTGAGGGCTCCATCAGGCAGCACGATGGCCCGAGGATCCAAAGAGTGAACCATCTACACAGCTCTAGTGCTCCCCGGTGCCAAATTAGTTGACGCCGCACTGCTCTGCCTGACAGTGCAGTTGAGTAGTTTGGATCTGCAGCTCGTGCAAACCTGTCTAAATGGCAACCAAGGCTTGCCTCTACTGTAGTAGTTCTACTGTCATGTCCCTTACTTTATCCCCAATGTCGTCTAAGTCACCCTCTGTCAAGGTGATCGGGTCTAGTGACGACTTGGTGGCCTTGGACTTTTTCCGTGGCCCTTCTTTCTCCTGCTCCCGATTCCACTTCACCTGGAAGGGGGTGCTCTCCTGGTCTCCACCACCCTGTTCAGATTTCTCCTCTTCCTCCATCTGTGGCGAAGGAGACTTCTGACTTCTGTTAAAGTCATCGTCTTCCTCCCGTTCCTTTTGTTGGCATTATGACACAGGTTTGGCGCTATGGCACAGGTGTTTTCCTTGATGGCAACTCACTCTGGTGACAGATCTCAGTTCAGGCTCTCAGAATGAAGGAAAAATATATATACGCAGGTTCATCGTGACCAAGCCGCGTATACACGCGGGTTAGACGTTCCAAAGATGCGTATGCGTATACACGCACTTTCACGCAAGGAAAAGCGCGTACATGTGGGAGAACTTATGTTTGGTCCATGGTATTTAGTCCTTGGTATTTGAACCTATGGTTTTGGACCATGGTATCTTGTTCGAAGTGTTGATCCCAAGTATTGGGTCCATGGTATTGATTTGTTATGGTTTTGGACCGTGGTATTGTAAAAGGCCTAAGACTATAAAAGAGGAAGGAGATCATTAGGCAAGGTAACAATCTGAATGATTGAATATATGATAAAGTGCTAGATCTGGGATAACTGGTGATTGGGGTTATGATACAGAGCTGGATCTGAACGAAGGAGGAACCTAAGCACAAAGAAAAGGATAAGTTCTATAGATGGGTCAAAATCTTAAGGCTTGAGTAATAATATCTTTGTATGATTTTGATCTGTTATATGTGGCGCTCACTTGATCTATAAATCTGATAATCTGGGTTAACTAATGTCTGAATATTTAAAGGAGTGAATTATCTTTATAGATCTGTATGCAGGTTCAGTGAAGAGAAGGCGCGTTTACACGTTGTTTCTGTAAGTCAAAAGAGCGTATACGCAGGTTGGTCTTAACACAAAAGCGTATGCACGCATGTTTCTGAATATTGAAGTAGCGTACGTCTCTTAAATTATGTTCTAGTTGCTTCTGTTGATTACTACAGTGATCTGGGTTCAGAATTGGTGTATGGTTACTGTTACTGTGTTCTGGGTACAGCTGTCAGAGAAGTGTCTATTTGATTCAGTTTTAATTGGTGAAAAGGAGATTGCTTTTCTTACTGTTTGATTGATGTTCATGGATCCAGTCTGAAAATTTATGAAACGTGGTCCCTGGAAGAAAGAGAAGGTTGTAGCCTTCTGTAGGTCAGCACCTACGTACTAGTATCTCAGCTAGTACAAGAGCTAAGGGGGTTGTAGCTCCCTTCCAGGAGAAGCTGGAGAACGAGAGAGGGTTGTAGCTCTCTGTAGGTTGCAGCCTGCGTACTGGTAAAGGACTGCACCAGTACAGAATCATTGTAAAAATAAGTTTCTAATTGAAAAAGATAGAGACATATTGCAGCAAGTGGTTTTCACCCACATTGGGTTTCCACCTTATATCTTGTGTTCTTGTGTGTGATTGTCTGCATTTTCTTGTTCCTGGTTATTGTTTCTATGGTTCTGACACACAGATTTAAAATCAACATCTGAAGAATAATTAAATTACAAGTCTGTAAGTTATACGCGGTTTTCCTTTACTAAAGTTGTGTATATACGCTGGTTTATCTAACTAAAGTAGCGTATACAAATCTGTGAAAGAATTGAAAAGAATTGTCTTGATAATACAGATTCACCCCCCCTCTTAGTATTATTTCCAACAATTGGTATCAGAGTAGGTCCTTCAGAAGAAGCTTGATCGCTTGAAGGAAGATCTATCATCATGAGAAACTACGAGAGAGAAGTATCGATCAGGCCACCAATATTTGATGGACCAACTTCGTCTATTGGAAGGTAAGAATCACAACCTACCTTCAATCTCTTGGTACAGAAGTCTGGGATATCATAGCTACAGGGTACACATTTCCATCAGCAACTCCAATAGATCCGGCTGGGAAGAAGCAGTATGAAACAAATGCAAAGGCTATCAATACTCTATTAGGGAGTCTATCTCAAACAGAATTTGTCAAGGTGATGCAGCTCAAAACCGCAAAAGAAATATGGGACAAGATCGTTCTGAGCTATGAAGGAGATGAACAGGTAAAATGAGCAAAACTTCAAACCCTCAGAATTCAGTATGAAAATCTCAGAATGCACAATGATGAAAGTGTGGCTAACTATTTCCTACGTATAGATGAGATTGTTAATTGTATGAAAAACTTGGGTGAAGAAATAAAAGAGGTTGTTTTGGTTGAAAAGGTTCTAAGATCTTTGTCTTCTAAGTTTGAATCAAAAGTTTCTACAATAGAAGAAAAACAGAATCTACAGAGCATTACCATGTTGCAGCTACATGGAATTCTGACCGCTTATGAAATGAGGAAAGGGGGACCATCAGACAGAAGAGAAGCCGCTTTCAAGGCCTCGGGAAAAGGAGATTCCTATGACTCAGGACATATGTCAGAAGAAGAGGAAGAATCAAATTTTGTCAGAAACCTTCAACGAAGTGCTGGAAGATTCAGAGGTAAGTTACCTTTCAAATGTTTTGCTTGTGGAAGATTCGGTCACTATGCTGCCAAGTGTCCTCATAAAGATAAGCTTGACAAAGGTAAGGAACCAGTCAGATGGAATAGAAAACAAAATGTAAATAAGAAAATCTATTACACCCATGAAGACAGTGATGGAATTTCAAATAGTGATGAAGATGAACAAGGTAATAATTATAGACTTTTAATGGCTTTTGAAGATGATGATTTCTTGGATGCTATAGATGAAGAAGGTCTTTATGAAGAGATTTCTAAACTCAAAATTTGTTTAGAAGAGAAAAATATGATTATTGATACTCTGCAATTCCAACTGGCTGAAAGGGAAAAACATCATGAAAAGTTAGAATGTGAAATTGTGGGACTTAGAAAAGAGATTGAGAAAACAAAAGCTCTTAATCTTAGATTTGTTAAAGGATCTGAAACTTTAGATGAGATTATCAAAGTGCAGCATTCTCCACTAATCAAGACAGGTCTGGGATATAATGAAGAAGCATCTCAAGCGCAGAAACCATCCACCTCCAAAAGTTATCTTGATGCAGCAAGGAGAAGTGAGCAAAGGCCCAATGGAGATCACCAGGTAAATCAGGGACAATTTACCTCAAGAATGAACAAAGACTACCAGGTAAATCGGGGGCAATCTACTTTAAGGATGAACAGAAGCTACAACCAGCCACAGGTAAAACCTTCTCAATTTGCCTCAAGAATGGATGTCAATAGAAACTACAATCATTTGGTTGGTAGATTTGATAATCGCAGGAGTTTCTTCAATGGCCAATGTTTCTCTTGTCATAACTTTGGTCACAAAGCAGCTCAATGTGTTGCCTATAAGACAATCATGACTAGAGAAGCTCAAAAACAAAGAAGTATGACTGGGATCATGAAAAGGACCTACAATAACTTTTCTGCTCTTGAAAATGAAATAGAATGTTCTATTTGTAACAACTTCGGTCATGAAGATTCTGAATGCAGGAGCAGGTTTCGGCAGACAACTCAGAAGGAACAAGCCTCAAGTGCCAAAACATGGAGAATGAAAGAACCACAACCAGAAAGATGTGGTATAGCCTTATATGCGGAAGGGCAGGAAAATCAATGGTACATCGACAGTGGATGTTCGAAACATATGACAGGTGATAAAGAAAAAATTCAATCATATAGTGCCTTAGAAAAGGAGAAGAAGGTCTCATTTGGAAATGACACCCCTGCACTCATAAAAGGTAAAGGTTCTGTTCTTTTAAAAGAAAAGGTCAAAGCGGGAAATGTTATGTATGTTGATGGCTTAAAGCATAATCTATTGAGTGTCAGTCAAATGTGTGATCAAGGAAATGAGGTGATATTTCGATCAAATGGATGTATTGTTCGTGAGCTTGATACAGGAGAAATAGTGATCAAAGGCATAAGGACTCCAAATAATCTATACATTCTCAAGGGAGGACAACAACAATGCTATCTGAGCAAGAATGATGAACACTGGCTATGGCACCGAAGATTGGGGCATCTAAGCTTCTCACAGTTAAGGAAAGCATGCAAATACCAGGCAGTTCGTGGTCTTCCTGACATCAGAATTCCAGACAATACAATATGCAAATCATGTCAATTTGGTAAGCAAACCAGAACTAACTTCCCTGAGAAGGAAGGATCAGCTAGCAGGCCACTTGAACTTGTCCATACTGATGTATGTGGTCCATCTAGGAAAAGGTCACCTCGAGGAGAAGAATACTTGATATTATTTATTGACAACTTTTCTAGGATGTGTTAGATAGGACTTATGAAGCACAAAGACGAAGCCTTCGAAAAATTCAAATCTTTCAAAGCCTTGGTTGAAAATGAATCAGATCACAAAATCAAATGCCTCAGGTCTGATCGAGGAGGAGAGTTTACCTCGAATGAATTTTTCGATTTCTGTGAAGAACATGGAATAAGAAGGGAATTCTCTACAGCTAGGACTCCTCAACAAAATGGAGTAGTGGAAAGGATGAACAGAACGGTTCAACAAATGGCTCGTGCTATGCTTGATGAGTCTGGAACTCCCGCAACCTTCTGGGGTGAAGCCGCATTTGCAGCAGTTACTATTCTCAACAAGACAAACGTTCGGGTAAACAGCACTCAGACTCCTCACGAACTATGGTATAGTAAGACTCCCACAGTAAAATACTTCAAAATCTTTGGGAGCAAATGCTACATCAAAAATACTGATGAAAATCTTGGCAAGTTTGAACCTAGAGCAGATGAAGGCATTCTTCTTGGTTACTCTCCCCACAACAAAGCATACAAGTGTTACAATAAAAGGCTTGGAAAAATTGTTGAAAGTATTGATGTAGTGGTTAATGAAGAAGAAAGCACTCCTAGGCAGGTAAGATCTGAAGACTTCGAAGATGATGAGGACTATCCATTAACATCAAATCATATTCATGATGAAGAAGAAACCCATGAGGCACCAGAAGGACAGATAAGGATAGAAGAAAAGACTCCATCCAGGTACGTTCAGAAGAATCATCCAGAATCTCAAATTTTGGGGCAAAAAGAGGCAGGTATACAAACAAGAAGAACAATTGCAGAAGCTTCAATCTATTTGGCATTGCTCTCCTCCACTGAACCACAAAATGTAAGAGAGGCATGCAAAGATGAATGCTGGGTCAAGGCAATGGATGAAGAACTTGAGCAGATTGAAAAGAATAACACTTGGGAGTTGGTTCCTAGACCTAAAGATAAGAATGTCATAGGGACAAAATGGATATTCAAAAACAAGTTGAATGAAAATGGGGAAGTTATTAGAAAAAAAGCCAGACTTGTTTGTAAAGGGTATGCTCAACAAGAAGGAATCGACTTTGAAGAAACTTTTGCTCCCGTTGCTAGACTTGAGGCCATCAGAATGTTCCTTGCTCTCTCTAGTTTTCAGAAGTTCAAAGTATTTCAAATGGACGTGAAATCTGCTTTTCTAAATGGAGACTTGGATGAAGAAGTGTATATTGAGCAACCAGATGGGTTTATCCTTGGAAATGATCCAAAGCTTGTATGCAAACTCAAAAAGGCTCTCTATGGCCTTAAACAGGCTCCAAGGGCTTGGTATTATCGCTTGGATAAATACCTCCGTCAACAAGGTTTTATAAAAGGATCAACTGATAGCAATCTTTATATAAAAATTGACAATGATAAGTTGCTAATACTTGTTGTGTATGTTGATGATATCATCTTTGGTAGCAATGAAGAAGACATGAGTCAAAATTTTGCCTTAGTAATGCAGAAAGAGTTTGAAATGTCTATGCTTGGTGAGCTCACATATTTTCTTGGTTTACAAGTCCAACAAAACAAAGATGGCATATTTCTATCACAAACCAAGTATCTCAAGCAGATCTTGAAGAAATATGGGATGGAGGATTCGAAACCAGTATGTACCCCTATGGTGATAGGATGCAGCCTCAGCGCAAATGATGAATCGGCAGCAGTACATCAACCAACCTATAGATCCATGATTGGTAGTCTACTCTATCTAACAGGTACCCGACCAGACATTATGCATGCAGTGGGAATAGTTGGAAGGTTTCAGGAAAATCCAAAGGAAACTCATCTTCAGGAAGTTAAAAGAATTTTCAAGTATCTTCAAGGAACTCAAAACTATGGCTTATGGTATCCTAGAGATACAGATCTCACACTTCATGCATATACAGATGCAGATTGGGCAGGAAGCGTGGATGACAGAAAAAGCACTAGTGGTGGTGCATTCTTCATGGGTCCTAGATTAGTATCTTGGTTCAGCAAGAAAAAAAGTTCTATTGCTTTATCTACAGCTGAAGCAGAATATGTAGTTGTTGCATCTTGTTGCACACAGCTCCTTTGGATGATGCAAACATTGCAAGATCTTCAAATCACTTGTACTCCACCTATCTCCATTTTTTGTGATAATACAAGTGCTATCAGTATCTCAAAGAATCTTGTCATGCATTCAAAGACTAAGCACATACCGATCAAGTATCATTTTCTCCGGGAACAAGTGCTGGAACAAAAGGTCAAATTGGAGTATGTTCCCTCTAAGGAACAAGTTGCTGATATTCTCACCAAACCACTGCCCAGGGAAACTTTTGAATACCTCAGACAGAAGCTGGGAGTAGTTGATGCATCATCTTGTTGTTGAAACCTGTCTGTTTCAGAGAAAAGTGGTTGTACACGAGTTGCATGAGGAGGATCCACGTACATACACAGGTTTATGTAGATACAGTCGCGTATATGTTGGTTTGAAGGAAATCAGTGGGGACAGACTCTGGTTGAAGAAAGTCTGATATGGGTCTGACAGAGACCATCTGGCACAGGTTCAGGGGGAGCAGATATACTTCTAATAATGCATTGTTGGCATTACATTAGAAACTCTTGGTTCGTGTACACAAGCTGTTTTTGGTTTCAGGTGGATCAGGTGCAGAAGGAGAACATGGTTGCTGATCTGAATAATGATGCTGCTGATATTTGTTATTGGTGACTTTCATAGTCTTGCTCTAAATTTTTCGTCTCTATGTCATGTATATCTTTTATTATCAAGGTCATGTAACGGCCTATTTTGGTTTCCCCACTATGCCTGGGATGAATGATGTAATGTACTTGGTTGTCATATGTAAACTTCTGATGTATCCCCACTTGTTTGGGTGGATGATCCCCACTTGGTTGGGTGATGGATGTTTGTATAGAGTCTTTTGGTGATAGGAAGGTCTTTTATGATGTATAAGTCATGGTTCTTCTTGAAGAACATCTTTTTTTGCAGATCTTGCCTACAGTCAGGGGGAGCATGGTCAGCACAGCAGAGCAGAGATTTCAGCATGTACTCAGGGGGAGCATAACCCTTTGCCCTTGATGACAAAGGGGGAGAATGACTTTGAGGATCTTGGGGTTGCCATCAAGTCCAAAGGGGGAGATTGTTGGCATTATGACACAGGTTTGGCGCTATGGCACAGGTGTTGTCCTTGATGGCAACTCACTCTGGTGACAGATCTCATTTTAGGCTCTCAAAATGAAGGAAAAATATATATACGCAGGTTCATCGTGACCAAGCCGCGTATACACGCGGGTTAGAAGTTCCAAAGACGCGTATGCGTATACACACACTTTCACGCAAGGAAAAGCGCGTACATGTGGGAGAACTTATGTTTGGAACGTGGTATTTAGTCTTTGCTATTTGAACCTATGGTTTTGGACCATGGTATCTCGTTCGAAGTGTTGATCCCAAGTATTGGGTCCATGGTATTGATTTGTTATGGTTTTGGACCGTGGTATTGTAAAAGGCCTAAGACTATAAAAGAGGAAGGAGATCATTAGGCAAGGTAACAATCTGAATGATTGAATATCTGATAAAGTGTTAGATCTGGGATAACTGGTGATTGGGGTTATGATACAGAGCTGGATCTGAATGAAGGAGGAACCTAAGCACAAAGAAAAGGATAAGTTATATATATGGGTCAAAATCTTAAGGCTTGAGTAATAGTATCTTTGTATGATTTTGATCTGTTATATGTGGCGCTCGCTTGATCTATAAATCCGATAATCTGGGTTAACTAATGTCTAAATATTTGAAGGAGTGAATTATCTTTATAGATCTGTACGCAGATTCAGTGAAGCGAAGGCGTGTATACACGCTGTTTCTGTAAGTCAAAAGAGTGTATACGCAGGTTGGTCTTAACACAGAAGCGTATGCACGCATGTTTCTGAATATTGAAGTAGCGTACGTCTCTTAAATTATGTTCTAGCTACTTTTGTTGATTACTGCAGTGATCTAGGTTCAGAATTGGTGTATGCTTACTGTTACTGTGTTCTGGGTACAGCTGTCAGAGAAGTGTCTATTTAATTCAGTTTTAATTGGTGAAAAGGAGATTGTTTTTCTTAATGTTTGATTGATGTTCATGGATCCAGTCTGAAAATTTATGAAACGTGGTCCCTGTAAGAAAGAGAAGGTTGTATGCTTCTGTAGGTCTACTAGTATCTCAGCTAGTATAAGAGCTAAGGGGGTTGTAGCTCCCTTCCAGGAGAAGCTGGAGAACAAGAGAGGGTTGTAGCTCTCTGCAGGTTGCAGCTTGCGTACTGGTAAAGGACTGCACCAGTACAGAATCATTGTAAAAAGAAGTTTCTAATTGAAAAAGATAGAGACATATTGCAGCAGGTGGTTTTCACCCACATTGGGTTTCCACCTTATATCTTATGTTCTTGTGTGTGACTGTCTGTATTTTCTTGTTCCTGGTTATTGTTTCTATGGTTCTGACACATAGATTTAAGATCAACATCTGAAGAATAATTAAATTACAAGTCTGTAAGTTATACGCGGTTTTCCTTTACTGAAGTTGCGTATATACGCTGGTTTATCTAACTAAAGTAGCGTATACAAATCTGTGAAAGAATTGAAAAGAATTGTCTTGATAATATTGATTCACCCCCCCTCTCAGTATTATTTCCAACACCTTTGTGGCGAACTCCACTTCTGTTCTTGCTTTTTCCTCAGCCTCATTTTTCCATTTTTCAGCCAACTGTTGCATTTTTAACCTGGCCTCTTCCTTCTTCTGCCTTCATGTGGACTTATTAGATCTGACTGACAAATCTGAGGCTGTGAGCCACTCGGATGGCCAACGATCGAGGACCGCTTCTATAGCATCATCTGTCGCAAGGTATGGGAGATCATACCACTTCTGTTCTGGGTCCTTCCGTGCACAGATGGAGATACAGTGGAAGTCTGCCTTGAACTCCGCGTATCCCGACAACTGCTCATAAATAGTTGGTGACAACCTTGGCTTGCGGTTGATGGCCGCGCAGATGCTTGCCTCCATGAGTACCCAAAATATTTTACTCTCCTTGACCCGCTCAGCATCCTTTGTGGCCCATAGCGAAGCGAACTTCGCTGCTTCTAGTAAATCTGACGCGATCGGAGGAAACTGGCTGTCCTCCGGTAATTCCCACATGACCAACACAATTGATAACAATAGCCAAGAGTAATGGAACGTCTTGTTGTGGTCCTGTGTTTCTATCCCGTTCACGAGTAACTCGCTGCAAAGGTAGCGTGCCCAGATAAATTGTACACCCTCTGCGCACTGGGCCGCTAATGAAACAACTGGTGCTGGCACCTCGTTTGCGTGACACTTCCTCATTACCTTCCCAGCCAAGATCTAGGTGGCTACCTTCAATGTTGATCTAGATTTAAACTGGAATGCAACAAATTATAGATATAACCATAAATACAGAGATGCAACATAAATAATACTTCATTTCATTAATGTGAAATACTGAAATATGCTTACAAACAGAAATGGAAATAAACTAGCTAGGGCGATGGTAGATTATCTCTGAGAAGAGATGTGGCAGCTACATGCCTCTGAACTGTCTTACAATGAGGTTTGAAGGCCTATTTATTGTTGAGAAACCATGGAAAACCCTAAACATCCAAAACCCTAACCCTAGGAGATGAAGCGCTAACCTATGGGCCCCGTTTTGGATAAATTGGTATATCAACTTCCCGGGGTCGTAACTTTGGCATACGATCTACGTTTGACGCGCACAATACCTCGCTAGAAAGATCTATCAGAGGAATACAACTTAGGGATGAGAAACATAAATTCGTGGACCCATGTTGCTCCTAGTTTCCCCCCAAAAAACATCATTTAGGGCCTCAAAACAGCTTCGGAAGTTCAGGACCCAAAAAACTACCAAAAATAGTAGATTGTGCTACAAATAAGGAAACTAAAAAACTGAAAGAAACAATGGTGGGGGTCCAAGTGGAATTGGCAGGTGGCCACCAATATCCACCTGGATCATTCTTCACCCCTTAGGAAGCAATGGTCCCCATTGCGTTGAGTTCCTCCATGAGATGAGGAAACTTCTGCTGAACTTGGTCCCTGGTGAGCCAATTGCCCTGGTGAAGGAGTTGGCCTACTTTGACAACTCGATATAATTGGATCTTATGCTGGCGAGTGTGTTTGATCTACGTATCCATGATCTGATCAATTGCAGCTTGTTCCATGCAATCTGGATTTAACATTGTTGGTGTGAGTTGTTCTGCAATGTCGGATGTGTCTAGTAATGGTGGAAAGTATGGTTGAAGGCGGTCCACATTCAACACTAGGTGCAGGCCAAGGAATGGGGGAATGCTAAGCTCAAATGAATTGTCTCCCACACCCTTGGTAATGGTGTAAGGACCATATCAGAGTGGTCTGAGTTTTGATAGGCTCTGGTAAGGCGCTCCTTTTGCAAATGCAACCAGACTTTGTCGCCCACCTGAAACTTGTGTGGCACCTGATGTTGATCATGTCGCTGCTTGTACTTGGCATTTGATTTCTCAAAAATGTCGTGGACCTACTGGCGGATATGTTGGATGTTCTCAATGAAGTTGTTTGCCTTATCTGTTTTGGCCTGGACATGAGCCAAATCTACTTGAATAGCTGCAAATGGCATGGCCACATCAATGGGACATAGTGGCTGGAATCCCAAGCCCACCTGAAAAGGAATATGCCCAGTTGAGCTGTGGAGAGCCCAATTATAGCTATGTTGAACATAGGGGAGGCTCTCATCCCATGTGTGCATAATGTGTATGATCATCCTGTTAACAACCTCTGTCTAGCCATCAGTTTGGGGATGGAAGGCTGTGGACATAATGAGTTTGGTGTCCAGCATCAACCAGAGACTGGACCAAATTGTACTGAGGAACCTGTTGTCCCGATCTGAGATGATAGACTGTGGAATCCCAAAGTGTACCCACATTCGTTCAAAGAAGAGTTTAGTAGTGGCTTCTGCTGTGATATTCTTCTTGCAGGCCGTCATAATGGCCATCTTTGAGAACCTGTTGATGACCACAAAAACACAGTCGTTTCCATGCTTAGTAGAAGGGAGACCCGACATGTAATCCATGGAGATGGATTCCCAAGGTTGATTAGGGGTAGGCAGCAGAGTATAGAGGCCTTGCTTCTTGATGGTCGGTTTGGTAATGGCGCAGGCAGTACAGGATCTGATGTACTTCCCGACATCCTGTCGAATATTTGACCAATAGAAATACTTCTGCAGTACTGCCACCATTTTCTGGACCCCGAAATGCCTAGCAGACCAACTGTAGTGTGCTTCCCAAATCATCTTGGCACGCTCGCTTGAAGGAACACAAAGGTGACCTAGGTGGCATAACAGGGCATCCTGGAGATGAAAATCTGGAACATGCTGACCCTCCATGAGTGTCTGGTATATGTGGCTGAATTTTGGGTCGCTTTTGTAGAGAAGTGGCCAATCAAAAGTCTCGTGCCCACAAGAGTTGAGCACGGTGTTTAACGCCATGATCAGTGGTCGATTGAGGCATTCTGCAACATTATTAATGCTACCCTTATTATACGTGATATTCAAATGGAACCGTTGCAGGTATGTGGACCACTTCTGATGGTGATCATCCAACAACTTCCCTTGCATCTGTATGAACTGGAAGTGTCGGTGGTCTGTGTGGATGACCGTTTCCTTCCCCAAAATGTAATGCTTCCATTGTTGGCAGGCTTACACAATGGAATACATCTCTTTGTCATAAGTGGGATACTTCCAGACTGTGTCTGAAAGTGTCTCACTATGATATGCCATTGGATGACCGTGTTGAGTAAGGAATGCCCTAATAGCATAGTCAAAGGCATCTGTCTCGACCTCAAATGGTTATTGCAAGTCTGGTAATGCGAGAAATGGTGCCGAGTAGAGTAGATTTTTTAACTTTGTGAATGCCTTCTGTTGAGATTCAGACCAAAATAATTTTTCTTTGGCTTCTCCCTTGGTGACTTGACTGAAGGGCCAAGTGATATAAGAGAATCCCAACATGAACCTGCGGTAGAAATTGGCAAGACCCAGAAAGTTGTGGAGCTCTATCATAGTGGTTGGAGCTGGCCAATCTCGAATGACTTGGATCTTGGTTTATCCACATGTACCCCCCGTTCATCAATACTGTATCCTAGATACTGAAATTGGGTCATGCCAAAAGTGCATTTCTCCAAATTGGCACATAGCTTGTGTTCCCGCAGTGTTTGGAGAACCTGTTGGATGTGATAGAGGTGCTCTTCCCAACTCTGGCTGAATATCAAGATGTCATCCAAGTACACCACTACAAATGAGTTGGTGAATTGCCGCAAGATGTCATCCATCAACCTCATGAAGGTTGCAGTAGCATTCTTCAACCCGAAAGGTATAACCAACCATTCGAAAAGGCCCTCCTTGGCTTTGAAGGTAGTCTTCCACACATCGGAGGGTTCGATCGGTACCTGGTGATATCCTGACTTCAAGTCGATCATGCTGAAATATTTTTCTCCATTTGGTTGGTCCAGAAGGACATCAATTCATAGGATCGGGTACCTATTTTGGACAGTGACCTTATTCAACGCCCAATAGTCAATACAGAGTCTCCAAGTCCCATCCTTCTTTTGTACCAACACGATTGGGCTCCCAGAGGGTGATGAACTCGGTCGGATGTGACCTTTCTACAACAGTTCCTGAATCTGCCTCTTGATTTCATCATTCTCTAGAATGGAGTGTCGATAGATTGGTCCATTGGGCAGTGGTGCACCCGGGATTAGATCGATGGAGTGCTTGACCTGGCACTGCAAAGGCACCCCTACGGGGGAGGTGAAGATGTCCTTGTACTCCTCCACGACCTTGTTCATTTGTTGTTGTCATGCAAAGGGGCCCTATCTGGAGGTTGTGGCCACCGTTTTCTTCTTTCCTTGAGGGCGTATCATCAGGACAACAAATTTCCTGGTTTTGGAAATGAGCTTACTGCATTGTTTTGCAGTAACCAAAGAGATGGGGGTAGGTGGTGCTACCTCTGGTATCATGTACAACTTATTTCCCAAAGTAACAATAACAGCACGAGGCCTTGACTCATACATAGCATGTCGCTTTCACAAGTATGGTTGGCCTAATAATACATCACAAACATCAAGGGGAGCAACGTCACATAATACGTCATCCATGAAGGGCTTGATGTTGTATGGAAGGTGACACTGTTGGCTCACGCGAAGATCCCATCCTTGGTGAAGCCACCCGATGGTGTACGGTTGTGGATGGGCTGTGGTTGGCAAGACTAGCCGCTTCACGACCTCTGTGGAAATGAGGTTCTTTTGGCTCCCGTTGTCGACAATGAACTATAGTGGGGAACCCTTTACCCACATCTGGGAGTGGAAGAGGCGCTCCTCCTCCTCTGGATCTTCGGGTTCCTCCTTTTGGATCTTCGTGGTGGCAACAGTGGCATTGGGCTCCGCATCGATAATCTACTTCCCTTTGTCATTCCCCTTGTCAGGTTCTGACTCAGAGTTAGAACATGCATTTGATTCCGAAGCCTTTAGCTCAGCCACCAGTGACTGCTTGGCCTGACACTCACTTGTGTTGTGAGTGGAGCTCTTATGGAACTCACACCACTTTCCCATGTCATTTTTTGGCTTCGCGTTGCTGTTCTTTGCTTGCGGCTTTGGCAGGTTGTCCTGGGCCACCCTGCCTTGGCTTTGTTCTTTTTTCTGCGGTTTGGGGGAACCTTTCCCTTGCTTTGGATTCGTAGATCCAAAGTCTCACTTCTTCTATTTAAACTTTTGCTCGATCTTGACGGCATATCGGTATGTCGTGCCGAGCAAGGAGATGTTCAAGAATTCTATTTCATCCTAGATGTACCTGTGTAGGCAACCGCAGTACTTGAGAACCAAATGATTCTCAAAATCCTTGATACCTAACTTCGTGCGAAGGGTATGAAAAACATTGGTAAACTTCGGCATGTCTTGGTCCCTTCCCTGTCACAGCGTTGTCAACTTTATGTATTGATCCTCGTAGCTCCCGACAGGGTAGTACTGCTCCTTGATGGCATCCCATAATGAGTTCCAAGTCGGTGCGACTGAAAATAATGAGTTTGTGCTTTCATCCTTCTGCTCATAGTAGGTTTCCCACCATTCCTTGATGTGGGGGGCTGCTTTGAGAAGTGCAAAAGTGATCTTTTCTAGGCTGGAAAAATCATGAACGGAAAAATATCCTTCTAGCAGATTGAACCATTTATCTACAGTGTTTGCATCTATCTGAACCTCAAATATGGGAATGTCAAAGTTAACTTGAACCTTAAAGGGTGTGGCGCTTCCAGAGTAGTTGCTGGAAGTAGACGTGTCGCCCTAGGGTAGCCCCTGAAGGATCTGGGCAAAGTTGTCCATCATCGCGTTCCTTTATCGCTCGAGGGCTTCTTCGAGCAAGATTTTGATAGGATCTCCTGCCCCCTCATCTTTCTTTTCATCTGCCATGGAGGCCGTCGAGATTTGCGAGGCTGGTCTTGCAAAGGTTCGACCAGTTCAAGCCCTAACTCCTTATATCCTGACCTCGTTGGGGACCTGCAAAGAAAAACAGAGAAATATTAGACTGCTCTGATATCGTTGATCCGGATTTAAACAGGAATGCAACAAATTATAGATATAACCATAAATATAGAGATGCAGCAGAAATAATACTTCATTTCATTAATGTGAAATACTAAAATATGCTTACAAACAGAAATGGAAATAAACTAGCTAGGGCGATGGTAGCGTATCTCCGAGAAGAGATGTGGTGGCTACATGCCTCTGAACTGTCTTACAATGATGCTCGAAGGCCTAGTTATTGTTGAGAATCAATGGAAAACCCTAAACATCCAAAACCCTAACCCTAGGAGATGAAGCACCAAACTATGGGCCCCGTTTTGGGTAAATTGGTACATCAACTTTCTAGGGTCGTAACTTTGGCATACGATCTTCGTTTGACGCGCACAATACCTCGTTAGAAAGATCTATCCAAGGAATAAAACTTTGAAATGAGAAAAATTAGTCCATGGACCCATGTTGCTCCCAGTTTCCCCCCAAAAAACGTCGTTTAGGGCCTCAAAACTGCTCCAGAAGTTCAGGACCCGAAAAACTGCTAAAAATAGTAAATTGTGCTACAAATAAGGAAACTAAAAAATTGAAAGAAACAATGGTGGCGGTCCAAGTGGAATTGGCAAGTGGCCACCAATATCCACCTGGATCAACTGCTGGGTTGGTTATGCTTGAAATTGAATATCTGTGCGACTTCTTGACAAGCTTAAACTTGTCCTTCATTCTCTCCTTGAGGTCGCGCTCGCCCACCTTTTCGCCAAATGCTTTGGCTGGATTCAACCCTGAATGCAGTAGCAATGTGATCCTATGGATCAACATATTTGTGATTGGTATTGACTCTCCCAACCACATGCACCCGTCGTGCACTAGACACAACAATTGTTTGATCACGATCAAATTTATGGGAGTGCGGTTGTAATGCGGCACCCAGAGCAGATTCAACAATCCTGCCTTCTCCACCCCTCTAATCCACTTCACTGGCTCCAGTGCGGTGACACCAAAATCTTTATAGAATACGCACGTCATAAATGTACCAGCCGCCAGGTGGGGGAATCGCTCAGTGTCCACCAAGTCCCAATCCTCTAACTTCAGATGTGGGACACGCGCCAAGCGCGAACCTTCAAATGTGATCTGATCGGGTAGCAAAGGTGTATTAAGCAAAAATTTTCCCTCATCTGGGTCCTTCGGGACCTTCACCTTACCCCGACACGGAGGGATGTATTCAGGTAGCTTTGAGATAGGGTCTACTCCTTCAATATCAATATCTTCTACGCCCTCATCGGATTCTAGGTTTACCACCTTGCCTTTCTCCTGCGCGGTGGGCTTCTCTTTCTTCTGGTGCTTCCTTGGTGACTCACGCACTGACTGTGTCGCTTTTTGTTTGTCCTTCTTCATCTTGGAAGCCTCTCCTGCTAGCATAGGCTTCAGCCTAGGCGACCTTGGTGATTTTGGTACCGCAGCAGGCATCTCCACACTTACAACCTCAGGGAAACTCCCTCAAAGGCCATAGATCCTTCATCACTTGCAGTTTCTATGGGCGCTGACATGAGGCTATTCAGGAGCTCCTAGGTTTCCTTAGGCAACTTTTCAAACACTGAACTAGCCACCAAATCCTCAAAAACCACAGGATTCATGCACAATCGATAGCACGACACAGAAGCTCTCAACATGCAAAGTGTTTTTCGTTGGGCAGCCATCTATAATTTATAGGAAAATTCAAATTCAAATCCGACCGCTCCCCCCAAAATCTGCTCATAAATGCTAGATTGGTGGCAGATTTTCAAAGATATCACTCTTAATTTCATCCTTAAATGTCACCTCCCTCTCCTCTTAGAATTTTTCACTGTCAAATCATGAATATTGACCGTAACAACCACATTTTGGCTACCCTCCGCGGTCTCTCCTTCCATAGCGCAGCTCTCGTCGCGATCTGTTGATGCTGTGACATTCTTCCCTCCCATGCAGTCCCTCAGTCATGCAGCTCTACAACCCAGGCAATAGAGTTTATAATCTCGCGTCTCCTTTCAGTGCCTAGAGCGCTAAGACTATGCTTCCATCATATATTCATCTGGTCGGATCCCTGGTGTATGGCTTCAATCGGCTGCCATTTACCTTTCCGGGAAATGGATCTCCATTCAATTTCACTAGTTGAACTGCTCCACCATCGGTAATCTCTTTGATGACATATGGCCCCAGCCAATGCATCTGAAATTTTCTTGGAAATTTATCAAACTTGCTGTCATATAATAAAACCAAATCGTTTACCTTGAAGGTGCGCAGTTTGATGTGCCGATCGTGCCATGCCTTTTCGCGCTCCTTCTGAACTTGCTGATGGAATCTAGCCAAAAATCTATCTTCTTCAAGCTCTGTCAACTGCACGAGCCTCTCTTCCAGGGCTTCGCGATCCATCATTCTTGTGAACACCGCTATGCGTAGACTAGGTACAATATACTCCATTTTCATCACAACTTCTATGCCATAGACCAGCTTGAAGGGTGTCTGTCCAGTCAGCTTCTTACAAGTAGTTTTGTAAGCCCATAACACTGCAGGTATGCACACATCCCAATCATTCCTTTGTGCATTGCAAACCTTCGTCAGCGCATTCTCCAATATCTTATTAAATGCTTCGACCGTCCCATTAGCCTGTGGGTGATATGGCGTGCTCTTTTGATGATAAACTTGGAATTCCTCTGTTAGCGCGCTGATCATTTCATTAAGGAAATGTGTACCGCGATCACTCATCAAAATCTTTGGGCAACCAAACCTAGTCAGGACATATTCAAAGAGGAAACTGTACAGTCCTTCACGGGTTGTGCCTCTGCCCATTTGGTCAAATACTCCGTCGCGGTGATGATATACCGCACACCCGTCTTCTTTCCTAGAGGATAAATCGGGCCTACAAAATCAATTGCCCATTTCTCGAATGGTTGTAACGACACTTGCGGATTCAGAGGCAACTCATCCCTTCGTGATGGCCTACCCATCCTCTAACATGCATCACATCCCTTACAGTAAGCCTTGGAATCCTTATGCAGTGTTGGCCACCACAACCCAACGCATAAATCTTTTGCGATGTTGCTTTTCCCGCATAATGTCCTCCCGCAGCTCCTCCATGAGCTTCGGCAAGGATGTTGTTCTGTTCAAACTCAGGTACATAATGTCCTAAAATTTCATTCGAGCCCATTTTATATAAATGTCTTGCAATGACATAAAACTTTGACTCGTGCACCACCAACTCCTTCTTTTGTTGACTAGTATACTCTTCTGGAGCCATTCTTGTCCTTAGGAAGTGTATGACATCTGCAAAGTGGTTGTCAACTACGCGCACCATAAAGAGCTGACGTTAAGCAGTACTTCCTCCAAATTAGTAGGCTCCTCTCCTGTTTCAATGTGCGATAGATGATCTGGTCCTACATTCAATCATCCTGGCTTCATAATGACTTCGAAATCATATTCCTGAAACAACAACAAATATCTTAAAGTTTCCGCCTAGAAATTAGTGTATGAACTTCTGGAGCGTGTACACCATAGCCAAACCTTTGCGCTCTATCGTTGAATAGTTCTTCTTAGCTTTAGACAAATTCCTACTTGCAAACGCTATAGGGTGATCCAACTCTCCCTCACCGGCCTGTGTCAATACTGCTCCGAGCACAATACATGACGCGTCCACATGCACATGAAATTCCTTCTTCCAATCTGGAAGACTAGGATTGGCGCGGTGACCATCTTTTCCTTTAACACATCCAGGCTCCGCTGACATTCCTCATTCCAACAGAATGTAGCATCCTTTTTTAGCAACTTCTCCATCAACGCAGTAATACGGGCATAACTCTTGATGAACTTTCTATAGTATCTTGTATGCCCTAACGTTGTGCGCATATTTTTCACACTCCTTAGCACCTCCAATTTTTTATAACTCCTATCTTAGTTGGGTCCACCATTAATCCTTATTTGTATACCACATGGCCAAGTAAGATTCTGAAAGGAACACATAACAAACATTTCTTCAAATTCAGCATGATCTGATACCTCTGGCATGTATCCAGCATTAAGCGTAGGCTAGCTACATGGCACTTCACCAGCCCAAACGTCGTCCAATCGTCAAAGTATACCTCTAGAAACTTGTGAATGAAGTTCTTGAACGCCACAATGACTACGCGCGAAAAGATCGTCAGCGCGTTCTTCAGCCCAAAAGGCATTACAGTATATTGAAAGCATCCCCATTCAGTTGCGAAGGTCATCTTACTTCTATCCTCCGGCATGATCTTGATCTGATGGTACCCCAAGAACCCATCAGTGAACGAATATGCTTCCTGTCCTCCTACATTATCCAACACTTCATCGGTGAACGGAGTTGGAAAAGGATCATGCATGCAAGCGTCATTCAGCTTCTTGAGATCTACGCATATCCTTATTTCATCCTTCTGCTTCTTTTCCCGAACTACCATTGGGCTCACCCAATCAAATTCTTCCACCTGGTTCAATAATACATGCTGCAATCATTTTATCCAACTCTAAGCGGACCTTTTCTTTATACTTTGGATTGAGGCGATAAGGCCTTTGCTTGATCAGCTTCGCGTCTGGTTTCAACGTAATTCTCATAACTCCCAGGTCCCCTATTATCCCTTTCAAGTCTGAGAACTTCGTAGGGAACAAGCCCTGGTACTTGTGGAGAAACTCAGCAACCATATCCACCATACCATCATCCTAGTAGTCCCCTATCTTCGCAAAATTCAACTCCGCCTCTGTCCCAATGTTCACTTGTCTCATTTTCAGCGACACGGTGATATATGGATTTTCTATCTGTGGTCCTTCAACTTCGCGGTGACCTTCTGTTTCTGGGATATTAATGTTCCTCAGATCCTTGTCTTCCTCTTCAGTGGTCACATTGTAGCACTCCAGCGCAGCTGGGTGGTCCAATCCGGTTGAAGCAAATCCAAGGGATCCTGCGGTATTCTAAAGATCGCTGCTTTGACCTCTTGCAGCACTTCATTAATGCACCCAAATCCATCTTCAAAGATGAATATCATCAAGAATCCTTGTCTCAAAATATCCCATTCGTCTGTGCCATGGTGAAGCTCTGTCTCCAAGTACCAATTCATAGGTATTACATCCAAGGTGTGACAGAACAGATGCACCCACTCCAGTTGCGGTTCTGCTCCATAAGCATCGATCCATTTGGCTAAGTGATCATGCGAATCACTCCTTCCATCGTATTTCTCTATCAATCGTACCTTTGGGCAACCAAACCGGACCCTCATCATTCTTCTAAATTCACGCCATCCATCAGAGTTGTCTTCATGCGTACCCCACCATCTTGTAGGCGTAGCGCGCAGCGCCAAGTCCAAGGCTTGGAAGTGATGCTTCTCTGGCACTTCCCTTTCAAATGCATCCAGAAACTTATCAACGTCAGTTAAACCATCATAGTAAGGCAGACTTCTTACTTTTGATGATACGCAACGTAGTGATTTGGTCATCATGTTACATCATAGTGAAGACACTTCGTACAATCTATTATGCCAGTGTTCCAATTCCTCGTTTGAATCTGATGTATAGGAGCTTTCACAGTCCCACGCAAGGCATCCATTAGCTATCAGATTCACCCAATCTTGATCCCATGTCGTTATCTTATAAATCTAGTCCAAATAATCATCACTTTCGTAATCGCGGATTGGTTCAATGTAGCGTGATCCTTCTGCAGGGTCCAATGGTACTACTATGTGGAGCGATTTTCTTTCAAATGACATCGTCCGCTTCTTCAAATTGATCACGCCATTCATGTCGATAGCCCAGTCGATCCCAAGGAGCGCAGGGTAGGGATTTTCGTCATCCACAATCTCTATCACTTCAAAAGCGGCCAACGCACTCACGCCTTCGATATCGACTGTCACTCCCCGTAATCTTCCCATGGGGATAATCTTCTATTGATTCACCATTCTCAATTGAATAGGAGACTACTGCAATGTAGGTCTCCCCATTCTCTCCCACGTCTATTTAGGCAAAACATTCACGTCGGACCCTAGATCCAGAATAACTTGATCCATTTCGTACTCTCCTATCTTTGCGGTGAGTCTCATCTCCTGCCCTATTCTTGCCTTATGCTTACCAATTTTCCTAACCACGCGCAGTCCGTCAGGAGTATTACCAGCACATTTATTGATCAACTCTTGTAATCCCTTTACAACCTTGCTATCTCGAAGTAGCTTCATACATGTCTCCAAAAATGTAGTAAGCATGGATGGGTCCATTTCTTTGGACTTCATATCCTAACTTCATGAGGTAGAAGCCTTTGCGAAGCTTTTCTTTGCTTCCATAAATGTTTCCCTTGCGCACTCTAGATCAAGGCCGACCTCCTTTTCTGGAGCTTTGCGGGCTCATTCACCTTCTTCAGGCTACTTTCCCTTGTCTTCGCCAGTCGTCATTCCACTTTACAATATGATGTTCACATTAGGATCCTCTTTGTGGGTTTCAGCCCTCATCATCTGCAGATTCTGGGTAGGCTGCTGAGGCCGTGCCCCTTTTTCACGTATCTTAGTGTTTTTGGGAAAACTAGTGTCTTTTCGATCGACTAGTCCCACTAGGATTGGCAGTTGTCCTAGAAACAAACAATCAAAGCAATTCAGGATTTCCTCTATGTATGATAGATAAGAGAGAGGCAAAGGAACCAACCTGGATCTTCCGCTTAACTCCTTGCTTGATCTCTCTCTCCCTTGACAGAGCTTGCAACTCCTCTCCTACTTATCCCACTTAGAGAATACTTGTAGAAACAAAGTAACAAAACACCATCAAAGCATCTTGATCTATTATATCATAAACATTGTAGAATCAGAAATACAATGAACATACAATGGCATTCACAAATAACAACATTCACAAATACACGATTGTATGGAGGAAAACTCAAAGAACTTTATTAAATATGAAGGGAGAATTACAACCTAACTGTCTGATCCAGCATCAAATCCCTCTTCACCTCATGAAAAGCAAGATCACCCAACCATACAATGCTCTTTCTCAAAGACAAACTATCAGCACTTCCTTGCAAATTACAAAATTCCAGCCCCTAGATCTCTCAGATGAGGGATCCATTTATAGATGTCTACAAGGGTGTGAGTCATCTCTGGGTTTTTGATTAGTGTCATTCCACTTGTTGTTATTGGTTCCACTTGGAGATTTCTTGGATCTCTCACTCATCCCTGGGCGAATTCAGAGAGGCAAGTGTCATAGGAGAAGTTTCTAGAAGATTCTATGAGCATCCACTTAGCAAATTGTCTCGGACATTTGTCCATTCTCGCTCATCGCACCCCACAAAAGGCCTCTTCAGTATGCATCGCACCTGGCTAGTGTAGCAGTCAGTATGCATCGCACCTTGACAGTGGAGCAGTCAGTATGGTCCAGTTTTGGCCAGTTCTGAGTGGTTTTTCAGGTGGAACTTCTGGGGAATGATGTAATCAGTTGACCTTGATCCTTTAGGGTAAGAAACAACACTTTTAGGGGTTAAAGAGCCCTAGTTTATCGACATATAAGATTGGGGTTGAAGTGCCCAAATATGTCTATAATAGTTGCCCCCTAAAGCATGAAGTCGTAAATCTTTTGATGTCAGGTGAAATGCTTTATCATGAGGATCCGAGGTATTCGAACTGGAAGGTGACCTGTATAAGATACAATACAATACATCATCATCATATTATTTTCATGATCTAGCTGAGGCAGCATTCCCATGCTCAACTTTATAAATTCATTTTCATGTACATAGAATAGATAACCGTCTGCTGTTGCAGACTGGTAATTCTTCATATGGAGAGCCATCATCCTTGGCTTGGATGACCATCTGTGCAGCTTCTGTGTACATTTGATGTCTTTATATTCCTGAATATATCGCAACACAGATGGATGAAACTAAATCTGTGGTCTTCAAACTCATTCAATCTTCGCCCGATGTACAAGTCGATCCATGTGAAAAGATGTCCTGAAGTCGAACATGGAAAGACATCGCCTGATTACCAGCCAATAGTGTAAGTTGTTAATAGACGCGCGAGGAATGACAGATAATGATAATTACCCTCAAGGTACTACAGTACAATTCACATAGTGTGAATATATGATCCGATGTCGAACACCACGCAAAATCTTTCGGTCAAAGGCCATTGATGTTAACCTATCGCTGGAAGTGAGAAACTTGCCATTGAGGCATGCAAGCTCCAAAGTACTGAAAGGGGTGTTTCTAAGTCAACTTCTTGGATAACGAGCTAATGTCGACAAGAAGTGACCTATCGTGGGAGGGCCTTAATGCATCCCACATCTATGACACGAAATGAAGCAAATGATTTTCTGGAGGTGAAAACGATCTGACGACACAAGGTTCAGGAATGGCGGTCATGAAAAATGGAGAGTGAAGGTATTGCAATGGATGAGGCATTAACTGGATGGTGAATTCTCTGAATGAATTCTCTTGAACATATCAGCGACACTGAGATGGATTGGTAGCATTAACCCCAAAAGATGGATGGTATGGAGGACCAATGGTGATGTGACCGGTGAATGGAATAACCCAACTCGACTCAATCATGGTGATGGAGTGAAAGTGTCATGTTCAAGAGTGACCTGCTACCAATAAAATTCTTCAAGTTTTCTTCCCTTTTTCCCTAGTCATTTCTGACCAGTACCTCTTTATTTTTGTCAAGATTGAGGAGGATAACATATGCTTGTTCTATAATTTTCCCTTCGAGCAAACCTGTCGCTATGTTTTAACGAGCCTAGCGACAGTGAAACTCGTTCTTGTCTGGGTGGACAAGTTTGTCACTATTGTTTTAACGAGTTTAACGACAAGGATAACTCGGTCCTTTTCATGTTTAGAGAGTTTGAAAAGGGAAGAAAAGGAAACTCCAACAGTTCTTTTTCGTAGCATAGTCCCTTAAATCCGAAAAATGATAAAATAATACAAAAGGTATGACTTTTCGATCACTTTTAATGAGCCGAAACGACAAGCGCTCGAGCTTTTGCGTGAGATAATCCCTTGGTCTAAAAAATATTAAAAATACAGGAGGGATGGCACTTCTAATTACTTTAACGAGCTGGAAAGGCCAATAGCTCGACAATCTTTTCATATTTAACAAGTCTGAAAAGAGTTTAGAGGAGACTCGTTTTTGAGAATGAGTGGCGTTTAGGGTAGCAACTGGTTCCGAGTAAGCTTGGAACTTCTCAAAACATGGTGATGTGAAGAGGGTGGCTAACAGAACCACTCATCTCAGTTGTTCCTCAAAAGGGTAAACAATCAAGTGGAAGCATATGATCGGCCAAAAGAATGGAGGTGATGGCAGGAACACAACCAAGGTTCAAAAGGCTGATATTATGGCAATCACGAAGGTTATTTACTGAAGGCGGGTTCATTTTTTAACGAGCTTGAACTCTGGGGGAACATATGCTCAGTGGTAGGTTTATTTTTTAATGAGTTTGAACCATGTGATAACATTGCTCAGAGTGGCAAGCTTATTTTTTAACGAGCTTGAACCATGTGATGACATTGCTCAGTGGTAGGTTTATTTTTTAACGAGCTTGAACCATGCGATAACATTGCTTAGGGTGGCAGGTTTATTTTTTAATGAGCTTGAACCATGCGATAACATTGCTCAGTATTTTTAGTTTTTCTTTTTATGTAAGCTAGAAACGACAAAACTAGAAAAGACAAAGCTATAAAAACTAAAAACTAAGGAACTATTGATGTTAGGTAGGATAGTTTCATCAGCGTTTAGACAAAACACTTCCTTTGCTTCAGCTGCGGAGCAGACAAAGGTGAATGGTGTGTTAGACCAATCACCTAACCTAAGAAGTTAAAAACTAAAAAGCTAAAAAAAAATGAAATTGGTCGTTTTTAGCTTGCATAAAAAGGTTTGCATGCCCCCAGGCATTGAGAAAAGGAGAGTCTCCAGTAACCATATGGAAATTACTGTGGTTAAGCAGGATGGTCTTTGTCAGCGATTAGACAAAACACTTCCTTGGAAAACACAGTAACAAAACACTTCCATGGCTTCGTCCACATAGTGGACAAAGGTGAATGGTGTGGGATTGCACTTCCAATCACATAACCTACAAGGAAACTTATCTTTTCAGCTGGGTTCGTCTCAAAATAGACAAGGGTGCATGCCCCCTAAGCTTCGTTACATTCACTTGACTACTCCTGACAATCAGGTATAGGGTGAAGAGACATTCTCGACACAAAGGGACCATTTAGGGGTGATGATCGACTTGGAGCTATGCTTGAACCGTGGAATGAAAGCTGGTCAACAGTGACAATTTTGCCTTCATGCGAGAAACACATCACTCGAAAGAGCGTTGAAACAATAGCTTCCATGTTATAAACATAGTCACGTCCAAGGAGTAGATTGTAATCTAACGGTCCTTGGACTACCATCACATTCAAGTGAATGGTTTTCCTTCTCAAAGTTATGGGCAACTTAAGAAGGATCCCTAACGGTCGACTGGTTCCTTTGTTGAAGCCTGACAGATTCTGTATGACAGGCATAAGCGATGGCGAACCAAGCGCTTTCCAAGCAGTTGAGGAAAGGATACTCACTGATGCCCCTTCATCTATGATAGCGCTAGACACGATCATTTTGTAAACTTGTACTATGATCAGAATGGTACATTAGAAGGAAGGCAGGATCTTGCTAGTTGATTCCAATCAAAGGAAGTGACTAGACTACTTGGAGGGGGTACCGAATAAACGGTTGAATTAACCCCTTGAGTAGCGGGAACTGGGGGACTCTCTTCCTGTTGTGAAGGAACGGGTGGATTTCCCCCTAGTTCATCAGACTCTGAAGTGATGAAAAGAATTTGAACGGTGTCATTCACACTCTCTTCGAGAAGGGTATGATCTTTGAAGGTAAAACTGGGTCGACTACCATTTTGACCTGTTGACTTTGGTCCGGTATGGACTTAGAATATTCATTTTCAACGATAGGTGTTTCGACCGACGGTTGAGTTATGTCAGTTGGATTTTCAACTAGTAAAAGACTTTGGGAGAGTTTCTTGTATTCAGATGGAAGTCGTTGCGGTGAAGCAGGACGGCTATGCAAGACTCCTTTGGCTTCATCCAAAAAAGGACAACGGGGAAGGGTATGGTACCCTTCACATAATTCACATGGAATTTTTACTTTTCCTTTTTGTCCATTATTACTAGCTGATGGTGTGCTGTCAACATGATCACCAGAAGTTGATGACACCGGTTGGTGCGAACGGGGGGACCATTCTCTCAAGATTCGAGGAATGCACGAACATTCTCAATGAAGATGGTCTCCCCTACAAATTATGCATGGATCTTTTGGTTTGAAAAGCTTAGTGTGTAGATTTTCACTAGATGCTGCATGGTTGCCCCCTTGCTTAACTGACTTCTTCTTCTTCTCCTTCCCTTTCTTCTTCTTCTCAGTCACCTGGTTACTAGCATCACTATTTTCACCAAGCGAAGAGGAAGAAAGGGAGGGAGAAAAAAACGAAGAAGAAGGCGAAGGGTCAACTTCAGTATCAACTGGTTGCTAATTCAATTATGGAGAAATCACAGTATTTTGAATGACAGAGGTTGAGAAGAGCCATACTGGCAGGCCGATTGTGATTCCCAGAAGGGACAATGTGGCCATATACGGAGCACCAACATTTCCCCAAGAGGAGAATGGACTAGGATTCCCCTCAAAAGGGATTCCTTGATTGGTGGACTCCATTATCTCAACCTAAGATCAATGAAGGAACAGGGATGTTATTCTGAATTAAATAAATTTTAATGACGCTTTGACACAACTTTGCTTTTTCAATTTTTAAGAGTTGAGAAAAAGCTAAAGATGACTCTAGTCCCCTTCGATTTTTAATGAGCCTAAAGTGACAAGTGCTCAGATGGACCTTTTCTTTTAAGGAGTCGAAAAGGAACGAAAGTGACTACTTTGGAAATCTAGACAGAGGGATTACCAAACTAGTTGCAAAACTGCAATATACACCTTGGTGATAAATTAAAGAGAAATTATCAAGGACTTATGTACGACAGTCAATCTTCCCGAATGTTGTGTTTAGTGCATTGCGATCAATAGGGCGGTAGACACGGCTCCCTATGGATAAAGGATGTAAGCCTATTGTGGTCTCCCAATATATACTCGACGATACAGGGAGCACAAGTCTGTGCTAGCACTTGTCGTATCAAAGAGGAAGAATCACCCAACCTTCGATGAAAATGATAGTTACTAGATTTTACGACGCCGGAACACGTCTCTAGCCTAGACCTCTAGATGTGTTGCGTTAGATTCCAAAGCATTATTAGGTTCATTGAGATTTATTTTAGAGTTGATCTTATTTAAAAGTTTGACTTTCAATGGTTCACCACGTGATGTAGATGTAAAATTCCTAAAATGCAATCTACAATGATAAACAATCGTTGTTTATTTTTAGCAATGAAAATCCTAGCTACTAAGGAAAGAAGATTCAATTTCTTTCAACCAAAGAGAAAAGAGCACACACTAAATGCACTTTTCCTAAATCATTTTTCACACACAGTCTAAATGCAAATGCAAATGCATGTATTTTTTTTCGTTCCCTTTAATGTAAAAATGCCAAAAAAGAAAAACTAAGTAGAGCACAGATCTGAAATATTTTAACTCAAAGTGATATTTCGACAATTTCTTTTTCAAAATAGAAAGGAAGACTAAATGACACTTTTCAATTCGAATAGAAAATGATTTCGACACTTCTAATAACAACAAATCAAATCAAATACATGACAAAAAGTTCAATCGACTATTCAGAGAAGGAAGACTTGACGACACTTCTCTTTTTGACACAAAACGACAGTTACGACACTTTTTTGTACCAAAACAACAGTTCGATTTAAGCAACTTTTCGACAAAGGATCATAAATTATGGACAAATACATAGAAACATTTACTAATCCTAATCAATGGAGGTTGAACTATGTAATGCAGGCAGGCTTAAGCAATGAGATACTGTTCATAACCAGCAAAAACAACTAAATAGAGCTGAAACAAAGACAAAAAACCCCAAATTTCGAGAGGAGAAATAGGATTACTCAGTCATCACACCTATGCTTCACAACAACAAGGATGCATCGCACCTACTACACTCAGGAAGTGAGATGCATACTGGCCTACAGTGACAGATAGTGTGATGGGCCAAGGAACGCAACTGAGATGGGTTTTGGCTCAAATTTGCAGTTGATTTCAGTGAGTTAAGCTGAGATATTGGGGGCAGTAAAGAACAAAGTACAAAGGTATGATCTTGGGAGGTTACTGAGCTACCAAAGGGCATCTAGAATGCTTGTAAGTCAGATGTTCGATTCATAAACTAAACCGGAGATTGACTGAAGTAGCATTCATCTGTTATGTAATTGCAGAGCAAGAGCAGTTCGAAGGCTATCTGGCTAACTTCAGGCTCCGTCTATAGTTTATAAAGCAAATAACAACAACAAACAACATCTATTCGCTCCCCAGTGGAGTTGCCATTTTGTTTCCAGAAAAACTAGTGTCTTTTCGATCGACTAGTCCCACTAGGATTGGCAGTTGTCCTAGAAACAAACAATCAAAGCAATTCGGGATTTCCTCTATGTATGATAGATAAGAGAGAGGCAAAGGAACCAACTTGGATCTTCTACTTAACTCCTTGCTTGATCTATCTCTCCCTTGACAGAGCTTGCAACTCCTCTCCTACTTATCCTGCTTAGAGAATACCTGTAGAAACAAAGTAACAAAACACCATCAAAGCATCTTGATCTATTATATCATAAACATTGCAAAATCAAAAATACAATGGCATTCACAAATACACGATTGTATGGAGGAAAAATCAAAGAACTTTATTAAATATGAAGGGAGAATTACAACCCAGCTGTCTGATCCAGCATCATCCTCCCAGCATCAAAGCCCTCTTCACCTCATGAAAAGAAAGATCACCCAACAATACAATGCTCTTTCTCAAAGACAAACTATCAACACTTCCTTGCAAATTACAAAACTCCAGCCCCTAGATCTCTCAGATGAGGGATCCATTTATAGATGTCTGCAAGGGTGTGAGTCATCTCTGGGTTTTTGTTTAGTGTCATTCAACTTGTTTTTCTTGGTTCCACTTGGAGATTTCTTGGATCTCTCACTCATCCCTAGGTGAATTCAGAGAGGCAAGTGTCATAGGAGAAGTTTCTAGAAGATTCTATGAGCATCAACTTAGCAAATTGTCTCGGAAATTTGTCCATTCTCGCTCATCGCACCCCACATAAGGCCTCTTCAGTATGCATCGCACCTGGCTAGTGTAGCAGTCAGTATGCATCACACCCTAACAGTGGAGCAGTCAGTATGGTCCAGTTTTGGCCAGTTCTGAGTGGTTTTTCAGGTGGAACTTCTAGGGAATGATGTAATCAGTTGACCTTGATCCTTTAGGGTAAGAAACAACACTTTTAGGGGTTAAAGAGCCCTAGTTTATTGACATATAATATTGGGTTTTAAGTGCCCAAATATGTCTATAACACTTAGCTAGTAATATAGTGCAGTATTCTGTTGCTTGGTCAAACTGAGTGCAATATCTACACCACAGGCGTGTTGGGTTCATGCATTCTCACGCGCAGTGTCCTAGTCCCACACACTTATAGCAAATCACTTGTCCTCAACCTCTACCAGGTCCTCCTCCACCTCGGCCTCGCCCGCGCCCCTGAAATCCTCCTCGCACTCCCCCAGTGCCTTGATCCAGAGGCTGAGTTTCTGCCTGTACTCTATATGCGAGCATTCTATCCATCATTAGCTCATAGCTACGGTAGTTATACTCATCATGACCCATCGATTGACAGAATTTTCAAAAGAGTTGTTGCGGTGTCTATACAATTTTTTGCAGTAGGTGACAATTGTCTGTCACATGTTTTCCAGCTACCTGACAGATAGAAAACCATAGCTCGGGCCCTGTACTTGGCCTTGCTTGAGCTTCCAGCCTCAGAGGCATCTACCCTCCTGCTGCAACATAATTCACAAATACTGGATAGTGATATTTGTCATGCCCCTGACTTTTTCACTTCAGGCACCAAACTTCTTCGCGCACCTCTGTCTAAACTGCTCTATCCTTCTTTAGACTTTGAAATTCTAGGCAAAGGTTCTGCAACCGCACATGATTCTGCTGAACTACCAAATTAGCATCTTGCATTGGTGTCTCATGCAATCTCATCGCAATCTCCAGGGCTTCTGCCTGGGTCCCAATCTTTTGTTGTGATAAAGCAACCCTTAGATGAGGCAAGAGCGAAGCCACAAACCATTCGCGGTGCTACCCATCCGTAAGATTCATGTTGGCTTCACGAATCGTGCACTTAAATCTCTGATCCAAATCCCAGGGTGTCTCGCTAGGCTTCATCATGATCTCCTTGAATCCCACAATTGATTGAGCTTCAGACTTAGGCCTACTGAATTCCTTATTCAGGTGGTTTGAATATCTGCTAATGAAGCCATCGGGTTATCAATGCAGTACTTAATGTACCATGTCAACGTGCATTCTTGTAAAGTAGTGACTAATGTTGCTTTCTTCATTTGATCATTCGTTATACCCTGAGCCTCCCATACGGCCTTTGCGACGAACCAAAACTAGTCCGGGTCCTCAGTTCCCGAACCCTTGAAAATGGGAAACTTTACTGCATTTGCCATATTGAACGGTGGCAGAGGTGGTGGCGGTGTGGGCGAAGGTGTATGCTGTGGAGGTGAATGCGGAGGTGGGGTGGGTGGATGGGGTATTCACGAGAACCCTCATCTTATTAACTGAACAACGCTTTGCAGTGAAGCTTGTGTTGTTTCCTTGTCGTCACTCAGAGGAGGTTCAATCAACAGGCTATATTCAGGGTCTGTTCTCCCTCTATCCCTGAAGATCTTTCCACTTCGCATAGCTCCAAACATCAAGGTAACTGCATAACCCACTTTTCACACAAGAGCATCTTAATCCAAGTATTTAAATACCTTAAATACTTACCTCGCGGTCCCTTGAAGAAGCGGTGCTCTGCTTTGCTGTAACTGACCAAAGTATCGATCGCGAACTCTGTCACGAATCCTCCTATGATATGATCAAGCCAATGATCGACAACATGTGCGATCTTATCTTCCAAGGCTTCCAATCTCTGCACTAACTCCAGGGTCCACACTATTGGACTGTCAAGCCTCCACCTTCCTTGGTTGTCTGCCAATTTAGCGATCCACTCATATAATTCAACCGGGAAGGAACAAAAGAAGGTTTTATGTATTTCTATGTATAGATATTTGTCCAACCACTATTCTTTCGCCAATCACAGATTTCTGTTTTCTTGTGCCACGAATTCGTGGATATTCCTATCCAACCAGTCTTCAATTTCCTTCTTAGTTGGATTCCAGTGATGCGACATCACACATCTCTTTATGCAGATCTTGGTCCCGACAACGAAACCATTTGTTGGCTTAGTGGGCCCTAACCTAGGTTCAACGTTAATTTAGCCAAACAAATCCCTACACTACTGGCCCTTTTGGCATCAATCCGCAGAGCGCGGATTGAAGTCTCACCCAAAGCAGTATGGGGGGATGTTGGAACCAAGTTTTCGCACCCAGAGAAGGTAGTGATGTTGTTTTATGCCCTAACTCTGCCCTCGCGTATATCGATAAGCCTTTTAGGTCTTATCGATATACTTCTCTTAATCGGCCTCCAGATCCTTGCGAAGGTCTACGAATGGCTTTCGTGGACCCTAACTAGGCGAATCAACCACTTATGCGCTTCTGTAATTACTCTTACTTCCATATTTACCCAGATCGGCTTAAGTATCCAATATCTTCAATATGCAATTAATATGTTATTCACGTAAACAAATATTATTACTTGCATACAGGTAACAATGTAAAACATATAGATTCGCGCATCAATACAACATTAAATGACGAAACCATTATTCAACATAACGTAACCGCATTTATTCATAATAGAAGTAAATAGATCAAACACAGATATTTCCAACGTAATATTCTTTATTAGTACTTCAGATCTTCTTACAGACTCTAACTACCCTACACACTCAGCTACAGGGGTCTGCGCACTCAGCTGCGGACTTCTATCCTAGGCCTCTGCGCACACAGCTGCAGAGCCTTTCTTCTATTCTAAGACTCTTCGCTCTTTTCGCTAATGACCCATTACATTCATCATCCAATTTCAATTACTACCTTAGACTCTTCTAAGACTCCTTTTTATACAATCCATAGTCCACAGACCATGGGTAGATCTTCTAAAGCTGATACAACTTACATAAAAGAAGGGTAGAATCCTTTATGACACTTTACATCTACGCACTCCGCGACCACAAATTCTGGAGACTTCACACTTTTCATACAAAAACTTGGGCTTTCTGCCCCAAAACTTGGGCTTTTAACCCCAAAATTGACTCTAGGGGACCCTGTCCCAACACCAACACTATCCCTTCAGTTAGCATCATAAAACATTTTTCATTGTTGAGGGATAAGTTTGTCTCTATGCATCTCTTTAGAAAATTTTCAAGGTTATTTAAACAATCATCAAATGTACCTCCATAAATAGTAAAATCATCCATGTAGACTTCAACACATTCATGTATAAGATCTGCAAAGACAGTTAGGACTGCTCTTTGAAATATAGCAGGTGCATTACATAATCCAAAAGGTAAAACATTGTAAGCATATGTACCCCATGGACAAGTAAATGTAGTTTTATCCTGATCTTCTAATGTTATTTTGATTTGATTGTGACCACTAAATCCATCAAGAAAGGAAAAAAAAATTCCTTGCCAATGAGTCTAGTACTTGATCAATGGATGGTAGTGGGAAATGATCCTTAAGTGTTGCCTTATTCAGTTCCCTATAGTCTACACAAATTCTCCATTTTCCATTTTTCTTAGGAACCACAACTAAGGGAGAAACCCATTGACTATCGGAGATGGGGTAGATAAATCCTACCTATAATAGTTTCTGCAATTCCTCTTTCACTATCTCCTTCATCATTGGATTCATTTTTATTTGTGGTTGTCTTACTGGTTTGACTGTTTCATCCATGTAAATGTGATGAATACATGTTTTTGGATGGATTCCTAACATGTCTGTATAGTCCCAAGTAAAAGCTTTTGAATATTTTTGTAACAATGCAATTACCTGTTGTTCTTGTGATGATTGTAGATTATTACCAATATTTAAATTCTTTCTAAGATTGATTTCAATGGTTTTGCTTTGAGAATTGGTAATTGAGTTGATAGGAAAAATGCTTTCAAATGAATTCTGCAATGATTGAATAGTACAATTTTCCTGAAAACATTGATTTAAAAGATGATTTGCAGCTTCATATTGTGTTATTCGTAGCTACTCATAAATACTAGGTTCTGAGACAAAAAGGTTTATTAAATCCTCATTTTCTTCTTCTTCTCTAAAATTAAAGGCTTGATTAATGCTTAAAACAGGTTGAGTTTCTTCCCATTGGCCATGAGGCCATGATAGTAAAGAAGGAGATTGAGCAGGAGGATAGAGTGTGATATGTTTCCTTTCACCTCCATGTGCTATGATCATGCTTCTTGATATGCATCCAATGAAGGTATTTGTTGTGGCTAACCATGGTCTGCCAAGAATTAAAGGATGGCCTCCTAGATTTGTTTTTGGTTGCAAGACCAGAAAGTTTACAGGGTATTCCCAGGAATCCAAAGAAATAATGACTCCTCAAGTATTCCTTCTGGTACAACTTTAGATCTATCTACTAGTTCTAAAATTGTAGTAGTAGGTCAGATATTTGGCAATTTTAAATACTTCATAGTTTCTATTGTCATGACATTTATAGCAACTCCTAGATCAATTAAAGTTTTAGGAACTGAAAAATTATTGATTGAAATGGTAACCATAGGGATCCCAGAACAATATACTTTTCAATTGTTGTTTTTGTAGACATGAGACTAGTTAATTTTCCAATGACTTGGATTGTGGGTGGACCTCTTTTCTTTCTGCCAGTTTTCTTAATACATAATTCCTTTATTGTTTTTGTATAGATTGGAATATCTTTTATAGCTTGCAACAAATGAATTTTGACATAAGAATTATTTAATTCATATATGATATCAAATTCAGGAAGAGAAATTGAAGTTTTCTGATCCACTAACCTTTTTCGGAAAGGTGGTGTTTGAGTCATAATAGTTTTACTTTTCTAAATTTGATTTCTTGGATTAGATTTTTCAGATTATTCTCCTTCTTAAATTTGTTCTTATATAATAGGTGGATAATCTTTTTGTAGAAATTTTCCACACCTCAAGTGGATGTCTTGAATAGGAAGAATAGAATATGTAGGAAATAATGTTGTTTCTTCCACATTATAGGTTGATATTTCCACCCTATTACTCTGATTTTCTACTGGCTGAGCTGGTAATTGAGTTGGTCTGGGTGGTGGTTGGTTAGAAGGCAATTGAAGTTGTTGAGGTTGAGTTAGTGCAGGCATTGATTGTTATGTGAATGGATTTGATTGAGGGGATTGTTGGAATTGTTGATATGGAAATGGTTGTTGATATGACTATTGAGGATAAGATTGATATTGTTGTTGATATGGTTGTTGAGGGTAAAATTGTTGGGGAGGTTAGGCTCCATAAGCATATCCTCGCCAACTTTGTGAAGGTTGGTTTTGGTTTTGCTGAGGAGGCCAAACCTGCCATGGCATAGGAGCATTCTATGAATTTTGATACTGAAATTTCTGGGGAATTTGTTGAGGAAATTGTTCAGATGTACCTGCAAAATGTGGTTGCCAAGCTCTTATTGGTGCCATATAATAAAATCATTGAGTTTCTTTTAATTGGCCTGCTTGCAACTCTTTTAATGTTGGACAACCATTTGTGACATGATTTTCTGTACAAAGCCCACAAACATGTAAACTATCCAAAGGACATTCTCGTGAAGGATGCTTCATCCTACGCTTAGGACAAAATATTGATAATATTTGTTCTTCTTCTTGTTGTTTCTTCTTTGATTTCAATACATCAACCTGTGTTCCTAAGGTGTTCAAAATATCAGTTTTAAAGTTTTCTAACAAACTCTCTATTTCTGCTTTTGTTACTCCTCCTATTGTTGATTTAGAAGCTCTTGAAGTTATATCTATTTTTCCTGTTTTGGCTCTATCTCTTGAATACTTCCGACATAATTCAACAATTTCATTGAATGGTAAGTATGAAATATCTCCTTTACCCATCACATTGAGAATATCAAGATGCTCATCTCGTATTCCTTTGAGAAAAATTGTTCTAATGGTATCAGGATTTAGAGAATGTTGTTTGGATTTTTGTAAGTTATAAATAAATCGTTCTAAGTATTCTTCCAAACTCTCATCTTCTTGTTGAGACATCTTAAAAATATATTCCTTTGAATCTCTAGGCCTACAATAGGTTTGATACTTCTTAAGAAAAAATTTCCTCATGTCTTCCCAAGAAGTTATAGTGTGTTCTCCTAATCCCATAAACCATTTTAATGCAACTACTTTAAAAGTAGCAGGAAAAAGACGAAGTTTACGTGTATAATCGGTATAATCATAAGTACAACATAAGATATCAAATTCAAACTTGAATGAATAAGGATCTTCGGAAGACATTCCATAGAAATTTGGTAAAACCAAAGGTGGAATATTCTTCATTTTTACCTCTTCTCTAAGAATTGCCCTAGTATGTAGAATTGGGAATCCAAAAGTTTCTTCTTCACCATTCTCTATTTTTTCTTCTTGTCTTCTCTTATGATCATATTCGCTTTTGACATATTCTTCTCTTTTCCTTTCCAATTTTCTTCTTGTCTCTTCTTCTCTTTTTCTTTGCCATTCTTTTTTTTCTTTTCATATTGTAACCTTTATTCTGGAGTGAGTATTGGGATGTTAGATCCTTGCCCTTCTTCTACCATATCTTTTCCAGCAGTTTCAAATGTTTCAGTAACAAATTGAGATTGTGTATTTTCAACTTGGTTTGTTTGTTCATAAATAGTTTCAAAGATAGGTTGATCTATTTGTTCAAGAATAGGTTGATCAATTGGTTTTCTCGTCTCTCTTTTTTTCCTATGGAAGATGTTTCTGTTTGTTTTTGTTCTTTTTACTTCATAAGCTAAACAAGTGTGTCTTTCAACAAGTGTTAACCTTTGTCCTGAACATTGTTTTTCCTCTAACTCTTACAAGGTTTGTTTAACAACAATTGGTGTAGTTAATTCAAATGGAGGTAGTCCTGCTTCTACCAATGGTTTAGTAGTTGGGGGGTCTTGTTTTGTGTATCTACCCTTTTCGTCTCTTTGTCTAGGCATAAATGACCATAATGAAAAATCCCATTATTATTATTATTATTATTATTATTTTTTAAATGATCTTCCTATTTTGATTAAATCTGAATGTGCTTCCCCGGCAACGGCGCAAAAAATGTCAGGTCAATTTACTAAGTAAACTAACACAGGTGTTTTACTTGTCAATCCGGGTTTGTAGACTTGGAAACATGTCCAAAGTATATGGATTTCAAGTAAAGTCAATTTCGGAAGGCAAGGCTCAAAAGTTAAAGGAAATGCATATTAAAAATAAGTTCTAATTTTAAAGAAACTAAAAAGTCTATGATTCAAGATACAGTAAGCAAAGGAAGAGGCTCCTAACTTAGGAGGCCCTAGTTGTTCTTCCCCACAGTATTGTCCTCAAGAAGAGAAACTAAAGAGCAACAATTTATGATGTGTAGAAAGCAAGAGAAGAGGCTCCTAACTTAGGAGGTCCTGGTTGTCCTTCCTCACAATTCTACTCCAACAACATTACCATTGCATCAAATCATAAACTTGAATTTAAGAAACAATTCAAGAAATGCAAAAGGATGATTTTTAGTTGTGATTCATAATTTAATAGAAAGAGAATTTAACTTAAATCCTTGGTTGTCCTTTCGTATGCAAATTAGATTTTAAACTAAAATCATCCAAAATCATAACACATCTAATTAACTGAATCTTAAAACTGAAATAAGAAATACTGAATCAAAATTGTGCTAATTTATACAAAATTTAACCAAAGTGTAATTAGCTTAGTATGGGGGCTTTCCAACCTTGCCTTGTACACCTAAAGAACTATTCATCTACAACTAACTTAATAAAAATTTTAGGTATCTTCTTCTTTGACATGAACATAATGATATAGTGACACTAAGTCCAGGTTGTTGAAGTATTTGGCGTATTGCAACTAATCCAACAAATCATTTATCCTAGGAAAGGGTTACTTATTCTTGAGCATAATTTTGTTTAACTCCCTATAATTAATACACATCTACCAAGTCTCGTCATTCTTTAGCATAATGATGATGGGTGACCAACATGGTGAGGTACTTGGTTGAGTGACACCCTGTTCTAGTAGCTATTGCAACTACTTCTACACCTAATTTTCCTTTAGAACAGACTTCCTGTATAACCAAATATTTGGTAACAGAGAGTCCAACAACTGGCGGATCTCATGCTCCACCTCCCTCTTGGGTAGTAGCCCTTTAGGCTCATAGAAAAAACCTCTTTACGCTTGTAGAAACTCTTTTAGTTGTTGTTTTTGTTGCTTAGTAGACCCTTCTAGGGGTGACTTTCCTCTCATGGACTCCTCTACGTAAGTATTTTCTCCTAAAAATAACAAAACATATTTCTTGCTAGAATTGATCAACTTTTTGGCCCAAATAGCACTTACCAACGAGATCTTCATCCTACCCTTATCCCCTTGATGATGAAGGATTTTTCGTCCTTAATAACACAATATTAGTTGGCTCTCCACAAGAAGATCACATCTCACATGTACATATAGGGACTGCCAAACACAACTTTATATACCTAAAGGGAGCTACATCCAACTCTAATTCGTCGTTAAAATTAACACTAATATCAAATTTGATTCTACACTATTTGGTTACCTTTATCTATACCTCCTTGTTGATCCATCCCAATGGATATGGGCTAGGATGGTGATGAGTCTCTAGTCCCAATGTCTCAACTAGATTTGATGCTATGAGATTTTCCTATGATCCTGAATTGAATAGAGAATAAATTTTCGACTTCTTGACATGTATCTTTACATGAATGAGTCTGGTCATTTTGTTCTCTTCCTTTTTTTGAAGTTTACTCAAATTCACCTCCTTTTGTATTGATATACATATAATCTTCTCATCCATGATCGAGCTGCTTCCCACTTGATTAGTTGAATCTATGGCCATGAGATTTTTCTTCTTAATATCTTTCTTTCAGTTCTTTAGGTTGAGCTCTAGATGCAACTTCTAACACTTCTCCTCGGTGTGACCATCAATGTTACAATGGTTGCTAGGATATTTGCATTGGTGTGTTGTGGCTATTTCCTTTTTCTCTTCCCCCTTTCCAGTTCTTCTTCCCCTCCTTGGAAGCTTCTTGGTTCTCCTTCTACATTCACCCACTTGATTTGCCTTTCTTCTAGCCTATATTCTCTAGGTATTGTGCTTGTACTCAAGCCTCATCCACTATTATGGGTTTGAACAACATCGCTTGCTTCTGCATATGCCTATGTAAACCCCATAGATACTTGAGGAATACTTCTAGGTTATTTAGGGACCAATCTAGTATTATGGCCATCTTTTTAAATTCGATGGTGTACTTCTGTACCCTTTGCTCCTGTCTCTACCTAAAGTAATGTTACCAAATCCATTGGTCTTCTACATATTTGATAGGTTAGAACTGCGGCTTTATGAGAGTTTTGAAATCCTCCCACTTAGACATTAGAGGATCTCTCTCCAACCTCAAGGTCTTTGTGTGGATTTCCCACCAAGTCAGGGCATGACCCTCTAGTTTCAGAGGAGAAAATGATTTTTTTTTTTCTTCCTCTATACATTGAACACTAAAATAAATTCTAACTGTTGCAACCAATTATTTAACTTCAAAGCATCATTCTTACCATAATATGACTTGATGTCAACCTTCACTTCCATATTTAATAGGGATTGTGAATGGTTCACGACACTTGAACTGCGTTGATCCTTCTCGGGTTCTTTCTTAGAATCCCCCTCTGGTTCTTCACAATATCTTGATCTCCCCTCTGATCTAACCTTTGCATTAGAACCTCCATCTTATTCAAATAGCCCGAGCTTATTATTTAGGGAAACTATGAGGAGGCTCACATTATGGTTTATATTTGCAACTAGTGCTTCTAGTCGAACAAACCTCTCCTTTATGGGATCTTAAGGGATCATTCATAGATTTCTTAGCCATGGCTTAGGTTTTATGGCTTTCCACTTTTCCGATCTAGGCTGCCTATAATTCCCCACAATATACTCAAAGAAATTGGCTTTGATAATGATATGATCTCTAAATTTCCATGGATATTCCACTTGATAGTTCCTCAGAAAAGGTTTGATCAAATTATATTTAAAATCCAAAATCTATACTATGAGAATTATTTTCCTTAGACTTATGGATTTATTAAGTTAGTATTTTCAGGCATGCAATATCGAAAATGCAAAAATAAAGAACAAACAAAAATGCAATCACTTAAAACCATAATAACACAAGATATGACTTGAGAAATTCTTTCGGGAGAAAACCCAATTGGAAGGTAAGACTGCTCTTCCCTCTCTTTCTCTAAATGGGAATGGATGCAAGTACAAAGGAGTGAGAGTTGTGGCTCGTGGGATGCTATAGTGCACAAACCCTCTCTGTTCTTTATCTATCTCTTTCTCTATTTATCCACTCTCAATTACTTTGCTCATATATGGAACAAAATGCAATTGAATAGAATGGAACCCCTTTTCCTCCTAGAGGCCTGGTTAGAACAACCCAATAACGTACTAGTGGTTAAGTTTGACTACTTCAACTCTTAATTAGAGTTACAATATTGTCCATGGACTTTTCTAGAATATTCTTCATCATGATCATGTGGCAAGTCCCTTTTCCATGAATCATGGGGTTTGACGTGTCATCCTCTTGAATCATGGTGGACAAAATAGGAAGGTCAACTTCTAGGTGGCATATATTTTGCATACAAATTTTGATTGGGTGATTCTTGCACCATTGAAAAGGTATATGTGTGTAAAACAAAACTACGGCACGCTCTGCTTAAGTAGCAAAGTTTGCCCCCCAACACAATTTGATGCCTCAAATTGCTTCTGAAAGGTTTCAAACCCCAATTCACCAAACTAGGAACCGATGGTAAAACTCATCCTATGAGATGATTCCTCTACTTTTTCCACTCTAAAAGCATCAAAATAGATGAAAAATAATATAATGATCCAATCTGGACCATATCTATACTAACCATAGTTACAATTATGTACTTTTGTGCATAAAGCTTTGTTTGTGCATATGGCAACTAGAACAATGAATTTTTAAAAGAGCAAAAATAGAACATTTTTTTCTTTTGATATAATAATAGTACCCAATATAATTTTCTTAACACAAATATTAAAGTTATGGTTAAAAAATGAATTATAATTGGAAACGATATACAATCAAGTGAAGAATCACTCTATTTTAATAATAAAGTATATGAATTAGAATATTGTGTTGAATGTGAATATGAAGCCAAAACATTCATAAATTGGCCTAATAAAAAAAAGTGGAAAGTGGTATAATTTATTTGAAAGGAGGTAAATATGTTTTAAGTTTGAGCAACATCAAAGAAAAAGAAGAGGAACAAACCCAAACATCCCCAAACATCTATAAACAATTTTATAAAACCTTATTAAAATTTGAACCTCAACCAAAAATGAGATTACTCTTATTCTCTTTGACATAAAACTTGTATCCTTGTATCCTTGTACTTGATTTGCAAAAGAGATAAGCACATGTTTTCATTCTCGTGAAATATCAATAAAACTTCACATATACACATACTATTCCATTTTATATATCATCCTTGGCCTACAAAGCATGCATCCTTGGCCAATAGTTTAGTGTTAATCTTTCCCAAGATTACATTATACCATGTGGAGTGTTTCTGTTACATTGTACATTATGAAAATAACATTAAATTTTAAATTTAGAGTAGAAATGAAAATGGAGGTGTCAATTACCAACCTTCAAATCAAGATATCAAAGATTTTACAACATAAATTAAAGAAGAACTTGAAGAATAATCTTTTGAATTACGGGAAATTTCAACATACTCTACGAAACTAGCGCTTTGCTAGAAAAGAGAAATATATTAAAAAAATTAAACAAAAACAACATTACTCACCTCTTCTATTCTAAAAGGAACTTGAGAAACATTGAGGTTAGAGTCCACAATATATATATATATATATATATATATATATATATATATATATATATGTATATATATTTCTTCTTTCTAAAGCATAATATTGTATTGATTCATAATAAAGGTTGTACAAAATCATCATAAGTCCATATCATATGCCAGTTTGGTAATGACTGAAAACCATTCATATGATGACCATATCAGCAGAAAGTAGGGAGATCCATCTATCCCCAAACGAGTCTGATAATCGAACATATTCCATATTCAAAATAGTATAAACAGAGCTGTGGATATTAATATATACAAACACCCATCAACTGTAATGATAAGTTATAAGTAGAAACATTCCAAAACCAAAAGTGCTCCACAGAAATGTGCGAGATATCATAATTACAAAATAAAATATTGTATATGTATGGTTGGAGATCCCCTGTAGGGTCTACAAGGGTCTAGTATGAAATCACCATCTAATGAGGAGGCTGAGTCAAAATATATATCAACATGGATTGGACGAAGCCAGCCTCGTAGAGGACACTGTTTAGAGCCCAATGGCCAGGCATCCAGTTACTGCAACACTATAAAAATAAACAGTCATCCAATATTATCTCAAAAAACTATATTCACATTATAAACTTGCAATATCATCAAGGAAAAACAAAAGTTAGTGGGGAGGATTTATTTAACCAGGGAGGGGAAAATCTTCTATATTTATGTTCTTCTGGTTGATAGTAATAGTAATGTACATCATGCCTATTGAACCAATTAGTCCCCTCTTTGATAGCTCATCTGCAGTCATATTTTGTTCCCTATGGACATGTTCTATGGAAGAATTATTAAGAGGGGTCCATAAATTTTCAATTCTTGTTAACCATCCAAGAACTAGGGGGTTTGTGATTCTAGCAATCCCTAATAAGTGTTGAATTATTACTTTGGAGTCCCCAGGGATGTGGATTAGGGGAATATCTAGAAAATGGATGAACCATAAGAGACCCCATAGGGCCATGACCTCAGCTTTAGTGTTGGTGCCCCTACCTCCGTGCCAGAAGACACTATAGTTTTGTTCCATAGAGGTGGCCAACCAGAAGCCATAGCCACAAACCCGCTGTTGGGTAGTGCCATCAAAGAACCCCATCAGGTATTTCAGATGAACTTCCTTATTGCTTTGACATGATACTGCAATAGCATTTAGGAAGACAATCTTGATTAATTCCACACATATATATTAAACATGGATTTAATAATTAAAAAATTATATATAAATATATATATTTTCTTTTCTTTTTTATTATGTGGTCTAACTTTCATGTTTAATAAACAAAACAAAGCAAAGAAAGGGTAATTAATTATATACCATTAAATATTATTGATTTTTTTTTGGTTCATGGACATCAGAGTTCGGTGACCGCTACATCTACAGAAACTATTCAGGTAGATTCACCTGAAGGGATCACTTCCAGCTGGCTCATTAGTAGAGCCTAACCCTAAGAGCATCGAGGAGAATTGGCCTCATAAACTCCCATTAGAAAAGTATTTTAACGACGGGAACTCGACCAGTTGAAAAAGCTTAAATGTTATCAATGTTAAATTCAAAGAAATGATAATTAATTATATTCCATTAAATGCAATCAGTATAAATTCAAATATCTTATTGCTTAGTAAAAGTAAACTGCTTATACATTTAACTCGCAATAAAGTTTATAATAAAATTGATTGCAAAAAATAATTTTTCTTGTATCATGATTGACCTAAAAGATATTTATAAAACAACATTCAATGCATCATAATAATAATATGAATGATCAACAATAACTTTTGAATTGTGTAATTAGATAGATACTATCCTAATTTATATCATAATTTTATTATATATAAAAATAATGTGTCAATTTATTTTTATTTAAAAGAATAATATCATTCTTTTTTCTAGAAAGTATTTTTGGTAAGATCATATTTAAAAGAATTTCGTCTACGTGTTTTGAACCCTCAATTGTGGTTTATTATTAGGATTGAGGTGGAGATTCTAATCTAGGTATGTAAATAAATATTATCGAGAGGAAATAAAAATTCAAATGGTTTTTAACTATATGAATTTTTCTTTCCTCTCTAGAATGTTTATTTGCTTGGTCTTTACACTTGCCCAAAAAACTCTTGCTGTTTGGATGGCTTGTTTGGAAGAATAAATTTTTGACATGGAACAACTTATGTAAAAGAGGTTATGAGGGTCCTGGGAGATGTCCATTATGCCAATGTACTAGTGAATGTATTCTGCATCTTTTCATATAATGCATTATGACTAAGGAGATATGGGAAATCATTTTGAAGATATTGGAGGTCTAAAATGCTCAGAGCTATTGTTCTATTAAATATTGCTTCAAGTTTTGGCTAGAGGGACCCATAGAAAACAGAACCATCCCCTTCTACATTTGTTAGGGAATCTGGACAGACAGAAATGCACAATTTTTTCAAAACAAACCTTTCCAAAAGAAGCTTGTGGCAACAAACATCAACACATATTGCATGGAAGTTTGTAAATTAACAATGCTTGGGAATCCTAGAAATTCAACAAACAAAAATCTCCTTGTTGTTCTTCCATCCAGTTACTTCAATGGGGCAGTCCAGAATACTATATGTGGGTGCGGTGCAATGATCAAAATGGACATAAAGATATTTTGGAACTTTTCTCAAAATGTCGGAAGTGGCACAAACAATAGGGAATAAATCATTGCTCTCTGGGTTCCCTGTATTGTGCCAAGTGGTTGAAACTAAATGAAATCCATATCTATGGAGATTCATTGGTTACGATTGACTAGATAAACAAACACATTGCCTGTGCCTCTCCCCTTATGGAACATTTGATGAAGAGAATTCAAAAGATTAGGGGCTTATTTCAGAAACATTCTTTGTCCCACATTCCTAGAAATCACAATCAAGAAGCAGATGCTTTATCCAAACAGGGTTTGAATATGGTCCCAGGATGCATCAGTTTTTAGTCTACTTGATTGGGGCAGGTGTTGAAATCTGATTTCATTCATATTGGATAAATGCTTTCATGTTTTTTGCAGGTCTTTTAGGCAATGTTTTTCTTAGGCAATTTTGTCCCATCCTCAATGGATCCCTTGTTCCCATAGGCAAATCTCCGCCTCTTCCCATATATAGAAGTTTGAATGAACAAATATACTATTTCTTGTTTCCTGAGCATAGGTCTTGGCAACAAATTTTCAAGTTTTTCTCAAAAAAAATTTGGCTCCTCCTTCGTGGATCCCTTGTTCCCAAAGACAAATTTCTAGCTCCTCTCCTTCATAGAAGTATGAATGAACTTATATGTAGTCTCTTGTATTTCTGAGCACATGTATATTTGTGAACATGCCTTTAGCATTGAAAGGGTTTTTGTATCTAGTTCATGAGGCAATAGGAAACAAATCAAGCACAAAATTTCAGAATAATGTAACTACTTTTATTCTAGAAGTCAGTCGTTTTTTTCCTTTAAAAAAAAAGAAGAGAAAAGTGATTACATTGTACCATATTCTCTAACCGATCAAAAGTTGCATTTTCTAAGAAAATACTATAATGATCCATATCAGTGGACTGTGGATGAGCACCATACAAAACTGTGGAGCTATACAAAAATAAGAGATCACAATATGCTATATAATGGAATCATAGGAAGCATGAGGTATTAAGAACCTAGAGGTTCCAACCCAGATGAAAGAAAAAAGACCAGTTCTGCCCATTGTTCGAAACCTAAAAAGAAAAAGGAGTACCATATACATTTTGAGACAATGTCCAACATATGAGCACACGAAATAAAAAAAGGGGGAAAGTGCCCGAGCTATGGAGCGCATCCGAGATTAGGATCTTGAAGTGCATTGTACTGACGCGATGTTGGAGCCCTTGTTTTTTTGTTTTTTGTTTTTTTGACTGGCATTTTTCTTACAGTATATTTCCGTGGTTTGAGTGATAATATCCACATATGGAATTTATATGCCCCTTATAAAGAGAGGCAGTCCTTCTAGGATCATGTGGAACTAGCTGATATTTTTAAGATTAGGTCTTTGATTATAGCTGGAGATTATAATGCTACCCTCTCTCGGGAGGAATGTTGGGGTCCTTGATGCAAGACTAACCCACTGGCAAATAGTTTATCAACACTCTTCAACACTCATATAATCTGATTGATATTCAACTGACCCCCATTGTGCCAACTTGGCATTATGGTAGAACTGGGGTGGAGTACATTGGCAAGTGCCTCGACAGATTCTTGATTCATGAAAAAATGATGGAGTCTTTGGAAAACTTGAGATCCTGGGTAGAACAAGTCTACATTTTTTACCATTGCCCGATTATTTTGCAATGGCGCATGTAACCAATTTTCCAAGGTATTCCTTTTAAATTAAACAGAGTATGGGTCGAGGAAGAGGATTTCAATAGACTGGTTATGGATGTTTGGATGTAACACCGCACATTGCATGAACATTTACTTTGGTTACCAAGTTTTGCTTATTACTTTAGATTTTACTTTGTTTGACATAGAATGTTAAAGAACTAGGGTTGAGAAGCCAGGACATATTTTGTTACTTGATTAATGAATAATTAAGAGTTAAAATATTTTGACAAGAACTAAAAGAAAAAATTGTTAACCTCCTGAGGTAGTTAAAAACAGTTTCTCATCTGCTTCCTCAAGAGAGGAATGAAAGAAAGGCTTGGGGGTTGAAAGAAATGGAGCAGAGGGGAAAGGGAGCAAAAAACCATGCTGCCCAAATTTCCTTGAGCTCGGTGAAATAAACCAGTGGGAAACTGTTGAGTACAGTCTGAAAGGTATGTGACTTGAGGCTGGAATGTGGATCCTGATGCCCAAGATACCTGACTGCAACAGACTTATTTTACTGCTAGGCGAAGGAAGAGCTCCGGGGGAGAGTCTGGACATAATTGCCAAATCCGTGGCTAGGTGGCAAGACCTTCCTAAAAATGGAAATAACTTACGTATTTACCAAGCAGAGAACAAATAAGTAAACAAACTCTGTATTTAGTAATTGTTAACTAAAAGGATTCCATAATGATGGACAGCGAACTTTAGGGACTGCTTGCTAGTTGAATATGGAGTTGTCTTTAATGCGACTTTTTAGACTTTCCGGTGCTCGAATCCGATGGAAAAATTTGAGGTGAAATCTTGATTTGTGTTATTTAAACTAGTTTTTTGACTGTATATATGGATTCAACACCATCGAAAACCCCTAGGGCACTTAGATTGCACATGATTACCCATCAAACTTGTGATTTCAATAAATTCTTGCTGGATTTGAGAGAAATTTGACTGGAAAAACCCACCATAAAAACTTCCAAAAAGTCACACTAAAGACAACTCCGTTGAATATTTCATATTTTATGTATTTTAAATTAGTAATAGTTGGATGTCTACAGATTTATCACATGTATGAAAATAGAATAAACTTATACACGATAGTAAAGAATCAACTGTGTAAAAAAATTAGGAAAATACTCCACGACACAGAGAAATGAAAAGTATTTTCTGTGATAAAATTTCTAAACCAAGAATTGTACATGATACATTTGAAATATTCAAGATGTTAACCAAGAATATCATAAATGTTGAAACTGAGAAATGTTATTATCTTATACATGCACAAATCCTCTGTAGGCCTTACACCTTTTAAAATATGTAATCATCCTATATAACACGCTAGCATAATCTCTTTCTGATAATTGCAAATAGAGAAGAAAAAACTTCACATGTAGAAACAATGAATATCTAAATAATTGACTTAAAAAAAAAGATCATTATCAATTGTAAGGGCTCGACATAACTCTCAGTCGATTCCAGAAGGAAAACCGTGAGTCACACAATCCATAATATATTCATCCTTTAAGCAACAGAAACAGTAAAGTCATAATCAAGCTTGATAGAATCCAGTGAAACAGAGGATAAAAAGCTTCGATTTCAGAAGCCGAACCAAGTCAAAATAGCTCCAAATTATAAACGTTATATTTACATACAAACTTTAGACCTTTGGAAAGAAAATAAACAAAAAGATCAACCCTCAGTGAAGCCTGAATTACGCAGACAACACATTCTTGTTTGGAATCATTCAACGACCGATTAACAAAACCCTTATCCATTCAAAATAAAAACAGTTAGTCTAAAGTCGGCCCGAACCTCAACTTAATGGCACTTCTCTATCCAGAGAAACCTAAAAACCATGCGGTAAGGTGAATACAAGCATAGCCACTTTAATTCCAAAAACATTCGAGCATGACAGTCCACCATGAAGTTTGGTAGTAAGACCAACTTGGAATCAGAAGACGACAACCCGGAGTAAGGGGGATTCAAACGCATCCAGAAAAACCATATGGGAAGGGTGTATGCTGAACACGTTACCTGTAGATGCATAATGCCAGAGTTAAGCATAATAACAGGAAAACTTTTAACGATGAATATATGTAATACTCTCAAGGCCCTCAATATTACCTGAGACAGAGTAACCCTAGAACATCGAAGACCGCCTGTACCAGAAACCCCTGCAACATGTATTAGTAGCTCGAAACGGGTGAAAAGAAAACAACCCAACAGTAGACCCTGTTAGGATGAATGTTACCTCCTCGAACCCATTGGCCTCCAACATCATCCTCTTTGGGAAATGCAGACCAACAAAATCTCGAACACCCTGCACAATGAACTGGATGAGCATAGGAACACATTTTGCAATAGAATCGAAGACTGTCAAAAGGTATACATATCAAGAAATAGAGAAAGGTTGTGGTTTACCTGCTAGGTGAAGTTTAACGCCATGCTCCATCGGAACAAGGATGGCAGACTGATACCCTCTCTACTACAACAAACCCTTAGCCTGCTTACAGAGCCGAGCTTCAGAACATTGCATAACATAAAATGTATCCTCAAGCGGCGAGACATAGAGAAAGCAGTTACGACACTAAACCTTGAGCATTGGGAGCCGTTGGATCGTCATACCCAAATCCAAAGGTGCAGATTTCGCCAAATGTTTCCAGATGCCAGACCCTTCTAGTGTCGGGTCCATCTCATTGAATGCAAGAACAATAAGTGTCAGGTGGGTACCATCGAATTTATCCATCCCCATTAAATTGACATTACAACATAAGTCAAGGAGCATACCAAGTGGGTTAATGATTCGAGGTATATACGAATTGGATACTAAGGATTGAATCATTAAATGGACAGTAGGTATTGATTTATGTTCACACTTTTATATATATGATATCTGGTAAAACCTTAAGGTAAGTAAAGTTTGTTAAATTTTTTTAATATGTATGTGTTACAAATGGCATCATAGCTCAGGTTCGCACACTAAGACTTTTGGGGTATATATATATATCTATCTATATATATACACACACACACACACACACACACACACACACACACACACATATATATATATATATATATATATATATATATATATATATAGATATAGATATATAAGCAACTAATTAAATGTGAATGTGAACACAGAGATCAACATCAAAAGAGAAGAAATGCAGAGGAGTCCCAAACCATCGAACCAACCAGAGGCAACTTATGTAGAGGCCAACCCAGACATATGGATACAACTGGGAGAAGAATCTCGACAAGCCAATGCTGCTCTACTCGAAACTGTTCAACAGTTACGTGCTGAGATGACAAACTTGAGGACGGATAATGAATGATTGCGGCAAGAACAAGAGAGAATCCTTAAAAGTCTATCCGACCGACAGAATCAACGAGGACCAGATCCTAGTGCGGAGGATAGGGAGAAAACCCCAATGGTCCATCATGGAGAAGATAATGCAGAGTCAATAGAAGGACATGGGGAAGATGAAGAGGGACGTTCAGATAATGTTTCTGACCAGCGGAAGACAAAAAAACAGAAATTGAAATTATAAGGGGAATTCAAAAAGATAAAATCGTCACTCTTTGAAGGAGAGTTTGAGGAAGAAGCTGAAGTATGGCTAATTTCCATGAGCAAATTCTTTCAGATTTATGACTACACTAATAAACTTAAGGCACGACTCGTAGTTTATCAACTAAGGGGTAAGGCTACTCTTTGGTGGGAGGAAATCAAAACTATGAGAAAAATTGATGAAGAGCAAGTTACGTGGAAAGAATTTCATAAGCATTTCAAGGATAAATATTTAACTGAGCATTATTATGATGAAAAGTAGAGTTCCATGATTTAAGGTTGGGAACCTTGACCATGGATGAATATGTGAAACGATTTACTTCCCTATTACGATATGTACCATATATGTAGGAAGAAAAGGCCAAGATTTAGCGATTTATTAGTAGTCTACCCAACTTTGTGAAGGAAAAGGTGGAATTTGATTACCCAAGAACAATGGATGATGCGGTATGAAAAGCCTGTATCTATTATCAACAAATGATACAAAAAAGTGAGGGGTCTAAAGAAGGATTGGGCAGGAGGGGGAGAAATTTACCCCCAAGCACATAGACAATGACTACTAATGGAAGGAATATACAACAAAGACCCTTCAGTAAATTTCTAGCAAGGAACCAGTCAAAGGTTCCAGCCTACACTGAGAATAGACAGTCGGAGGGGGTTAATAAACCTGCTAATGATCAGCAGCCAAAACAACCTCTACAATGTTGGGGATGTGGAGAATCCCATTACTACAAAAATTGCCCGCACAGGGCCAAAACAGAACAACTTTCGAATATGCAAGAAGCTTCCACAGTTGGGGAAGTGGCAAGGAGTATGCCCAGAATTAATGTTGCTTTGGATGATCATCAAGCAGAGTACCAACCCACCATGATTGAGTGTGAAGGTATGATCGCTAATCAACCTATATCTGTTTTGTTTGATCCGGGTGCTAGCCTAAGCTATGTTAGTCCTAAAGTGGTAGAGAAATTTTAGCTGCAAAGCAGTAAGTTTCAAAAACCTTGGTTAGTTCAATTAGCCACAGGGGAAAAGAGAAGGGTAATTGCAAAAACAGAACGTTGTCCTGTAACAATTTCAGGACAACCAATTTATGTTGATCTTAATGTACTCCCTTTGGGTTCGTACGATGTACTAATAGGGATGGATTGGTTGGAAGGACGTTGGTCCCTAGTTGATTGTAAGGAGAAATCTGTAAGTTATCTCACTGAGTCGGGGCAGAGAAAGGAAATACAAGGAATCAAGAAAAATATTAAGTTACGTCCTATTACTGCTAGCCAGCTGGGAAAATGCATTAGGAAGGGTTGTTAGATTTATGTTGTCCAAGTAGGATACACAAATTCCAAGAGTAAAATGACTTCCTTGGAAAATATTCTTGTCATTCAGGATTTTGTTGATGTGTTTCCTGAATCCATTCCTGGATTTCCACCTAAGTGTGATATTGATTTCACAATTGAATTGATCCCTGGTGCAACTCCTATTTCTAGAGCTCCTTACCGCATGAGCATCCCTGAGTTAACATAACTCAAAATGTAGCTTCAGGAACTTCTGGATAAAGGTTACATTCGCCCCAATGTGTCCCCTTGGGGAGTCCCTGTACATGGAAGAAGGACGAAACCTTGAGGCTATGCATTGATTATCGTCAGCTGAATAAACTAACTATAAAAAATAAATACCCTTTACCATGTATTGACAATTTATTTGATCAAGTGCAGGGAGCTAGTGTGTTCTAAAAAATTGATCTAAGGTTCGACTACCACTAGATAAGGATAAAGGAAGAATATATTTTTAAAACTTCATTTCGAACTTGTTATGGTCATTACGAGTTCATAGTATTTCCATTCGGCCTTACAAATGTTCCAACTGCTTTTCTGAATCTGATGCATGGTATTTTTCAGCCATATTTAGATAAGTTGTACTGATTTTTATTGACGACATAATAATTTACTCTAAGAATCAGGAGGAGCATGAAAATCATTTGAGGATAGTGTTGCAGACTCTGTGAGACAATTAGTTATACACTAAGTATAGCAAGTGTGACTTTTTCAAAATCCAAATACAGTATCTGGGTCACGTTATATCAGTAGAGGGAATAGCGGTGGATTCGAAAAAGATTAAAACTATTATGGAATGGACCACCCCGAAGAATGTTGCTGATATTAGATCATTCTTGGGCTTAGATGGTTACTACCATCAGTTCATTGAAGGATTTTTGAAAAGTTGAAAATCGCTTTTCCAATGACATCATTACAGAAAAAGGGACGCACTTTTTGTTGGATAGTTGAATGTCAACAAAGTTTTGAACAATTAAAACAATTACTTACTACTGCACCCATACTAAAAGTAGAAGACCCAAAAAAATCTTTCGTGGTTTGCACAGATGCAAGTAAGAAAGGTGTTGGCGGAGTATTGACGCAGGAAGGGAAGGTTATAGCCTATGAATCACACAAATTGAAAGAATATGAGCAACGATATTCTGCATACGATCTTGAATTGACAACAATAGTGCATGCACTTAAAATGTGGTAACAATACTTATTGGGATTTTTTTTTTGTTATTAACAGATCATAGCAACCTTACAAATTTCTTTAACCAATCCAGCTTAAATGCTCGGTAGGCCAGATGGACAACATTTTTGAGCGAATTTGACTTTGAAATGAAGCACCTTAAGGGGAAGGAAAATCGAGTAGCCGACACATTAAGCAGAAAATTACATTGTATCTATGAAGTTCAATTCAGTCAGGTAAGATCTAACCTCCCTGATATAATTAAGGAAGCATCTCTTAAGGACCCAGAGTATGCCTTCCTTTGGCAGCAAGAACTTGAAGCTCAAGAGAAGGGAGAACAATTTTATTTTGATATAAATCTAGATAGAATGTTAACCTTTAGAAATCGAATATATGTTCCTAATCAAAATTATGTTAAACAATTGATATTGGATGAATTTCATAGGAAACCTTATGTCGCCCACCTAGGATACCAGAAACTACTTTTTGCCATAATAATAATAATAAAAAAGAAGAAGTTATTTTCGGCCGAGTTTAAGGAAAGATGTCACTGAGTACCTATCCAAATGTTTGGAGTGCCAGCTGGTGAAGGCGTAGCATCAGCACCCCGCTGGACTATTGCAACCATTACCCATTCCTCAGTGGAAATGGGAGACAATCACTCTAGATTTCATCACCAGTTTACCTCGCACTAAGAAGCAACATGACTCAATTATGGTGGTGGTGGACAAGCTAAGAAAAACCGCTCATTTCATACCTGTAAAATCCACTTACAAAACTGTGGAAATTGCAGACATATTTATGAGAGAAATTTTCTGACTGCACGGAATACCCAAGGTGGTAATTTATGACAGAGATGTAAAATTTACATCTACATTTTGGAAAACACTCTTCTCTGGGTTAGGCACCTAGATTCAATTTAGTACCGCTTACCATCCACAGATGGATGGCCAAACGAAGTGAGTGAATCAAATTCTGGAGGATATGTTAAGAATGTTTGTGATGCAACAACCACATAAATGGGAAGACTACCTCCACCTAGTGGAGTTTGCTTATAATAACAGATACCACGAATCACTGGGCATGAGCCCCTTTGAGGTGTTGTATGGAAGAAAGTGCAGGGTGCCCATAGATTGGAATAGTCCTGTCAACAAACTAACATTGGGTCCTGACATGTTAGCCGAAATGGAAGAGACAGTTAAAAAGGTCCGTCAGAATCTAAAAGTTGCCCAGGATAGACAAAAGGTTTATGCAGATAAAAAAAGATCATATAAGGAATTCCAGTTGGGGGATCATGTGTACTTGAGAGTAAAGCCTCGAAAAAGCACTTTACAATGGAAGGGTTGTGCTAAGTTAGCACCCCGGTACTGTGGACCATTTCAAGTCTTGGAACAGATTGGACCTGTAGCATACAAACTTGCATTACCAGGCCATATCCGGGTCCACAATGTTTTCCATGTCTCCTTGTTAAAAAAATATGTGTACAACCCTCAACATATAATTAACTGGGAAAATATACAGGTAATAAATTAATAGAATAAATAACATATAATTTTCTGTTTTGAAAGGTTTCTGACAGTAGATTGTAAAATGTGCAGGTCAAACCGGAAGGAGAGTTTCTAGCATAACCTCTTCGTATTCTTGATCGGAGAGAAACCACCTTGTGGAAACAAGCCATCACCCAGGTTAAAGTGCAGTGGAAGCACTTTGGCCCGGAAGAGGCTACTTGGGAAGAAGAGGAATTTATGCAGAAAGCTTATCCGACACTATTTTCTTAATCGAAAAGAACACCAGGGACGGTGTTCCTCACAAGGGGGGAAGATGTAACACCCCACATTGCATGAACATTTATTTTGGTTACCAAGTTTTACTTATTACTTTAGCTTTTACTTTGTTTGACATAGAATGTTAAAGAACTAAGGCTGAGAAGCCAGGACATATTTTGTTACTTGATTAATGAATAATTAAGAGTTAAAATATTTTGACAAGAACTGAAAGAAACAATTGTTAACCTCCTGAGACAGTTAAAAATAATTTCTCATCTGCTTCCTCAAAAGAGGAATGAAAGAAAGGCCTGGGGTTGGAAGAAATGGAGCAGAGGGGAAAGGGAGCAAAAAACCATGCTGCCCAGATTTCCTTGAGCTGGGTGAAATAAACCAGTGGGAAACTGTTGAGTACAGTTTGAAAGGTATGTGACTTGAGGCTGGACTGTGGATCTTGATGCCCAAGATACCTGACTGCAACAAACTTATTTTACTGTTAGGAGAAGGAAGAGCTCGGGGGGAGAGTTTGGACGTAATTGCCAAATCTGTGGTTGGGTGGTGAGACCTTCCTAAAAAGGGAAAGAACTTATGTATTTACCAAGCAGAGAACAGATAAGTAAACAAACTCTTTATTTAGTAATTGTTAAATAAAAGGATTCCATAGTGATGGACAACTAACTTCAAGGATTGCTTGCTAGTTGAATATTGCTTGTTTTATGTATCTTAAATTAGTAATAGTTGGATGTCTACAGATTTATCACTGGTATGAAAATAGAATAAACTTATACATGATAGTAAAGAATCAGTTGTGTAAAAAAATTAGGAAAATACTCCACGACACAGAGAAATGAAAAGTATTTTCTGTGATAAAATTTCTAAACCAAGAACTGTACATGATACATTTGAAATATTCAATATGTTAACCAAGAATAGCATAAACGTTGAAACGGAGAAATGTTATTATCTTATATATGCACGAATCCTCTATAGGCCTTACGCCTTTTAAAATATGTAATCATCCTATATAACACACTAACATAATCTCTTTCTAATAATCAGAAATAGAGAAGCAAAAACTTCACATGTAGAAACAATTAATATCTAAATCATTGACTTAAAAAAAAAGATCATTATCAATTGCAAGGGGTTCGACATAACTCTCAGTCGATTCCAGAAGCAAAACCGTGAGTCACACAGTCCATAATATATTCATCCTTTAAGCAACAGAAACAGTAAAGTCATAATCAAGCTTGATAGAATCCAGTGAAACAGAGGATAACAAGCTTCGATTTCAGAAGCCAAACCAAGTCAAAAGAGCTCCAAATTATAAACGTTATATTTACATACAAACTTCAACCCTTTGGAAAAAAACAAACAAAAAGATCAAACCCTCAGCGAAGCCTGAATTACACAGGTTCATGCCATAACACATTCTTGTTTGGAATCATTCAACGATCGATTAACAAAACCCTTGTCCATTCAAAATAACAACAACTAGTCTAAGGCCAGCCTGAGCCTCAGATTAATGGCACTTCTCTATCCAAAGAAACCTAAAAACCATGCAGTAAGGTGAATACAAGCATAGCCACTTTAATTCCAAAAACATTCGAGCATGACAATCCACCATGAAGTTTGGTAGTAAGACCAACCTAGAATTAGAAGACGACAACCCAGAGTAAGGGGGATTCAACCGAATCTATAAAAACCATATGGGAAGGACATATCCCAAACACATTAGCTGTAGATGCATAATGCGTAGTTAAGCATAATAACAGGAAAACTTTTAATGATGACTATATGTAATACTCTTAAGGCCCTCAATATTACCTGAGACAAAGTAACCCTAGAACGTCGAAGACCGCTTGTACCAAAAACCCCTGCAACATGCATTAGTAGCTCGAAACATGTGAAAAGAAAACAACCCAACAACAGACCCTATCTGGATGAATGTTATCTCCTCGAACTTGTTGGCCTCCAGAATCATCCTCTTTGGGGCATGCAGACCAGCATCGAACACCCTACACAATGAACCAGATGAGTAGAGGAACACATTTTGCAATATAATCGAAGACTCTCAAAAGGTATACATATCAAGAAATAGAGAAAGGTTGTGGTTTACTTGTTGGGAGAAGTTTAGCGCCATGCTCCATCGGAACAAGGATGGAAGACTGATACCCTCTCTGCTACAACAAAACCTTTGCCCGCTTGCAGAGACGAGCTTTGGAACATTGCATAACTTGAAATGAATCCTCAAGCGGCGAGACACGGAGAAAGCAGTTACGGCACTAAACCCTGAGCATTGGGAGCCATTGGATTGTCATATCCAATCCAAAGGTGCAGATTTCGCCAGATGTTTCCAGATGCCAGACCCTTCTGGTGTCGAGTCCATCTCATTGAATGGAAGAACAACAAGTGTCAGGTGGGTACCATCGAATTTATCCATCCCCATTAAAATGACATTACAACGTAAGTCAAGGAGCATGCCAAGTGGGTTAACAATTCGAGGTATATACGAATTGGATATTAAGGATTGAATCATTAAATGCATAGTAGGTATTGATTTATGTTTGCACTTTTATATATATGATATCTGGTAAAACCTTAAGGTAAGTAAAGTTTGTTAAATTTTTTTTAATATATATGTGTTATGCGTTACACTAGAAATCATATGTGATCACCCTGACTACGTCTACTATGACCAAAATTACCAAAAAACTGGCCTCCTTAGGAATTAAAGGACTTGATTGAGGAGATCAAGAGGATTGGGGACTCATGACTCACTTTCACACTCTGTCCCCACTGAGCAAACTTTGTTTCAGTTAAAGGAACTGAAAGGGAGGAAAAGGCACCTTCTACAAATTCAAGAGACTACTTGGAGGTTAAAGAGCCAAGCTTTATGGATAAGAAAGGGAGACAAGAATACTAAGTTCTTCCATCAATATGCATGCCATCAAAAGAATCAAAATGCTATCTGGCACATCCAAGGGGTGGACAGGAATGTGGTTCATTCCACGTGGGAGATACAAATAGAGGTTGTTCCCTACTTTTGTTGAAATGTGGCAACAAGAATATTCCAATTTTAATTTGTCCTTGAATTAAAATTCAAATTTAGTCTCACCAGCTGCTTGAAAATAATTAATTAATTCATCTTGATTTAATTAGTTGGAGAAATTCAAGTTAGAAGTCTTTCTGAAGTCATGCAACAGTTATCCCTTAAATTAAGGAGATAAGATTGAGTTGTAATTAGTTAGCTTAGTTTACTGAGTTAAGTCCAGTTAAATTAGTTCCAAACTATTTGAGGAACTAATTGTGAGTTATCAGTCAGTTGATGCATGCATGCACTCAACTAGTGTACTCCAGGTAACTGAAGATTCCCTCATCAGTAACTCATGCATGTATATTTTGAGAAAGATCAAGTTGAACTAAATGTCAAGGACAATGTACTATCAGTTACATGTGTTTTCCTATAAAGAAAACTCATGCATGTGGAAGTAATCATTCCTTGAGGATTGCGCAATTCTAACAGTGTATTAGAGCAGTGTGTGAGATTAGTGTTCCACTTGGTAACAGTAGGATCACCCAAGAGAAACTGCGCAAGGAAATAGGAGCTTGGAGGGCAGAGGAGAAGGTTTTGTGAGAAGCCAAGTTTGCCTATGAGCATCTGTGAGGATTGTACTGAGAGCTAGCTAGCTGTGAAAGCTAAGGCTTTGTATAATTCTGATATATTTTCAATTTGTATGATAATACAGATAGTGGGGTTTTTAGCTGAGGCTTTCCCCGAAGTATTCTTCTGTGTATTGTGCATTGATTCTTCTTCTTCTGGTTATATTGTTCAGCTCGATCTTTAAGCTTCCACAAATTGAAAGTAGAAGTAGATTATAGTATTTTGCTTTGGTTATATTGCATTATCAGGTTAATCTACAGTCAAAATTTCTACATGGTATCAGAGTTGTGAATAATATACGGAGAAGAGAATTCGAAGTTTGAAGTTCGGGGTTGCAGGTACAAAATCGAATTCTTATCATACTTCAAGGTTGGCCAATGGCGTTCAATGGCTTGAGACTCGAGTATGCCTTGGAAGGTAGCTCGAATTACATAGCATGGAAAGATCGCATGGAGGCTGTATTAGAAGACAACGGCTTGAAGTAATTCATTGATTAAGAAATCCAAAATCCAGCTTCAATTAATGCACAAGAGTTAGCTGAGTGGAAGAAGTGTGTGGTGAAGGCGAGACAGATCATCCTTGAGGGAGTTTGATACCATATTGTCTTGAGTCTCCATGGGAAGGATACTCCATTTTCAATGTGGAAGACATTGGAGGACCTCTACCAGAACAATAGCGACCAGAGGAAATTGGCGCTCAAGGATAAGCTTCAAAGAATTAAGATGGAGAAGGGCGATACTATTTCCACATATTTGAACAAGCTCACCACCTGCAGAGATGAGCTTAGCAATGTGGGAATAACTGTTGGCATTATGACACAGGTTTGGTGCTATGACACAGGTGTTTTCCTTGATGGAAACTCACTCAAATAACAGGTCACAGTTCAGGATCATAGAATGAAGGAAAAAGAGGTATACTCAAGTTCCCCTTGACCAAACCGCGTATACACGTGGGTTTGCAAACAAAAAGGCGCGTATGCGTAGACACGCACTTTCACACAAGGAAAAGTGTGTACATGTTGGAAAAATTGGTTTTGGTCCATGGTATTTGGTCCTTGGTATTTTGACCCATGGTATTGGTCCAAGGTATCTTGTCCGAAGTATTGACCCCAGGTATTTGGTCCAAGGTATTGATTCTAAAGTGGTTTTGGACCATGGTATTGAGTAAGGCCTAAGACTATAAAAGGAGGAGGAAATCATTAGGCAAATGCACTCAAGTAATTGAATATCTAATGAAGAGGAAGATCTAGAATATTGGTCATTGGGTTATGGTGCATAGCTGGATTTGAATCAAGGAGGAACCTGAGCGCTTGAAGAAGGATAAGTTCTATTGATGGATCAAGATCTTTAGGCTTGAAGAGAAGTATCTTTGTGTGGTTTTGATCTTTTATTGGCGCATGTCGTAATCTGTAAATCTGATGATCTGGGTATAACTGATGTCTGAATAGTTGTAAAGGTTAAATCATCTTTTACAAATCTGTACGCAGGTTCAGTATAGAAAAGGCATGTATACACCCTAGTTCAACATTTAAAAACAGTGTATACGTAGGTCTGCCTTCATATTACAGCATATGAATGCAGGTTCGACACATTGAAGTAGCGCACATCTCATAAAATATGTTTTAGCTACTTTTGTTTGTTGTTGTAGTGTTTTGGGTTCTGCATTAGGTTATGGTTATTGTTATTGTGTTCTGGTTACAACATTCAGAAAAGTGATTGTTTGATTCAGTTTTGGTTGGTGCAAAGGAGATTGATTGATGCAGATATATTTGATGTTTGATTAATGTTATTGATGGTTCCAGTCTGAAAATTTATGAAATGTGGTCCCCGGAAGAAAAGAGAAGGTTGTAGCCTTCTGTAGGTCAGCGCCTACGTACTAGTAAACACATCCGCTAGTACAAGAGCTAAGGGGGTTGTAGCTTCCTTCCAGGAAAAGCTGAAGAACGAGAGAAGGTTGTAGCCTTCTGTAGGTAGAAGCCTACATACTAGTATAATGTTGCACCAATACAAAATTTGTAAAAGAAGTTTCTTATTAAAGAAATATTGAGACGATTGCAGCAGGTGGTTTTCACCTACATTGGGTTTCCACCTTATATCTTGTGTTCATGTGTGTGATTGTCTGTTCTATTTACTGCCTCTGATTACTGGTTATATGGTTCTGATACACAGATTAAAGATCAACTAACTAAATTATAAGATTGCAAGGTATACGCTAGTTGCTCTAAACACAGTTGCATATACACACAGGTTTCATTAACAGAAGTAGCGTATATAAATCTATTTATGGAAATGAAATATTGTTAAATTGATAATACTGATTCACCCCCTCCCCCTCTCAGTATTATTTCCAACAATTGGAATCAGAGCAGGTCCTTCAGAAAAAGCTTGATCGCTTGAAGGAAGATCTATCATCATGAGTACCTACGAAAGAGAGGGATCCATTAGACCACCAATCTTCGATGGGAGAAACTTCGTCTATTGGAAGGTAAGAACCACAACCTATCTTCAATCTCTTGGAACAGAAGTTTGGGAAATCGTGGAAGGAGGATACACATTTCCATCAGCAATTCCTATAGATACTGCAGGTAAAAAGCAATATGAAATAAATGCCAAGGCCGTCAACACACTATTGGGGAGTCTGTCACAATCAGAATTTGTCAAGGTTATGCAGCTCAAAACTGCCAAATAAATATGGGACAAGATCATTCTAAGCTATGAAGGAGACGATCAGGTAAAACGTGCAAAACTACAATCTCTCAAAATTCAATATGAAACTCTCAAAATGCACAATGATGAAAGTATAGCTAATTACTTCTTACGTATATATGAGATTGTTAATCGCATGAAAAACTTGGGTGAAGAGATAAAAGAAGTTACTGTAGTTGAAAAGGTTTTGAGATCCCTGTCTTCTAAGTTTGAATCAAAAGTTTCTGCCATAGAAGAAAAGCAAAATCTTCAGAGTATTACTATGACACAGCTGCACGAAATCCTAACTGCTTTCAAAATGAGAAAAGGGGGTCCATCAGATATGAGAGAAGCCGCATTCAAGGCTTTGGGAAGAGAAGAGCTCAATGAATCGAGACACATTTCAGAAGGAGAGGAAGAAGCAAACTTTGTCAAGAACCTTCAACGAGGTTCTATAAGATTCAAAGGTAAACTACCTTTCAAATGCTTTGCTTGTGGAAGAGTCGGTCATTATGCAGCCAAATGTACTCATAAAGATAAGCTGGATAAAGGTAAGGAACCAGAAAAATGGAATAGAAAACAAAATGTAAGTAAGAAGAGCTACTATACACATGAAGATAGAGATGGTTTATCAAATAGTGATGAAGATGATCATGGTAATGATTATAGACTTTTGATGGCTTTTGAAGATGATGATTTCTTAGATGCTTTAGATGAATATGGTCTCTATGAAGAAATTTCTAAACTTAAAATCTGTTTAGAAGAAAAGAGTATGATTATAGATACTCTGACATTCCAACTTGCTAAAAGAGAAAAACACAATGAAAAGTTAGAATGTGAAATTGTGGGTCTAAGAAAAGATATTGAGAAAACAAAAGCTCTCAATCTTAGATTTGCTAGAGGATCAGAAACTTTAGATGAAATTATCAAAGTGCAGCCTTCTCCTCTGATAAAGACAGGTCTTAGATATACAGAAGAAGCATCTCAAGCATAGAAGCCATCAACCTCCAAAAGCTATCTTGATGCAACAAGGAGAAGTGAACAGGTTGACAATCGTCGGCAAAGGCATAAAGTAGATCATCAGGTAAATCGGGTTCAATCGACTTCAAGGACGAACAAAAGCTATAACCAACCACAGGTAAATCAGTCTCAGTTTGCTTCAAGAATGAATGTCAATGGAAACTATAATCATCAGGTCAGTAGATTTGATAATCGCAGGAATTTCTTTAATGGCCAATGTTTTTCATGTCATAACTTTGGACACAAAGATGCTCAATGTATTGCTTACAAGACCATCATGACTAGAGAAGCACGAAATCAAAGGAATGTGACTGGGATCATGAAAAGGACCTACAATAACTTTTTTGCTCTTGAAAATGAAATAGAATGCTCTATCTGTAACAACTTTGGTCATGAAGATTCTGAATGTAGGAGTAAATTTCAGCAAACATCTCAAAAGGAGCAAGCTTCATTGGGTCCCAAAATATGGAGAAAGAAAGAACCGCAAACAAAAAGATGTGGAATAGCCTTATATGCAGAAGGACAAGAAAATCAGTGGTATATCGACAGTGGATGCTCGAAACACATGACAGGTGATAAAGAAAAACTTCAGTCATATAATGCCTTAGAAAAGGAAAAGAAGGTCTCATTTGGTAATGACACTCCTGCAGTCATAAAAGGTAAAGGCTCTGTTCTCTTAAAAGAAAAGGTTAAAGTTGGGAATGTTATGTATGTATATGGTCTAAAGCATAATATATTAAGTGTCAGTCAAATGTGTAATCAAGGAAATGAGGTAGTATTTCGATCAAATGGATGTGTTGTTCATGAGCTTAATACAGGAGAAACAATGATCAAAGGTGTAAGAACTCCAAGCAACCTGTACATACTCAAAGGGGGACAACAACAGTGCTACCTAAGAAAAAATAATGAACACTGGCTGTGGCATAGAAGATTGGGGCATCTAAGCTTCCCTCAAATAAGAAAAGCATGCAGATACAAGGTTGTTCGTGATCTTCCAGATATCAGCATTCCAGAAAACACAATATGAAAATCATGTCAATTTGGTAAGCAAACTAGAGCACATTTTCCTGAGAAGGAAGGATCAACTAGCAAGCCTCTTGAACTTGTTCACACTATATTATGTGGTCCATCTAGGAAAAAGTCACCTCGTGGAGAAGAATAATTTATATTGTTCAATGACGACTTTTCCAGAATGTGTTGGATAGGACTTCTAAAGCATAAAGATGAAGCTTTCGAAAAGTTCAAAGCCTTCAAAGCCTTTGTTGAAAATGAATCAGATCGCAAAATCAAATGCCTCAAGTTTGATCGAGGAGGGGAATTTACCTCGGATGAATTCTTCGACTTCTGTGAAGAACATGGAATAAGAAGGGAATTCTCTATAGCAAGAACTCCTCAGCAAAATGGAGTGGTAGAAAGGATGAACAATATTGTTCAACAAATGGCTCGTGCTATGCTAGATGAGTCAGGAACTCTTGTAACCTTATGGGGAGAAGCTGCATTTGCTGCCGTCACTATTCTCAACAAAACAAACGTCCAAGTAAACAACACTCAAACTCCACATGAACTTTGGTATGGTAAGACTCCTACTGTAAAATACTTCAAATTTTTTGGAAGCAAATGTTACATCAAAAGGACTAATGAAAAACTTGGCAAGTTTGAACCTAGAGCAAATGAAGGCATTCTCCTTAGTTACTCTTCCCGAAGTAAAGGATACAAGTGTTATAATAAAAGACTTTGGAAAATTGTTGAAAGTATTGATGTTGTGGTTGATGAAGCAGGCAAAAATCCAAAGCAGGTAAAAACCGAAGATTATGAAGAAAATGAGGACTATCCTTCCACATCAAATCAGACAAATTTTGAAGAAGAAACCAATGAGGCACCAGAAGAACAGATAAGGGTAGAAGAAAAGACTCCATCCAGGTATGTTCAGAAGAATCATCCAGAGACTCAAATTTTGGGGCAGAAAGAGGCAGGAGTGCAGACAAGAAGAACTATTACAAAAGCTTCAAGTTATCTAGCATTGTGTTCCTTCGTTGAACCGCAAAATGTAAATGAAGCATGCAAAGATGAATGTTGGGTCAAGGCCATGAATGAAGAACTTGAGCAGATTGAAAAGAATAATACTTAGGAATTGGTTCCTAGACCTAATGATAAGAATGTCATAGGAACCAAATGGATATTCAAAAACAAGCTGAATGAAAATGGAGAAGTTATTAGAAACAAGGCCAAACTTGTTTGTAAAGGGTATGCTCAACAAGAAGGTATAGACTTTGAAGAAACTTTTGCACCTGTTGCTAGACTTGAAGCCATAAGAATGTTTCTTGCTCTTTCTAGTTTTCAGAAGTTCAAAGTATATCAAATGGATGTGAAATCTGCCTTTCTTAATGGAGACCTAGAAGAAGAAGTGTATATTGAGCAACCAAATGGATTCATCCTTGGAAATGATCCAAAACTCATATGCAGACTTAGAAAGGCTCTCTATGGTCTAAAACAAGCTCCAAGGGCCTGGTATTATCGTCTTGACAAATACCTTCATCAACAAGGTTTTTCAAAAGGATCAGCTGATAGCAATCTATATATAAAAATTGACAATGATAAATTGCTAATACTTGTTGTGTATGTTGATGATATCATTTTTGGTAGCAATGAAGAAGCCATGAGTCAAAACTTTGCCTTGGTAATGCAGAAAGAATTTGAAATGTCCCTGCTTGGTGAGCTCACATATTTTCTTGGCTTACAAGTTCAACAAAATAAAGATGGTATTTTTTTATCACAAACCAAGTACCTAAAGTAGATCTTGAAGAACTATGGCATGGAAGATTCTAAACCAATATGTACCACTATGGTAACAGGATGCAGCCTCAGCACAAATGATGAATTAGAAACAATACATCAACCAACCTTGTTACACTAAAAAATGTCACCATGGCTATTTACAGTTAGTATGGCTCTATCAACAGTCATGCTATCCTCTTAGGCAAGTCTTATGCCTCTGCTCTCCATGTCAAACTCCAAAAAGAGAGAAAGTCTTTATAAATGTATTTATCTCTGGGTACGCAGGTTCTCTCAACCTTACCTGCGGGTACGCACCCAATGTTCACAAAAGCTGCGTACTTGTACGCTCTGTATGTAAAGGGGCAGGTGCGTCCCCCTGTAAAGGTCAAAATGCGCAAGTTTCATCTTTAAAAAGTTACTTGTGGTCATTTCTAGAGCATTCTAGAAGGTTGTTCGACGTGTATTGAGCGCCTCCAGATGGTTCATGTACCCCTACCAAAGAGGAACTTATCCCATCAAGAGAGGAGCTATCCCATCCAAAGAGGGGATTATCCCATTGATGGTGGACCTGATTAACTTCCTCTTGAGCACTATAAATACAGGCATTGGGCCAGAAGGAGGGGAGGTTGAAAGCTAAACATTTCTAAGGGTAGATGCTGCAGGAATTAGGACTCCCATTTAGAAGCTTGTGAGGAGAGATTGCCATCTTTGCTTGTTCTATTTGGAAGTGGGTGAGCTTTGTCAAAGTAAAGGAGAACTCTTGATGGACCCTGGGAGGGACTTGCACAACACCAAGGCTCAGGTTGTAATTGTTCCTTTTGTTTCCTATTAATGCAAATGAGTCCATTCTTCTCAATAACTTGTTATTTATGAGTTGTTTCATGTACTCCTTGGTCTATGTGTTAAATATGTTTTATTCTATGAGATTATCAAGTGCTATTTAATCGTTTGATTGTTAGTGAACGCAGGTTTCAAAGTGAAGAAGGAGCTCATCCGGATCAGCGAGGCTGGACTGCTACAACAGCGTTGGACTACAGGTAGGATCTAAACACTTGATTTCTTATATAGTAAGTGCATGTTTAGAGAAGGATTGCTCTTGTTTGTCTTGTTTGTCACTAGAGAGTCTTAGGCTCCTAGGGAGGTTGGTTGTGTCCGCACTATCGACTCTTTCCGCCTGACAAACCTATAGATCCATGATTGGTAGCCTGCTCTATCTAATAGGTACCCGACCAGACATCATGCATGCAGTGGGAATAGTTGGAAGATTCCAAGCAAATCCAAAGGAATCACACCTGCAGGCAGTCAAAAGGATCTTCAAATATCTTCAAGGAACTCATAATTTTGGCTTATGGTATCCTAGGGACACAGATCTTACACTTCATGCATACACAGATGCAAATTGGGCAGGAAGCATGGATGATAGAAAAAGCACTAGTGGTGGTGCATTCTATATGGGTTCTAGATTAGTGTCTTGGTTCAGCAAGAAACAAAGTTCAATTGCATTATCTACAGCTGAAGCAGAATATGTGGCTGTTGCATCTTGTTGCACACAACTCCTTTGGATGATACGAAAATTGCAAGACATTCAGATCACATGTACTCCACCCATCTCCATTCTATGTGATAATACAAGTGCAATTATTATTTCAAAGAATCCAGTCATGCATTCCAAGACCTATCAAATATCATTTTCTTCGGGAACAAGTGCTTGAACAAAAGGTCAAATTGGAGTATGTTCCCTCCAAGGAACAAGTTGTTGATATATTCACCAAACCACTGCCCAGAGAGACATTTGAATACCTCAGACAGAAGCTGGGAGTAGTTGATGCATCATCTTGTTGTTGACACTTATCTGTTTCAGAGAACAGTGGTTGTACGTGAGTTTCATGAAGCGTATCTGCGTACATACGCTGGTTTTTGTGGATACAACCGCGTATATGTTGGTTTGAAGAATATCAGTGGGCCAGACTCAGGATGAAAAGAGTCTGATATGGGTCTAACAGTGATCATCTGGCACAGGTTCAGGGGGAGCATATACTTCTAATAATGCATTATCATTGTTGGCATTACCTTAGAAGATATTGGTACAATTTCACAGTTGTTTTTGATTCAGGTGGAACAAGTGCAGAGGGAGATCATGGTTGCTGGTCTGGATGGTGATTGACAGATGCTGCTGATGATAGTTGTTGATGACTATCATAGTCTTTTTTTTGATATTTTGTCTCTATGTTATGTATAACTTTTATTATCAAGGTCATGTAACGACCTTTTTTTTCTTTCCCCACTATGCTTGGGATGGATGATGTAATGTTCTTGTTTTATCATGTATAATTTTTTGAAGTATCCCCACTTGGCTGGGAGATGGATGTATGTATGAGCCTTTGGTGATAGGAAGGTCATTTATGATGTATAGAGTCATGTTCTTCTTGTAGAACATATTTTTGCAAACCTTGCTTACAGTCAGGGGGAGCATGAACAACACACTTCAGCATATCAGAGAATTCAGCATGTACTCAGGGGGAGCATAACCCTTTGCCCTTGATGACAAAGGGGGAGAATGAATTGGGGTTGCCATCAAGTCCAAAGGGGGAGATTGTTGGAATTATGACACAGGTTTGGCGCTATGACACAGGTGTTGTCCTTGATGGCAACTCACTCAGATGACATATCACAGTTTAGGATCACAGAATGAAGGAAAAAGAGGTATACGCAAGTTCCCCTTGACCAAACTGTGTATACACGCCGGTTCGCAGACAAAAAGGCGCATATGCGTATACACACACTTTCATGCAAGGAAAAGCGCTTACATGTTGGAAAACTTGGTTTTGGTCCGTGGTATTTGGTCCTTGGTATTTTGACCCATGGTATTGGTCCAAGGTATCTTGTCCGAAGTATTGACCCCAGGGATTTGGTCCAATGTATTGATTCTAAAGTGGTTTTGGACCATGGTATTGAGTAAGGCCTAAGACTATAAAAGGAGGAGGAGATCATTAGGCAAATGCACTCAAGTAATTGAATATCTAATGAAGAGGAAGATCTAGAATACTGGTCATTGGGTTATGGTGTATAGCTATATCTGAATCAAGGAGGTACCTGAGCGCTTGAAGAAGGATAAGTTCTATTGATGGATCAAGATCTTTAGGCTTGAAGAGAAGTATCTTTGTGTGGTTTTGATCTTTTATTAGCGCATGTCATAATCTGTAAATCTGATGATTTGGGTATAACTGATGTCTGAATAGTTGTAAAGGTTAAATCATCTTTTACAGATCTGTACACAGGTTCAGTATAGCAAAGGCGTGTATACATGTTGGTTCGACATTTAAAAATAGCGTATATGCAGGTTTGCCTTCAGATAACAGCGTATGAACGCAGGTTCGACACATTGAAGTAGCGTACGTCTCATAAAATATGTTTTAGCTACTTCTGTTTGTTGTTGCAGTGTTCTGGGTTCTGCATTGGGTTTTGGTTACTGTTACTGTGTTCTGGTTACAACATTCAGAAAAGTGATTGTTTGATTCAGTTTTGGTTGGTGCAAAGGAGATTGATTGATGCAGATATATTTGATGTTTGATTGATGTTATTGATGGATCCAGTCTGAAAATTTATGAAACGTGGTCCCTGGAAGAAAAGAGAAGGTTGTAGCCTTCTGTAGGTCAGCACCTACGTACTAGTAAACACATCAGCTAGTACAAGAGCTAAGGGGGTTGTAGCTCCCTTCCAGGAAAAGCTGGAGAACGAGAGAAGGTTGTAGCCTTCTACAGGTAGAAGCCTACGTACTAGTATAAGGTTGCACCAGTACAAAATTTGTAAAAGAAGTTTCTTATTAAAGAAAGAATGAGACGATTGCAGCATGTGGTTTTCACCCACATTGGATTTCCACCTTATATCTTGTGTTCATGTGAGTGATTGCCTGTTCTGTTTACTACATCTGATTACTGGTTATATGGTTCCGATACATATATTAAAGATCAATTAACTAAATTATAAGATTGCAAGGTATATGCTGGTTGCTCTAAACACAGTTGCGTATACACGTAGGTTTTATTAACAAAAGTAGCGTATATAAATCTGTTTATGGAAATGAAATATTGTTAAATTGCTAATACTGATTCACCCCCCCCCCCCCTCTCAGTATTATTTCCAACAATAACTACTATCGATGATGATATGGTGAGCCTCGCTCTCCTTGGCCTTCCAAAGAGCTGGAATAGCTACCAAGACTCTGTGAATGGAAGGGAGAAACTACCGGATTGGGAATCACTGTGGTCGGATCTCATGCAGGAGGAGATCAGGAGGAGCACACGAGATGATTCTTCATCCAAAAATGATTGTTAAGAAAATATGGCCTTAGCAAGTAAGGCAAGGAAAGGGAAGGGGAAGGCTTCCCATTGCAAATCGAATTCTTCTCATGGAGGGAAGAAGGTTGACAAGTCTAAAGTGAGATGCTTTAATTGTCATGAGATGGGACATTATGCGGTGAATTGCCCAACGAAGAAGTCCAAGAAGGGATCCTCGAAAGGATCGGAAGGTGAGGCATTAGCCTCTCAGTTCAAAATGGACTTTACCCTCATCGCATGCATGGTTTCATCGATGATGGGTTGTGTCTGATATCTTGATACTGGAGCCTCATTCCACAAGATTGGTGATAAAAATTTATTCAGTGCCTTGGAGGAGAAAGACCTCAAGATGCACATAGAGATGGGTGATGATGGAAGGTATAATGTTTCAAGAGTAGGCACAGTTGCTTTTCAGAGGGAGCATGGAGCTCCTCTCACCTTGACAGATGTGATGTATGTGCCTGGACTGAAGAAGAACTTGGTATCGGTCACGATGTTGGAGGACAAAGGGTACGATGTTGTCTTCAGTAAAGGAAAGGTGTTCCTAAGACACATAGCCACGGGTCAGACCAAGAGGATAGGGATTCGGGTGAAGAATCGTTATAAACTAGAGGTAGATGATTGTGCAACATTGAGTACAAAAGCAAAATTGGTGAAAAGCCAAGATATTGGTGAGTTGTGGCACAGGAGGTTGGGCCATTTGCATCATGGGGCTTTGAAGGTATTGCAGTACATATCTACAGGACATCCCAAAGGTAAACTTGAGCAAGTTGACACATGCAAAGGTTGTACCTTGGGAAAGTACACAAAGTCTTCCTTTCATGATCGAGACAGTCGAGCAGAGGCTATCTTAGAGCAATTTCATGCTGATTTATGTGGACCATTCTTGACAGCATCCACAATGAAGCAAAGGTATTATGTGATTTTCATTGATGATTTTTCTCGTAAATGTTGGATTTATTTCATGCAGAAGAAGGACCAACCTTCAAAAAGTTTTGTGAGTTCAAAGCGTTGGTTGAGAAAGAGTCAGGGAAGAAGATCAAGGCCTTGAGAAGCGACAACGGTGGAGAATATGTCTCTCAAGAGTTTAAGGACTTCTGTGCTGTGAAGGTATTAAACGAGAGTTGACGGCACCTCATAACCCACAGCAGAATGCGGTGGCCGAGAGGAAGAACAGAACTATTGTAGGGGCAACACGGGCAATGCTGCATGACCAAGGCCTACAACTTCACTTGTGGGCTAATGCATGCAACACAACGGTCTATTTGCAGAATAGAAGCCTACATCACATATTTGGGATGAAGACACCGGAGGAAGCTTTCTCCAGTAAGAGACCAGATGTGGGTCACTTCAGGATCTTTGGCTCATCGGTATATTTCCATGTGAAAAAATATGCATAGAAGAAGCTTGAGCCGACAGCAGAGTTGGGGATACTTGTGGGGTACACTGATACACCTCACAACTATCGGGTGTACTTGCCTACCAGTCGAAGGACAATGGTTCGCAGAGATCTCAAGTTTGATGAGCAGAAGGCCATGCGAGTTTTCCTTGAGAGGGAGCTCCAACTAACGGCTGTGGAGGAACTGTTGGTTCCCAAGGAGGAGGAGGAGCCTCAAACTGATGCGGAGCAGTCGCATGCAAAGATTCCAGGAGTGGAGACATCCACTCAAGAAGAGTCTTCCAGAGATGGACAGAAACGCACAAGAGAAGCTGATAGATTGTTGGAGGATGCGAGAGAGAATGTGGGAGAACCATCTTCTCAGCGCAGACAGAGGAGGTCACCTGAGACGTACACTGGATACATGGCCCTTGTTGGGGAATGTGTTGAGACCGAGTCATCTTCCTTTGAGGAAGCAGTGCAGCAGCCGATTTGGGTTGATGCTATGGTGGAGGAGTATGACTCCATAGTTCGTAGCAATGTTTGGGATGTGGTTCTGAGACCAGAGAACAAGTTAGTTATGAGTTCCCTTCGGCTTTACAAGGTAAAGCAAGCTGCTGTTGGTAGTGTGGAGAAGCATAAGGCAAGATTTGTTGCCCATGGATTTTCATAGGTCGAGGGGATTGACTATGATGATACTTTTGCTCCTGTAGCAAGGTACTCATCTATTAGATCGATGTTGGCACTATCAACACAGATGGGTTGGAAGATCCATCAGATGGATGTGAAGACTGCATTCCTCAATGGAAATATTGAGGAAGAGGTGTACATAGAGTAGCCGGAAGGTTTTGAGACCTTCGATCGTGAGTCGCATGTGTGCCGACTCAAGAGAGTGTTGTACGGGCTGAAGCAAGCACCTTGTGCTTGGTACACCAGGATGGACAACTACTTCACCGGGTTGAGCTTCACAAAGAGTGAAGCAGATGCGAACTTTTACAACATCGTGGTGAAAGATAAACTGTTGATCATCGTTCTTTATGTTAATGATCTCATATTGACTGGTGATGATCAATTGATCGTGTCTTGCAAGGAGGACCTTGCAAGAGAATTCGAGATGAAAGACATGGGTCTCATGCATTACTTCCTTGGCATGGAAGTTTGGCAGAAGGATGGGGAGTTGTTTGTGTCTCAGGGAAAGTATGCCAACGAGATACTCAGAAGATTCCACATGGAGAAGTGGAAGCCCATGCAGACTCCTCTAGCAGGTAACTGGAGGAAGGAGGATGCTACTTCAGGAGAAGTAGTAGAGGCTACTATGGACAGGCAACTTGTGGGTTCACTGATGTACTTAGTGAACACACGACCAGATTTGTGTTATGCCTTGAACTAGCTGAGTCAAGCCATGGTTTAGCCTACCAAGATGTTTTAGAAGGCGGTAAAGCATGTATTGAGATGCCTCAGAGGCACATCTTAGTATGGATTATGGTACAGATGAACAGAGGGAGTGAAGTTACAGGGCTTCACTGATGCAGATTGGGCAGGGAGTCCATTAGATCGGAAGAGCGCATCAGGAGAGATTTTCAACCTTGGGTTAGTTGCAGTTTCTTGGTACAATAAGAAACAGTGGTCAATTCCACTCAGCTCGGCAGAGGCTGAATATATGGATGCAAGTCAGGCATCATGTGAGGCCATCTGGATGCGGAAAATCCTAGTTGGTTTGTTTGAACAGAGGATGGATCCAACTGTGGTCTATTGTGATAATCAGAGTTGTATCAAACTCTCTAAGAATCCAGTATTTCATGATAGGTCCAAGCACATCGACATCCGATATCATCATCTCAGAGACTGTGTAGTGAGGAGGATCATGTTGCTATAGTATATTTTGACAGAGGAGAAAGATGTTGACATTTTGACAAAGGCATTGTCAAAGTGTAAATTCGAGTTCCATAGAGACAGGATCAGGGTGGCAGATAATCCCTTTCTTGTTGAGAGGGAATGTTGAAATGTGGCAACAAGAATATTCCAAATTTTAATTTGTCCTTGAATTAAAATTTGAATTTAGTCTCACCAGCTTCTTGAAAATAATTAATTCATCTTGAGTTAATTAATTGGAGAAATTCAAGTTGGAATTCTTTCTGAAGTCATGCAACAATTATCCCTTAAATTAAGTAGATTATCCCTTAATTAAGGAGATAAGATTGAGTTATATTTGAGTTGTAATTAGTTAGCTCAGTTTACTGAGTTAAGTCCAGTTAAATTAGTTCCAAATTGTTTGAGGAACTAATTGTGAGTTATCAGTCAGTTAATGCATGCATGCACTTAACTAGTGTACTCCAGATAACTGAAGATTCCCTCATCAGTAACTCATGCATGTCTATTCTGAGAAATACCCAGTTGAACTAAATGTCAAGGACAATGTACTATCAGTTGCATGTGTTTTCCTATAAAGAAAACTCATGCATGCAGAAGGAATCATTCCTTGAGGATTGCGCAGTTCTGACAGTGTGTTAGAGCAGTGTGTGAGATCAGTGTTCCACTTGGTAATAGTAGGATCACCCAGGAGAAACTGCGCAAGGAAATAGGAGCTTGGAGGGCAAAGAATAAATTTTTGTGAGAAGCCAAGTTTGCCTGTGAGCATTTGTGAGGATTGTACTGAAAGCTGGCTAGCTGTGAGAGCTAAGGCTTTGTATAATTCTAATATATTTCCACTTTGTATGATAATACAGATAGTGGGGTTTTTAGTTGAAACTTTCTCCGAAGTATTCCTCTGTGTATTGTGCATTGATTCTTCTTCTTCTGGTTATATTGTTCAGCTCGATCTTTAAGCTTCTACAAATTGAAAGTAGAAGTAGATTATAGTATTTTGTTTTGGTTATATTGCATTATCAGGTTAATCTACAGTCAAAATTTCTACAACTTCTAGGATATTTTCAAAGCTTGTGTAGAGGTTGATATTGCATACCAGCTTTGGGGGGTGGAGGCATACCCCATTGTGTTTAAGATGGATTCTAATGAGTCCCTCTTCCATCAAGTGACTTTGGATGAGCTACTATCAATATTGAAATCATTTGCTAAGGACAAGTGTCCTGTCCTGGGTGGTTGGACGGTAGAATTATTTCTGCATGTCTCTAAGCTCATGGGCCCTGAACTACTAGAGATTGTGGAGGAATCCTGGACCACGGGGCACATTGTTGGTTCCATTAATTTGAATTTCATCGCCCTCATACCAAAATGCTCAAATACTTCTACATTTATTGACTTCAGGCTGATCTCATTATGCAACATCATATGAAAAATCATATCTAAAACAATTGCATAACGTGTAAAGGGGGTTGTGTCAGTTCACATTTCCAGGGAGAAATTCAGTTTTCTTCATGATAGGTCCAGCCATGACTCCATTGCCATCACTCAAGAATGTATTCACTATGTACATTCAGGAAACAAAGAGGCGTTGGTTATGAAAATTGACCTTCGGAAGGCATATGATTGTGTGGACTGGTCTTTCCTCATGATGGTTCTCTTGAATATTGGTCTTGATATACAAAATGTGGAGTGGATCATGGCCTGTGTGATGGGAGCATGGTTCACAATGCTCATTAGCGATTTCCCATCTGATCTTTTCTGGGCCAGAAGGGGCCTCAGATAAGGATGCTTCGTATCCCCTTTACTATTCATTCTAGTCATGGATGGCCCTAGTAGAAAGATAAACTCAACCAAGAATATGGGGATTTTCTCTAGTTTGAAAATGTCACAGGAGGTTAGTATTACACATCTTTTCTTCGTTGATGATATTATTACTTTTGGGATTTTATCTAGATCACAATGGATCTCCTTGCATGATATCTTTCAACAATATGGTGAGGCTATTGGTTTATTGGCTAATGGGCAAAAATTGATCTTACTCTACGCTTTCGGTGAGAAAGTAGAGATTGATCATATTGTACATTATTACGACTTAGGATCCAAGTCTATTGTGGAGGGTTTCACTTATCTGGGCTTCAGACTTAAGCCACGCAACTACATGTCTAGAGATTGGGCATGGTTACTGGCAAGATTTCACAACAAGATAAAAGACTGGACCCATCGCTAGCTCAATCTTGGGGGCATATATACTCTGATACAAGTCGTACTTCATCAGCCGGCCACCTATTAGGCACACTTAGTTTCCATTCTGACTCATATCACCTCTCAGATTCACTCTATTTTAGCTCACTTTCTACAGTCTCGTGCAGATATGGGGCGCAAGTTTCATTTGATCAAATGGGAACATATCTCCAAACCAAAGACTGTCGATGGATGGGGTATACTAAATACTAAATACTTTGGCTAGTCTTTGCTTATAAAATCTCTTTGGAGGGAAATATTTGGTATAGGTACATGGGTGGGGATCACTAGCGCGAAGTATCTCAAATACAAGACTTTCGTGGATTGGTTCAGGTTTGACGAGATTGGCATGAAGGGTAGATCGATCATATGGCTGAGTTTTCGAAAGATCAAAGCATGGTTCCTGAAAAGAATTCATTGGTCTTTCGGTCTGGGTAATAATATTACTATTGGACGAGATAATATTATGGGGGTTTGCAGAGACTCGGACCTTATTGATATCGCCATTGAGGCACTCCATCAAAGGGGCTTGTTCTATCTCACACAGGTCATTAGTAGTTGGAATGGGATCCATCCTATATGGAAATCGACGAGGGAGATTAATCTTCATGGAGACAACGCACTGAAATGGGATGGATATGTGATGGACCTTAAATGAGTCGGACTCTGTAAGAATCAGAGGGGTGATGCATTGACATGGAGTGGGACTTTGCAAAGGGCTATGTTTAGGTAGTTGAAAATTACAGGTATATTATGGACAATATATTTAATACTGACAATGTCCCTTGGTTTCTCTGCATTTGGAAGTGGCACATTCCTTTGAAGATCACACCATTTGCATGATCAGCTTGCCACAACAAGATTCTTACATGGGATAACCTCATAAGACGAGGTATTCATGGACCAAGATGGTGCACCCTCGATGGTACAACAGGTGAGTCTGTAACACATCTCCTTTTATTCTGTGATATTTCCAAACAAATTTGGATGTAGGTGCTCTCTTATTGCATGTTCTCCTTTCGTAATTTTGATTCTGTGGTGGAATGTATCTGATGGTGTATTGATTCCCATGGTTGATCCGGATTTAAACAGGAATGCAACAAATTACAGAGATAACCATAAATACAGAGATGCAGTAGAAATAATACTTCATTTCATTAATGTAAAATATTGAAATATGCTTACAAATAGAAATGGAAATAAACTAGCTCGAGCGATGGTAGCTTATCTCTGAGGAGAGATGTGGCGGCTACATGCCTCTGAACTATCTTACAATGAGGCTCGAAGGCCTATTTATTGTTGAGAAACAATGGAAAACCCTAAACATCTAAAAACCTAACCCTAGGAGATGAAGCACCAAACTATGGGCTCTATTTTGGGTAAATTGGTACATCAACTTCCTAGGGTCGTAACTTTGGCATACGATCTCCGTTTGACGCACACAATACCTCGTTAGAAAAATCTATCCGAGGACTACAACTTTGGGATGAGCAACATTGATCCATGGACCCATGTTATTCTCAATTTTTCCAAAAAAACGTTGTTTAGGGCCTTAAAACAACTCCGGAAGTTCAGGACCCGAAAAACTGCCAAAAATAGTAAATTGTGATACAAATAAGGAAACTAAAAAACTGAAAGAGACAGTTTTGGGGGTCCAAGTGGGATAGGTAGGTGGCCACCAACATGCACCTGGATCATTCCTCTCCCCTTAGGAAGCAATGGTCCTCATTGTGTTCAGTTCCTCCATGAGATGAGGAAACTTCTGTTGAACTTGGTCCCTGTGAGATGTTTTGCAACCTCTGATGTCTTCAGTAATGGTGGGAAGCATGGTAGAGGGCGGTCCACATTGAACACTCGGTGCAAGAAAAGGAATGGGGGAATGCTGTGCTCCAAAGCGTTATTTCCCACAACCTTGGAAATGGTGTAAGGACCATATCAGAGTGGTCTGAGCTTCTAATGGGCTCTTGCAAGGCGTTCTTTCTGTAGATGCAACCAGACTTTATCACCCACTTGAAACTTGTGTGGTACCTAATGCTGATCATGTTGCTGCTTGTACTTGGCATTTTCAGAATGGAGTGGCGATATATCGGCCCGTTGGGTAGAGGTGCTCCGGAAGTCAGATAAGATGAATGCCTGACTTGACAGTGCAATGGGACCCCTGTGAGTGAGGAGAAGATGTCCCTATCTTCTTTCATGACCATATCCAGCTGCTTCTGTTGTGTGGAGGGACCCTTCCCAGGGTCCATGGATGTGGCTACGATCTTCCCCTTACTTTGAGGGCGAACCAGACAAAAAATAAATTTCCTAGTTTGGGAGATGATCTTATTGCCTTTCTTAGCAGAGATCAAAGAAGTGGCGGTAGGTGGGGCTACCTCCAATATCCTGTATAATGTGTTACACAAAGAAATAATAACAACGCGAGGCCTTGACTCATACACAGCATATCGCTTCCACAATTATTTTTGGCCTAATAATACATCACAAACATCAAGCGGTGCAACGTCACACAATACCTCATCTATGAAGGGCTTGATGCTGTAGGGCAGGCGACACTGTTGGCGGACTCAAAGATCTCATCCTTGGTGAAGCCACCCGATGCTGTACGATTGCGGGCATGGTATGGTTGGTAGTCCCAGCCGCTTCACGACCTTTGCTGAAATGAGGTTCTTTTGGCTCCCACAGTCAACAATGAATTGCAGAAGCGAACCCTTCACCCACATTTGTGAGTGGAAAAGGCGCTCCCCCTCCTCTAGATCTTTGGGCTCATTCTTTTGGACCTTGGTGGTGGCAATAGTGGCGCTGGGCTCCGCATCAATGATTTGCTTCCATTTATCATTCAACTCCTCATTCAACTCCTCAATCAACTCCACCAAACTCAATCACTTGAGTTCTAACTGAAATCCATCATGCAATAGCTCAACCGACCCATAAGAAAAGCGTATTTCCTTCTGGCAGTTGCATGTGCCACATCCGTAGCTCGAATTGAAGTGCTCCAAGAGGATAAGATAATGTTTATAGTCCAAATATTATTAAGAGCTAATAATATTCGACGTTTCTATTTTTAGCCTGGCAGTCTAAAAATAGACTCCACCCATATGTCTAAAAATAGAAGTCCATCTATTTTACCAACATGACCAATCATCCACAAATAGCATCCTGCAACTCATAGACCATGATCCATATGTCTAAAAATAGACTTTGCGCCAAAAATAGCTTGCGGGCCCACTTAGTGAAGGCGACTTCTTTTCACTAAGCTCCATCATCTTATTGCATTTTCAACAAAAAACGGCTTTGGAAGTTTAGGACCCGAAAAATTGCCAAAAATAGTAAATTGTGCTACAAATAAGGAAACTGAAAAACTGAAAGAGATAGTTGTGGGGGTCCAAGTGGGATAGGCGGGTGGCCACCAACATCCACCTGGATAAATGGTGCTCACAACTATCTCCCACTATTTATTTTTTAGGAGATTTGGAGAGCCCAAAATAAGTGCATATTTGAAGGGGGCCTGGGTCAACACTTTCCACATATGCTCAAAGATCATCACTTGGCCGGAGACATAGGATCTTCGCTCCGATCACACAAATGATCTATCACTCAGACTTGTTCACCCGAGTCTCGACCTATCGACTGGCTTCTTCGATGGGGTTGGGCAGCGTAGACGTTATGGGGGCCTGGCTCAGGATTAGTGTAAGGGAACACTTCAAATTACATCGGTGTGCTGGCAAAGACACAAGCTCCAAAGCGGAGACATGCACACTATGGGTCCTCCTCTAGTTTGCTAGATAGAAATCCTTGGAGTCCTTACATGTCTATGGGGACCTAAAGACTCTTATTGATGGAGTTTAAGACTTCACATCATATGATCCTCCAGATCTTCAGGGTTGGATGAATTGTATTAAATCCCTCATTAGTTCATTCCAGTCCTTCTATAGGGAAGCTAATATCACTGCAGGTACTCTATCTAAAGCCAGTTTCAACGATGCAGAAGACACCATATATTACTACCACTATCTGGATGGGACTATTTGTGAAATGGGAACCATCAATTCACCATAAAAATGTTACTCTGATTTCTTTTCGAGGTTTTCTTTTGGATATGTTATTATAGTTTGGTACATAGTTTATAAACTTTTTGATATGCTCATAGTAATGCTTTAACACTTCTTATGAAGTCCTCTTTTATGATACTAGAAACAATTATGTTCTTTCAAATATGTTATGGCTACAACAAGCAAATGTATTTTATGTTTTTGGATGATGTATTTGTGTACTCCGATACTGATGGATAGGCACTATGATGATCACAAGATCGACATATATGTACTGGTTTGTAATCTCTAATAAAATTACCAGTGGTTTTTTCCTTCTGAAAAAAACAAAAAAATTATCAGCCACTGTGTTTTGTGATCTGTAAATGTATGAAGATTGTATGTGAGAAAAATTGCATTTCAATTCTTCAATCTGCCTCATCCAATTGCATAGTAATGGAGGGGCCAATTGGGAAAGGAAAGGAAAGATACTAAATTACATCACCATTTTATTGGAGAATAATTTATATTACATACATTGATTATTCTACATCAAAATGGGAAGTAACAAATTTTAGAATGGAGACTTTTGTAGTTATTCATTAAGATATTATTAGAGATCTAATTTTAATAATTTATATTAATCTTACTATCTAATTTTATTAGTTTATATTTATCTTAAATTCAAATCTACCAACTACCTAGTATTGAGAAGCTTAAGTCCCTAGTTAAAATAAGTCTTCCTCAAAACTCAAATAAACTTCATCATAACAAATACCCCGAGCTTACAAATCACCATAATTTTATAATTAAATTTAACTTTATATATATTATTTTTTTATAAAAATTAAAAAATTTGATGCTCATATTTTATATTTATTTTTAATTTAATTCAATTTTCCATCCCATCAAAATATTTAGGTTAAAATCATAATATTGTTGCCCTCTTAGGTTAGAAAGAGCCTCCCAATAACATCAAATTAAAAAATTATGTAACTGTAAGAGCTTTACAATTATTTTATAATGTTTTAATTTAAAAATAATAATAAATAATAAATATAATTATTTATTTTTATAATTATATAATTATATATTATTAATATATTAAAGCTTATTTTAATAAAAATATAAAATAAATAAATATGTCAAAGACTAAAAATTCACTCTGTTCGCATTCACTTGAGGAATAAAGGACTGGATGGTTTGGCTAGCTTAAAATGAATCATTAAACCATATTTTCAATTTTGAATTTTTATATATATTTATTTATTTTTTAATGAAAGAAAGGATAATGTCATGAACCTTACTTTCAATAAATTTTGCAATATTGCCTTCGTTTTTATGGTTGGTTGAATACTCTAAGGTTAACCCCAACCCCGAAAAAATTCCTTGAGAGCCCACATATGCCTGGCCATTGCAGTTTATATATTGATATCCACCGGAAGAAAGTCTGGGAGAGTGGATATCAGCAATCGGAGGGAAAATGGCGAACCAGTATTCCACCAAAAACTCTTTCGAAAGCCTGGTTGTGAGCACCATGATGAGTCGGCTAAATATGCGCAGCCCTTTTCTGGACACCAATACCTTCCTATCCAACTCGTATGATCGCATCATCGCGGACGAGAGCAAGAGCCCATTGGAGAGAGAGGAGGCGAAGCTGGAGAAGAATATCGTTCAGATTATATCCAGCGGGGACACTGATAAACTGAAGGCCAACTCCGGCCAGGCCGTCACCATTGGCGACCACCAGGTTTGCGTGGGGTTCCACGAGGACCCAGAGCCCGGCTACCGCGTCTGGGAATGGCACGGTCACATCATGCTATATGATGAGGAGAAGGGCTACACGGCAGAGTATATCTACGGGAATTTCTTCGAGAAGGCAACTGAGTTTAAGCGCAGAGCGGCTAAACCCCAGGAGAAGAAAGACAAGGAGAACGAGGCCTCCGGTGGAACTGTGGGCTTAGGAGGGCTTATTGATACCGTCAACGAGATGAACGCTCGAATTTTGTGCAGAAATATGAGCGCCGGGTCCTTCAAGTGAAGCTGCATGGTGGTTAATCACCGGGGTTTTTGGGCTTAGGGTTTATGCGAACTTACTGGTAAGAAGCCCCCCTTTAAAACAAAAAAATTATGTGCATTGGTTTGTTCTGGTAAGTCGGCTAATGCTTTATTACTTTGGGAAAAGTATTTTCTGTAATAACTGGTGGGTGGGAGTTGCAATATGAAGTCCTGAATTACTTTTGAGATAATTGCAGCATTTAAAGGGGATTTGTGCTTGTAAATCTGAAATGTTATGTGCTTGGGTTTGTTTCAGATGTGGAAATTATTCAGTTTTTTCGGATGGTCCCAAACAGGTCTTCAGGGTTTCCATGCCCTGTGCATGTTGTTGTTGGACACGGCAATTGCATCCAATTCTGCAAAAAATATTGTTCTTTGTGAAATATAAAGGACCTTTTTATTTGTGTGAAATCCAGGTATTGTAACAGCTGCTCTGATAAAATTTTTAAATATATTGTTTTGAAATTGCATGGTTGGTGGTCTGGATGCTATAATATGTATTCACTGTACCAAACTCTGTAGCTATGCTGTCATAAGCAGAGAGCAGCTGAAAGATTTCCATAAATTACATATTATTACATATTAGATAGGGATTTCGGCATGCTTCTTCTATTAAGAGAAGATTATGGACAATAATTCATTTATTATTTCCATTGTAGTTTCTTTATGCTGCTTCTTTTAAAAATAGTTGGAACCTGTATTATTCCTTATTAAATTTGTTATTGCATATAGATAAGGGAGGTGCTCTAGGCCCAGATCTTATTTTGCTATTGCACGTAGAGAAAGGAGGTAATCTAGATCTTATTTTGCTATTGCACGTAGAGAAAGGAGGTAATCTAGGCCTGTCTGGTGATAATGTGATGGTATTTTAATAAAATGAAGAATAGAACCATATCTTGGCAGGGATTAATTATTTATTTTACTTATCATATTTGAATAACAATAAACTACTCTAGGCCGGTCTGGGGATGATGTGATGGTATTTTAATAAGATGAATTACAGAGCCATATCTTGGTAGGGACGAATTAATTATTTTTCTTCATATTTAAATAATAATAAAAAACTAACATAGATCCTGTTAAACAGGGGTGTATATTTGAATAACAATCAAGGTGTATATTTAAATAACAATTATTTAAATAACAATTATAAATAAACTAGCATAGATCGATGTTAGCCCGGCAGGATATATTGTGTTATTAGTTGTTGAGAGGTAGGAATCTCAAGTTTTTGATCCTTAATAAATTGTGTATTATTTGTTTTTTTTCTCCGTAAAACTGATCTATTTATATTACAAAAAAGTCAAAAATGTTACAAAAATTACAGCTAGGCCAAAGCCCTGTTTCTTCAACGAAGATCATATACATTACTTCCATGCTGAGAGGAGCGACACATAACAAACTGAGACCGACACGTAACATGCTGTGACCGACACGAAGAGTTCCAGAGATGACACGGTGGATGATGGACAACACGGTGAACATGATGGACGACGCGTGGACTGAAACTATGGCGATATGGACAGAGATTACCGTCCTGAGCTAGATGACAGAAATGCAAAGAACTGAAAATGAAAAGGTCAGAGGAATTCATCCCTTGCTTCCCAGACTTGGCGAGTGCAGCGCTAATCTTCATCCGTGGAATGCGGCTCATCAGAAGCAGGTCCCTTGAGATTTTCCGCAGCTCCCTTGCCCTTGTCTGAGCTTCGTTGCACAGGCTCCCTACCCGGACTCGAGCTTCTGCGAACAGGTTCGCTGGGGCCAGCTTCATCCTTCTGGACCGGGCGCGCGAAATCCACAGTGGGAGTCTCCATATCGACCCGCGGAACTGTCACCGTGTCCATGCGCCCCCGAACACTGCTGCAATGCTCCACAGTAACAGACACTATGAGAGTATTGTTAGCAAAGGCACAGGGAATTCTGTAGCGAATGGCCGGATGTTCCGCATGGCCACACTCCGGCATACCCCAACAATTGCCTCTGGCATTACGGCCTGGAGGCCTGTTTTGCTCAGAGGTGATTTCAAGTGAAGACGAAGGAGAGATTTCAGGCCTCTGGGAGCCTGAGCGCCCTCGAGACATGCCTCTGCGACTGCACATCCTAAGTCGCTCCCTCGGCATATGGCTATGGCCTGCCTCTCCAGCAATACCTCCAGAATCCCAAGCAATTACCCACTCCTCTGGATTGTCAGAATCCCAAGCAATTACCCACTCGACTGGTTTGTGATTCATCTGAGCGGTAAGGATGGCCTCCTTATTAACCGCCTTGCTCCTCGTATGTTGCAGCGCATTGAATGGCGCCTGCAACTCCCTGTACATTCCTCCAACGCTCCTCTGCTCCAGACGAGACAGCCAAACGACATTCCCATCCCCCCGAGACATTGCGAAAATACCAATTGCATCGCCTTCCGGCGAATTTAAGGTTCGAGCAGTTTGGCATGGCGTGGCTTGTCCGGGCTGCCAGAGGCCCATGTGACAAGCCACATGCCTCTTAACTGCCTCAACACGCGGCCTAGGCGGTGATGTCACCCGCATCCGGGAAAATTGTGTATTATTTGTTGAGAGGTATGCATTTCAAGTTTTTTATCCTTAATAAATTAATTTAACATTGATTTATTGGTTAGTTTTTTCTCAAAGATTAAAAAAAAAAGTCCGTTCAATATAAAATAGTATATTCTAAAATTCAATTTGAGATGGTTCAGCATAAAATTTTATATACAAAAATTCAATTCGAGATTTTTCCATGGAGCTTTAGGTGCAGTTTACTTCGCAGTTTTACAATGTAAAACTATTTTTTGGGTGGGTATTTTCTAATGTAAAGTTGATTCAGAGAAAGTTCTTGACGTTTGTTGTTTATTTATGTAATAACAATTATATCTGTCTCTGTTTGTGTTGAATTGAGAAAATATCCTTCTCTGAGCTACGAGAAATATCTGGACTTGCGTTACGAACTTACCCCTTCTAAATCCAGGATGCAAAATTTCGCTGATGAACTCGTATTTTATCTTGGAAGGTTTGATGGCTTATACTGTTAGTTTGGTTGAAACATATAAATAGCCCATTGTCCATGCATTGTGTGGTGATCAAGGATGCAAAATTTCGCTGATGAACTCGTATTTTATCTTGGAAGGTTTGATGGCTTATACCGTTAGTTTGGTTGAAACATATAAATAGCTCATTGTCCATGCATTGTGTGGTGATCTGACAAATAAAAGTATTTGTCATTTTGTTTCTTAGCTATAGCAATGATCTGATGCAATAAAACATTGATTTAGAAGTCATTTTTCCAGATTCAAATAGAAGTGTTCATCTTTTATTTATTTAGGAGTGTATATATTAATGCGAAGGACTATCCTGTGTACATTGTTATGGTCATATGTACCATATTTATTTTCCAATTACTCACTTTCCATGAGATGCATCTGATAATAAGTTGGTACCAACTTTAGTGCCATGTCAGCTGAGCTGTGGTCTCACTGTAAAAATGTGGGAGTTTACTATTGCTGACCCAGGTTGGGCTCCCAGGAAAAATAAGATAATTCTCAACCATATACCCAGAAGTGCAGTTCTGATATGAATAGATTTTAGCAGCAGATTGGGGAAATCAGTCCCTGACTTGGCAAAAAAATAGGGGTGTTATGGTAAGGAGAAAAGAAAAATTTAACCCCGCAATCATATCATCTAAATTTAATTTAAAGCACTGGCCTGACAATGGTATCATAACAGAATAGAAAAATAGAAATCATGATCAGGTCACATCTTGTTTCTAGCATAATTTTCCTTCCAAAATTTAACTCACTTCTTTTGTGGACCCCAAGGTTCATCATTCAAATTCACAAAGCTACTTTGAATCTACTGAGGGTTAAAATGGAACTATTTTGTATTTTTGTGTGTGCCTGTGTAATTGACGCTGAACATAATTGCAAGGGTCATCTTTATTCTTCCCTGGAATGTACTACAGGTGCTGCGCTTTCTGTTATATGTAATAGGATGTTTCCCTGAAAGGTTTCCCATGCTGAATAGGATCTATGTTGTGCACAAATGCAAATTTAAGGTTCCACACATCAAAATTTAATTTACTCCAAGTGCTATGCTTTTTCTGCTTTTACTGATTTTGATGCCCAGCTGACTTATCTTAGGATTTATGTGTGCAATGCAATTCTAGGGTTTTGTACATTGCAGTTTATGCTCCACGAGCTTTGCAATTTCCGTGCCTCTGTGTTTTTAAGGTTCTGTATTTTGAAAGAGTTTATCGCGAGATGTTAAATGACAGATGTCTCTTTAGGAGTGTTTTAAGCATTGAGGAAGATATGTTCCGTAAATTTCGTTTTGGTGGGTGCAATAAGCGCGTCAAAGCAGAGAATTGTGATGTTTTCATTCATAGGGTTTATGGTGTCCACAAATGTAATTTTAGGGGTCTGTAGAGATTCCTTCATATATGGTGTGCACAAATGTAATTGTAAGATTTTGCATATCGGAGGAGTTTAAAAAGTTCGATAATGGATGTCTCCTTGTGAATGTTTTAAGCGTTTTAGCCCGATATATTTCTTTAAATTATAGTAAGGGCAATAAGCACTTCAAAGCAGAGGTGCTTTAAAGACAACATATTATAGAAAAATAATAATACATTTCTATTTGATAAAACAGATAATTATTTTATATATATACAGTATGTTACATTTATATAAAATTTTCATCCACCAGCATTGGGGGGCGAACAATGGGGTGATGAGGGATCTGTGATGACAAGAGTATCCGGTGGGGCTTCTGTTAATTTTTATTTATATATTTTTAATTTTAAATAGTGTAAATTATTTTTATTATAGATAAAAATGAGTAATTTTATTAATTTTGAGAAAAAATAAAATTACATTTTGCACCTGTTATGAAACATTTTATAAAAATTACATTTTGCACCCGTTATGAAACATTTTATGATTGTGGGCCACTTAGGCATTGAGTTAATAAATGACAAGACAACAAGAAATTTACAGATTACACATACAATAGAAGTGGACATTGAAAACAAACATTTTTGGCATTAGCCACACTTTTTATTTTATTTTATGCCACCTTGTTCTAACAACCTTAAGTTGGTTCGATATAAGCCATGCCAAAATGTTCTGTTTACATCCACCTGGAGGGCTTTTTTTTTAATCAGAGTCCAAACTTTAGCCACACTTTTTATTTTATTTTATGCCACCTTGTTCTAACAACCTGAAGTTGGTTCGATGTAAGCCATGCCAAAATGTTCTGTTTGCATCCACCTGGAGGGCTTTTTTTTTAATCAGAGTCCAAACTTTCTGAGACATGGACTCTTTTGGTGACCCTAACCCATCCGACGTCTGCATGCTGACAGGGGCATAGGCCAGCTGAATCTGTATGATCTGTCCTATCTGTGCTGGGGAGATCTCTCCAATTACTGAGCAGACTAATCCATATTCTCTTCTTTGAATTGGGCTAGGGCGTTATCTTTGGATTCTTCTTTAAGTTTTTATGATATGTAATTCTTCTTGATATGTAAAAATAGTAAAAAGTTTTGGAATGGAACCTTGGGATAAATCAAAACACATGGAGGACAGTCGGTGATGGTTTCATTCCTTGTGATCTCTTGAATAAATTTAGCAAATTAAACATTTCTTATAAGTTTGCAGTCAAGTTCAAGGTAGAAGTTTGCATTTAAGTTTTAAATATTTGTTAGAAGTTTGCATTTAAGTTTTAAGGATATTAATGTTTTGCATTCAACTTCAAGGATATTAAATATTTCTTTAGAAGTTTGTATTTAAGTTTTAAGGATATTGAATAAATTTAGCAAATTAAATATTTCTTTCAAGTTTGCATTTAAGTTCAAGTACATTAAATATTTCCCAGAAGTTTGCATTTAAGTTTTAAGGATATTAATGTTTGCATTCAAGTTCAAGGACATCAAATATTTTTTAGAAGTTTGCATTTAGGTTTTAAGGATATTAATGTTTTGTTTTGTTTTTTTATTTATTCTTGTTCTATCAAAATATATAATGTTATATTTAAAAAAATAGGAAAATGATTAGAAAATTAAAATTTAGATAATGAGGAAATGGAAGCAGAGAATAATTTGCATAATGTAAAGGAAAAGTATTGTATGAGTTTTCATTAAACTTGTATGGTGAGATGAAAGAGCAATGTATGAATTTTTAAATAATTTATATGGTGTGCAAGAAGAGTGATGTATGGATTTTTAAATAATTTATATGGTGTGAAAGAAGAGCAATGTATGCATTTGCATAAAAAAAGATTCAGAAAGAAGTGTGATTTATTAATTTCTATAAAAATGGAGGCAATAAGATAAGAATATATTTTAAAGTAATATTATATCCATGAATTTATTTATTATTATTTTTTTTCAAGGAAAAGATCGAACTTTCTATTAAGGCAATAAAAAGTTACATTTGTAGATGCATTTAAGCATTCAGTGTACCGTATGTCCATTTGGTAAACATAGAGTAATTCATTTTGGGTTGATTGTAATGTTGTGTACTATCCAAACCCAAGAAAAACAAAAATGTGCCATAGACTGTTCCTAGGCCTCCCCTTTTTTCAGGAAAACAACCCAAATAGGAACATAGTATTTGTACAAAAATACAAAAACCAGTGTTTTAAGCCAGTATCAAGTTCATCCCCTATAACAAGACGAAATGAAAAAACAAAAGAAATTATATCTTGTGCAGAGCAATAAACATTTTGAAAGGAGCTTCCCCTCTCGATCATGGGAAATATGGTTGTTGATCTGACACACGGATCACATCCTTGTCAACTTCTGTTATGCGCTAGTTACCCATAGCCTGTTGAACACCCTCCTTAGAAAGGAGGTCTGCAACTGAGTTCTGTTCCCTGTAAATGTGATAGACAGTTATAGAATCAAAATGTTGTTTTAAATGTAAAACTTCTTCTAGTAATGGAATCAAAATATAGTTTTGACATCTTTGTTCTCCATTAAACCATTTTACAACATTTTGTGAGTCTCCAAAGATCTGGACCGATCCCATCCCCATATAAATAAGCCAACCAAGTAACAGTTTTAAGGATTGAAGTTCAGCAAAATTATTTGATCCTGAGCCAAGGCCCACCGATGCTTTTAGACTTTTTTGGTTGTTGATGTGAATGACAAGGCCTGCACCACAAATGTTCTGTGGATCAGACGCACTGTCAAAATAAGCCCATGGTATATCTCCCCTGATTTGTTCTTCTCTTGTTTGCCTAGTAACCTTGACAATGTTTGGTAAGGGGATAAGAGCATAGATTGAGGCACTTTCTACAACAATGGGGACGTGAGCAGGTGTCAAGTCCTTAAATATACTCTTGTTCTGAGCCAACCAGATGCCCCATGAGATTATTAACGAGAGATTTTTCATGTTTTCCTCCTGAGTCTCATCCACCATCTTTGTCAGGCTTCACCAATATTTTCCCCATCCCAAGCCTGATTCTTCCCCAATAATCTCAATGTTTCTTCCCAAATTCTTTTACTGAACAAACACTTTAGAAATAGATGTTGTATTGATTCCTCCTCCTTTTTGCAGAGAGTGCACCAACCTGGACCCATCTTATTCATTTTTTGGAGGTTATCCCATGTAGGGATTTTGTTCCTTAAGACGCACAAAAAAAAAGTCTTGATTTTGTAGTGCTTTAATTTCCAGAGAGTTTTGAACCACCACTCCGATGCACCCCATGCCCTTCTTACCATTAGGTGACTGTAGCCAAACTTTGGGGAATATTTTCCAGTCGGAGCATGGACCCATCTCAGCACATCTGGGCGATCCCTTAGTTGGACATTTGTTCTTTGGAGCTCTCTAATATAATTTTGCCATTCCTCTATCCATTGGGGTTCCATTTGCATATCCTCTGTTGATTTCCATGCTTGATGCCATATTGTCGATTGGCCTTCCTTCTCAATCTGATTCAAGGAGACAAATCCTTGAGAGTGTAAATATGTTATAACCTCTCTTGATAAGGCATAACCCTCGTTGCATCCTGTTAGCCTCCTGCTACAGCAGGTTAATCATCTTTCATGATCGACATTTTTACATGCCAAATATGTCGTTCTATGCATGCTGCAATGCTCCATATTTGCTACAGATGGCCAAAGAACTGTCCATGAAAGCGTGCTAGTCTAAATGCCACTGCTGTGTTCCAATTTTTGGTAAGCAATTCATTTTTAGTTTGAGGCAGTTTTTTCAATTGGAGGATTTCAAGCAAAGCGTGTGTAACTTCCCCTTCTTCCTCTTTTCCCAAATCTCTCACTAACTTCCCCTAAAAGAGGTCAAGATCTGCTTGATACCTCTTAGTTTCATCATTCTCCATATCATTTGCCTTGGTGAAGATCTGCTTCACTCAAGGAATGTACACACTTCTTCTATCAGTCATTTTCCCCCATTGATAGCCTAAGACATCATTCTTAGCGCTTTTTCTCATCATTGTCATATTAACTATTAACTTTACTATGTAGCTCCCTATTTATTTCCCCTTCCCCTACTAAAACTATGTATATTACTCCCCTATATACTTATCCCCTCCCCCTGGTTGAAAGATAACCATATACATCCTTGGGAATTGCTAAGTTTATCTGAAACTTAGCAAGAACCCTCATTGCCCCTCTCAAACACATCACATGCCTCCTTAATGCCTTTGGAATCCTTCCAAGGCATGAAAATTCCCAAAAAACCATGCAAAAATCATTAAAAACCTTCAAAAAATGAGAAAATCCTTCCTTTTGGGGTCCGATGGCTCACAAACCATTCATAAGCATAAAGGCCACCCCTCCGAATTCATTTTTCTTTGCATTGTAATAAAATGCATGATCCGAAGAGAAAAGGCTCTTTTTGGTCCCCCTTCGATGCGATATCACTATCGGGAGGGGGCAGTGGCATATTATTAACATATATGGCAGCTCTTCGAAGGCAGGTGCCCTCCCTCCGACGCGATATCGCTGTCGGAGGTCGGGCGATCCCATACATATGCGTTGTTTGCATTACGAAAGGCTCTGAAATGACGGACCCGACATAACAATAAAGCAGAGCTCAATGGTGTATCGGGTCCGCAAGCCCATTTTTTATAAAACCTCCGATATGAATCGCCGACGGGCCGGACCCGATTTAAATAAAGAAGCGGCCTATAAACAGTTCGGGTCCGTGGCCTTTATCGCGTCGGGGTTCCGATGGTTGTATCGCTCCGAATGGCCGGAGCCGAAATAAATTGAAGCATAGTTTTGAAAGCATTTTGGGTCCGTAAGGTCCCCGGGCACAGCGAAAAGGAGTTCTCCGATATTCCGGAGCCGATAATTTATAAAGGGCAGTTTTGAAAGGGATTTCGGGTCCATTGGACCCGTTTCAAATGTAAATCCGTCGATGTGATGGGTTTTGATGGTTCGGACCCGATCTCCATATAAAGCGCAGCACATATATGTTTCGGGTCCGTAAGGGCCCCTTGTTCAGCGAAGTGGAAAGGCTCCGAATGGCCGGAGCCGAAATAACAATAAAGCAGAGCTTAATGGTGTGTCGGGTCCGCAGACCCTTTTTTATTAAATCCGCCGATTGAAGTCGCCGACGGGCCGGACCCGAAATCCATAAAGAAGGAGCCTATAGCCCGTCGGGTCCGCGCAGTTTCGGAGGCATTTTGTTTTGGGTTCCGCCGATGGGCCGGACCCGAAATAAAATAAAGAGGGCCTCAAAGCATTTCGGGTCCGCCCTTTGTTTCGCTCATCGCAAGTTTTATGTGGCCGCCCCCCGGTCCGCCCCGACGCCGATATTGCGATGAGATCTGGGCCGTTGGATCGGCCCGCGCCGGATCCAACGGCCAGGACTTAAAGTTGTCCGCAGTGCCCGCCAAAGCCAATTTTTCATTAAAATTTCATGTTTTTGACACATTTTCTGTGTTATTTGGAAATGGGCCGTTTTCAAAGGTTTTTGTATGCGGTGACTGCGCCCGCCCAGCAAAGAAGAAACAATGGTTTTTGCAGCAATTTTCTAAGTCGCTCTGGCCCAAAAAACACTTTTAAAGGCATGATTCCTCCTCAAATGCCTCCAGAGCGCTGCTTCTCCATCAATTATGGAATTTTATCAGTTTAAAGGCATTTTTTGATCGGCCAAGCGCCGATAGCAGCTCCTAAGGCAGTAGACAGCGACAGCAGTCCTTTGGCTGAACAACAGCTAGAAAGGGGCGATTTTGACATCAAAGTGTATCAGTTAAAGGACAAAGGGGCGATTAGATAGTTAAAGAGTATCAGAGAGAAAGTGGCCCGATTCAGTGTCAAAGTGTATCAGAGGAAGCGGCAAAGAGTATCAGTTCAAAATATCAGCAGCCCAAAAGCAGCAGAACATTAAAGAGGCCCCCATCAAAGTCAATAAAGCAGCTCAGAGCCATCAAAGCCTGCCAAATCACAGTTATGAGCATTAAAGCCACTCAGCAGCAGTAGAACCGCCTAAAGAGGCAATTCAAGTGTTTAAAGCCCAGATTTTGCAGAAACAGTGTATCAAGCCACATATGAACAACGCAGCAAGTCCCGAGGCACAATTATTGCAGAAGTGCCAGCGCATTGCTCAGAAGACCAATTTATTCATTCTTATGGCTGCTGTGCCTGCGCAGCTGGTAGATAGGCATTCTTGCATTTATTTGCAATAAATGTTAGGTTAGAAACATTCATTTCTCCAGATCTGCTATCAGATTTGCTGTTTGTACATATTTTTAGATATTTTCTCTATAAAGACCTCCCTCTGTATAGTGTAAAGGGTTGGTTGGTTGTATTTCTCATTCCAGACTTGCGCTATAAGCTTAAGAACTTCTGTAATCAAAGATTGCTGGAATATTTGCATCTGAACTGGCTGGTTGTGCTTTCAATGGCTGAAGAGCTTGATGTGGAATTCATGTGCTTGCTCATGGTTCAATAAGTCTTTCCTCCCTCTGTTTATCAGTTTATATGTATCTATATCATCTGAATATCATAATCTAAGTTGCAGGAAGAATGAATAGTTCAGAGCTGGCTTTCATGCCCTCTGTGCTCAATTCTTGTAATTTTTACATGTTTTCCTCTGAATTAGTGATGGATATGAATACTTTATTGATCATGTTCAAGCTATTTCTCTCATTTCTGAATGCTGTTTAGGAATCCTTCATTGCTCCTACATAGTCTTCATTCACTTTCTCTCTTTGGCCGGATGAGAGATCCTCAATTGCCTCTCAACCCCTAACCTCCATTTCATCTTGGTTCTAGCATTTAACATTGTGCCATGTGTAGCTATCCTGCTCTGTATTCCCCTCTTTCTACCAAAGAAAACACACTCTTCAGTTCACATTCATTGACTCCATGCCCAATGGTCTGAACTTCTCATCCTTTGCATGCCAACTCTATCTGAAGCATCAACCATCCCACCAAACTCAAACAAAACCCATGTGCATCATATCTAGCCTAAAATCATCCCTTAAACAAAGCTAAATCCTAAAGAGAGAGCCCTCTCTGACTGCAGATAGGCTAGGACCTGCAGTCCAAAGATTGGTTTGTGGTTACCTCGGCCGTATTCCCTTAGGAGTCAAAGGGAACAACCTGAGTGATAACACATCCTACCCACGGTCTATACTTAATTTGAGCTTCTCTCCATTCTCAATGCGCCAGGCCAACCCTTGTTCTGTGATCCTAAAGGATTCTAGAGTTGCCTTCCATACAATTGAGGCATGTGGAGACTTCTTATCAAGGATCCTCAACCATTCATCCATGGGAGTCGGATCAATGTATTTCCTTTTGATGACTGTCGTCCACAAATTTTCCATTGATATAAGTTGCCACCCCAATTTTGCTGCAAGTGAAGATGCAAAGGCTGTAAGATCTTTTATGCCCCACCCTCCCCATTCCTTTGGTCTAGCTACTTTCTCCCAGGCCACCCATGGCAACATTGTATCCTCCTTTGATCCGACCCACATAAACCTGCTGCATAATTTCCTTATTCGAGAGATAATTCCTTTGGGTATCCATGTTAATGCAATCCAGTATACAAGAATGGCCATAAGAACTGACTTAATCAACACCAACCTTCCCGCTCTCGACAACCATTTATAACTCCAGTGTTTTATCCGGTTTTCAATTTTTGCCACGAACCAGTACCAATCTTGTTTCCTGTAAGTGTCTGGCTTAAGATGAAATCCCAGGTACTTGAAACTATCCTTCATCGACTTTGCTTCAAACGGGAGAGCCATTGTAATCCTCATGATTTCGGTCCTTGAGAAACCTTCTAGGATCAAAGATGATTTATGGACATTGATACACATACCTGTAGCAACTAGGAACAGATCGAGAATTGATTTAATTTGTTGTATATCACTTCTACTTCCGTCACTGAATAAGAGAATATCATCAACAAACAGTAAATGAGTGATATGTAGGTTTATAGCCACTTCAATGCCTTTTAGATCTCCTCTTCTCCTTGCTTCTAGTAACAGTTGTCTGAGGCCTTCGACTGCTAATAAGAAGAGTGGGGACAATGGGCATCCATGTCTAAGGCCTCTTTGGCTATGGAATAAAGAGGAGGCTACCCCATTGATCAGGACAACAAAATTGACATTTGAGATACATCCCATTACCCAGTTAATAAACCCGATGCTAAACCCCAGATGGGTCATTAGCATACGAATATATAGCCAACTGATTATGTCATATGCTTTGGAAAGATCGATTTTTACAATCACACCTTTTTTCCTGCTCCTCTTGATACTGTGCAATGTCTCATGTGCAACCCCTATTGCTTCATGAATTTGTCTGCCATCTAGAAATCTAAATTGCTCTGTGGATATGTTGCTTGAGAGGATAGGCTTTAGACGGAGTGCAATGACTTTTGCTATAATTTTATAGATACAATTGCATAGTGAGATAGGCCTAAATTCCTCAAAGGATGATGGATCCTTCGATTTAGGGATTAAAGCCAAGAAGGTAGAATTGAAAGGTTCATACACCGATCCTTTATCCCGGGATTCCTCCACCACCCCAGTGAGATCATCTCCTATAAGCTCAAAGAAATGCTGGAAGAATTCCACTGTCCACCCATCCGGCCCTAGACTCTTGTCCCTCTGCATGGATTTTAAGATCCCTTCTACCTCCCCTCTTGACACCGAGGCCATGAGTAGATCATTTTCCTCCTCCTCAACATACCTAGGAAAAATTTGGGCAACCTAGATCACCTCTGCTATTGATATCGCTTCTGGGGCTTTAAAAATATTTTTGAAGTGATTTCTACCCAACGAGGCTAGATCGGCAAAGGATTTTGCAATTTCTCCTTCCTCTGTTTTTAGTCCCCAGATTGTGTTTGAATTTTTCCTTCCTTTTGCATAGTTTTGATTTTTTTTTGAATTTTCGTCCCTTGTTGCCAACCATATAGCTCTACTTTTCAGTTGCCACTGCTCTTCTCTATCATTTAGAATTTTCCTTCTTTCAGTCTCCAGCTGTTTGATCCTTTCCCTCTTCTCCATTGTCTCATAACCATCCACTTTTGGGCTCTCCATTAGATCTAATTCCTCCCCTATCCTGCTTAAATCAACTTCATCTTTTATCTTCTTAGCTTTTTCCCATTCTATGGTTTCCTTTTTCATTCACTTTAAGTTCTCCATAAAGGATTGAGCTAAAGACAACCCCTATTCACCAGTCAAAGGCCTCCAAGTAGCTTTAATCAAATTATTGTATGAGACTTCCTTGAGCCATGTCAGATTAAATTTAAAAGGAGACCCCAGTTTTTGATTAGGTCCTTTCATTTCCAATAGGATGGGGAGGTGGTCCGAGTCTCCTCCTTCACCCACCCAATGTCTAAAACATGGAATCCTGGTTGCCAAATCCTCTTTTAGAAGAAAATGGTCCAGCCTCTTGGCTACCCTTGCCTCCCCCACTCTCTTGTTCCTCCAAGTAGGTCTAGATTTCATCAGATTTATATCTAATAGCTTGCCAACATGTATCTTATTCAGAAATAAATTTGTTAGTGGGTTGGCTTGTGCTACAGGACTCCATTTTTATGACAAGCCCAGGGAGAAATTTAGATCTCCCCGCCCCCCCTCGCCCCCAAGTTTACATTATTCATAACAGATTTAGAGAAAAGGTTATTCCAGAGAGAGACCCTGTCTTGACATGGCCCATAAATATTCAAATGTAATAATTCCGAACACAACTCCCGGGAATAGACCTCAGCCCTCAATACCAGCGCTGATCCACAAGAGTTTAATAACTTAAGATTGCCATCTTTGACTCCCAGAGCCAATCCCCCAAATCTTCCTTTGACATCCATAGTTATGAATGTCTAGTTCGAAAGCATTTTATTCAGGGCTAGTTTAATCTCCTCTCTTGCTCCGAGGGCTTTTTGGAGCATAATAACATCAGGAGAGTAACATTTAAACAAAAACTTTAGTGCCAATTTTTTAGAGACACTAGCAAAACCTCATTAATTAAAAGACAACACTATCATTTGGTCACTTGGGATGGGGCCTGCGCTGCTCTAAGCGCCCCTTTTAATGATAATTGTTTCTTGTCTGCAATGTCTATTTTTGCTCTTTGCTGAGCCTTTAAAAGATTGGACTTCCTTCCTCTAGTCTTTCGAGGTCCACCAATATTTGAGGGACTCCCAACCCACCCACAACTCCATGAGGAAATTCCTTCTTCTCACGAGGCCGAAGGTTGTAAGGAGGTTTCTCTACAGTTTTCTCATAAGGATTTGAGGTCACAGGGCTCGATGACAAGGGTTGGAATAGATGAATCTCTAGAATTGAGGTAATGATACTATCCAAGGCATTGATCACAGATTCTACATGCATATTTTCCAAAGAAATAGGCTTGGAAGGACCAGGCCTCGGGATTGAATTGAGCAGAGACATGAAGGATTTTTGAATAGGAGGAATGGGAGAAAGAACATTACCCTCCAATTGTGGTTCAGAGACTATTGCACCGCTCTCCACCAGCTCATCCCAAACCAACTCCCTAGGATGTTCTTGCTCATGCACAACCACTTCCTCCATATGCACTTCCTGGATTTCCTGAGTTTCCATCGGCTCTTGAACTCCTTCTTGCTTGTTCCCCAATTCCTCTGCTTGTGCATTTTCCTCCTCTACTCTCTAAGGGCGATTTATGTTTCATGCATCTCCTCTGTGCCTTCTTCTCCTTTTGAACCCCAGGGGACAATCCCTTGCTAGATGCCCATATTTATGGCACGTATGACAACAAAAGGGGAGTTGTTCATAATCTATGATCTAGGTAAAAGATAATTCTTTATATTCTTCGTGTATTTCCTTTGCCAATCCTTCCCTTGGATCCAGTGTTACCAAAATGCAAGCTAGCCTCTTGTCCCTTGTTTCAAGAAATGACATGTCTGCCTCTAGGAAAAGACCCAAGGTATTTTTAATGGCTATGAGCACCTCCTCTGTCCAAAACTATGGTGGTAGTCCCAAGGGATGAACCCAAACCATAATCTTTGCTACATTTTCTCTTTGGGCATCAAAAAGAGGATTCCATTTTTTAAACAGAATTGGCGCTCTACCAAAACATCAGTTGTGCTTCATTACCCATTTGAGAATTTCTCCCTTATTGAATTTAATCATGAACTAGCCCTTAGCAAGAGTGGTCACTTCAAACTGTTGGTTGGGTGCCTCCTTCCATGCTTTGGATATCCATTTTGTAATGTAATTACTAGGGTTACTTCTGCCGCTTTCATAACCCTATCAATTTGAATGTCGACTCCAAGGTCCAGATTCGGGCATACCTCCTTTTTCTTAATTAGCTTACCTTTCTTCCTCTTTGCCCCTGAATTCTTATTCCTCCCCGCTTCCCCTGCCTCTGGTCAGTCCTCCCTCTCATTGATACCTTCTTCGAAGAGCGGCCCTAACCGCCTCTCTGCTATACAACTTCGATTGATTAAGGTCCTGACTTTTGAGGGTTGCCTCGCCTCTCCGGAGAGAAGAGAATGATCTACTGCCTCCTAGAGCACGAAACCTTGGTTTCCTTTGGCTTCACGCACCACTGAGATAGGCATAGAACTTCCTCCCCTAAATTTCCCTCTGAAATCCCCCAATACTTCCACTGACTCTTCTAATTGTCCCCTGAAACCCTGAAATGGTGCTTCTTCTGTTAACTCCTCCAGTGTGGGTTTCCCTTGCTGGGTTATGGACTCTCCAGTCTTCTGGTTCAGCGGGCTCTTACATGCAAGAGCACTATCCAACCGTTTCCCCCTTACCACTTTTGAGTGTCCCAAATCCTTTATCAAACATGATTTCAACCCCTCGTTTCCCCTAACGCTGCATTGATAACAATATCTTCAAGCCCTTGAGGAAATAAACATGCTGTATGAAAATAACCAGGGTTTTTTACACTTAACATCCCACTGTCGCCTCCGCTGCATAGTCTGCCGAGAAAACTGCTAGCTCCTGCGTCTCCTCCGGTTCCTTGTTAGTCCCCCCAATCCTCCGTCTTTGACACGCAAAGTGTATCCTCCAGAAAGCCTAAACTGCTTTGCTAGCAGTTTGCATGCACAAAAGTTATTAAGAAGGAGGAGGTGGTAGGATTATCAGTCGCTGGGAAATCCTGAATGGTGTTGCTCCGTCGAGGTTTTGCAGCTCTTAGAGAGGCAAAGAGACCCTAATGGTTGGAGAATTGAGCAGAAGATGTCAGCGAGAGGCAGAGGCTACCATGGCTCGTCACCCGCATCCAGAGGAGTCAGCTCCTTCGGAGGTCTTCTCTTGCGAGTATGTTCTTATGACAATTTCCAATCTTGTAATCCCCTTTGTCTAGTCTATGCTTGTGTGTTTTCGATGGCAAAGTTTGGCCATGATATCCAACATTAATGAGATACCAACCTGTGAAAGGAGGAAGGAAATTATGGTTTTGTATTGTGAATTGTCTGTGGATCCGTCTATTGTTTCTATATACTTTGATATTTTTCTTTTGTGTATGGGAATGTATTTAGAGGCTTTGGTATGGAATTTCATTGGATTTATTCGTTGGCCTGCCTGTGGACGTGCTTATGCTAGTAGTTTGGGGTTTTTGTTGAATTTGTTCTGGAATTTGAACATGGCTCTCCTTTCTTTGTTTAAATATTTTGGTTCTCGTTTTCCTGAGGAGACTGGGATGGTCATTGTCCACTCTATAAGTCATATTCACTGTTATACCCCTATCACTGGGTGGGTTGGTAAAATTATATCTCATATCTATCTGTTTATATCCTTGACTACTCCTACAGGTTGTTTAGTGTGGAAACAATTGTGGATTGTTAAGTTGGTCACCAACTGGGCGTCGACCTCTGTCACACCCAGGTTTAGATTTAACCAACTCAACAGTCGTTTGTGCAACTGTTTGATTGTTAAAATCATGCTCTGCCCTTCATATGCAACTGGCTCATCGACCAGAGGAGGTCGTGGTTGCGACAAAGGGAATGGGAAACACCACAGGGCTAGTTAGCCCCAGTATCGACCTTCAAGAAACCTTGGCCGTCGAACCACCTCTAGCCTCATACATGATGCAACTCAGGTTTTTGAAATTGGCACTCTGGAACAGGTCCGTCAACTAATCTCGGGATGGGAAGCAGAATTGAACCAGCAGGTGACATAATCAGATGTGGATTTGGGTGATTGACAGGATTTGGCTCTAGACCCGGGTCACTCCTGTGGAAGATCCACCCAATATAAACAAACTGTTTACCTATATTGGATAATGAAGAACCTCGTAGCCAAAGCCTTCACTGCCCCTCTAGGTGAATGTACTCAAATTGAATATGGACATGCTGAAATTAAAAAAGCCCTGCAACAGATCCAATTTCAATTGCAGCAACAAAATGGACGACTTAGCCGCATTGAGAGCCACATCCCATGCATTCCCCAGTTAGAACTTCCAGGTTCCAATGTGAAGGATCCAACCCCAGTGGATTCTTCTGAAGATTAATGGATTAGATGTTTCAATTTTGACTTATATTTTTCCATATGCAGTGTTTACAGTTTCTAGTTTCAAACTTTAGATATTTAGCATATAGTAGGAAACATGACATTCAGACATATATAGCTTTGCTTGATAATCTCAAACTCTTTCAGTTTTAGATCACATATAATGCAGTTGGGTGGCCAACAAATTTGGTTTCTCGTTGGGCAGGTTGAGGCCACCTAACGATTTGATCTATGTATGTAACTTGCCTTTTAAGAAAAGTAATGGAAAAGGTCCTGTCAAGCTTACAAAAAAAGGTATAGAGATCATGGACCAATTGTGTTTTAAGCCACATATCAGTAATTGTTAGTATTGAGGAGAATATTAACTGCGAGATCACTTTATGTCTAGAACATATTGTGATTGTTAGATTAAAATGCAACTAATGCATATTAAGGAACACTATTTTATTTAATAGACACATTAAACCAAGTTGAACTTAACTTTAACTCCTAAGTTTCTAACTGTTTTAATGCTCCTCCAAGAATAATTTGGGATATGATTGAAAGATTTACGAAGTGACACAATAGCATAACGATGGAGGCATTAGAGTCTATCTCCATTTAATGGAAACTTTCTGAACTCTTAACATAGATTGAAGTTTGGAAAAATTTGCCCCAATGACAGGGTTTATGAAAATGTTTACAACTTGATCATTTATCAGGCAAAAGAGCATTTCAATAACCTGATTATGAATGAATTGATGAAATACATTGTAGCTCTAAATTTTTGTTGCGTTGATGTTGAACTAGAGATTTGACAAGCTTGATTGCACTCTAATTATTGCACCAAAGGGTGGGCGGATGTTGCCGTTAAAGTCCAAACTCTAAAAGGATTTGTTGAAGCCACAAGGCTTCTTAATTTGCATTAACCATTGCTCGTTTCTTTGTGTTTGCGGAATAAATAACAATAACTTGTTGCTTCTTTCTAGCCCAAGTGACAAGTCTTGAATCAAGATTGAAAACATAACCTGTAGTAACTTTTGATTATCATGGTTTCTAGCCCAATCTAAAGCAGTGAAACCAACCAATAAAGGCGTCACCCCCTGAACTGTAACTATCCCAAATTGAAATGTATTGTGGATATACCTAGGCATCCCTTTTGTTGCCTTCCAATGGCTTTCAAGGGGTGTTTGCTTATATTGAGCAATGAGATCAATAACAAAGGAAATATTAGAACATGTATGAGTCAAATGTAAAGGCTACCAACTAATGGTACAAAGTGGCATCATCTTTAGGTGTAGTATAGGTGGTAGTGAGTTTGACTCTATACTGGAAGGGAAAAGGGGTTGATTTACAATCTTTCATGTGAAAGTGGTGAAGAATGTCACATGCATACTTGGATTGGAAAGGAGAAATCCTTCCTCGGTTTGTAATTCTTGGAGGCCAAGGAAATAATGCAAATATCCTAAGTCTATCATTTCAAGCTTCTTCTTAAGGTTTGATTTCACATGGGTTAAAAATTTAGCGTCACTATTAATGAGGATAAGGTCATCAACATAAAAAAGAAGGATTATGAGATGGCTTCCTACTTTCTTGGTGTATACATTGGGGTTCATATTGACATCTAGAAAAGTTGGTGTCGAGAACAAAACTATCCATCTTTGCATGCTAGGTGTGAGAAGCTTGTTTAAGGTCATAGGAATATTTTCTTAATGTGATAAACAAGGTTGGAGTGAACATAGCTAGAAGGTTGTTCCATGTAGATTTCTTCTTGTAGATTCCCATGTAAGAAGGTCTACTTACATTCCTGACAGACCTCTCATCCATGTGAGATGAAAAAGGGCTAGAACAAGGATAAAGAATTCATTTTGGAGATAGGGGCAAAGATTTCATTATAGTCAAGTCCTTCGACTTGAGAGAATCCTTAACCACTAGCTAGATGTTATGTCTTTCCAAACTTCCATCTGATGCATAGTTAGTTCTATACATGCATGTACATTAACAATTTTTCTTCCTTTTGGAAGAGAGACAATTGTTTTCCATTAAGTAACGATATTCTTCATTCATTGCTGTAACTAAATCTAGATGGTCAAAGGCTTCTGGAAATGTTTTCGGATCATGAGTCTATGAAACTTGAGCCAAAAGAGACGAGGTTTACATGAATTAGGAATGAGTACAATATTGATCTGTAGGATCATCGACACGATCACCAATTACTTTTGTTGAACAAACCCATTTGGGACAATGTGGTGTTGGTGCAAGTTCATGTTTAATGGACCCATTTGGAGTAAGGTGAGTAGGCGGAGGTGGATTTTATCATCATTGTCATAATTTAAAGAAAAAACTAGAATAGGAAGAGAGGACGACACAAATGTTGAAGATGGTTTGCATGACAAAGATGGCACAAACATTGAATTAAGATCATAGGCTCATATGGTGTAATGTTAGTCCATGCTTCTTCTGTTGTTATAATTTTTTGAAGACTTTGTGGAAGGGCGATTTATTATGTAGTTGGCACAATTGACTGCTTCCACCCAATAATGAAGACTTAATCATTTAGATTGAATTATACAATTAACCCTTTTATTTAATGTGTAATTTTTTTCTTTCAACAACACTATTTTGTTGGTGTACAGGGAACAGTATGTTGCATTTGAATTCTCTATGCAGTGTAGTAAGTTGTGAATTTGTTGTTGACATATTCACTTCCATTATTTATTCTAAACTTTTATAGTTTATGTTTAGATTGTTTTTCTAGAAGGGCTTTGTAGGTTAGGAACAACCCAACAACTTCACTCTTAAGTTTTAAGAAGTAAATCCAAGTGCATCTAAATAAGTCATCAATGAAGGTTAAGAAGTATTTGTACCTAGAGAAATAAGAAGAAGAAGAAAGTGGACCATATAAATAGTTATGAATAAGATGCGAAGGGGTCGAGGCTTGCCAAGAGGCATGCTTATCAAAGCTGTCTTGATGGTGTTCCCTGAGGATGCAACTGACACAAACAATATCTCTGCTGTAGGAATTTACAGGGTAAGTTCCTCAGAAAGAACACCAAAAGGACACCGCTCACAACCAGATCTCAAATCAATACACCAGTATTTTTGACGTGGTTAAAACCCTCAAAGTGCAAGGAGGGAAACAGTCCACGGCCTGCGCCAACGTGGCTACTATAGGCAATTTATTAATCAAAGAATGAAAATTTACATAAGCTTCTCTCATGCACGGATTACCCGAACAATGACCCTCCATGCGCTTTAAATAGAACTCATGGACCAATCGGGTGTCAAGCCACGGATCAAGTGTCGGTAATACCGAGGTGAGAGTGAACCGTCGGATCACTACATATCGTGACCGTCGGATTGTAAGTTACAAAATGTACAACGGTAAAGAAAGACACTTTACCTAACTCTATACTAGACCAAGTTGAACTTAACTATATCCTATGTGTCGGAATATCCTAACATCCCCCCTTAAGAACAACTTGGGATAGGATTGAAGGATTTACAAATATGACACAATAGGAGAAGGAAGGAGGCACTAGAGCCTATCCCCCCTTAGTGACAACTTCCTGAACTCCAAGCATATATCGAAGTTTAGTGAACTTCGCCTCTGTGAGAGCCTTTGTGAAGATGTCTGCAACCTGATCATCTGTTGAACAATATTGCATTTCAAGAACATGGTCATGAATGAGCTTTCTGATGAAGTGCATGTGTAGTTCAATGTGTTTGCTGCGCTGATGCTGGACTGGATCTTTGCATAGCTGAATGGCACTTTGATTATCACACCAAAGTGTGGTTGGATGCTGCTGCTCAAAGCCAAACTCTGATAGGATCTGACGAAGCCACAAGGCTTCCTTACTAGCTTCCACGGCACCACGATACTCTGCTTCTGCTGACGAAAGAGAAATGGCAGCCTGTTTCTTACAAGCCCATGTAATAGGTCCTGAACCAAGAGTGAAGACATAACCGGCAGTAGACTTCCGATCATCAGGGTCACCAGCCCAATCAGAATCAGTGAAACCAACTAATAGAGGAGCTGCTTTGGCACTGTAATGAATCCCAAACTGTACTGTACCTCGAACATAACGAAGTATTCTTTTAGCTGCTTTCCAATGACTTTCACGGGGGTTTTGCATAAAACGAGCAACAAGGCCAACAACAAAGGAAAGATCAGGACGAGTATGGGTTAAATACAAGAGTTTTCCTACAAGTTGACGGTATAAGGTAGCATCAACTTCAGGAGAAGTACAAGAGACTGAAAGTTTGACTCCAGACTGAAAGGGAGAAGGGGCTGGCTTACAGTCTTCCATGTGAAAATGACGAAGAATATCACAAGCATACTTGGACTGGGAAAGGGAAATACCCTCCTTGGATTGCAAGACTTGAAGACCGAGAAAATAGTGTAAGTGTCCTAAGTCTGTCATTTCAAATTTCTTTTTAAGGCTGGACTTCACATGGTTTATAAGGTTGGGATCACTACCAGTAAGGATAAGATCATCAACATAAAGAACAAGGATGATAAGAGAGTTGCCCACTTTCTTGGTGTAGACAGTATTGTCAGAATGACACCTAGAAAAGCCAGATTCTAAAAGAAAGCTATCCATTTTGGCATACCAAGCCCGAGGAGCTTGCTTGAGACCATAAAGGGATTTCTTAAGTCGACAAACAAGGCTGGAGTCTGTTTGTATGAAGCCAATGGGTTGTTCCATATAGATTTCTTCATGCAAGTCCCCATGCAAGAAGGCAGATTTAACATCCATCTGATGGACTTCCCATTTTAAAGAGGCAGCAAGGGAAAGAACAAGGCGGATAGAGTTCATTTTGGCAACAGGGGAGAAGGTTTCAGTGTAGTCAATGCCTTCAACCTGTGAAAAGCCCTTAGCAACGAGACGAGCTTTATGTTTATCAACTTTCCCATCTGGTCCATACTTGGTTCTGTAAACCCATTTACATCTAACAAGTTTGCGTCCCTTTGGTAGAGGAACAAGATCCCATGTATCATTTGTCATCAATGAATGATATTCTTCATTCATAGCTGCTTCCCAATGTGGATGGCCTGAAGCTTCTGCAAAAGTGTCAGGATCATGATTTACTGGAGCTTGAGCCAGTAAAGAAGAGGCTCTTTCAAACTGAGAACGTGTACGTCGCTGATCTGTAGGATCACCGGCAAGATCACCTGCTGCATCTCGAGTAGCACGGACCCATCTTGGAAGTTGAGGATCCTGAGAAGGTGGGGGAGGATTATCATCCTCGCTTTCATCATCTGAAGAAGAAATGTTTTCAAAAGTAGAAGAGATAGGAAGAGGTGGCACATCCGCCGGACTAGGCTCGCAGGCCGATTTATTTTCATCAAATTTTACATCTCTTCTAATGATAACATTTTTGGACTTAAATGGAATAAGTCTATAACCTTTTACATCTTCAGAATATCCAACAAAAGTACATTTCTCACTCTTAGGTTCTAAAGCTTTATGCTTTTCATCTGGAATATGGGCCCATGCTTCACTTCCAAACACACGAAAGTGACTTACATCTGGTTTAATGGAACTCCAAGCTTCTTCTGGAGTGATATTCTCTAGAACCTTAGTAGGAGTGCGATTGATTATATAATTTGCACAATTAATTGCTTCGGCCCAAAAACTAAGACTGAGTCCTTTAGATTGCAGCATACAATTAGCCATTTCCTTTAAGGTGCGATTTTTCCTTTCAGCTACACCATTTTGTTGTGGAGTGTATGGAACAGTATGTTGCATTTGAATTCCATTTTCGGTGCAAAAGTTGATGAATGTGTTTTTAACATATTCTCCACCATTATCAGTTCTTAGCTTAAGAATTTGATGTCCAGATTGTTTTTCAACAAAGGCTTTGAAGGCCAAAAATGTGTTAAATACTTCGCTCTTGAGTTTTAAGAAGTATACCCAAGTGCGTCTGGAGAAATCATCAATGAAAGTTAAGAAGTACTTGCAGCCAGAGAATGAAGCAACAGGAAGAGGACCACATAAATCACTGTGCACAAGCTGTAAAGGGGCTGAGGCGTGCCAAGAGGCACGTTTGTCAAAACTGTCCCGATGATGTTTTCCGAGTACACATCCGGAACAAACACCATCTCTGCAAGATACCATAGGAAGACCTGTCACCATATTTTTTTTACATAGATGCTGAAGGGAGCGATAGTTTAAGTGACCAAATCGCTCATGCCAAAGTTTGCTCACTTCATCATTATGAGCAACAAATACTGAGGGAAGATTGGATGACCCAAAGTTGTGAAACTTATACAACCTTGTGGAATCATCAGCAAGACCAGTAGCTAGAATCTGTTTAGGATCTTTTAGATCCTTGATTACAACATCATGAGGTGAAAATTCAACAATTTTACCTTCACCTGAATGAGTTATCTGATAGACAGATAGAAGGTTGCAGGATAAGGTTGGAACACATAATACATCATTAAACTGACCATTGTCTAGATGAACAGTTCCAGTCCCTACAACATTAAGAGATCTATCATCACCAACATATATATTTTTGGTGTTACAATCATTTAAAGAAGAAAACATGGCTTGGTTTTTGGCCATGTGATAAGAGGCTCCAGAATCAATGAGCCACTCATGAGAATGAGAAGAAGAAGAAGATACATTTAATGCATAACCAGACTGAGATGATTGACAACGACATGCAAAAAGTGCCATTCCGGAAGTTGAAGTTGAAGTAGGCTCCACATGGATGTTATGTTTCTTCATTGCGGCTTCCAAGGCTTCCATCTTCTTAAAGCATTTAGATTCTAAGTGGCCATCTCGATTACAAAAGTTACAATGTCTATCAGTCTTCTTCCATTTGTTTTTATTGGTCTTATCATTTTGCTGAAATGATCTTTCATTTTGAGGCTGAGTTGGTTTAGGACCATTCTTTTGAGGATATGACTTCTTAGGATTCTTTGAATTTGGTTGCTGCTGGGCGGCTAACGCTTTCGTGGAAGAGTTTCCAAGATTAAGAAGACCAAGGTGTAAGAGTTTTTCTTGTTCTCTTATTAAGGAATCACAAAAGGAGTCAAAGGAAGGGGCCTTGTAGTCTTTTCCTTGACAAATGAAAGCTTCCCTTGTAGAATGGAAAGTGGAAACAAATACAGAGTAGGCTGGTCCCAACTTAGTAAGGATGGAATAAATAAGGTTACCATCTTCTTTCTTAACTTTAACACCTTCCAAGAGATATCTAAGGGTCTTGAATTTGGACAAGAAATCTTCAATGCAAGAAAAATTATTAGGATCCAAAGTAAGCAACTCATTTTCAAGTTGATGGGCTCTAATTTCATTTTTAATCCCAAAAACTTTAGCGAGTTTTTCTAATGCTTCATGAGGAGTCTCAAGTTCTGCAATGTGGAATCTAAGATCAGGAGAAATAGACATCCCTATCAAACCACGTGCTTGATCTTGTCTATTTTCCCATTTTGCAGCCTTGTCTTCATCTTTTGGTTTCTTCTCTTGGTCTGTGGCTATTCTGAAGAGACCTTTACTTCTAAGTAAATCTTCCATGTAGGCTACCCATTGGAAGTAGTTAGTGCTGTCAAGAATGACTTGGCATGGACTTTCCATTTTTTTAAAAAACCTGAAGCTGAAGATGCTGAAAGTAAGTGTTCCAATGGATAGATCTCGAAAAAATAGGCGGTTTTAAAAAAAACGGCTCTGAAAAAGGCTTCCGGATGAAGAAGTTATGGCTTTTTGAAAAAAAATTGTTGACGTTGCCGGCAAAGTGCGCGAATGTGCGGGAATGAAAAAATCCGCCCCCAAAAAATGGAGACTTGAACCCAAGACCTCTACTCTCTTAAAATAGCTTTGAACCAATTGATCTATACAAAAAATTTGAGAGAGAGAGAGAGAGAGAGAGAGAGATAGAGAGAGAGAGGGGGGGGGCCTTGGTTTGCGTGCTTGCCTTAAGAAAGCTCTTTTTCCCTACAAAACACAAAACACAAAACCCAACACGAATATGCAAAGAAAAACGAACCTTGCGGCTCGAAGTTAGCTTTAGCCAAAAAACTAGAAATTTTTAAAAAAAAAATCTCAAAGTTAGCTTTAGCCGAAAAACTAAATATTTTTCTCAATGTTTCTGATTTTCCGAGATCACACTAAGGTGCAGGGAAAAGAGCATACGCATGAGAAAAATCCTTCCTTTCTGTTTCTGATTTGCCCAGATCGCACAGAGTCGCAGGGCAAAGAGCATACGCAGAAATGAAAGGTATAGATCCGGTTAAAAAAAAAGGCTGAATAAACCGAAACGAAATAAGCAGAGAGAAAATAATAGTGAACTGCAAAAAAAACACTGTATACCTCCCGATCTGAAAAATGACGCAGCTAGGGCTACCAGAAACCTTTTCGCGTGAAACGAAAGGGGTTCCTCACTGGAACAGATGCTCCGAACGCAACAAAGCAGTCCTCTCGGCCCGAAAGCAATCAGAAACAGCAGATCTAGGAAACGACAGCCGCATGCAGTTCTACCGGCTTCAGATTTGGATCACCAACGGACGCGGCCCTCAAATAGCTTTGATACCATGTAGGAATTTACAGGGTAAGTTTCCTCAGAAAGAACACCAAAAGGACACCGCTCACAACCAGATCTCAAATCAATACACCAGTATTTTTGACGTGGTTAAAACCCTCAAAGTGCAAGGAGGGAAACAGTCCACGGCCTGCGCCAACGTGGCTACTACAGGCAATTTATTAATCAAAGAATGAAAATTTACATAAGCTTCTCTCATGCACGGATTACCCGAACAATGACCCTCCATGCGCTTTAAATAGAACTCATGGACCAATCGGGTGTCAAGCCACGGATCAAGTGTCGGTAATACCGAGGTGAGAGTGAACCGTCGGATCACTACATATCGTGACCGTCGGATTGTAAGTTACAAAATGTACAACGGTAAAGAAAGACACTTTACCTAACTCTATACCTAACTCTATACTAGACCAAGTTGAACTTAACTATATCCTATGTGTCGGAATATCCTAACATCTGCAATAAACAAGAGGAAGAGCAATCAACATATTTTTATTACATAGTTGCAATGAGCAATGGTTTAGATGACTAAATTGCTCATGTCACAGTTTGCTAAATCATCACTATGAGCAATAAAAACAGAGGGAAAAGATTGTGATCCAAACTTATCGAAATTTTACTACTGGGTAATATCATTGACTATTCCAATTGCTAGGACATCTTAAGATCCTTCAATTCTTTGATTACAATTTGGTGAGGTGAAAACTCTATTATTTTATGCTCACCTAAATGAGTGATTTGATACGCTTATGGAAGGTTACAAGAAATACTTGAAACACATAATACATCATTGAAATGACCATTATTTACTTTAACTAGTCTAGATCCTACTACACTAAGAGATCTATTATGACAAACAAATATTTGTTTAGTATTACAATCATTTAAAGTAGAAAAAAGAGCTTTACCTTAGCCATATGATAAAATGTTGCAGAATCATTAAGCCATTCATCAATAGAAGTAGATGTTGCATTGAAGGGGAAACCAAAAGTAGAAAGTGCATGTTCATGAGAAGAAGCGTTGTGCTTCTTCATTGTTTCTTCTAAGGCATCCATGTTTTTAAGACAATTAGACTCCAAATGATTTTCTTTCCCACAAAAAATGCAATTTTTTTCATTTTTCTTATATTTGGTTTGGGTTCTTTGTCACCATTGGGAGTAGAAGCTGGTTGAGAGGGCTCGGAACCTTTGTTTTGCTTATTGTTGTGGGTATTTTATTGTTGAATTTTCAAGGTCTTCTAATCTGATAATTACTTCTAATGATTTCTTAATTTAATATTTCTTGTGTTCCCATTCATCATTAAGTAATTACACAAAAGATTTCAATAACAGAAACTGTTGAAGAAAGTGTAACTAGGTTCAGTCTTCATAAATGTAATTTTGATCTTTGTATTTGTAAGAGAAAAGAATTATTATTTTGGTAATTATCAAGAATGGGTTTCTTGCCCATTTGATAGGTCAAGCACATGTTTGAGTGCTTTTAGGAAAGTCAAAGAGTCGATGTAATTATTGAAGACCACTTGAGGGCATGTTACACTATGTAACCTATGTAATTATGTCAAAGATATGTGTCAAAAATAATCCTCCAAAGCAAATACAAGTTTCCTCTTCAATGTCAGCTCAAAGAATGAATTTTGGTGCACTTAAAGTCAAGTCGGCCTCACTAGCTCAAGTCAGCCCAAAAGGAGGGACAAACTCCTATATATAGGGCCATTCAACCTCACAATTAGGCCATCAAGTGATCTCTGAAACTAGCAAAGAGAAGAGGCAAGAAAGAGGTGCGAAAAGAGAAAGAAAGGTGCTTCTAGGACAACGAATAAGAGAAGAAATAAATTTGAAGTTGTGGGACTGTTTTAGGGCTCCTCTCTGTCACATGTGCGAAGGAAAAGAAGGACATTATGTTGCTACAATAAGTGAGAAATTTCAACCCTCCAAGAAGTTTCGATTGGGCCAAAAAGAGGTCTCAAATAGGTTTCCATATCAAGCGAAGTGGGTCCCACCTCAAGAAAAGGAAGGGAACAAGCTAGAAGGGAAATCTTATGCCATAATCAGCGACATGTATGAGATGAAATCAAACCTGAAGCAGGGTCAGAGGATCAACCTCTTAACTCGGAAGTATCTTTCAAGGAAGGTCTCATTCTCCAGCCTAAGTATCAAGTAAAAGGGAAGATTTCCAAGTGAAGTAGAGGAGGAGAGGAAGACTCCAAAGAAGAGGTCTCTAAGGAGACCTAGGGTTTCTATAGTTGTCGGAAAAAGAGCCATTAGTTTCCGGAAGAAGTGTGAAGGAAGAGATCAAGGTGCAAAGTAGAAGAATGCATTGATTGAAGGACAAAAGGAAGAGAGTTTGTGTCTTGTGCTTGGAGGATCTATTGGTCTAGAGTCCAGGGTTTGGAATTTATCAATTGAAGCTTCAATAAGAGAAATTTTCAGAAGGTTTTCCTCTATAGGAGAGAGAGGTTTTGCCCTAGCTAAAAGCCAACATCTCGTGTTCTTGTTTCTTTTTGTTTTGGTAACTGTTTGATGAAGTAAGAGAACACATACTAATATGAGAAGATTGTACTAATAAGAAAAGTAGAAGTACTTCGCAAATTGTTATCATCGTCAGAAGAATCTCACGATAACCTAGATGCTCTAGATTCTTAAACATTAATAATAATCATAGTAGGACCATAAGGAGAAATCAAACACAAGAAACACAAATATTTACCCCAGCAAAACCCACATGAGGGAAAAGCCCAACAACCTTTTCTTAGAGACATCATTCAATTCAACAAGAGATATAATCTAATCTTCAAGTTGAACTGACCAAAAACATACCTAGGTCAAACCTAGTCAACCAGAGACATATTTAACCTATTGAGATAGCCTTAGAAATTCAGTATGTTGTGCCTCAGAGAAGTTCAATCTATTGTGCCTCAGAGAATTTCGGTTTTGCTTAGAGAAGTCACTTTGATATGCTTCAGAATGTTAAGAAAATGTAACTAGGTTTGGTATTCATAATTATATTTGTACTTATTGCATATTTTCTATAAAAAAAGAAGAAAAATAAAAAATATTTTTTAAGCATGGGTTTCAGGCTCAAGAAATTATTATTTCATTAGTTAAGCATGTTCTTCATACTTCTAGGATTTGAAGAGTCAAAGAGTCAAAGTCCTATTTGGATCTATTGTAAAGAAAAAGGAAAAACAAATTAAATATGTAATTTGGGTAAAAAACCCCTCTAGATGCCAAGTTGGCCTAGGCCAAAGTTCATATCTATTCAAACCCCTTTGGACAATAGAAATAGAGGGTGAGTTGAGCTCATTTGGACACACACAATTCACTTGATCTCTTCATAAATAAATGCCAAATAATGCCTCTTGCCTTTCCAAAGCCTTTGCCATTGTGTTTGCCAATTTCCTTAGCCATATTTAATTAATCAAAAGTGATCCCCATCATTATGTTTCTACCCAACATTCAGCTTGGAATACATGTCCCATGACCTCAGTATTATATTTTTTACATGTATTTCAAACCAGGGCTGTTACAACCAAAATACATCACAACAATGGATTCCAAACCATGGTCTGCAATCATTCATACAATATGTGCACTCTTAAACCATGAGATCATACATTCTATCACTGTATGTCAAAAGACAATTTTAGCATATAAATATTGAGGGTTCTATTTGAGTTAAGAATCAAATACACTATGATTCCAATTTGTACACACTCAACTGTGTTATTCTATGATTCAAATCGACATAAAGCAATCCATATGTAAACAATGTATATACCAACCATTTAACCTTACAATATGCTAATTATATAGGAATTCTACTCAAAATAGAGTATTATCTACGAGATCCAAACCTTACACGCATTAACTAAACAATAAAGCAAAAATATAGGAGGGCAACACGTTGGGTTGGTGGGCCCAGGCTAACTAATGACGTTGCCTCTATGAGAAAAATAAATCTCAATGAACTTAACACAACAAATGAGAGAAATTGAGCATCAACATTGATATTAGAAACTCCATAGTCTTACATAAAATTAGTACATATAGGTTTGACTTGATGGTCTCGCTGGTGAGTGGGAATACAAACTTAGAACAAAAAATAAACCTAATGATCCCATTGTTAACCTGTCTTAGGGCCAACATTAGGATTATATAACAAATGCAATTTATAACATTTCTAAAACGAGCCATTCTCAAATCCTATTCTAAACAAAAGCATGAGAGATTTGAACAACCTCCATATCTTGGATCAGAGCGATAACAAAGTCTTTTCATACTTCCATTAGGGATCAAAAATCCACTCTTTTGCATTTTCATAGTAGGAGTCCCATACTGTAAATTTTTCATCACTCCATTAGGTCATGGATCCACTGATGGTTGTGTTCACTTCAGTTTTTCCCTCATGGAGTATACTTGCTGATCCTCTTCCATATAGTCTTCAGTCATGGTTCATACTCACTCTGCAGTTCATTTCATTAGGTCATAGGGTTTGGTTTCATTAGGTTTTAGGGTTCCACCAAAGTCAAAATTTGATGATTAAAATGCCAATAATGATCAACAAAGACATGAGGATGGTAAATAAACTCAAGCATAGTTGCTTGGAAGTCATAAGTTATTTTTTTAAAAAAGCCTAATGTAATTTTCACCTCAAAACATGTTTTGAGGTGAAAACAGAGTATTTAGTTTTTATTTATATTTCTTATGTAATTTTATGTCTCTATATGTAATAATGATTCCCAACTACTCCTAAGCATCTATTCCTACTGCCTAACAAAAAGCACTGCAAAAAATCAAGTTAGCATGAGCACTGATCCACCTGCAAAGGCAAAATGAGAACAAGCATTAAAAAACAGAGTTATCAAAAAGACAAGGAACATTTGAAAAGTGGGTTTTCAAAAAGTGAAAAATCAAATTTGTACCCATACATAAACCCTCTCATTCTATTTTCTACATCATTATGCTTATCTTGCAAGACAAAGAGTGCAAAGGAGAGAAAGAAAAGAAGAAATCCAAGTGAGTTTAAGCAAGAGAAGGGAGGCACTGCGCTTTTGAAGAAATTTGGCTGGCGCTGCGTGTAGGGAAGGAGGCGCTGCACGTAGAGCAGTGTGCTGCGCATAGGGAAATTTTCTCCAGTTCAGAAATACAAAAGCGCTGCGCTTCTGGGTGAAGGCACTGCGTGTAGGGCAGTGAGCTACCAAATCGCTTCAAACTCCAAAATTTCACCAAATTTTTTGCAAATTCCTCTTCTACAAGTAAGTTGCCCTACTCCACTTGATGTTTAGTTTGCACATTGAATGTTTTAGACATTTCCTTCACACTTAATATCAAACCCTAGTTTCCACTACAAACCCTAACTAGCTTGTTTTCTCATTATCTATCACTAAAATCAAAACCATTTACACATCACTCCCTCTCCCCTCATCTATATTCCCTCATATATCCCTCATTCTCAAAACCCTCTCCCTCACCCTCATGATTCATGATTTACCCATAAGTATCTAAATCCACTCAAAACCCATCCCTACAAACCTTAAAGCATCCCATTCATTCCCATCATCTTTGTCTAAAAGTGTGCAATGAAGGAGCTTGTAAACATGCATAGAGGAGATTATGAATATGATGAAGAAAATACAGCTAGTGACAGTTCAGCAGAGAGAACCAGGCAGCATATAAAACCTCATAAGGGAGACAAGATCACAAGAGAAGAGCCAGTTTGAAAGAGTAAATCTACACCTTGAAGCGCTGTTAAAGAAGGCCAACAGGGACAACCAGATGCTTAGACACATGGCTTATCACTACAGGACCCACAATAAGATTTGCAACATAAGAATAAAAAAGATGAAGGCTAGGTTAAGGAGGGCTTTAGAAGGCAAAAAGGAGGAGGATAGAATTAATATGTTGGCTGAAGCCTCTTTGGAAAATCAAAGCACATGATGGTGGTGCTTCACACCAATTTTGGGTAGTTTTTAAGCAAATTTTGTCATTTTGTAAATTTTGAAATTCAATACACAGAAAAATTGCCCAGAAGCGTAGTGCCACCAGCGCTGCGCTTTTCCTAGGGGCATCCAATGGAGGAATGGCTTACATTTTTGGATTTAGGGCAGTGAGGACATGCACCCTAGAAATTTTCAAAATTTTTGGAGCAAAATTAGTCCACCAAAAGGTCCAAAAACACTCCAAAATTGACCTTTCTGCCGGCTTTTGGACACACAGAAGTAGCCTTGGGAGAATCAGGGTTTGAGGGGTCAGATGAGCTTCAAATACAAAAATTATAGGTGTTCCAGAAAATAGACTTGCATACCTTTGTAATGAGCTATCTTGGGCTCAATTTGGATGATGGGAAGGCTTCCAAAAGTGGCCTGAAAGTGGTGCTGCGCGTAGGTGATCCGGATCAGTAGGACTAGTGGCGCTGCGCATAGAGAAAATTTTGCTCAGGATGCCTACTTTGCCAGTTTTCGACTATGATCATGATTTCTCTCTCATGGTGGATGATTTACTGTTGTAATTAATGTCATGGCTTGTAAATATGATGGTTAAACATTGGTAGATGGTAGATTCATTATATTAAAGGTGGTTTTGAGGGTAATGAATCAGTTTCCCCTCTTTTAGAGGTAAGTTGTTTGGTTGCCTAGATTCCAGTTCCTTGTTTAGAAATGGCTGAAACAACTCCTCTTCTCATGGCTTTGACCCCTAATGGTTAGGATGAGTGATTTGGATGTCTATATCATGTATTCTCTTTGTCATTTGAAAGGGTTGGACTCACTTGGATGCTCAGAGCTTGATTGTACATCATTGTAAGCAGTTTGGCAAGGAGATTAATCAGATTTGCAACTATTTTTATGGGATCCCTATGGTATGGAGTTTTAGCACAGTTTCTTCTTTTGTAATCATTTTTTTACATGTTTTATGTATGCCATCATCCATTTCATTGCTTCTTATTGAATGTTATCAAGTTTGATAGGTAGAATCCATTGTAACAATGCTCTGCCTTGGGAAATCATTCAATATTCCATGTTTTCTATTGTTTGAGAAGGATCCATGATTGTCACATGCCCTCCTCAGCTCCTCACTAGTCTTAAACATCTCACACCATTAAGCCTAAAGTGCTAAAGCCTATGCCTACCTTTCCCCATAGAACACCCTGCATTTCTGACCTAATTTCCCAGACCTAAATTGCCCAGCTCCATCTGATCCAGCAAAACATCAACAAAACCCAATCAAAACTCTCGTGCTACTATACCTAGCCTAAAATCCTTACCTGATCCAGTCATCTCGATTGAGATTCTAAAGGAGAGAGCCCTCTCCTGGCCTTGTAGGGCTAGCTACAAGGCTAAGCTTGGTTTGTGGTTACCCTGGAAGTTGCCTCCCTTTAGCCTGAGGTAAATATAGGTGATAACATAGTGGCGACCATATTGAGGATGTAGTTTTATGTTCCTCAGTAAAATGTATCAAGTTTAGATCTGATTGTTCATGGTGGACAACGATCAGACACCGGAAGGCTGAAATCATTCACCTGGCAACTCCAGTGTCGAAAAATCCCAAGGTTCATAATTTTTATAGAAACTATGCTCTTCAAGAACCAGTAGCTTGAAAAATTTCTTGGTGAATTCATTGTTATCAAAATGGATTTGTTTGCTTGAAGGTATGCTCCCACGAGCCGAGATCACATTCCAGGTTTCCCAAATAAAATTCCCAAGGTAGATTGGCAAAGGAATTTGCCTATGTTTAAAGATGATGATAGGAATGATGTTGCTTTACATCTGGTTAGATTTCACATGCATACTAGCAAGTTGAAGTTTGATTTTCTTGAAGACTGCTTCATGAAGATATTCATGGCCACTCTGGAAGGTGAAGCCTGATCTTGGTATGAAAGTTTTCCGCCTGTTCTTGTTGTGTGATTCAATTCATTTGTGAAATTAATTATTCATTCAATGTTATATTACTTTATTTACACAATTGATTATTCATGTATGATTGCATTTATTGAGCTGAGAGGCACTCTCCAACGCAGTATGGAAGATATGTTGTAATGTCCTCTCCTGTAAACACTTGACTTGATGACATTACATAAAAATACAATAAAATTAATAAACTGAAAATATTTTTACTTGGTCAAAATAAAATAAAAATAATAAAAAAGGTTAAAATAAAAATAACTTCATGGTATGAGAACCCATGGTATTCATGTGGAATATAACCTATTTAAAGGGGGAAATTAAACTAGCCTAGATCCATCTTAACTCCGGATCTACCAAGAGTTGAGAGGGATCAAATCTCCTGAGATACAAAGCTCTTTTAAAGTGAAAATAGATTTGATCCCTCTTAGGGCTAGGTTAAGATGGATCTAGGTTTGTTTCTTTCTACTTTTTAGTTGACATAATTGTGTTTCAGATTGGGTTTGCATTCCTTTAAGTTTTCAATAAATGTGATTAATGCAATAATTATATTTTATGGTATGAGTAATAACATTGATCATCTTGGCAAGAACTAGATTAAGTTTTCATTTCCTCCAATTAGTCAATAGATTTCTTTTCAGTAAACATGATTTCCTTTCCACCAATAAGTTAATTGACTCCCTTTCAACAATTGTGACATTCCTTTCCTACAATAAGTTAGGATTTACTTTTTTTGTGACATGTTAATTAATTTTGTTTAAGCAAGTGTGAATTTTATTTCCTATAATTAGTGTGAATTTCCTTTTATGCAATTAATTAATCAATTTCCTTTTAGCACATGTTGATTTTCTTTCCTGCAAGTAGCTCTAATCACTTTAATTTCTACAAATGTGATTCCATTTCCAAAATTTGTAGAATCTTGCCAAAACTTGTGAATTCTCTATGCTGTCCTTGCAAAAGTAATAACTGATACAACAACTCTAGAACAAATCAATGAAAGTAGAAAACATGACCTGCATATGCAATGCATGATAACTTGCAAGCTCTATATGAGCCTATATTTCTAACTACCTTTCCAAGAAATTAGGAAGGTAATTAAAAAGCCTGTCATTTTTGGCATTGTTGTTGAGGAGTTTTCAAAGGCACATTTTCATTTTTACATTAATATGAAATTCATACTTTTGCATGCATAGAAGCAATAATTTTTTTTTGAAAATGTATTTATTTGTTGATAAATTAATGTAGCCTAGAATAATATTATTTTGCTATTGTTAGAGCAAATGATCATATGATCCAGGAGGATATTGGTGGCCACCCGCCTATTCCACTTAGACCCTCACCATTTTTCTTTCATTTATTTATTTATTTATTTTTAGTTTCCTTAATCGTAGCGCAATTTACTATTTTTGGCAGTTTTTCGGGTCTTGAACTTCCAGAGATATTTTGAGGCCCTAAACGACATTTTTGTTGTTGTTGGAAAAATGCCTCTAGCAATTTTAAAATAAATTGTGTCAGCAACTATAGTACTCAAAGAGATATTTCCAATGAGGTATCATACACGTCAAACAGAGACAATATGACCAAGTTACGACCCGAGGAAGTTGGCTGCCCAACTAACCCCAACAGGGTCCGTAAAATCTTGGTGTTACATCCTCGGGTTAGGGTTTTGGTTGTTTAGGGTTTTCTCTTATTGTTCAATAATAAAAAGGCCCTTGAGCCTCATTGTAACTCAGTTCAAAGGCATGTAGCTTCCACATCTCTTCTCAGAGATAAGCTACCATCACCCGAGCTAATCTTATTTCCATTCTATTTGTAAGAATATTTTAGTATTTGATATTAATGAAATGAAGTGTTATTCATGCTGCATCTCTGTATTTATGGTTATATCTGTAATTTTTTGCGTTCCTTTTTAAATCCAGATCATCATAGGTAATTTAGATACGTTGATTGAGTTATTAAACAATTTTGTGGTGCAGTAAGACCCACCCGTAGTACTTTTTTTTCCAAGAAGCTTGGTAGGAGGAAAGAAAAACATTTGAAAATAAAGATTCTACTAGAGAAGAAGCCATGGAGATGACAAAGACTTTAAGCTTGAGTCTAGATTTATTATCAAAGTATGTGATGCATTATTGATTTCATGGATTTGGTAGCCTTATAAATCACAATTTTGTTGTTTGACATGAAAATATTGAATGAGATGTTGTTTTCCATTTATTCTTCTCTCATTCCTCAAATTTTTGACATTATTATTTCTCATTCTTCATCTCCCTTCCTCATTCCTAAGTTCCATCCACTAACTCATGCTTATTTTTTGCAATACACCTAATCTCTTTGATCTTGGGAAAATATGTGGTAAATTGATGAATCAACATTTAAGGAATTGGTTGGACATAATATATAATGATTCTTAAGTTTACTGAGGAAAGTGTGGTTACATATATAATCTCCTCTATCTGTTTCTTGGAGGAATATTATTGCACTATAAGTCCTCAATGGCAGGTGCATAAAATAATGTAGGATTGATATTGGTATATCTCATACTTAGAGTATTCTCCTAGAAAAATGACGAGCAATGTGGTTGGGTACCTATGTGTCTTGGTAGATGGAAATATGTCCATAAGATGACTAATGGTTCATTATTTACATCTTAGTTAATGTTTGGCCTTGGAGTACAATAGGTTGCCAGTGAACCTTTACTAGTGTTTGATCCAAAGGTATAGTTGGTTCCTATCTAGTATGTTGTTCCAAAACCACAATATTACCATCATTTGATATATTTAATGTAATATATCTCTATAGATTTAACATTGTTCATCTCCTCTAATTGTTTCTTGGTGAATGAATTTTATTTTTTTGTAAGATTTAAATTGATATATCTCATATCTAGAAAATTCTCCTAGATATCTGAAAAGGACCATGGTTAGGTACCCAGGTGTCTTGGTAAATGGGAATGTGTCCATAATATGACCAATTATTTAGAATTTATACTAAGGTTGATGTTTGGCCCTAGAGTACAATAGGTTCTTAGTCAACCTATACTAATGTTTGGCCCAAAATTATTTTTGGTTCCTAATTGGTACATTACTCCAAAGAAACTTTTTACAAGTGAATGTTAGGAGAATCATCATTTGATAGATTTAATCAATGCTCTCATTCAAATCAAACTTTGTACTTATATGAAAAATTAAGCCAAACTTTTTTCTTCAACATTGCTTTTTTACAAATTCCCCCAAAACTGAGTTCAACAACATATTTGGTGCCTCAAATCATCACAATCATATTTTAAGTGTTGAGGCACTTCATGGATTCCCAGAATAGTTATTTCAAGACCCCATTTCTATTATACCACATTCTGAACTAAATGTTTGATTCTTCTCTTGATTTAGATGTTGTTTTTGCATTTTGCTCCAAGTCTTGTTAAGATCATCTCACTCAATATAGGCATTGGATGCTCAAAATTTTTAATACATGGATACCATAAATTGAAAATAATAGTCCTACAAAAATTCACACATATCCAGATTATAATTTGGGAGACAAAACTTATTAATAAAATTCTTGTAGTATGTTAGTTGGTTAAAATTACTTAAAACACAATTGGTACAATCATGTTTTAAGAGATCATATGATATATTTTTAAAGTATGTTTTTATTTGAAATACATCTTGGAAGATATTTTTTAATCCAATTTGAATTTCTCAATTTGGATATCAATAAAAAATATATATGGTCAAAACACTTGTTAAATGTCAAATATGAAATTTAGGTACCATTAGAGAAATTTTGAGGTAAAAAATGGGCCTCAAAACAAAAATGCACAACAAAAATCAACTTTATAAGAATCAATAGGATTCAATATGATTATTTGAATCATGGGGGATGATGATTCACCATTTTTGGAGTAAAAATGTAAAAAAAATATTTTTTCAACTTGTATTTTCAACTTATCTCCCTACTATTTCGCTCAAATTTCTAAGGGAGCAATTGTTCTATTTCACTCAAATTTCTAAGGGAGCAATTGTTAGATGCAAAATTAAATTTTGCATCTAAGGAGTACCAATGTTACATACTTTTGATGGATCCTACTACATGAAAAATGTGAAATACATGAAGAAGTGTGATCACAATCACACTTTTTCATTTATTTCACATTTTTCGTGTAATAGGGTTCATTGAAAGTATGCAACATAGGTATTCCTTGGATGCAAAATTAAATTCTTCATCCAACGAGTCCTCCTGCTCAAAATTTGAGTAAAATCGTAGGAAAATAAGTTGAAAATACGAGTTGAAAAAATAGTTTTTTATTTTTTCGCTCCATAATTTGATGAGGTAATCTAATCTTATTATATTATTTCCACTATTATTTTATAATATTCCTTAGGATGCCCATTTTAGACCTCAAAATTTTTCTAATGATAGTTGGTACAATTAAATTTTAGTAGACCAAAGAAATAATTTTTATGAACTTGTTTGTAGGGTATATGATCTTGTGTATATAGTTTACAAATCAATTTGATTCACTTCATTTCAACATTGTATGATAAAATTATGCCCAAAATACTAATTGTCTATCCTAAATCTACATTGCTTAAATTCTATTTCTTAGTACGTTCATTGTAATATTTGACCTATCAATTATTTTTGTTTTTAAAAATTATTTCTATTGGATATACTTGCATGAATCTATTTTCATATCCATTTTGAATCACATTTCTCCCTTATCAAATGAAAAAGTTACACCCAAAATAGTGATTTTTGGTCTAGGTTGAATATAAGAAATACCCTTGTTATACAGGATGTTCCACAATATGTTTGGTATATCATCTCATGGAACTTTTAAACACTATTTCTACTGGATATATCCTTATGAATCTTCTTTATTTTTTCTTTGGAATAATCTCAATCAGACATCAAGAAAATAAGCTATAAACTAAATATTGTTGGGTATTCTAAGTTGGTCATTACTCCTCAACATGTAACAAATGAATTTTTGTTCATATGTCTTTCTTTGGATTTGTTTTATATGCAATATTTGTGAATATTCTTTACATATATTTTGGATGAATACATACCATGCAACTTTATTCTTTCATGATCTCACATTCTCTTGCAGGTAAGTACTAGTATCTTTACAATTTTGAGGAGGATCTAAAAGGTCAATCCGCATAAGGGATTTTCGAAGAAAAAAATCCATGCAAAGGGCATACTCTCTAGATATATAATAGGGTAGCTTTGAGTTATTTCATGTACCATTATTCAAAGCTCAAAGTATTAGGAGATTTATCTAGTAGTCTTCGCTAAAACAACAACACCAAGACTTTTTAGTCAAAATTGCAAATGGATCAATAAAAAGTAAAATAAAGAATCGATTTGAAGATGAAGTAAAGACCAATATTCCAAAAATCAAGTTCCATTACTACAATTAAAATACCCTTGCTATAGATGAAATATTTCATAAGACCTATTATTCACCATGAACATTCATTAGTAACATGGTATGCCCATGCATTTCTTCCCAATTCAAAATAATTGTATGAAATTCCTTTGTTTATGTGGTTTCCTTCGAAGCTTAATCTTTTTAGATAATTGTTTGGCAGATAATTCTCTTATGTGGATAGAAGTGAACTCCCTAGATCTAGTGGTTGATCTAGAAACGACAACAACAAAAATACTTGTGCTTTCCTTAGAGAAATTAGAACATGGAGAAGGGACCTACCTGGAATCCAATGCAAGTTATTCTCTTCTTCTTGCTTGTAAACTTCAACTACAACTCCAAATACTATAAATTGAATATGGAAAATGACTAAAACAAGCAAGAGAGCTACAATATACAAATAACATATACTAATATCTCTAAACAATGAGTCAAGAAGGCATTGTAATACATATACATCAGTGCAACATAAGTATGGGAAAACAAAGCACTTTTTGTATTAATGAATGTAGGAGAGATTACAATCCTTTAGAGATCTTTGACATTGTACATGTCTCCCAACTATCATGTCCTTCCCTTGTCACAAAGAAAGCCTTGAATCACAACTCAAGTGCATGGATGGATAATGGATCCTTAGGCACAAAGCAGCAACATGAAGGCATAACTAATATTCTCCAAAAGCCAACCCAGACTCCATGGGAGGTAGTAAATTTATAGGGTATATGGGGTGGTTTGGGATTTACCAATCTAGGACTTCGATCCACATATAAGGGAGGATAAGCCCTAAGGATACAGGATAAGACCCCAAGCATAGGAGTTCGAGATCTCAATCAATAGTAAATGGTTAAAATCACATTGGAAACTCCCGGAAAGAGAAGATTCAACTTTTTATTTTTATTTTTATTTATTTATTTATTTTTACCAAATTCTAGAAGCCATCACACTTGTAGCAAAGGAAACATGTGTTTTTCAGTGTAGTTGCTCAATGTACAACCTGCAACCAGTGAAGGTTGACCATAGGTAAAGTGTGATGGGGATAAAAATTAGGATTTTGAGCTATTTAACCCAAAATTCTTAGATTTCTTGGAGAGAAAATGTTATAGGCTTTGCAGGGGATGAATGCAAAGTGTTAATGGATGTTGATTGATCCAGTTTCTAGGCCATTTGATTGGATGTGAAAAAATGAACTATAATAGATTCCCCCCTAAAGTACAAAGTTATAAGTAGTGGTTGAGGACTTAAGTGCTTTACCATATGACAAGTCCAGATCAAGAGTAGATTGGTTGAGATCATCATCTGTTACAATAAATAATCAACAAGATATCATTGCCGAGGTAGAAATACCCATAGTCAACATATAAGCAAATATACATGTACAATAATCAAAGTCATGTCCATTGATGATAGATGGTGGACCCATGTTTGGATAAATTTCTAAAATATCATAGCCATATTAATTTTTACTATTGTATGAATCCTAAAATCGCAGCCCAAATGGATGAAACTAGATCTGGGGTCTTTTATCTTGTCACTTGATAGTACCAGTCTAACCATGTGAATAAATGAGTTGGATTCAAACATGGTAGACACCATATGATTACCACCCAATGATATAAGTCATTAACAAATATGAGAGGAACCATCGAAAATGATAATGGGTCTTAAGGTACTACAATACTGTCTATGTAGTGTAAAAAAATGAGTTGAAGTTGAACACCACATAGAATCTTCCTATCAGAGGCCAATTTTGAGAACTTGTCGCCGAAATTGAGGAAAATTTCCAATGAGGTATGCAAGCTTCAAGGTGTTGAAGGGAGTCTCTAATTCAACTTCCTGGATAATGTGTTGATGTCGACCCATCGTAGGAGGGTTGTATCCCCAATCAACAACACGAAATGAGTATCAATATTTGAGACAAGATGTGAAGATGTATAGATGGTTAAGGAGTGGAAGACATGAAGTAAGGCTTAAGGGTATTATAGCAGATGTCAATTGAGGGTGGAATTTCTCTTGAAAATATCAGCGACACGAATATGGAGTTGGCAACATTGACTCAACGACCCATCATGATGGCTTTCATTAAGGTGTTGTTAGCAAAGAGGTAAGTGGATTCCCCAACCTAAAGTAGTCACAAAGATGAAGTGAAAGAGAGTCATGTTCAAGAGTGACCCACTTCCATTAATAGGTTTGGTGCCCTGTTTTCCCAATTTCCCAACCATTTCTGGCTAGTACCTCTTTATTTTTGACAAGCTTGAGGAGGATAACATACGCTTGATCTATAAGTTCATCCTTCAAATAAACCCTTCTGAGTATTTTTAAGGAACCCTAAGAAGGAGTGGTTTAGTATTGTCATGCTTGATGAGTCCAATGTTGTTTAACAATTTTACGAGTCCAGTGAAGGTGTATCTCAACTTCTTTTTCATGTTTAGAGAGCTTGAAAAAGAAGCGGAAAATAAAACTCCAAGATGTTCCTTTTCATAAATTTGTCCCTTGGGCTTGAAAAGGCATAAAACAGTACCCAGGAGAACCTTTTAGCCATGTTTGACTAAAGTATTCCTTTTTCATAAATAGTCTATCTAGTTTGGAAAAGGGTTAAAATTATACTCTGTATACGTATTTTTATTTTATTTTAACGAGTTCAAAAAGACAAGTGCTTGATAATATTTTCATATTTTGGGAGTCTAAAAAGAGCTGAAAGAGGACTCCAGGGGGTTCCTTTTTCATAGGTTTAATGAGCCTGAAAAAGTGATAAAATTATATTCATTCGTTAAAATGACTTGTATTCAACTTACAATGATTTATCATTTAACCGGCTCAGATTACCAAACAACATTAAAATAGATGAAATATGGTAAAATTAGGTCAAAAACATTTAAAAACATTAAAATATATTTAAATAATAAGTTATCTTGACCATAAAAGTGAAAAAGTAATTTCATTTCTTACCATTTTCATTTTATCCATTTGAGTGAGCTCTAGGCAGTTTTTACCTTCAATCTTCAGCAGATGATTGCGGCTAATTTGGTGGACCAGTTTTAGGATCGCTAGTTCTAGGTAGGAGGTCTAGCTTTTCTTGTTGTTTTCACCATTTCCATTTCTTATTTCATGCATTTTTTTGGGGTGTTTAGGTTTAAAAAGTCACCCTCAACCCATCACACTCCTCCTATATCAGGAGGTGTGATGGGTCAATAAAATTAACACTGATAAATCTGAACAAGCACACTCACTAGTGAGGATGAGTATGATGGGAACAACAATGGTTTCAAAATTTTGATTTTGAGTGATTTTTCTTCCAAAAATTTTCAAATTGCTGATTCTTTATGTTTTTCCATGTTATTTTGCAGACATTTACCAGAGTGAAATGGCATTAACTGGGAGAGAAGCAGAGCATGAGGCTCAAGACATGGTTGTTTCCAATGATCTAGCTATTGTACAAGCTTTCAAGAATTGTGGACTTTCGAATTTTTTCATGATTCTAAGCATGAGGGCTTAGTTGGAGTTACTGGAATAGTTGGTAAGATGATGGGATATATAGGGACAATACTTTAGGATCAGAGTACACATTATCACAATATATGTTGAAGACATCTAATTCTTGATATGGTTGTCATGCATAGGAGCTCCCATTTCATTATTTGATTTCAAGAGAGACAGTGAAGGACTACATTGTTGTTCATTGTCAACCTCACTTTGAAATAACCAAGGATGAGAAAGTTGAGATTAAGGATGTCATTTAACTTCCCATCAAGTCGATTATTTTTACCATTAATCAATTGGATGGTAGTGCTTATTTACTCTTAGCTACCAAGACCATATGCATTATGCATTGGAATGCTTGGAACCTACATTATTCAACTGGGGTGAAGGTGTTTTAGTCAATCTGAAGGAACAACTCAATAGAGAAAAATCTGGACAATTGAAGAACTTCGGGGATGGTTCTATCATGTTATCATTTTATTTGCAAAGGGTTCCATTGTTACAACCTCAACATATAGTCCGTGAATCCTAGACTTAGAGAGCCTTACATGAGGTAATGGATAGATTTCATGGCACAACACACAGGAGCACCTATGATGAAATTCACTCCTATTTTCTTTGATTAGTTGTGTGAGCAACTGATTATGATTAAGGATTAGCCATATGCCAAAGCTAATTTCCTTGAAAACCCAGAGCTTATTTTACGTGAAGGCGAGCAATGGAATGATATAGGTGAAATTAAAGTCATTTTGGATATTTTTTATTTTTTTTGGTTTTACATTTTTTGTTTTGTTTTTATGAGTGTCAGAGACTAACTACCAGTTTTACATGCAAATATTGGACTCACATGTCACCTATTCATTGTCGGGCATAGCCACATATTGTATAGGTACGACCTGCAGGAGTAGAGGAAGAGATGATTGTTCCTGACACAATAGAGATACCTTCCAAGTTCGAGCATCATGTCAAGGATTTGAACTGTAGTGTGCCAGAGACAGGGGTTAATGAGTTTCCTATGAATATATAGTGGTAACTATAGGAGTTTTGACTCAAATCAACTGATTGTTATGCCAAGTTCCCTGCGCAATCTTATGCTATCACGAGCATCATCGAGATTAGTTGCCTAGGAGAATTTTCAACCATATTTTTTTCACATGTATTTTCGATATTATAGGTTGTGGGCCATATGTGTCTCTGTAACACACCTCCTCCCACATCTATCCACTTTCATGGCTTACAAGGGCTAAACATGAGATGAGGGGTTACTATGATATCACTCAACCTCCTAGATGACCTTAAGGAAATGGAGTCGACACAACTGGACTTTACTGACTTCCCTCAGGTGCCACAAGACTCTCAGGAGTAACCCAACGCCTCCAGGTGTCTAATCCTTGAGCCAACTCACCTTTTCCCCAACCTAGAGCCATAGTCGCTCCCTTGCCAAGCCTTCCATGTGACTATGGGTTCCTAGTCGCTCCCATACTCCTGAATCAGTGCGACTGTGACCTTTTTCTACTAGTGTTGTGCCAGAGAATTCGAGAATTAAGGCTATTTTCCAGAGCTGGGGCTTAGCCTCTGCCCATAAAGATATGAAACTTGTAGAAATCATAAAAGACATGAAGACAATGCTTCTAAACCAAAACTAGAACCAGGACTTGACCTAACCATCCGCAACCGGGACTGACATTCTATCAAACACTTGGTAGATATGCAACCTACAGGTCATGAATTCAAGTTTGAACACGAGGGACTGAAAACTTATCTGAGGTTTAACAAGAAGGGTCAATACCTTCTCTCATTAGTTGTATTAACACCAATTATGTCTTGCAGTCATTATTTATTCATTTATGAGTGAAAACATGAAAATATCCATGACTAATATTTGTCATAAAACCATGCTTATAACCAACATATAACAAGATAAATAATCATAAGAGAACAACCATTAAATCCACATAATAAACAATACATTTCCTTACCAAAAGCAAGAGAAGCTTAGATTTTATTAACCATAGGAAATTACCAACTGGGTTCGAGACTTCCATGTTCCACCCAACCATAGATTGGCCAAGCTAAATATCTCTTCAGCTAATCACCCACATGCCATATTCCAAGCGTGAATGTGGGATCTCATGGGATAAACCAATCTAAACACAACCAAGGGAATCCAGAGGTTAAACCACCTCCACCCTCTCCATACCATGATCAAACCTAAACCAGTGCTGAGATCACAAAACCAAACTAATTTTGGATGCCTAAGAATTTCTTCACCATCCTTGAGGAATTTTCCTATCTCCACCCTCATGCTTTACTGTGTATCCTTCCATTACTGGTTAAGGGATTCCTAGTCCTTTGGGAATTTTCCTGAGACCACCTCACCTCGAATTCTGAAACCATTCGACAATCCAAATCTCAAACCGAGAATGATCCCATCACACCATGGCTATCTAGAATTGGAAAGGCTATGCTAAAATCCACTGTCAAATCCTGACAAAATCCATGCCAATGATATCAAAAGAACCAAATAGGAAGATGCACATACCATGCATGTCAAAACCAACTAGGAAATCACACATGCAATCTGTTACCTACAAGTATTCCTGTTGAAGCTACTTGATCCTTTCCTTCCTTTGCTTTCCTTGCTTGCTTTCTTTCCTTCTCCTTTCTATGACAATTTCTAACACTAAGCTGACAAAATGTTTCCAGTTGATGCTATGAGGTATTTTTATTGATGAGGCCTCTAATTTCTTCAATTTTCCATTATTTTCCTTCATTTTCCTCCTCACATGCAACCTATGACCTTTCAATTTCCTTTTGTCCTAATTTCCATTATTTTCATAAATAATGTGCCAAAAAAACATTTTTTTCCTTAACAAAGCCTTAGCCATTTCCTTTTCAAATTTCCCTTTAGCCATAAAACACAAAAAATGTTGCTCACTAGGATATTTTTCCTAACATTCATCTTGGAATAAGTGTCCCTTTCCTGTTGAATTATTTTACATTTATTAACTTTTATTACATAAATTTTTAACCTGGAGATGTGACAGGCCCCTTCCCCTTAGGGGAACACCATCCTTGGTGTTAAACCACACCTAGACCCAACAAAACCGCTGAAGAGAAAACACATACTGCCTATGGAGCTTTATAATCTAGATTGTTGTAATATTTACAATAAAATCCTGCTCAAAAGGAAAACCATCATATAAAACATGAGAACATGCCAACCATATCGCTTATTGGAGCTTTATAACTTAGCTCATTACAATATTTACAATAGCAACCATATATAAATATCTACAAA